>CM056378.1:116695597-117126175 GCA_029718625.1 Synaphobranchus kaupii
AGATTTTTAAGACATTCAGCACAGTTGAAGTTGGAGCTGCGAAGATGTGCTAATCAAGTGGTACGGATAAAGAATGCAAATACCACGCCACTCCTTCCATAAATGGATGTAAGTATTAGAAGGCCAGAGTTAACACTTGCATGTGAACATTCTGAAGAGGACGTTCAGTTAGAATCACATTTGGTACTTGAAGGAACAGAGATTTGGCTGCCAAAACTCCCAAGAAGAGAGTTCAAAATATAATTTCAGATTCTGAACAACAAAGACTTCTTACATCACTTTGGCAACCTAATGATGACATATAAGAGGAAGAGTGGACTGCAGAGCACAGGGCTCGATCCCAAGGCCGGACGTGAACGGAGAGAACGTTCTTTTTGGCTTCATTCTGAAAAAAAACACCCTGCCTGGCGTTGGTAGCGGGAATGTCCCGTTCCTGAAAAGCACCTCTCCAATGACATGTAACCCAACCCAATTTATTACATCGCCTCTCCAAACCTCCAGCCTCCGCCCACATCCACCTTCTACGTCACTGCGGAACTTTACTCAAAACCCTCATCGACCAACTGCCATCCCAACATCCCGCCCCATACCTCAGATTCAGAACAGAGCACGTCTTTGTCTTATGTCAGAGCTGACTGCCACCTACAGGGTCACAATGGCAAATAATGTTTTTTTTTTGTACAGGGGTCAGCAACAGTCCAAAATATGGTATAAAAAATCTAAAATATTAATTATTTTGCAACACACATACAGCAACACCCAAATTCACTGTGTCTTGCCAATGACATCTAACCCAACTTACTAGCCCTATTTTAGAGCACCCGGACAAAGGGGCTGCTATTCCTATATTTAACTACAGTACTTTACACGGATTATGTTCATTATGGGGGCAAGGCATGACACTCAATCAGTTTCCTCAATTTACACCATAAGGCAATACTCAGACCCCCAGCTAAAAAAGCTTAATGGTTTTCTAGTGTAATGATTCACATCTATTTTTAAAGCCCTCAGCAGAGAGAAAAGCAGAACATTATCTATTCCAGAGAGAGGGAGAAAAGAGAGAGTGAGAGAGGGACAGAAAGAGTGAGAGGAGAGAGAAATCGACATATAGAGAGAGAAGGATAGAGTGAGAGAGGGACAGTGGGACAGAGCGGGAGAGAAAGACGAGATAGCAAAAAAAGGAAACAAAAAAATAAGAATGAAAGAGCAAAAGAACGAAAGAAAGATTGAAATAAAGAAAGTAAGAAAGAAAGAAAGAAAGAAAGAAGGGAAAAAATGGGGGGGGGGGGGGCAAAGATTGGGTTGCATCCAAAGACCAGATGTTGTTCTTACAGGTCTGGACTACTGAGTGACCCCAGAGGAAAAAAAGACCTATTTATGTCTGGGGTTATTTTTTTCCTTCTCCTCTCTAATGAGGAGGTGAGAGGAACACAACTCCTTTACCACAAGGGCTCCACCAAACATTGCGCTTTTCACTGAGTTTCCCTTACAAACTAAACAGGCTTACAGTGGATTCATGGACACGCTGAACTGTATCTCCACATTTAATATGTTCGAGGTTGGCTAACTCAAGCTCATAAGTCAGGCTGGAGACAGAAGAGGCCGCATACGGCAGCCAGTTAAGTCTACTGGCGGCGTGTGCAACAGTACGAGCTGAGGTCGAATGTTCTTCTCCACTCTCATTTTGACAGGAAAATACCACAAAAATGGGAGAAAATGAAACGAAGAGGGGAAATGACTGCACAGTGTGGTCCAGATTTGTGTTTGGCTTTCGGTAAGGGGCTCTGTTCCTGGCTCCCCTGGCCTGTGGGTTTTCTCACAGTTTTTTCCTCAAACTCGCCGCTTCGACACTGCGCATCGCCGTAAAGCTTCAGTAATCTTACAAACTAAAAACACAAAAAAAAATTGCAATTATATATTATTTGCAATGGGGGCAAAAGGGAGCGTTCTAGATTGATGTAACAAATGACACAACCTATTAAAAAAAAAAAAAATTAGGCCATCAAACATTTAATTTCTAATTTATTTTAAATTGGCCATCCCTCTTTTTCCAGGGCAAATAAGAGGCTGCATCGGGCGCAGCACAAAACTTTCCATTCTCACATCCACCCCCTAGCTGTTCCGAGTGTGACAGAGCACAAGCCCCATCACTAATTTCATACTCTAATCACAGACAGGGCAGAAACATTTAACTATTCATCTGCCCCTCCACCGACCTCCTCCACCATAATGAAATCAGAAAAGAACAGCTAATTCATCCTTGTCTGGCATCGATGTCCCGTTTTGTTCTATTTGTACCAAAAAAACATCCGTTGAGTCTAGTACATTGTGCAATTGTTGTTTTTGCCATTTTGGTACAAAGTGGACCTTTCAGAATTCCTCATTGTAAGACGCAGTGCTCATTTTTAAAGATTAGGTGCTTGTGGCATAGTTGTGAGATGGTGTATTTGTGCGGTGAATTTAATAATCCCTGTGAGAGGAAATGCTTTGCAGTTTCAGCAGGTTAGAGACTCAGTTCAGCGCTGTAAGTGCGCTTACTGACAGAGACCTATTCTTAGGCCCCTCAACTAATGGGGTGGAGACCAGCTCCTGACAACGCAACACCCCATTCATCTCCCAAATCACACGCTACATACATCATGGTCACTTTTCACTTTTCTGTGCTTTTTATTGAATGCTGGCCAGCGGTTAAATTACAGCATCCCTTTGCGGTGACGCCTGAACTCAAGAACACCAGGCGGGATCTTGGCGGATGAAGCCTGGTAGCGGTAAGCGCGCTGACAGGGCGCCACACGTGTAGCAAGCACGGGACTCAGCACTGGCAGTGCGTGAGGTGAGCGCGTAGCTTGTACTTCAGTAACGGCGGTTCAGTGTTGTTTGCACGCGGAAGAAAACGCCTCCGCTACTAGAAAATGAGGCTCCGGAAGACGAGTGAGCAAGTGAGGAGAAAAGGTAGTTGAGTTGAGGGATGAAATGGCTCTGCTTTGATGGTGGGCCTGGTTGACCTATGACCCTTGGTCTGGGGTGGTCCTGGACAGAGCTTCCATCCTGACACGTACACAAACACACAGACAGACACACGAACACACGGACTGCCACACACAAACACACGAACTGCCACACACAAACACAGACTGCCACACACAAACACACGGACTGCCACACACAAACACACAGACAGACACACACAAACACACAGACTGCCACACACAAACACACAAACTGCCACACACAAACACACTGTCCCCTGGTAGGTAACTTATTTAAGTTTCCTGTTTCCTGCAGAGTCCCTTTGCTCAGGACAAATTAAAAACAAGACCCGAGTCACAGATGTGATTTATACTCACACCACAGATATCCTGGCATCAGCTTTTACACTTCCTGTACTGGATGAGCGGGACACAGCTAATGACAGAGGGCACAATGGCAGCTCCACAGGAGAAGCGGGCAGAGGTGACCCCCCAGGGGCCAGTCACGGCTGGGGGAGACACAGGGGCCCTTGTGTCGGATAAGCGACGAACCCCTGGGGGAGCTACCAAAACAGGGGAGCGTGCTGGCTGCCAGAGCGTCGCGGGGGCAGGGGACGGGTGGGGGGGGGGGCTTTGGGGGCAGTGAGCACAGGACGGGGGCCATCTGGAACAGCCTGGCTCACCTCTCCTCACAGAGGACTTGTCTGTGGGGCTGAGCTGTGATTAGGGACCGGCTCGTTTACCCACGCTGATAAATGACGGGGGGGGGGGGGGCGTGGCTGTGAGCGCGATGCAGTGACCCCAGGGTTGGGCTCCGATGCTCATGGGCGTGGCTCTCTCTCAGTCTGGCTGTGTCTGTGATCCATTCATTTGCACAGCATCCTCATTACAATCAATGGCGCTCTCCTGGTCGATGGAGAGGCAGAGTGGGGGGAAGAGGTGAGTTAGGAGGTGTGTACACCAGCAAGCGTGGGGGAGCGCTTCCCAAAGCGTTGCCAAGCCGACAGCTCAGATGGAGCCCTTTAAAAGTGGTGAGATGCTGACAGGGTGATCTCATACCTGCAGCACAGGGATTACCAGCACAGCCATGAACACAGTACAGGCCTGTCCAGCTGCTCTAGGGGACATCCACACAGTAATAAGGTATCAAAGAGCAACAGCCAGCAAGGACCGCAGAAGAACCGTACAGCACTGACCGCAGAATGACCGTCCAGTACTGACCGCAGAGGGACTGTCCAGCACTGACCGCAAAAAACCTTCCAGCACTGACTGCAGCGGACCTAACAGCACTGACCACAAAGGGACCGTCCAACAGTGAACGTAGATGCACTGTCCAGCACTGACCGCAGAGGACCGTACAGCACTGACGGCAGAAAGACCATGCAGTACTGACCGCAGAGAGACCGTGTAGCATTGACCACAGAGGAACCGTACAGCACTGACCGCAGAGGGACCATAGAGCTCTGACCGCAGGGTGACCGTCCAGCACTGACTGCAGGGTGACCGTCCAGCACTGACCGCAGGGTGACCGTCCAGTGACTCAAATGTAAACTCTCAGGTGGAACACTGCCTGTGACAGGGCCTACTCAGGGACAGATATGGAAGGCAGGCCAGCTCTGGAGCCTCAGTGTATCCGCTCTTTTAGAAATTCCTGTCCCGGCTGGGAGCCAGGGGCACATGGCTTTAGGAGAAAGCTGACATCTCTTTCACTGGCCTGTGCAGTGTCAAACTGGACTCCAGATCTGGGGCAACAGCAGAAACCCATAAAGCTTAACCCAGCTACTCAACAGGCCACTTAAGGCTGTTGTCTAAGAATGTGTGGTTTACATTTACAATTCTGCTTTTACCGCTATAAAAAAAAAAATCGGTCTACTCCCTGAAGCATGTTATTTAGAACACAACTCCTAAATAAGGTGCTCCTTGGCTCCAGGCATTAAACCGATGACGAGGGCTTAGTCTGTAAAAGAACAAAAGAGTGCCTGGGACCTTTGGGATAAGGAATTTTCTATTTAACTTGCCTTCTTTTTTTAAACAAACAGCTATCATCTGTTCGTCAGTTATATAACTATACTGTTAGACAAATGGGAGGTTTTCAGGGAGATGACTATTAGAAGATGAATTGCAGGAAAATCACAAAATGTACAGAACGTGCCTTTTTTACAGCAAAGAAAAACATCTCCGGTTCACTGCACATCTAATTAAATTAACATGAGAAAGAGAAATTATACAGGTGGTATGAGCAATGAGTTGGCCATAGAACCGATTCTAGTGCGGTATCTGAGTGATTCATTAGTCAAGGCCACAGACCCAAAAGAATCAGTGTAAAAGGCAGGAACGTCCTTAACCGCCCACTATTCTGCTCAACGAATGATAATCGGCTCACCACCCAAAGCCAAATAAGCAAGTAGTCATTTCACACCTTTTTTCCACAAGAAAAGTAATTCAAAGCACATGAAGGCCTGTCGTCTCTACAGCAGAACCAAGATAGTGTGAGTTCTTTCTGCCTTGATGGGCTAATAGTGGGGAAAACAGATCAGACAAAATGAATGGGTCAGAGGTTTCTCATTTATTTTGTGGATTACAAAGATGCTTCAAATTCAGCACACCGTTAATCACAAGATGTTGGGCATGCTCGGCCACAATTTTAATTGAATTAGTCATAAAAAATTGTTGCTTGAGAATTAAATAAATGCCTTCCACAGAACATTTTGGAGTGCCTGTGTCAAGTCACAATTTTGCATTAGTTTTAGTAGTGGGAACTTTCTTAGCTAATTTAGATATAACGGACTGTTTGACAGCCTGATGTCTGCTCAACTGGCTCTAGGTCGTCTCGAGGAGATAGCAAGGCTTCACCAGAGAAAAATAAATAAGTGTCCATCTCCACCCTCTTAACAAAACACACCAACATAACACAATGAGCAGTGTTCATTCAGTGAGGGCTGTCTTGAATTGTGTGAAGGTATGGCTGCCCTGCACGAGTCAATTGTAGAAAGTTCTAGAAAAATAAGAAACAATATACCTACAAAAATATAGCCTACCTTTCGAGGTAAGTCACCAGACTGGCATTGACTTGCGGATACATTTACCAAACAGCACAGATACTGTTGTGAAGTGTAAACTGTGGTGCTAGTGGATTTGGAGTTCACACAACGCAATTGAACTCCGTCAATACAGAGCCAGTTACAAACTACAAATCAATGCTCCCGTTAAATGACCATTAAACGTCTGTGTGGATGGCGTGAGAATGTTTCAGGCCAAATCCAATTTAACAGAAACGCCAGCTGATTGCTCGGTAAGAAGGAATCAATAAGTGTGCATGTGTGGGCGCTGCGGTGGTACAACAGTAAGAGCGCCGACTTTCAGTCAGTGCAGTTGTGCTCCGAGGATTGGGGTTCGCGCCCCGGTCCTGCCAGATCCGAGCATGGCCGGCGCCCTGTGGGAGCAGCAATTGGCGGCTGCTTCCGGGTGGGGGGAGGGGCTCGGAGAGAATCGCTGCACGCATAGCGGCCCTGGCCGAGCTGGAATCACGGTCAAGGAGCTCGAGGAGTCGCGCCTTGTAGAGGACGTGGCATCCTCCTTCCTACTACCGGCTGACAGGGTTGTGTAGCGGTGGTTCTCTAGCGGTTGCTACACAGGGGGGAAATTAATTAGAATAGGGGTTCAATTGGCTACTAAATTGGGAGAAAAATGGGGAAAAAAATCAGAAACAAAAATGTAAAAAATTTAAAAATTTAAAAAATTAAAAATAAATAAGTGTGCATGTGTGTTCCAGGGGTAACTCACAAAGACAATGCAAGTACCGGCTTAGGCGTAAGGCAAAATCTCACGAGTCAAATCAACGTCCGCTGTTTCTCCACAATAGACTATTGTGGAAATGCTTATGTTTCTGCGGTAAATAAATGACATCTATGTTTTTAAACCTCAACAAATTTTTTTAACCTCAATTTTTCTGCCAGTCCCGTCCCACTCTGGCTCTTCACAAATGGGTGTGCAGAAGAAGATTAACTTCAAGCCCAAAGTTTAGTTTTGTAAGGTTTCGGCACACTATTGTATTATTTGTCATGTCATATTTTCATTACAGAGCAGAGGTTAATTCAGAATATGAACATTGACTCAACACAATAATAATTTGAGAAAAGAAAAATACTCAACATAATCATTGATGAATCTACACATTAAAGCCCAATTTCTGAACCAATTCAGTGGCCCAAGCCTGAGCAGGCAATCGACAATAGGTTTAGTCATTTTACAGCCGCTGTTACAGAAATACCCACAATGCACTTGAGTTTTTTGGCGGGGCATGGTAGCAAATGTGAGCACCAAAGTGCCATAATTTCCTTTTTACCATTACAGCATTTTGCATTTTTCGTTTCATGATCACGGAGGATTTGACAAGCAAGATCGGGTTCCTAAGCGCTTCACTTTTCTCCTTCTTGGTTGTGCCTATTAACACAAATCCACAACAGTGAAAGACAAGGTTTGAATCGTAGCACAGCCCACAGATGAGCTCAACATATTCCCTCGAATGCCAATGGAAAAACAGTTAACTGCCTCTCGTTATCGCTCAGAAGGCAATCGGAGCAAAGCAGGGGCAAACAGACCCTTTCGGCTCATTATCTTTGCATGAAGAGGTGGGTTTCAAAGTATGATAAAAAGTAGGATTAAAAGTAAGATAAAACTCTAAAGGAACTTTAGTGGAATGCAACAGATAATTCACATCAACACACACTTTAATAAACGCTTGGCCAAGTAAAATCTGCCTCATATTCCCGCTTCATTTGACACAAAAGAACAAATAAACACTGTGAAGTCTAAAACGGGCCAGTTCAGCTTGGCAACTTCCACCACTAGAAGCACATTTTAAATCTGTCTAAACTACTGATAAACTACCAGTGTGATGAAAAATTAGTCAGGGGTCGCACGTTTGTCACGCACTTCCACAGCACAATCAGACCAGCGGAAGGTAGGCGACTGGTCCTTGAGATTTTAACCCACAACCCAAAGGCACAGCGCCATTGATATAGACAAGCAATCAGAAGGCCTTTGCTATATTAACACAGTGCAAAACGATGGAGTCCCCGTTCCCATAGGCAAAGACCGTTACGTAGGCACCTAAAATATGCAGACTTTTAACACACGGGAAAGCTCCCATAAAATGGGTTTCTCACCTGTGGGTCACCAGGCTACAGGAATTTAGGAAGAGCCCTTGACTCTTCGGCTACTCAAGCGGGTGACGATGACCTCATCGGAATGTTCCTGTCACTCCTGGAGGTCTGATCCGCGATCAATAACCTTGGGCGTGCACGCTTACAATGGGGCGGAAACGATACACCCCGACCGATTTTACAGAAGAATCAGCCATCAGAGGACCGTTTCAAATCCATATTTACAGTCATAACGAGTTCATCAAAATCAATGTTCACCACTTCCACTACTTTCAAATCCCAAGAAGAGGAAAACAAACACACAAGTGTCTACAATGACAGCATTACCCTTCCATCAGAGACATACAGTCGATGCAAAGCTGGCAGCCTTCCATGCTTTTAAGTCTCACTTCAAACTAGAGGCTGCTTTGTTTTGGCCTTTGTGTATTAAAAACAGCAATTTCTTCCATTTCACTTTTCGCCATGATCTGGACGCAAACGGAAAGGAAAGTCTTGCTCACAAATTCCGTACTGGGACACATCGATCCCAGAAACTCTGAACAGGTTCAGAGTGCGGAACGAACTAAAAATAGCTGATAAAAGAAGGTAATGAAATGAAAACATCAGCGGGTTTTTGTAAAAGGCAAGTAACCGCGGGTGCATCCTGCCCAGTTATGCAAGTGGGTACAAAAGAATGTATTAAAAAAAAAACATCATCCGCACGCGATCCTCCGAATAAAAGAGAAACTCCCCCCTCCCCTCCCCTCCCCAGGTTGACAGCTGTCACGCACAGTCCGCTTTGAGCTGGAACCGCAACCGACCAACAAATTCAGACAAGATAATGAAGGGCTCAGGTGGGATGGAAGATGGCGGCGTGCCTCCTCTCCTGCCACACCCCCCCCCCCCCGGAGCTTCTGAGCTTCTGTTCCGTGGGCCTGGTGAGAGGAGCATACCTGGCCCCTGTCCACCTCGCTGTAATAGGCACCATACCTGGCCCCTGTCCACCGCCCTGTAATAGGCACCATACCTGGCCCCTGTCCACCGCCCTGTAATAGTCACCACCTGGACACCACCCTTTCTCCCCGGCGGAGCTGCTCTGTGGCACGCAGGAACGTTCGGGCCTTCTGCTCGGGCCTGTGGTGAAATTAAAAACGCACGAGCCGAGGCACAGAACACTTTGTACACTTCACTCCCCAGGACTGTCTTTCACAAAACGCTGTTATCTCCAACCCAGAGCTCCTGACCAGGAAAATGTCTGTCTAATACGGAAGGGGGGAGGGGCACCAGATTCTCTGCCCAGGTAAGAACACATAATAATAGGTAACTATGGCTCCCCCTGCACAGACCAACACACACGACTTAAAATCTGTCCATGTGTCACAATTCAGTCTGCATTTGGATCAATTAAATTAGTTTGCTACAATAAATTACATTGCTTCACGTTTTATAGAGCAGTTTAACGGTCTCATTCATTCAGCCATAAACAGAAAGTACTTGCTGAGATTTATTACAAAATATTTTTCATATTCAGTGCCAAAATTATATTGCCAAAATGTATTAATTTCCCCCACAGTCTCTGTCCAGATTGTCCCATCCAATTATAAGGTAAGTGTTATGAATTTCAAATGGTAGTCTCAGTGCCACTCAGCAATAATTTTCACCTTGAGAAAAAAAATGAATAAAACTGTTGGCGGTTATAAAATTCACCCAAGCGTCATCACGACAGCCCTCCTTGTTTGCAATAAAAAGTAGAAAATGAACAGCTAAAGTTCATCTCTCCACAGAGAGCCTCTAAACATCATCCTGTCTCTCGTCATCCAGCCAGACCACACACTCTAAACCATGCTGCTTGTGTTCAGGCCACTGTGTGGGAGAGACAGGAGGTTATCGCCCTCCCCAGGGGAACGTCAGCACGGTCATAAATCTATTCATAGTTAAATACTTTATTGCCATAGCAACCAGTGCATGGAATTTGATTTGGTGAGCTCAAAACATTTTAAAAAAACACAATTAAAGATACACTATGTAGGATCTTTTAGCCTCGCTGTGAATGTTTTTACATTCAAAGAAGTCTCGTCCTCTGTCCTCAACCCCGCCCACTCAAGGTACCAGACTATGGCCATCCAGCTAATGCAGCTAGATGGATAGCTAGAGGTAATGCAATTACAGGTCCAACAGAAAACACGCCAACTCCGCATCACTTTTCATCCCCTTGCTAAACTTCAGCTGTCGCCAACCGAGAAAAAGCGAATCGTAGGTTGACTCCGCTTCTTGAACGCAACCTGTTAGCTTCTTGTTTGGCTTATAGGAGCTCGTCTCATTCGAGCTCACCAGCTCCGTGGCGTTCTAAAATCAATACTGGTAGGAAACGGCTTCTGGTCACCGATTACAAAAGGCAAATCGAAAAAGTTGCAGGTCGTTGTGAAGGAATTTGAAACATTTCCACTCCAACTTGACCAATTGTCCAATTGCTGCTTGGATGAATATGGAATAAGACAGTATCCTTGATGAAAGTGGAGTCAGATGACCTTTACAAGTCCTGCAAGTCACAAGATAATAGGCCTCAGTGATGCTCATCCTTGCCTGGGGCAGAAATTGCTATGTTAATAAAGATTACTTAATCCTAGCTCATGGTGAAGGAGCCTTGGGCTTCCTAGGCTTCTATTTCTTTCCTCCTAACTGAATTCACATCCGCTCTGCCAAGGACTGACATCTTAGCCCGCCAGTCACTTAGAATGTTAATTTCAATGGTGTCCAAATTTCAGGGACAACATCTGGCTGGGTTTTCTTGGACAGGAGTCACTCACTCCACCCAACTGAACTCACTCCACCCAACCACACGGGTGAGGCATGACCGACAGGAGATCACAAAACTGCCACTGTCTCCTCCCGTGGTTACTTTCTTCTTCTTCTTCTTCTTGCCAAGTCATGGCATCCAGTTCCTGTTTGGTCCTTTTCCCCATGGTCAGCTTGATGAAAAATAAATGAATAAGTAGATCAAACGTACAGTATTTTAATGTAGAGTTTTGCTTAATGCTGTTGCACGTAAAGGCAGCTGCAGACCCGCCCGTATGAATGGAAGGCCTCTTTCCCTTTGGACTGTTCCTCTTTGCTTTCAAACGGGTCTCATTGCGCGAAGCCTGGACACCACAGTCCCCGTACGAGTATTCCCCCAGAGAACACCGGGCCCGGCCCAACAGAACCACCTGGATCAGAGCCAGCCCTCGTTTCCTTCGGCGGCACTGAATCGGAGCAAGACATGACTCACATTTGGCCCAGATGTCCACGGGGAGGGGGGGGGGGGGGGGCTTCCAAGAGACCCTGAGCGATGGGAATGCCAAAATCCAGCCCAGATACACAGATCACATTTCTCCCACTTCTCTGTGTACGATGCTGCTGTTCTCCAGCCAGGCGCCCGTGCCCCTACACGTGTGGAGCATCCCTGCTCCCGGCAGGCCTTGCAAGCCTACAATACCGTCTTACTTCAAATAGATGGTCTATGCATCAGGAGGGACGGCAGGTACGTATGAGTCCATCAGGTACTTAAAACACTCACCAACATTATGGCTCATAAGTGGAGATCCTTGAAGGTTCAGTGGCACTTGTGACACTTCTAGAAACGCAGCGGAATTCTGCAGTGGAATTTGTGCAGCAGTAGCCCTTCAAAGGGAAGAGTAGATCCAGTCCATTCCCTGGGTTTAGAACTGAGGCCTGGACGTGAGCATGTCCAACATATCATCGTAGGACAGCTCTTCTGCGTGATTGGCACACTGCATGTGCATAAGCAGATAACCCAAACAGAGGAGGGTTTTATGGGTAATCTGCCGAGGCTGTAGAGAACCATACGGCTAACGATGGGGAGGGGGTTAGCAGGCATTCCTGCTAATGTTCCATTTTTAACCCCCATTTTACAGGGAGTCCATGGGACCTTCAGGATTGTCTGCCGCTTGACCTCCAGCTATACATAGAAAGGTCAGGGGTCCGTTGTGCAGTTGGGGGGATGAAAATAACCCCATTCGTGACAGAGTGGCTGCACTCAAGGGCAAGGTGAAGGTGAGCGAGCCAACGAGACACTGAAGGGTGGGCAAACTGGTAGTGTAGTATGCCCAGGACAAGTATTACATCCCAGAGTGCCAAACAGTTCAAATTCTCTGAGTTAACTTTTTTTCGCCTTTGATGAGTGCAGTTTGCAAATAAATAACTAAATAAATAAAAAATACAGAAAAACTGAAATGTAATCTCAGCCTGACTGGCTGGATTACTGGTCATTTCTGTCCTTGTTTGGTGCTCGATTAGATTGGTAGGTGGGGGTTCCCAAGTTGTTATATTTTCTTGACCAAGGGTATTGCTATCCAATTCCTTTGATACAGTCACATTTTCATGTTTTTAGAAAATAAAAAAATGAGTTGCATTTCCCTTTAACACAGCATTCTGAAAATAAAAGAGATTAAAGGAGGGCACTACAACATCAATTTGTCCAGGCCTGAATACCCCTTGGCTCGGCCGTAGTTAAACCAGACAAACACATTTCCAGCCAGGTGCAATTATAAACAGTTGCCTCCACACACAGGTCCTACCAGGTAGACTTCATAATTTGGTCCCTAAATCCCTCAAAGTATGCAATGTTGCATTAAAAACATTTGCCCGAAGCTGCAATATTATCATTATCATAATTGTTTGCAAAAAGCTCACAGCGAAACCCATTCAGGTACATTTTTATTACATGAACTAAACTCTGACAGATAGACTCTGACAAGACCAGGGCTTTCAACAAGAACAATCTTGCAATTGCGGGAATCCAGATGCTATTTCGCCAAGGAGAGATTTTCATCTGGAAATGCATTGCCATAGAAAAAAGCATTGCATATTTTCAGTGCTTTCAACTTGCACAGCCACAGATTAATCACAAATAAACACTCCCCTTCTTTCCAAATCAGACATGCACCTGGAACACGAGCTAACACACCAATGACGGTCCAGTTGGAATAAGTTGTGTCTTCTTTCTGCGTCTTCAAGCCAACATTCATGGAAGAAAAATTTGGTCCAGATGAAGCCAAATCAGACATTCAAGACTATATCTAACTGCTGAATGTCAATCCGCTGATTCAAATGTTCCTTTCTGGTAGAAGACATCTATGGTGATTTGGATGACTCGTGCATTTGGGAGATAACTAAAATTAACAAACCATGAGGCAATGGTGATACTTTCGTCTCTCGATACATTGTCTCTGTGTTACAGATTGAAGTTAGCAAACAAGATAAATTCTTTCCCTATGCTTTTCCCCAGCAAAAACACTGTTAAAAACACAGACCTAAATGCCAAAACATATGATCATGCCAGATGCACAGAGATGGATGTCCGGAATTAAAACAGAAGCAGTTGTAGTGGATCTTTTAGGACAGAGTGTTTACGGAATAGCCATTGTTCAAGGGGCTATAAGATTGCGTCAACTCCAAGCTTTTCGACAGAGAACTCGGCTCTCTCTAAACAAAATTCTGCTTAACATCACTGCAGTTTCACAGCATTACAGTTTCTTATGGTCATCATTACTGGTTGTGGAGACAAATAAACAGGCCATTATTATTACAAGATGGATGGCGACAGAGACTGCTCTCCAAGCAAAAACACATGTCTCACAGTGACCCCCCTGGATTCCTCTATCCTGAGACTAAAGCCATTTGCATGCTGGGAAACAATCTAATGGCAAAGGGCAACATATAACTTCGGAAAATGGCACACTGAAGCCATTCATACAACATTTTTTACTTGTGTAACAGTTTTACAGCTACACAATCAATTTTTATAGGGACTCAAAAGTTGACGGCGTGTAGACACTTGAAAAGCATCCAGGTATTTGGCTGGAATGTCAATGGACACTTATTGGGGAAACGATCTGAGAGGGACTCCTGCCAACCATTTAGCGCAGGCAACTGACAAAACACAAGTGTGGGATGACTAGGAGATCACAAGGGGCCCGTTGACCACCTGTTGGCAGAGCCAGGAGAGGAATCAGACCTTGAAGGTGGCAAGTGTAGGTTCCCTGGCTCTCACTTCAGCTTAGTCTGAAGTACACTGAAGTACACATCCTGTTGGACTTGAGAGAGGGTACCCAGCCTAGTGGTTACACTCTGTGCTTTACACCACCGTGCGTGTGCTGTGCAATCTGCACAGACAGTCGGGTCACAGCTGAGGCCAATTATTTCAATTTTAAGTACATTACATACTAAAGTGCTACCAGGGGTTTATACATTTGTAAGAATCAGACCATTATAATCAGCCTGACAGCTTGTGCAGGCTTGGCCCTAGAGACCGGTAATGTTCAAAACTGCTCTTCAATCCGTGAGGAGAAAATGAAAAAGTTATATTTTATGGACTGACCAGTCCCTCATTTTTGACTCATGGCAGTATGACTAATCTAAATCAGATTGGTAAAATGCTGATAAATATACGAGGCAACAAGTGAAAATACAGTCTAGGCACCTGACTGTAAATTTACTGGAAGGGCACACATTTCCTGCTCTGGGACTAACCACCCCCCCCCAACGCCCCTCCCCCACCCCATCATTCACAGTTAAGCAGACCTCCAGACCCCTCGTTGGACATTGCATTCATTCAGAACGTGTCTGTGCTTGGACCGTGATGCGCTGTGGGGGTGTGGAGCGTGCCCAATAAAGGCAGTAGCGCCGGGCGTTATGATGGCGGGAAAATGGCATCGTGGACGCCAGCTGGAAAAGACAGTCCGCCGGGACGCCACATTCCTCCCAGCAGTACACAGGGAGGGAGGGAGAGGTTTAAAAGCCTGTGTTCTTTGACCGAGGTCCTTGTGGTTTTTCGATATGGTACTACAACAACAAAAAAAGGAAGAAAAAAAAAAAAAAAAAGTCACCAGGGAGACCCTCTGGTATGGACCTCCTTGCATGTGCATGGATCTATCCCTGTAACAACCCCCCCCCCCCCCCCCATCCACCTCCATCATCCACGTGACCCATTATTACTGTTATTAGCCCATCTCCGCTTCCCTAAAACGGTCTCCTGGAGCCTGCTGCCTCATTGCCATCTGGTTTTTCGGTCTCTACTGTACAAGACACAAATAGCTGGGGACGTACATACAGTGGGCGGAAAGCCAGAGACCCAGTGATGTCATAGGCACGTTCCACTCAGGTAATGCTAACACGCCCACTCACTGCCAATAAATTTTCCCATACCAGCGGCAAAGATTTCTACTACGTCACATGATGGTTAAAACACACATTGCCACTCGAGACACCTTACATAAACGAACGTCGACTCGAAATCATTCTTAGATTACAATTCATAGCGGTTTCCTTCTTGAGTGTTTTTTTACGGGAATTTCACGCTGGGGAACAGCTTTGGTTTTACAGTTAAATACAATTCCACATGACTCCACTGTCTTAAACGGACACAATTGCGCAATAGCAAAAGACACTTATTCCTACAACTGCACATTCCACATTGGGAGAAACAGAAAAATGTGCGGGGAAAAAATTTAAAATAAATAAAATAAAACAAAATACTTAATGAACAGATAGTGGTATGTGTAAGCAAGCTGACTGAAAACCAAGTAAATTCCAGTCTGCAATAAACCCCCCCCCCCCCCACTTCCCCCCCCAAAGTCACTGACAAAGAGGACCACACCGGGGATACTCCAGTCCCTAAAATAGAAGGGGTTAAATATAACCCCGCTTTTTGTCATTTCCAGGTTTAATCCTGAAGGGTAAAGTAAGCGGTCATAAAGAGGGACCCCTGGGGGCTGCTGCGACTTTACCCCACAACCCCCACCCCGGCTGCTCCTAGCATCGAGAAAAAACAATCTGTCCCATCAAACTCTCTCAACACCTGATGAGAGGGCAGTGGCTGGGTGGAGCGGACGAGAGAGAGAGAGAGAGAGAAAGAGGGAAGGAGGGAGGGAGGGAGAGAGATGTGGGGGAGGGAGGGGGCAGGGCCCAAAACCCAGGGGGGAGGGGGTAGGCACATGTGAGCTTGGAGGGGAGGGCACAAATGTAAAGATATTTAAGATGCTACCGGCACAGGTCTCCGGTACAGACCAGAGAGAGCAGAACCTGAGCGCACAGTTGGGTGAGAGAGGAAGAGAAATAAGAGAGAGAGAGAGAGAGAGAGAGAGAGACCCCACAACAAGAACACTAAAACTCCGACAGACCTCCACTCCAGCGACCGCAACTATTCCTCCGTCCGTCCGCCCGTCCGGCCTCTCCACATCACACGGAAGAGCACTCCCCGCTTCCTGAGTACCGGCAGCGCCAGCTCTCCCCCCCCCCGAAAACACCAGCGAGAAGAGCGTCGTCCCGCACAGCGTCTTTTCCCCAGTGCGTCATGCTGAAGAGTGCGCTTTTGAGGCTACTGGCCCTGGGGCTGGTGCTGCTCCTGCAGCAGCCTGGCCGGACGGCGGGTCAGAACCTGCGGGACCCGCGGAAGAGGGCGGCGGCGGCGCTAAAGGCGGCTAACGCTAAGGGCCAGTGCTGCGAGGACGTGCGGGCCCTCAAGGTGCAGGTGGCCAACCTGAGCAGCCTGCTGGAGGAGCTGACCCGGAAGCAGGACACCGTGGTGAGGCAGATGATGGAGCTGGATAATCAGAACCGGGTGCAGGAGGCCCGGGTCACCGAGGCAGAGAGCAAGTACTCCGAGATCAACAACCGCGTGGAGATCATCCAGCTGCAGGCCTCTCAGTCCATCACACAAACCTCCTCAGGTAAGACCCTCGGCCAGGCCCCTGAGGGACGCCAACGCTCGGCTGCCTCTTCCTCTCTCTCCCTGAATCAGACCCTGAACTCTATGGTATTCTCTGTGGCAGCACATTCATACCCTAAGAGACTCATTGAGCTCTTATTGGACAAACACTATGAGCACAACTATACAAAACTTTCTTATACAGCTAAAACTATAACTGACTAGAAGTCGATGATGTGATTATAAAAAAAAGTTTTTTTTCAATATATCTGGTTAAAACAAACGTTCTTGTACTTTTCTTTTGAGGGTTAACTTAGGTTAAAAAAAAAGTTCAACTCAAAAATCTTAATACCAAATTGGTAAGAAGCAGTGTTATATTAGAAACTGAAAAGCTAAAGTCACCTGACCAGTATTATTAAATGTGCTGTTAGTTCAGCTGAGAGGACGAGCCGTAGTTACTCAGTCAGTCCTGCGCTCTAAAAACGCTTCAGGGGTGTAGGACCCACAGCGGGGAGGTCACAGAGCTGGTGTCAGAGGTCAGAGGGAGACACGGCGGGCTCTGACCCCCCGTGACCCCCACTCTCGCCTCGCAGCAGCTGCAGCTGCGTCCGCAGCCGACCCGTCTGTAAGCGTGGCTACCGTCAGAGACCGCTGTGTCCAGACCCGCGTGCGGCAGCTTAATCTGCGTTTGATTTAGATCCCTACCACCCCCCACCCCCCCCTCTCTCTCTGCCACATGGGCCATCTTTCAGCAAACACACTTCTGAAAGACTGACTCCAACCCAGACAAACAGCTGCCACTCGGCTGTTTTATCTCAGGGCTCATTTCCATTGGCTCACTCTAGAAATATCAGTTATTTTAGACTGGGATGGATGGCTGCACAGTGTTTTTTCCCCCCCCATTTGCTCGGATGATGATGGTAGATCATTATGACATCTTAACTACTGAGTCGGTAATGAGAATAGCAGAGCGCGTGGCGAATTTCAACAGTCGCATTAGCTTCTTTAAACAACGTGCATGAAGCGCTCGTGAAAAAATGAAAAACGAACCGCGCGAGGATGACGAGAGCCAGCGGTTTGGTCTTCAACCGACAATTCATTTCAAAATTACAGGCCGACTCAAACGCAGGCGAGAAGCCTTCTCAAATCATTATCTGCTGGAGAGGGTCCTAATCATAACGTAGGGGCAGTTTCGGAAAAATTCTGAAAATCCCCAAGAGCACGTACGTTTTCATTCAAAGGATACAATAAACATATTTTTAGAGTTCAAAAACAGTAATTAGCATGGCGCTCTCCAGATCTGGGGGCAGCAGACGGCTGTGGGTAATAGTAAAGATTACAGTGTGCGGTGTCGTTTGGCAGCCCAACAGTAGTCACAATGGGGGCCTTCATTTGTACCTCATAATACCCCGTTTGCATGCGTTCGGTAATGAAGACCTGCTCTATCAAAGTCAACCGTTCTTACATCAAAGTTCTTCAGATTTCACAGGGCTACTAATTACCCCAGTGGTGGCTAAGTAAGACGCAGGGCGATTTTAATGCCCAATTAGCCAGCCGTCCCATCTGGGGTTTCAGTGGTTTGCGCCTTCCTATTTTTAACATTACCGGCACAAGGCTTTACACTGTCTGCGCCTTAGGGAGACACCATGGCAGGAAGTCAACTATTATAATTACCATATCTCCCCTACTGCACACTTGTATACTTAACCGTTACTCATAAATATATATTTAATAAAAAAAACAGTTACCTCATCTACTTTCTACTGTAATTTTACAACTTAATCCGTCTCTATTGTTTCCTAGATGCCATCTATGACTGCGCGTCGCTGTACGGCAGGAGCTATAAGATCTCCGGCGAGTACAAGCTGCCCGCGGACGGGTACCTGGGCACGCCGGAGCTGGAGGTGAGTGCCCGCGCGTTTAGAGTTCCGCTCGGGGGAGCGCCACCTTGTGAGCGACGCACACCGCTGACGCTCTCTCTGGCGCTCTCTCTGGCGCTCTCTCTGGCGCTCTCTCTGGCGCTCTCTCTGGCGCTCTCTGACGCTCTCTCTGACGCTCTCTCTGACGCTCTCTCTGACGCTCTCTCTGGCGCTCTCTCTGACGCTCTCTCTGGCGCTCTCTCTGACGCTCTCTCTGGCGCTCTCTGACGCTCTCTCTGGCGCTCTCTCTGACGCTCTCTGACGCTCTCTGACGCTCTACCGCCAGGTGTTCTGCGACATGGAGAGCAACGGCGGCGGTTGGACCGTCATCCAGAGGCGCAAGGTGGGCCTGACCTCCTTCGACCGCGACTGGAAGCAGTACAAGAAGGGCTTCGGCGCCATCCGAGGAGACTTCTGGCTGGGCAACGAAAACATCTTCCGCCTGACCAGGCAGCCCACCGTGCTGCGGATTGAGCTGGAGGTATGGGGGGTGCGAGGGCGGGGGGGGGGGCTGTCTGGCTTTAACAAGGTGTTTGTTTGCAGGGACTGAGGGGTGCTTTTTAGCTCCAGGTTTTTTTAGCTCTGGCTGCTGGCTGAGAAACAGGGGTTTACGAGGCAGTACATCAGGGGCAGTGATCGTAACTGTGCTACCCTGGCATGACATCACAGAGGAGAGAGCGGCGGCACGCGCATGATCTCACCGCCGATCAGTCAGGCTCTGCTTCCGCTGCGGTTCCCTCAGGCAACAGGCTCTAAAGAGGCAGGGGACTGAACGGCTCTGTTTAAAACAATGCTGATTTATGTGTGTGTGTGTGTGTGCGCGCAGGACTGGGAAGGCGAGACTCGCTACGCTGAGTACCAGCACTTCACCCTCAGCAACGAGCTCAACAGCTACAAGCTCTTCATCTCCAGCTACAGCGGCAACGCGGGCCAAGACTCCTTGCGCTACCACAACAACACCAACTTCAGCACCAAGAACAAGGACAACGACAAGTGCGTGGACGACTGCGCTCAGCTGCGCAAAGGTACGCCGCAGGACGCAAGAGCCAAAATGGCGTCCGCCCCTCCGTAAAAGATGCATTACCGCACAATATAATCCACTTTAAGTACCCAGTGCGCAAATACAGGAAACACAAGCAGCTTCAACGTAAAACTTCACCAAGTAAAAGATATTCAAAATGAAATGTTAAAACAACCCTTCACTGACTGACATGCCGTTTCACGCGCAGCGTACATTTAACGCCACATACACACCTTCTGTGCCCCATAAATTGGGTGCAAATCTCATAACATGTGACCTTTAGGAAAGCATAGTAGCACAACAGTGCTAAAGCAGCCTCGTCACAAGGTGTTATTGTGCTCACTGCCCATCTGTACGGTCTCTCTCTCTCTTACAGGAGGCTACTGGTACAACTGCTGCACCGACTCCAACCTGAACGGAGTTTTCTACCGCTACGGCGAGCACATCAGGAACACAGACGGCATCACCTGGTACGGCTGGCACGGGCCCAACTACTCCCTCAAACGGGTCGAGATGAAGATCCGGCCCCAGAACTTTCAACCCTAGAGACTCTGGAAAACTGGGGAGAGGATCCCCGGCAGGTCAATCGACTTACCAAGAACACAAACAACCAAAACACCACGTGCCTTTTCCACATCTGGGAACATTCTGATAGTTTCATTTTTTTGTTTGTTTTTTTGTTTTTTTTAATGGAATATTTCTTCTGAACAAAATTGTGCTGTATTATGTTTGTTTGTAAATTGTAGTTGAATTTAAGTATTTATCTTTTGAAATATGTTCATTACGCCTTTCAGAACAAAAGAAAGATCTTGTTCAGACCACATTCAAAATACTGCTTACTCCATTGTAATGAGTCTGAAATAGAGGAGCAACTTTTCATTGAAATGTTCAGATTCGTCCTTTTACAGTTGTATTTTTATGTCTGCTTCAACTGAAATATAGTATTAAGAAATAACCAAAATTTATCAAGTTCACACAAACGACAACTATGGAATGCTGCCAAAAAAGCATAATCCGAAGCCATAAATTACTAACTGACCATCACTTTGTTTATAACTGAAAAGGGAACAGCCACAATGGGTTCTTTCTGCAACCTTTCAGATGTGGATTTTTATTTGACTTTATTTAAGGTTTTATTGTGAACACGCTAAATGCAGATATGTTCTTGTCCCTTTTGAGTCCTTTGTCATTTGTAAAATGTGTACAGGTCTATATTATTCTGTTCAAATAAAACTTTGTATTTTTAAATAAATGGTGTCCTTTCCAATGAACCCTGACCTGAGTGCATGAAAAGCCCCTGAGATGGTTTTAAATAGCCCAGCATAGCTGACGGCCACTGACACTACTCACTGTGAAAGCAGCGCTAATTAACGCCGCTGGGGGGGCGGTGGCTTGAGAGGGCGTGACCCCCCGCCCCCGCACGTTCTCCCTGTCGCATTCTGCCCGTGACCTTTCACATCCAGGTCGTGCGTCCGCGCCGTTTGGCCCCGCCCCCGTGCCCATTGTGCGCCGGGAAGCGGAGCCGAACCTCAATGTGAGAAGCACGGCTCCGCTCGATTCCCACGCCGCTTGTCCAAATACGGGAGGGCGCAGGGAGACATCTGCTGGGGACCGACACCCCTCCACCGCCAGAATGTCGCAGCTCCGATTCCGCGGGCCGTTAAAAGTCACGGCCTTTTCTCACTGCGCCGCGGGACGCTCCGAATTCGAGAAGCGTTCACACCGGCCCCAACTGCGTAAGCAGTGCTTCCTATAGAGCTGCAGCAGCTAAATCATAAAACCTCACAATTGAGCCCACGGTTCCAGAGAACTAGGAGAAGGGGCGCCAGGCAAGATGCATTAAACCTGAGTCACATCCTGAGTCTTAAACCTGAGTCAGACCCTGAGTCTTAAACCTGAATCAGATCCTCAGTCTTAAACCTGAGTCAGACCCTGAGTCTTAAACCTGAGTCAGACCCTGAGTCTTAAACCTGAGTCAGATCCTGAGTCTTAAACCTGAGTCAGATCCTGAGTCTTAAACCTGAGTCTTAAACCTGAGTCAGATCTGAAGTCGAAAGAGCAAAGACAGGGAGGGTGAGCAGCCATGAACACATTCAGAGACACTCCCTGGTAAGGAAAGATGAAGAGGGTCTTCACTGGTCGGAGATAGCTTTCCACGTCCTCACCCACATGAGACGGGCCACAAAGGAATGTGCAGGGGAGCCAAGATAATTCTGAACGGGAACGTCAAGAGGCACTGGGAATGTGACAAATTCTGAGGGAGACTATGAGTGTGTGGCCCAAGGTGACCTGGGACTGCCTGGCCGAGGCCGGCCGTCTGCTGTCCCCGCCATCAGGGCAGGCGCGTGGCCGCTAACTCAGGACAAACTGGGGCGAGGAGGCCCGACTGCAGTCCGGGGAACACCGCCGTGACCTCCCGGGGGATTGTGGGTGAGAGGAACTTCCTGTGTCTTCACGGGCAGTTCTCGGGGGTTTCTCAGATCCGCTCATTACGAAGCCTCATCAAAGACGCAATTACGCGCCTCGGAGAAGAAACGCCTCGATTCGCCCCGCCGTGACTGCACGCGGCCAACGATTAAAGCAGCGAGATATGCGCTTTCAAATAAAAAGCTGCATCTTCAAAAGCCAACCAGAGACGTGACTGAATCACCCCAAGAATCTGGCGGTTCTCTGACCTCTTAAGTCCCCACTTCAGATGCATGTAACCAGAAAACCACGTGGCAGTTTAACTTTCAACACAAATTAGTGAGCCAGGTTCTTTTCCCGGTTTAAGACCAAAGCCACCTTATTACACGCACAGTGAGGCTAACCACAACTGCCCCACATAACAAACACTGCAAAAAATGTCTGTCTTAAGTGTTTTAGTCTTGTTATGGGAGTTAAATACCAAATATCAGCTTGTTTTAAGTTACTTTTTGCTTGACAAGTGAAATTATCTTACCCCACTGGCAAAGCTTGAAATGAGTAAAATTATCTCACCCCATTGGCAATCTTTTTGTCTTATTTAGCAAAAAGATTGCCAGTGGGATTTTGCAGTGAAAGTGAGGGTTGTAGCCATAGAAACAGGCCCGAGGCAGGCAGTGACGGTCTGTACGGCCTCGGTGGCGCAGAAGGCAGGCTATTTGCGCCGGTGTGATTATCAAAACACAGCCTTGCTCTGCACCTGTGGGCTGAGAATGCACAATTACAAGGCTTAGGGGTGCATTACAGCAGAGTAAAGCATCCCCTCTTTACATCTCATTACATTAGCATCCAGCAGACAGTCTCATCCAGCATCCTCAGCGGCTCATGTAAGCGCATACATGAAGGTTTTATGCAATAACAGAGCTGATGCCAGGTCACGGGTGTCCGTTGATTAATACGTACACCGCTACACCTAGAACATAAGGTTAAGTCCCACGGCAGGTGCGAGAGGGACATTTAAAATGAAGCGCTTTAAGAAGCATGTGGTTTTTATAACGTCTGATATTACTGCTCACACGATGCATACCTTCGGACGGGCCAGATTACAGCACTTTAGAGGGGCGGTTTGGGTGAAGTTGGGGGGGGGGGGGGGGGGGGTCGGGCGGAGGGGGGTGTGTGTGGAAGGGACTGGACACAAGAGAACAGAGAATCCCAAACAAAAATAAAGCGGTAATCTCAGTTTGGCCCGACTGGCCCTCACACAAAAGAATGGGGATGGGCAGCAGGTGTCTGGCATTAGTCAAGCTGCCAGAGGGACTGGAGTTTAGCGCTCGGCTTTCTGCGAATGTAAAGAGAAGCGGAGCGCCGTCAGGTACCTGTCAGGCGGAACAAGGGAACCCTGGTTCCGGTGTAAGGCCTTTACACAGAGGGCAGAGGTCTCCCCGGCCCGGCCCAGGGAGGACCAGCGGGCCTTAGCGCTAACGGATTAGCATAACAATGAGGGCACACCGCAGCCAGATGGAGGTGCCGGGCCTTATCTCCCCCTCAGTAAGCCGCTATTGTTCTGACGCAGGCTTTCCCCGTTGCCATTGGTCATGCTGTGGCTATATGATGGCTGCTATGGGAAATATGCCTGTTAAACTGAATAAACGCAAAAGGGTTTTCATGTTTCTTACGTTTACAGCAGGGGAGACAACTCTGCCTTCTCATATCATTAATACAGACTACTCCTACCGTCTGCCTTCTCATGCCATTAATACAGACCTCCCCTACAGTCTGCCTTCTCATGCCATTAATACAGACTACTCCTACCGTCTGCCTTCTCATGTCATTAATACAGACTACTCCTACCGTCTGCCTTCTCATATCATTAATACAGACCTCCCCTACCGTCTGCCTTCTCATGCCATTAATACAGACTACTCCTACCGTCTGCCTTCTCATATCATTAATACAGACCTCTCCTACCGTCTGCCTTCTCATGCCATTAATACAGACCTCCCCTACCGTCTGCCTTCTCATGCCATTAATACAGACTACTCCTACCGTCTGCCTTCTCATGTCATTAATACAGACTACTCCGACCGTCTGCCTTCTCATATCATTAATACAGACCTCTCCTACCGTCTGCCTTCTCATGCCATTAATACAGACCTCCCCTACCGTCTGCCTTCTCATGCCATTAATACAGACTACTCCTACCGTCTGCCTTCTCATGTCATTAATACAGACTACTCCGACCGTCTGCCTTCTCATATCATTAATACAGACCTCTCCTACCATCTGCCTTCTCATGCCATTAATACAGACCTCCCCTACCGTCTGCCTTCTCATGCCATTAATACAGACTACTCCTACCGTCTGCCTTCTCATGCCATTAATACAGACTACTCCTACCGTCTGCCTTCTCATGTCATTAATACAGACTACTCCGACCGTCTGCCTTCTCATATCATTAATACAGACCTCTCCTACCGTCTGCCTTCTCATGCCATTAATACAGACCTCCCCTACCGTCTGCCTTCTCATGCCATTAATACAGACTACTCCTACCGTCTGCCTTCTCATGTCATTAATACAGACTACTCCTACCGTCTGCCTTCTCATATCATTAATACAGACCTCTCCTACCATCTGCCTTCTCATGCCATTAATACAGACCTCCCCTACAGTCTGCCTTCTCATGCCATTAATACAGACTACTCTTACTGTCTGCCTTCTCATGCCATTAATACAGACCTCCCCTACCGTCTGCCTTCTCATGCCATTAATACAGACCTCCCCTATCGTCTGCCTTCTCATGCCATTAACACAGACCTCTCCTACCGTCTGCCTTCTCATGCCATTAATACAGACTACTCCTACCGTCTGCCTTCTCATGCCATTAATACAGACTACTCCTACTGTCTGCCTTCTCATGCCATTAATACAGACTACTCTTACTGTCTGCCTCTCATGCCATTAATACAGACCTCTCCTACCGTCTGCCTTCTCATGCCATTAATACAGACCTCTCCTACCGTCTGCCTTCTCATGCCATTAATACAGACCTCTCCGACCGTCTGCCTTCTCATGCCATTAATACAGACTACTCTTACTGTCTGCCTTCTCATGCCATTAATACAGACTACTCTTACTGTCTGCCTCTCATGCCATTAATACAGACCTCTCCTACCGTCTGCCTTCTCATGCCATTAATACAGACTACTCTTACTGTCTGCCTTCTCATGCCATTAATACAGACCTCCCCTACCGTCTGCCTTCTCATGCCATTAATACAGACCTCCCCTATCGTCTGCCTTCTCATGCCATTAATACAGACCTCTCCTACCGTCTGCCTTCTCATGCCATTAATACAGACCACTATAACAATCAGAGCTAAGGGGAACCATATGCGCACTCACAGAAAAAATATTAATCTCTACCCTTACTCATGCCATTAATACAGACTACTCCTACAGTCAGAGCTATAAGGGGAACCATGTGCGCACTCGCAGAAAAAATATTCATCTACCGAGGAGTTATTGCAGTGAGATGAGGCCCTGAGTTAAAAAAAAGAAAAAACACTCACACATCAAAGAGATGGACCTGCACGGGATCCCCACCGGCCATACTGGCTTCTGGGTAAAAACCTTCACTCTATCCCAAATCCCCAACACGCCAAAGCTTATTTTAATTTCCCAACAATCCTGGTCAGGCCCCATATTTCGGAGATGCATCCGTGCCATGAAGGGAGACGGGAATGCCGAGCACACTTAACCTTTAAACTTGTAAACGAGGCATTTCACAACCTGTTATAACACAGGAACAAGTTCTCCCTTTACAGGTGCTGAACGCTAAAAGTCACAATAAAATTAATGCAAATCTATCTAAAAAAGGAATGAGAAACAATGGGCCCAGGAAAGCTTAAACCTTGGTTTAATGACGCTGAATGAGAATGACTTCCTGTTGCTGCAAGGCCAAACCAAGTCGGTCATCTTCCATCAAATGGTAAGAAGCCACTGGGACCCTGTCCTGGCAGTTGTTATTTTATCTGTGTTCTCCAGCCCACTGAAGCACACGAGTGGAGGATTTCGATTCAGGCCCTTGGTAATCTCCACAATCGACTCTCTGTATATCGACAGTGTCTCCTGGTCCAAACTCAACACGCAGTGGCCAACCACGCAGTCTGCTCCTGTCATCAGCACCGCCCGTCGACACACAGGGAACCAGGCCAGACCGGACCGGGCGTGCGCATCGGGTTTCTCACTGGCTCCTCCCACTCATGAATACGGTCCATTCAGGATGTTGGGACTAGTGAGGATACCATATTGACCTCAGTCTTGATCCTGAGATGCCTTTGTCAATAAAACACACGTCGCACGCACCCACACCTTCCGTTACTTTAAAAAAAAACTATTTACCACTTCTCATCGCCTAGTTTTAAATTCGGAACATCTGTTCAAATAAGGAACTGTTCTGCGTAAAATATCGGACCGTCCAAAAAAGGAAAACCTTCAGTGCTGAATCAATCTTTGTTATTTTCCAAACCGTTGTTTCAATGGACCATGAAAGCGAACAAAAAAAGTCCAAGGCGGACACCAAAAACAAGAAAATAAGCCAACGTTTCACACTGCATTCTGAGAAAAACTGTACAGTGATTTTACTCAACGACTGGAACAAAGCTACCAGATTAGAAATACAGAACAGAATTACAGGAACGGTGCTATATAACTTCCGATCTACTGTACTTCATACAGTCAAAATCAGATATGATATTTAAATGTCGTTCAATTGCCATTCATTTATTCCCATTAGAATAATAAGATTTTTCTAAATTATACAACTGTAATGCCTTAGCTAGATTAATTGCCCTATATCTAAGTGGTCTTAGATAACAACCTATAGCTGCATACATGTCTATAAACAGCGCAAAGCCAGACTTGAATGACTCAATACCAGAGGAGGTTTCTCTATGACAACAGGTGAAGCAGTGCTTCACCCAAAAAAATAAAAAAAATAAAAGAACATGCATAGCACACACAACACATCTTTATTTAATATTGAATTATCATCACAACTACCATTTCCCTTGTGAAGCTAAAATAAAAAGTGCCTCGATTCAAAAATGTGCCTTGTATCGTGAAAAACAGCGCCACCCCTAGACTTTTAAAAGGAATTTCAGTGAAGCAATGCTTACTAGACCATTGGAAATCAATGGGGGACTTTATAAAATATGATTGGATAATTGTGGATTATGACGCATTTTTTTAGCCCACCCGTTGAAGCACTGCCTCGCTAATGTATTTCAATCATGCGTGTTCTTGTGCGCGTTCTCGTCCTGATGATTGACATAATGTCTAACCATACAGAACAGGAGTTCATTTGTCCAGCAAGATATAATCATCCTACCCGCCAATTTTCCCTGTTGGTAGTAGATACGTTAGTGTGTTACTGTATTGGAGAGAGAGAGAGAGAGAGAGAGAGAGCGATTTATTAAATTTTTATGGTTGTGGCGTTGATTTGTATATATTGTAAATAGTAAAAAAATTGTATCGGTGTTGTAGCGTTATCTTTTTTGTCATTAAGCGATCTCAATATTTTAGCTAGCTAATTGCTAACGTGATTTAGCTAGCTGACGTTAGCCAAAACTAGCTCACTTTTTGAAAAGGTAGCTTTTTCAATTTAATTTGGCTCCAGTTGGAAGAAAATGGAATCTGCGAATGCGAATGTAACGTCAAACATCCTGGATCGGATTCTGCGGGATTCTTTTCAGTCGTTAAATTACGAAGAAAAACTGCGAGTGAAGGCCGAAACCTCCTATCAATTTGGTCCAGCGAGTGGGCTCGGTGAGTCGGAGTTTTAAAGTACCACGGTATGACAAGGTGGAGTGGCTAACTGGTAGCTTGCTAACGAACCGCCTGTATTGCTGGCCATGTGTCTTGTTCAAGTGCGCTGCTGCAGGAGATTTCAAAGTTTGCGAGAGATGGCTTTGAGGATTTACGTAATTTCGACAGGTCTGTTAAGATTCATGCGAAATCGAAGGAGCATGTCAGTGCAACCGTGCAGTTGAGTCTTTTGGGAAATGTGAGAATCGAGCATTTAATTGATGAAGGTGCACGTATCCAATTAGCAAAGCACAATGAAATGGTTGCGGAAAAATCGTGACATTGGTTGATGCGATTGCATTCTTGGGTCGTCAGGAGCTGGCATTTAGGGGGCATGACGAGAGTGAAAATTCTGATAACAGAGGAAACTACAGGGAGTTGACTGAAATGCTTTCTCGCTATGATGACGTTCTGGCTGCACACTTGAAATCGTCCACTGTGTTCTCTGGCAATGTCTAAGACTATTCAAAATGATCTGATCGAAGCTATTGCAGCTACGATGCAGGAGGAGATCAAGAGTGAAGTAACCGCTGCTCCTTTTGTTTGCGTGGCAATAGATGAGACGACCGACATCTCTTGCAAAGCTCAGTTGTCCATAATTCTGCGTTATGTCGATGCTGCGGGGAATAATTCAAGAGCGTTTCATTGGGTTCTTCGACGTGTCATCAGGCAGGGATGCAGAGTCGGTTTTTAAGTTTGTGGATTTAGAGATAGCTGGTTATGACTACAAGCAGAAACTCACGCAGTACAAATTCTACACTAGTTGATATTTAAATTTTAATTAAATAACATTTAAACTGCCTATGAAATGTCTTTGCCCAGTATTTGCACTTAAAATATTGCAATTGCACTTGAGATACTCTGCATATTTACTCTTGAAAAACTGGCTGAATAAATATGTTAAATGTATATTGTCTTTGTTTTCATTTTAATTTACCCAATTCAAATATTGTCTGTTTTTTTCATAGGTGTGGTGAAATGACAGTTAAAATGTCACCTTTACAGAAGTGTAAATCTACAGTAAATTGCTGACTACTGAGTTGCACTATTACAGTTGATATGTCAAAATACAGGTGATTACTGTAATTCTACAGCAGCATATTACAGTAATTCCATGGGTCAGGTTGACTGAAATTGCAGCACACAGTTATCATTTCATAAAGATTTACTGATAATACGATACGGAAATTACTGTGAAAGTAATGCAATTAGAAGCCAGAAATGTACTGTAAATTTAAAGTGAACTATTTTACAGTGTGTATTTTACAGTGGTGGGGGGGGGGGGGGGGGGGGGGGTGTTTGGGGTTTGCTTCACCAAAAAGGTTTGGTCAGCAGCCGCCACTGCTCAATACACATACTATCTGATTCCCTCAAGACTTCCTGGACTTCACAAAATAATGCTTCCACATGCTGAAGGAAACCTCCCTAAAATGAGTTTCGACAACTATCGGTTTTTACCATTTGCCATTGATAATTTACTAAAATGACCTACACCAAAACTTAAAACCTCCACCACTGGCAGTAACACCTAATAAAGAAAAAGTTCTGACAGCGAAAAGGAGGAAGAGGGCAAATTTAAAAACAAAAAAGGAAGAGGGCAAATTTAAAAACAAAAATAAAATCACAAAGATAAAAATTTAGACATGTCATCAAAAAATCACACAAACCCCCCCCCCCCCCCCCCCCCCCCCTAATTACAGTAGGCCAAAGCCAGCCGTCTGCGCCTCGCGCTTTTAAAAGGTAATCCTGCAGAGGTGAGAACCAGATGGGCCGATTGAAACCATCTCGTCCCTGGCTCCCATTTACGGACAGAGAAATTGAAAACAGGCCCGGGGGTGTGGGGGGGTGTGGGGGCAGCCAGACGCGCTGCGGATGAAAGGGGGGGGGGGCGAGTAACCAATGGAAAGCTTGAAAAATATATCACTTTATAGCAATATAAAAGGCTGGAGGTCCAGAAAGGAGAGGATAACAGGAGTAGACAGGAGTCTGAGCCAATAGACCAGTCTGATGACCTCGCGGTGGTCATGTAGTCCTTTTTATGCGGTAAAAAAACAAAAAACTGTGGTTTTGCGTTGCTTAGAAAGGATGAGAGGCCCGTTGAAAAGTTGGACGCCGTATTTTCTTAGTCTAAGCTAAGCACAGCAACACAGAAAAAAAACGGTCTGTGCAAATGGTGACTCGATAGGACCTCTAGTTTCCCATCACTTTTAGTTAACACTACTTTCTGACAGGTCTCACTGTATCTGACGGGGTGCAATGCCAGTGATTACATGCTCTAAGAAGTCACTAAAGTCATTAAATGTGTGAGAAATTGACACTTGGCACAGAAATTCTGCTTCTGAGCCTCTAATGATGGTGGCCAATGAAGCCAATGTCAGAAACCTACCTTTAATCCTTTAAGTACAGGGGAGCTCGGCATCTGGGACGCCCGTGTAAATTGGCATCAATTAGACTTGCCTCCACGTGCTACTGAGGTGAACACAACTCCCAACAAGAATGAAGGAAGAGGCACACACTGTTCCCCATCAGAGAACAAAGAGAATTTCAGAGGTTGGTTTTGGGTCCATTTAATGCCCAAGTCTTACTCATAGATCTGAGCACAGGGCCGGCCTGTAATGCATCCAGTTATGCCACTGAATGGGGTCTGTACAGCACATATCAGACTTTCTCTCCCTGGGGGAGGGGGGGCGGGGGTCTAAATTTAGAAGAAGGAGAAAGAGAAACAAAACAAACAGTTATCAGTTCCAGCGCCCAAACGACCTGACAACGCGCCCCGTTGCCTGGCGACGCCAATCCAACTGGAGGCCATTTTCCATTGGCAGAGATCTGGGTTACAAACCCAGAGCACAGCCAGGGATCTACAGCAGCGGGAAAGAACAAAGGGACAGGATCCATGACCTGCGCAAATCAGTAGCCTACATCAGGCCCACCTCTACAGCGCGATCAACACTCTCCTGACCTCACCCGAAAATGATCAGCACTAACTGGGATGGATGGAGCATTCTGTCTCCCATCAACACGAATTTAAGATGTGCTTTTCTCCTCACGTTTGTACGCACTGGTACGGTGAGATGAAGGGAATATGGAGATCGACTGAAGATCTGTTTGCCACTCAGAATAAATCCCATTAAACTGTGGGCCACGAGCTCCAGAACCGCAGTCATACATGTATGAGCAGACTCGCATGCATACACACGCACATATATGCGCACACACGTGTGGGTACGCTCAGACTGTCTCCACCCCGGCACCATCCGTCACTCTACAGTCCACTGAGGTAACCTTGTGAACAAAAAAAAGCAATTAGCAGCATGTGAGCGTCTGTAGATTCCAGTAGGCCCGTAGTTACGTAACCCAGTTCCTGATGGTGTTTACACCTTTTCCTCCTCGGGCGTGCGACTAAAACACAGTTTGGACGCCTATCAAATGTCCGGTACTCGTTTTCCGAAACCGCAAGTGGCATTCCAGGCAGACGCGCTGACTAAACGCAAGAAAACACAGCCCTGAGACACGGCGTCTTCCAGCAAAGCCATCTGCTCGTTTTGTGAGAGCGGAGATCTTAGCAGCAGAGTGCGAGCGGGCGGGCCCGGTAGCACATGAAGGAAAGCAGTAAACACGTTTATTACTGAAGTCATTCCGCTGGAAACTTAGCAAACAGGCTCAGCCTCGCCTGGTCATTTGTATGTAAACACACACGCAGAGGCCTAAAATGGCCTCACCGCAGTCCATGAGTCCCCATTAAACAAGGGCACTGATCGGTTCGTGCGTGACACAACATCTGGATCCTCACTGTGAGATTGAGAGGCACCACATTATCCTAAAGACCTCTAAAGGCAAACAGCCACATAAATTACATTGTGCGTCAATGCGTCTTCATCATCGAATGCATCCAACCCGCTAACTGCAGAAAAATCTAGCAAGACCAACTCAAGTGGCTCAGTTCGGGAAATAGACAGAGGTGCAATGTTACACAGTGTTTTAACTCCTCCCCAAAAATAACCCCAAAAGACCCCCCCCAGCCCACCCTTACCTGATGAGGGACTCCAGGATCAGGGGTGACGGACCCTTCTGGAACTCCAGCTCCTTGTAGTGCAGGGCCTTGGCGTAGGCGCGACACTTGGCCGCCCTCTCCCCCAGCAGCACGATGCCGTTATCGTCCCTCAGAGGAAGTGGGCCCTGGGGGGGCATTAGCACCGTTACATATTTTATTTTGGTTCCACACACTTTTCCCATCACCACAATTTGCAGCTAATTTACTCTTAAGCAAGCAGGCAATCCTTCCAGTGCTTTCCTTGGAAGAAGGTTAAGTTCCTTCCTGCGTGTTCTCGACTCGTCCTCCGCGTACAAACACAAGCTCGCCGTTTAATCGCTAATGTTTCACGGCGTGTGCCGTAAAAGCGCGCGTTATTAAAACGTTTGTCTTTCGCGGGCCGGCCCGCACTTGCCGTGAGCTCCGTGCCACTCTGTACGGATGGAATTTAGCCTCCGCGCAAATCAGCAGCGGTCTCCCGTGTCTTCCCGTGTGAAACACTGCCAAGCGGATTTGCGGTCGGGGGGTTTAGAGACAGCCGCAGGTTAACAAGTGACTTGGCTGCGCTCTCGGAGACGAACACATCACTGGCAACAGAGTGGCAAGTCATTTTTTACCCCGTCATATATAATTTTTTTTGATGGCGGCGGTGGATTGAAATTAAACAATCTACCCCTCTCCATTCTAAATCTTTTTCACAGGCCTCCTTAAGCGATATTGCGGTTTGAAAAGAGGGCTGGTATTAGATATTCTCACAGCAGTGGAATAAGGTTTCAGAAAGGCCCAGTGGAGTGTCGAAGTGTTCTCTAAAGTTCCTCCAGTCATTACAGTACTTCAGAAAGGCCAGGTCTTTAGAGAGCGGCATCACGGCCTGTGTGACACGTTACAATGATTACAGCGCAGCGGGAAGCGCACCGGGGCTGGGGTGTGTCTGAACACAGGGACGCTTTAAAGTGGAACACCCGCAGACAGGTATCAGCTTCCTGCGGCTCTCTGTGAAACACAGCTCTACACAGCTGTAAGGTGTCTGCTACAGTTTCTACAGGAGATGCATTATGAAGAGACGTCATTGGAGCAGTCACTGTGAGAGTGTGTGTGTGTGTGTGTGTGTGTGAGAGAGTGAGAGAGAAAGAGAGAGATCGAGAGAAAGCGAGAGAGTAAAAAAGGAGAGTGAGATGGAGAGAGAGAGCAAGAGAGGTGGAGGGAGAGCGTGAGAGAGAGAGATAGGTTGAGAGAGAAAGAGCAAAAGAGGTGGAGAGAAAGCGTGTGAGAGAGAGGGGTTGAGAGAAAGAGAGTGAGGTTGAGAGAGAGAGAGAGAGAGAGAGAGAGAGAGAGAGAGAGAGAGAGAGAAGAGAGAGGAGAGAGAGAGAGAGAGAGAGAGAGAGAGAGAGAGAGAGAGAGAGAGAGAGAGAGAGAGAGAGAGAGAGAAGAGAGAGAGAGAGAGAGAGAGAGAGAGGCTGAACACGGCCACCTTGTCGCTGTGCTCCATGAACTCGGCCAGGTTGAGCAGGGTCTGTGTGACCTCAGCGATGTCCTGCGATGTGAGGGCCAGCTCAATACTGCGGATCAGCTCGTCCTGCTGGTCCTCGCTCAGCTCCGACCAGCACGACAGGAAGGCGGCGTTAAACAGGTCCCTGTAACACAGCCAGGGGGGGAAATGAGGTCACCCAGCTCACGCTCAAATTAAGACCCCCAAAAAACTGGGGATTTCAAAAAACTGGGCTACTGAAAAATTATGGAGTGTAAGATCATGTTCGATAGTAAATCAACTGACATTCTAATCCCATGGCCATCCATCCACAGCACATGGGCTCAGTTCAATGGGGAGGAGGAATTGGATTCATATGTGGTGTGTGTGTGTGTGTGTGTGTGTGTGTGCCACATGGTTGTCAGGTGGCAGAAGCTGTAGCCATCCAGTGCTCTACATGGTGGGGGATTTGATTAGATTTTTTATTGTCCTGAAATTTGGGTTCATGGAAACTGAAAAAACAGAGCGCCCCCAAAAAGACTGCCTCTCCGAGCTCAAAGAGTCGCCTAATGACCATCTATGCCTGGTAATACGAGTCAATTAACTTTACTGTACCACATATACTAATATACACACAGATCCAACAGATCTGCAGAATCACTTGGGGACAGGATCGTACTCATGGGAATGTGATCTCATTTTTGGCTGAATTCCTGGACCACCTGCAGGTGATCAGGGGCCATGATGATCACAGAATGAACCCTTCTCCCAGGGAATTCTGGGAAAAGCCCCGCCAGCCTCAGCTTTAAGGGGACTCTTCCAGTCAGATTCCTATTAAACACATGGAGGTAATTTTCGGGCCGGTCAGACCCGGCACGTTATTGCAATCGCGCTCAGTCACGGGCATCGAATGGGTCGAGCTGCTCACGCCTTCCATTCCCAGGTTAAAAAATGCTTTAGGCAAATAAGCAGGTGCGCGCGATTACCTCATCGACGAATCCCAGCAAAGATGCTGTCATCAAACTATTCACGGCATTTCCAGGACTGTAGAGAACCTCACAGGACCCGTTCCTTCCTACCAAGCGCGCAACCCTGAACAGGTCGTTCTGAAGAACTCGGCTGATGCGACGTGGCGGTTCTACTGGCGGTTCTACGCACTGCAAATGAGCGGGTTTACGGGGCTGACCGCGGTTCAGGGTGGGCGGGTTTACAGGGCCGAGCACGGTTCGGCGGGCGGGTTTACCTGGCCAGCGGGATGTAGGTCTGAGCGAGGGACCAGCAGGACCGCAGGGCGGGGGAAGAGGACTCCTTTAGCAGGACCACGCTCAGTCGCCGGAGCCACTCCAGCCAGTCGTCCTTCGACACCTTCCTGGCAGCCCCCCAGGCCTGAGGGGAGAGAAACAAGAGCTGTCAAATGAGGCCTCCAACACCCCCCCTCCCAAAACCGACCCCCCTACAGCCCTTTCTGGGCAACAGAGGTGATAAAAAGAGAGCCCAAGAGGAGGAAGAGAGAGAGAGAGAGACAGAGAGAGAGAGAGAGAACTTCATTCCTATGGTGAAGTGAGCGGCGCCTCAATCCGCTTTATGTGCCTGAGCCATTAAAGTTCACTGGAACGCCAGTATAAACGCAGAGTGGAAACTTCCGGGAGATGACAAAACCAGTAACCATAGGTGCACCAGCGTGACCATAACAAAGCCAGGAGTGGGGAACAGGAGGTGTGGGAGGCTTAGAAGGAGGTGGTGGTGGAAGAGGAGGTTGCAGTGGGAAGGGAATGAGGAGGTCGGTCAGCACTGAAAGCAAGTCCCTCTGGGTCCTCCGAGTGTGCTCTCGAAAGGGCAAGGCTGCGTGGAGCACAGGTATTCTCCACAGAGGGGCTGTGTGGAGCACAGGTATTCTCCACAGAGGGGCTGTGTGGAGCACAGGTATTCTCCACAGAGGGGCTGTGTGGAGCTCAGGTATTCTCCACAGAGGGGCTGTGTGGAGCTCAGGTATTCTCCACAGAGGGGCTGTGTGGAGCACAGGTATTCTCCACAGAGGGGCTGTGTGGAGCTCAGGTATTCTCCACAGAGGGGCTGTGTAGAGCACAGGTATTCTCCACAGAGGGGCTGTGTGGAGCTCAGGTATTCTCCACAGAGGGGCTCCACCACTCAAACACATTTAGGAGGCTGTGGATCCTCTGGGACTTTAACACAAACCACCATTAAGGAGGCCCAGCCAGACGTAACACAACCACCAATAAACCCACAACCTGAAACACACTTTCTTCACACCCAACAAAAGACCTCTGGAAGCTTCCAGCTTAATTGCCTTGGCAGTATTTCACAAAAGCTTCGCTGCCAGAACAAATAAAAATGACTCACTAATTCAAAGCCTCCTGTTTATTTAGTATTCCTGAATTCACACAGCGGGTAGCACGTCTAGGACGCTTCACAAGCAGGCAGCTTTTCTAACCGTAAGATCTGTCCAAAAATGTTATTCAATATTTAAACAGACTTAATTAGTTTATCAAAGGCAGAGAACACTCCGCCCGGCCTACATGTGTTTTGACTTTTAATGTTTGCTCTTAAGTGTAAATGTATATGCTCTACTCAATCCCTTCCCATTTACACACACTTTATTTATATCCAGGAATCTTTGCTTTGCATTAAAGGCACCATTTCATTATGCCAACAGCTGCCTACATAGGGGAATGCTGCTTGTTTCAATTCACATTTAAAAATTGAAGCAAACGAAATATAACAAACGCAACGTTGATTCGATTTCAGTAACTTTCTTCACCTGTAATTTAACTTCAATTTCAAGACTATTTCAGTGGGTAGTTCTGTACGGCACTGGTGCAGTTTACGCCACACACACACACACACACACACACACACACACACACACACACACACACACACACACACACACACACACACACACACACACACACACACACACACACACACACACACACACACACACACACACACACACACACACACACACACACGGTGTCCTTGGAAACAGACAGGTGATTCCCTCAGGGCTTGTGTGAGCTCAGGCCTGCATCACAATCAAGCCAGATCTTCTGGAAAGAATGTCTTCCTCCGTCGCTAGCTCTTAGGCTAAGCCTGAAAACACACAGCGGGCCGCAAGCGCTGCAGTAATAACAGTGATAAGAGCTGCAGGTGGCGCGGAGGGCAGGCCCCCAGTCCCCCCCGCGGGTCAGCGGTCTCAAACGGCACCGCTTAGCCACTGATGATGCCCTTTGCCCTTTAAACAATGCGCACAGGGGTCCCAGATAAAGGCACCTGTGAAGAAAATGCATAACAACACCGGACACCGGCAATCACCAGGGGGTTAAGGCCCCCAGAGACGTGCCCTGACTGGAGGAAGAGCTTACTGCCTTAACGCACAGGTAAAATATGCGTTCCTCTGAAGCAGCGATGTAGGGGGCTGGGTGCATCTGGCCTGCGGTCTAGCCACCCCTCCCTCTCTCTCTCACACGCGCAGGAACACACGCTCGCAAAACGGCCGAGCAGATCTGAACTCCTCACACTGCAGACGAATGACAAGCCTGGACAGGTTCTCATGGTTACACATTTCTATTGTACTTTTTTTGTGTTTTTATGGTTGCTGCGGTTACGAGCTTCCAGGGAGAAAGCGGCGGTTCTCAGAAAGCCTGCAGTTCTCTTCAGTTCGCGAGCTGTACGTTCCTGCTTTTATCTCAGGCCACAGTACAACCGCACAGGGCCTCTACTGACCAATCAGCATCTTTAATGAAGTAGCGTGACGCCATGTGAACTCATGCGGGGGTGGGGGGGTCAGACCTTCTGCAGGGCCGAGGTGCTGACGTGCAGCTTCTTCATGGGCCCGGCCTCCACCGGCCCGCTGACGAGCGTGTCGCCCTGGTTACCACGCAACTGGCGGTGCTGGAAGATCAGGGGGTCCTCCTCCTCCTCAGCCAGTGTGTACCCCTGAAACAGACACACCACAGCACAGTGAGAGACACATCAAGAGAGACACGCGCCTTTATCAATTCCCTTACAGTGGGCGAAAAAAAACTTCAAAGCCTGTAACCACTGAATAGGCAAAACAAACGTGTTTTGCTTCTTTTGTGTTAAATTTACCATGGAGATGTGTGGGTGTGCTGGCCACATGGGCCAGTGTGACAGAGAGACTTCCTGTAAACACAGATAGGCTTCACTCTCCACATTTAACGTCAATAGGAAGTACTGTGTGTGGCAGACGGACGGCCTGATTGTCTCCTCATGAAAGGAGGCCGTGTGTCAGCACAGGAAGTATCCGGCTCAACGGGAGGAAGTGGAATCTCGCACCTGCTCACAACAGGCTTATTGTTACGACCAATGTCCCCCCCTCCCCCATTTTATCTGGGTCCTATTTGGTGACCTCACTTTTTTCCAGTTATTTATTATTCTCTTGAATTGATATGTGAGGCCTGGATCCCCATCGGGGCCAGGGGCCCAGGGGCAGGCCTGATTGGAGGCATCAGTCCTGTGAATGAGGTTTAGAGAGGGCCATCATTGGACGCCAGTTCTCCGATCCTCCTTAAAAGTGCTGCCATTTGTGCCAATATGTTTGTGGTTAATGAGCTGTTGCCCGTGTCCCACTGGTATTCCTCCTAAACCCCCATTAAAGGGGCAGAGAATCATCTCTCAGTTTCTTACAAACCGGCCCAAATGGGTTTTACTTTATCTGAAATAATCCATCCTGAAGTGCTGCATGGCGGTTTGTAAACAATTTGTTAACGGAATAAAAATTGAGTGAGGGGAATAGAGGGGTAAACAGAATAAAGATTGAGTGAGGGGAATAGAGGGGTAAACAGAATAAAGATTGGGTGAGGGGAATAGAGAGGGAAACAGAATAAAGATTGGGTGAGGGGAATAGAGGGGTAAACAGAATAAAGATTGAGTGAGGGGAATAGAGGGGTAAACAGAATAAAGATTGAGTGAGGAGAATAGAGGGGTAAACAGAATAAAGATTGAGTGAGGAGAATAGAGGGGTAAACAGAATAAAGATTGAGTGAGGGGAATAGAGGGGTAAACAGAATAAAGATTGAGTGAGGAGAATAGAGGGGTAAACAGAATAAAGATTGAGTGAGGAGAATAGAGGGGTAAACAGAATAAAGATTGAGTGAGGAGAATAGAGGGGTAAACAGAATAAAGATTGAGTGAGAGGAATAGAGGGGTAAACAGAATAAAGATTGAGTGAGGGGAATAGAGGGGTAAACAGAATAAAGATTGAGTGAGGGGAATAGAGGGGTAAACAGAATACAGATTGAGTGAGGGGAATAGAGGGGTAAACAGAATAAAGATAGAGTGAGGGGAATAGAGGGGTAAACAGAATAAAGATTGAGTGAGGGGAATAGAGAGGGAAACAGAATAAAGATTGGGTGAGGGGAATAGAGGGGTAAACAGAATAAAGATTGAGTGAGGGGAATAGAGGGGTAAACAGAATAAAGATTGAGTGAGGGGAATAGAGGGGTAAAGAGAATAAAGATTGAGTGAGGAGAATAGAGGGGTAAACAGAATAAAGATTGAGTGAGGGGAATAGAGGGGTAAACAGAATAAAGATTGAGTGAGGAGAATAGAGGGGTAAACAGAATAAAGATTGAGTGAGGGGAATAGAGGGGTAAACAGAATAAAGATTGAGTGAGGGGAATAGAGGGGTAAACAGAATAAAGATTGAGTGAGGAGAATAGAGGGGTAAACAGAATAAAGATTGAGTGAGGGGAATAGAGGGGTAAACAGAATAAAGATTGAGTGAGGGGAATAGAGGGGTAAACAGAATAAAGATTGAGTGAGGAGAATAGAGGGGTAAACAGAATAAAGATTGAGTGAGGGGAATAGAGGGGTAAACAGAATAAAGATTGAGTGAGGAGAATAGAGGGGTAAACAGAATAAAGATTGAGTGAGGGGAATAGAGGGGTAAACAGAATAAAGATTGGGTGAGGGGAATAGAGGGGTAAACAGAATAAAGATTGAGTGAGGAGAATAGAGGGGTAAACAGAATAAAGATTGAGTGAGAGGAATAGAAGGGTAAACAGAATAAAGATTGAGTGAGGGGAATAGAGGGGTAAACAGAATAAAGATTGAGTGAGGGGAATAGAAGGGTAAACAGAATAAAGATTGAGTGAGGGGAATAGAGGGGTAAACAGAATAAAGATTGAGTGAGGGGAATAGAGGGGTAAACAGAATAAAGATTGAGTGAGGGGAATAGAGGGGTAAACAGAATAAAGATTGAGTGAGGAGAATAGAGGGGTAAACAGAATAAAGATTGAGTGAGGGGAATAGAGGGGTAAACAGAATAAAGATTGAGTGAGGGGAATAGAGGGGTAAACAGAATAAAGATTGAGTGAGGAGAATAGAGGGGTAAACAGAATAAAGATTGAGTGAGAGGAATAGAAGGGTAAACAGAATAAAGATTGAGTGAGGGGAATAGAGGGGTAAACAGAATAAAGATTGTGTGAGGAGAATAGAGGGGTTAACAGAATAAAGATTGAGTGAGGAGAATAGAGGGGTAAACAGAATAAAGATTGAGTGAGGGGAATAGAGGGGTAAACAGAATAAAGATTGAGTGAGGGGAATAGAGGGGTAAACAGAATACAGATTGAGTGAGGGGAATAGAAGGGTAAACAGAATACAGATTGAGTGAGGGGAATAGAGGGGTAAACAGAATACAGATTGAGTGAGGGGAATAGAAGGGTAAACAGAATACAGATTGAGTGAGGGGAATAGAGGGGTAAACAGAATACAGATTGAGTGAGGGGAATAGAAGGGTAAACAGAATAAAGATTGAGTGAGGGGAATAGAGGGGTAAACAGAATACAGATTGAGTGAGGGGAATAGAGGGGTAAACAGAATACAGATTGAGTGAGGGGAATAGAAGGGTAAACAGAATACAGATTGAGTGAGGGGAATAGAGGGGTAAACAGAATACAGATTGAGTGAGGGGAATAGAGGGGTAAACAGAATACAGATTGAGTGAGGGGAATAGAGGGGTAAACAGAATACAGATTGAGTGAGGGGAATAGAAGGGTAAACAGAATACAGATTGAGTGAGGGGAATAGAGGGGTAAACAGAATACAGATTGAGTGAGGGGAATAGAAGGGTAAACAGAATACAGATTGAGTGAGGGGAATAGAGGGGTAAACAGAATACAGATTGAGTGAGGGGAATAGAAGGGTAAACAGAATAAAGATTGAGTGAGGGGAATAGAGGGGTAAACAGAATACAGATTGAGTGAGGGGAATAGAGGGGTAAACAGAATAAAGATTGAGTGAGGGGAATAGAGGGGTAAACAGAATACAGATTGAGTGAGGGGAATAGAAGGGTAAACAGAATACAGATTGAGTGAGGGGAATAGAGGGGTAAACAGAATACAGATTGAGTGAGGGGAATAGAAGGGTAAACAGAATACAGATTGAGTGAGGGGAATAGAGGGGTAAACAGAATACAGATTGAGTGAGGGGAATAGAAGGGTAAACAGAATAAAGATTGAGTGAGGGGAATAGAGGGGTAAACAGAATACAGATTGAGTGAGGGGAATAGAGGGGTAAACAGAATACAGATTGAGTGAGGGGAATAGAAGGGTAAACAGAATACAGATTGAGTGAGGGGAATAGAGGGGTAAACAGAATACAGATTGAGTGAGGGGAATAGAGGGGTAAACAGAATACAGATTGAGTGAGGGGAATAGAGGGGTAAACAGAATACAGATTGAGTGAGGGGAATAGAATGGTAAACAGAATACAGATTGAGTGAGGGGAATAGAGGGGTAAACAGAATACAGATTGAGTGAGGGGAATAGAAGGGTAAACAGAATACAGATTGAGTGAGGGGAATAGAGGGGTAAACAGAATACAGATTGAGTGAGGGGAATAGAAGGGTAAACAGAATAAAGATTGAGTGAGGGGAATAGAGGGGTAAACAGAATACAGATTGAGTGAGGGGAATAGAGGGGTAAACAGAATACAGATTGAGTGAGGGGAATAGAAGGGTAAACAGAATACAGATTGAGTGAGGGGAATAGAGGGGTAAACAGAATACAGATTGAGTGAGGGGAATAGAGGGGTAAACAGAATACAGATTGAGTGAGGGGAATAGAAGGGTAAACAGAATACAGATTGAGTGAGGGGAATAGAGGGGTAAACAGAATACAGATTGAGTGAGAGGAATAGAGGGGTAAACAGAATAAAGATTGAGTGAGGGGAATAGAGGGGTAAACAGAATACAGATTGAGTGAGGGGAATAGAGGGGTAAACAGAATAAAGATTGAGTGAGGAGAATAGAGGGGTAAACAGAATAAAGATTGAGTGAGGAGAATAGAGGGGTAAACAGAATAAAGATTGAGTGAGGAGAATAGAGGGGTAAACAGAATACAGATTGAGTGAGGGGAATAGAGGGGTAAACAGAATACAGATTGAGTGAGGGGAATAGAGGGGTAAACAGAATACAGATTGAGTGAGAGGAATAGAGGGGTAAACAGAATACAGATTGAGTGAGGGGAATAGAGGGGTAAACAGAATACAGATTGAGTGAGGGGAATAGAAGGGTAAACAGAATAAAGATTGAGTGAGGGGAATAGAGGGGTAAACAGAATACAGATTGAGTGAGGGGAATAGAGGGGTAAACAGAATACAGATTGAGTGAGGGGAATAGAAGGGTAAACAGAATACAGATTGAGTGAGGGGAATAGAGGGGTAAACAGAATAAAGATTGAGTGAGGAGAATAGAGGGGTAAACAGAATAAAGATTGAGTGAGGAGAATAGAGGGGTAAACAGAATAAAGATTGAGTGAGGAGAATAGAGGGGTAAACAGAATACAGATTGAGTGAGGGGAATAGAGGGGTAAACAGAATAAAGATTGAGTGAGGAGAATAGAAGGGTAAACAGAATAAAGATTGAGTGAGGGGAATAGAAGGGTAAACAGAATACAGATTGAGTGAGGGGAATAGAGGGGTAAACAGAATAAAGATTGAGTGAGGGGAATAGAAGGGTAAACAGAATACAGATTGAGTGAGGGGAATAGTGGGGTAAACAGAATAAAGATTGAGTGAGGGGAATAGAGGGGTAAACAGAATAAAGATTGAGTGAGGAGAATAGAAGGGTAAACAGAATAAAGATTGAGTGAGGGGAATAGAAGGGTAAACAGAATACAGATTGAGTGAGGGGAATAGAAGGGTAAACAGAATAAAGATTGAGTGAGGGGAATAGAGGGGTAAACAGAATAAAGATTGAGTGAGGAGAATAGAGGGGTTAACAGAATAAAGATTGAGTGAGGAGAATAGAGGGGTAAACAGAATAAAGATTGAGTGAGGGGAATAGAGGGGTAAACAGAATAAAGATTGAGTGAGGGGAATAGAGGGGTAAACAGAATACAGATTGAGTGAGGGGAATAGAGAGGGAAACAGAATAAAGATTGAATGAGGGGAATAGAAGGGTAAACAGAATAAAGATTGAGTGAGGGGAATAGAAGGGTAAACAGAATAAAGATTGAGTGAGGGGAATAGAGGGGTAAACAGAATAAAGATTGAGTGAGGGGAATAGAGAGGGATACAGAATAAAGATTGAATGAGGGGAATAGAAGGGTAAACAGAATAAAGATTGAGTGAGGGGAATAGAAGGGTAAACAGAATAAAGATTGAGTGAGGGGAATAGAGGGGTTAACAGAATAAAGATTGAGTGAGGGGAATAGAGGGGTAAACAGAATAAAGATTGAGTGAGGGGAATAGAGGGGTAAACAGAATAAAGATTGAGTGAGGGGAATAGAAGGGTAAACAGAATACAGATTGAGTGAGGGGAATAGAGGGGTAAACAGAATAAAGATTGAGTGAGGGGAATAGAGGGGTAAACAGAATACAGATTGAGTGAGGGGAATAGAGGGGTAAACAGAATAAAGATTGAGTGAGGGGAATAGAGGGGTAAACAGAATAAAGATTGAGTGAGGGGAATAGAAGGGTAAACAGAATACAGATTGAGTGAGGAGAATAGAGGGGTAAACAGAATAAAGATTGAGTGAGGGGAATAGAGGGGTAAACAGAATAAAGATTGAGTGAGGGGAATAGAGGGGTAAACAGAATACAGATTGAGTGAGGGGAATAGAGGGGTAAACAGAATAAAGATTGAGTGAGGGGAATAGAGGGGTAAACAGAATACAGATTGAGTGAGGGGAATAGAAGGGTAAACAGAATACAGATTGAGTGAGGGGAATAGAGGGGTAAACAGAATACAGATTGAGTGAGGGGAATAGAGGGGTAAACAGAATAAAGATTGAGTGAGGGGAATAGAGGGGTAAACAGAATAAAGATTGAGTGTGGGGAATAGAAGGGTAAACAGAATAAAGATTGGGTGAGGGGAATAGAAGGGTAAACAGAATACAGATTGAGTGAGGGGAATAGAGGGGTAAACAGAATAAAGATTGAGTGAGGGGAATAGAGGGGTAAACAGAATAAAGATTGGGTGAGGGGAATAGAGGGGTAAACAGAATAAAGATTGAGTGAGGGGAATAGAGGGGTAAACAGAATAAAGATTGAGTGAGGGGAATAGAGGGGTAAACAGAATAAAGATTGAGTGAGGGGAATAGAGGGGTAAACAGAATAAAGATTGAGTGAGGGGAATAGAGGGGTAAACAGAATAAAGATTGGGTGAGGGGAATAGAGGGGTAAACAGAATAAAGATTGAGTGAGGGGAATAGAGGGGTAAACAGAATAAAGATTGAGTGAGGGGAATAGAGGGGTAAACAGAATAAAGATTGAGTGAGGGGAATAGAGGGGTAAACAGAATAAAGATTGAGTGAGGGGAATAGAGGGGTAAACAGAATAAAGATTGAGTGAGGGGAATAGAGGGGTAAACAGAATAAAGATTGAGTGAGGGGAATAGAGGGGTAAACAGAATAAAGATTGAGTGAGGGGAATAGAGGGGTAAACAGAATAAAGATTGGGTGAGTGGAATAGAGGGGTAAACAGAATAAAGATTGAGTGAGGGGAATAGAGGGGTAAACAGAATAAAGATTGAGTGAGGGGAATAGAGGGGTAAACAGAATAAAGATTGAGTGAGGGGAATAGAGGGGTAAACAGAATAAAGATTGAGTGAGGGGAATAGAGGGGTAAACAGAATAAAGATTGGGTGAGGGGAATAGAGGGGTAAACAGAATAAAGATTGAGTGAGGGGAATAGAGGGGTAAACAGAATAAAGATTGAGTGAGGGGAATAGAGGGGTAAACAGAATAAAGATTGAGTGAGGAGAATAGAGGGGTAAACAGAATAAAGATTGAGTGAGGAGAATAGAGGGGTAAACAGAATAAAGATTGAGTGAGGAGAATAGAGGGGTAAACAGAATAAAGATTGAGTGAGGGGAATAGAGGGGTAAACAGAATAAAGATTGAGTGAGGGGAATAGAGGGGTAAACAGAATAAAGATTGAGTGAGGGGAATAGAGGGGTAAACAGAATAAAGATTGAGTGAGGGGAATAGAGGGGTAAACAGAATAAAGATTGAGTGAGGAGAATAGAGGGGTAAACAGAATAAAGATTGAGTGAGGGGAATAGAGGGGTAAACAGAATAAAGATTGAGTGAGGGGAATAGAGGGGTAAACAGAATAAAGATTGAGTGAGGGGAATAGAGGGCTAAACAGAATACAGATTGAGTGAGGGGAATAGAGGGGTAAACAGAATACAGATTGAGTGAGGGGAATAGAGGGGTAAACAGAATAAAGATTGAGTGAGGGGAATAGAGGGGTAAACAGAATACAGATTGAGTGAGAGGAATAGAGGGGTAAACAGAATAAAGATTGGGTGAGGGGAATAGAGGGGTAAACAGAATAAAGATTGAGTTTGGGGAATAGAGGGGTAAACAGAATAAAGATTGAGTTTGGGGAATAGAGGGGTAAACAGAATAAAGATTGAGTGAGGGGAATAGAGGGGTAAACAGAATACAGATTGAGTGAGGGGAATAGAGGGGTAAACAGAATAAAGATTGAGTGAGGGGAATAGAGGGGTAAACAGAATAAAGATTGAGTGAGGGGAATAGAGGGGTAAACAGAATAAAGATTGAGTGAGGGGAATAGAGGGGTAAACAGAATAAAGATTGAGTGAGGGGAATAGAGGGGTAAACAGAATACAGATTGAGTGAGGGGAATAGAGGGGTAAACAGAATAAAGATTGAGTGAGGGGAATAGAGGGGTAAACAGAATAAAGATTGAGTGAGGGGAATAGAGGGGTAAACAGAATAAAGATTGAGTGAGGGGAATAGAGGGGTAAACAGAATAAAGATTGAGTGAGGGGAATAGAGGGGTAAACAGAATAAAGATTGAGTGAGGGGAATAGAGGGGTAAAGTTTGTAAACAGAATAAAGATGAGGGTAAGATTGTGGGTAAGATTGTGGGAGGGACGGCGGTCAGGCTGACCTTGACGATGCGACAGATCAGGACGTCGTAGCGCTGGTGGTTGACCCTGTGCTTCAGCATGACTTTGTTCACCATGGGAATGAAGATCTGATACTGAGAAACACAGGAATAAAAGCGCCACTTTTACAGCCTCCATCCATTTCCAGCGTTTAACACACACATGTGCACGTGCCTGCATACGTACGTGTGCGTGTCTATAACACACTTTTACAAGGACTGCCAGAGACCCGCTTTGATGTGCTAAAGTTGAGCTGTAAAAAGCACACAGGCATCTAAGCATATCACCCTTTACAAATGAGGGGCCCGGGCCGGCCAATCAGAGCCCTGTCTGGCCTAATCAAAACGAAAAGCCAGGCTGCCCCAGCGTGGGGGCCTGCTGGGGTTTGGGAAAGTGACCTCATTCACCCGCATCACCATCCTGCTTCCACTCGTTTATGACATCATTACACGGTTTAATCTGAAGCACGAGGCAAAGAGAGAGGAGGAAGCTTTGCTCTTGCCTCGTTCAAAAGGGCAAACTGTTCTGGGACACTGGCTCTGTGCTGGAGAATGGGTGGGAGGAGTCACAAGGGTGGGTGGAGTTACCAGGTGGGAGGAGTTACGAGGGTGGGTGGAGTTACCAGGTGGGAGGAGTTACTAGGGTGGGTGGAGTTACCAGGTGTGAGAGCCACAGGGGTGGGAGGAGTCATAGGGTGGGTGGGTTTAGCAGGTGGGAGGAGTCACTGGGTGGGAGGAGTAACAGGGCGGGCGGGGTTACCTTCTTCCCCAGCTGGAAGACCAGGGAGGACAGGGTGTCCATGGAGGTGATGCGCAGCTCTGGGCTCCCGTCCAACGTGCGCACGATCGGGTGGATGATCCGCGACGCGTAGTCAGTGAAGTCCAGGGACTCCGTCAGCCGCTCCAGGGTCTCCAAGGAAACCCTGCAGAGGGCAAAATCACAGAGACACTCAGAGCACTGGAGGAGCGCTCCATTCCCGCCAAGGATTTCCTTCCTTACATTAAAGCAGGTGTCAACGGCTCCTGAAGCGCGAGAGGGAAAGCGATGGCGGTCTAGGGCCTGCGTGAGGGTAGAAAACGATGGCGGTCTAGGGCCTGCGTGAGGATAGAAAACTAGACGTCCCGTCAGCCCTCCACCTCGTTACGCTCACGTTTTCTCATAAAGGGCTTTTCTTTCAACTTTTTAACTGCATTTTCAGGAGGAGCCCCACGCATGGAAATGACCCAACCTTTTTATAGGAAGTGCTTCCAACATGTTTTTGCCAGGAGACAGGCGTGACCAATCAGATCTGGCAGAAGGTGAGTGGCCTGGTCCCCTCGTTAGGAAAGCTCTCGGTCTAATCCTCTACTTTGAATCCAAGGCCAGTGTCATCATCGGCCTTCATCTACCCTCCTCCCCACAACCTCGCACGTTTCCCTCCACACGGTACGGCCAAGGCTACCTATTGAGAAGAGCCAGTGCCATCACAGACCTGTCCGAGGCATTGGCCCGCCTCTCTGTGTGGGTTGGCGCAGCGATGAAAATGTCTGTGGAATGACTTGAAATTAATGTGGTAATTTTGCGGGGCCCAATCTCAGAAAATATGTGTAAAAAATCTTAATGCCCCCTGTCATTTTTTGGAATCTGTCGGGTCACACAAGGACAAACCATTGTGAGAGATTATGGCTCTGACCTGACACCATCAATACAATCCCATTCTCACAGGAGTTTGGTTCAGTACACTGAAACTGAGCAGAAGTACAGTACACACAATAACAGCAACACCCCCACCCCACACACCCACACACACACACACAATTTTGTTGAGTGAAGTTCATCTTTGAAAGGTGAGCAAAGTCCAGAGTTATTCATATTCAAACCCCTACATGCTATAAACACATCCACAGGGGGGCAGCAGAGAGCACACTGAAGCACAGGAAGCAGCTTTAAAGCCCCAGGGAACAAAGTGTAAAACTGTTAAAATGTATGTATGACATCACACTTGAGTGTGTTATTAAGCATCCAGCAAAGTTTGAATGAAAAAAAATATACATAAATATAATAAAACACTGTTCAAAAACAGCTGACTTAGCTGATCAGACCTGTATTAGGACGGTCGGCGTGGTCGTAATATTCTAATGAGCACGCTTGATTTCTGTCAAAGAAGACGATCGGCATCACACACAACAAAAAAACAAAATGGCGGAGAGAATCGGGGTTGTACAACCATATGTACGAATGTGAATTTGAGAGTGTAGAAATTCCACAACCAGATAACCCGCGTTCTCTGGCTTCACAGGTGGTGACGGAATGGTGGGTTTCAACATACTAAGTTTCCATGTAATAATAAACCACACTTCTTAACCTTATTACATTTGTTTATTCCAATAAAGACGTGGGTATTGCTGTTAGTTAGCTAGCTAGTTGACGTTGGGTAGCTCGCATGCTGAATGCCATGGAATTGTTTGGTTGGTTACCCTGTCAACTAAAGATCCGCTTCAGTTCTGTGCGTTAAAAAAAAATCAACTGCGCTGAACAGCACCGGCGAGCGCAGCGATGAGAAGGCATATGTGACATTATTATCTAACGTTAGTGCTACACGCCCAACGTTAGCCAAAGATACGCGTAACGTTACTGAAAGTAGTAGCCAAATACACAGGGCTAGCTAACACACTGGCCGTGTTCGAATAAGGCATTAATGCGGGAACGCATTCGTTTTGACAAATGCTGGTGGGAGCGACATCAGCCTGGTGATTGGTGTGGGATTAGTGACGTCACCATTCCCACTTATAGTACCGCCCAACTTCAATACAAAAACGAGGGTAAAAGTATCCAGTATCTCTGGAATTCAGAAAGTAATTACTTCCAATACAAGTATCTGCATATTGTATGTCCACAAGACCCAAATTAACCTAATTAGAAGGCAATCACGAATATTTGTTCCCGGGGGCTTTAAACGTGTGAATAAATAGATCAAAGCTGCAGTCCCCCACTGCAGGAAGCAGCTGGACGTGTGTGTGTGTGTGTGTGTGCGTGCGTGCGCACGTATGTGTACGTGCGTGTGAGTGTGTGTGTGTCTGTGTGCACGTGTGTGTGTGTTTCTTTACTGACTTGCGGGCCTGCAGAGGCACATCCGAAGCATCAAACAGCTTCACAATGGGGGGCAGCAGCAGGTGGAGGTAATCATCCAGGTTTGCACCAAACAGCTGAATTGCATTGAGGAGCTGAGAAAAGATTAAGATAGAGAGAAAGAGGGAGCGAGAGAGAAAGAGGGAGAGAGAGAGAATGGGTCACATGGAGGCACTTGAGCATGTGGTACGCACAGCAGGAACACTCTCTCTCTCTCTAATGAATTGCACAGGTGCCGTTCTCTTGCCTTTTCGCTGAGAGAAGCAGCTCCTCTCCTGTCTCCCTTACCCCCCGCCCCAGGAGAAACGGACAGCGCCTCACGTGAAGCCCAAACGTAAAGCAAACGTTTTATTGCATAAGCATCACCGGCACGTGTTGTTTTCAGATGTTCTCTGAGGTGGGAGGCGGATGGGGGGGGGGGGGGGGGGGGTTCTTTGAGGAGTTTGGTTTTCTTTTCTGTGCCGCACAGGGCTGGAAGGTAGCTCAGTACCCCTCCCCTCCCACGCCACGCCTCACGCCCCCCTCCCATCGAACACGCTCCCTGCCAGACCCGTTGTTGTGGTTACGGCAGCGCTAACGGTCCGTGCAGGAATTCATCATGGAGTGTCACGCGCGAGTTAAAATGGCATATCCCCGTATGAGAGGCTGAGTGATTGGAGCCGGTTCTGCCAGGGCGGACCCTGCGGCCCTGTGTCAGATATTCCCCACGCGGCCTGCCGTCTCGCCATTCCCGATTGAAGACCGGGGAAACGCTCATATTCTGACTGCTGCTCTTCGAAGTTGGATTACACCATTTCACTTCATTTTTACTTTTTTCTTTCGAGGCTCTCGACATTTATAAAAGAGATTTGGCCGTCATCTGCAGCAAAACAAAACCAAAAAAAAAGGTAGAAAATGCTGGTTTGAAAAATGTAACTTCAATTTGGCTTCATCTTAAAAAGAAGGGAAAAAAAGTGTATAAAGTTAAATCGGTCTCCTCGTTGTGATTTTTCATTAATTAGACAGAAATTCCAGACTACTATAAATGGAAGTTTTCCTGTCATCAACAATGACGGAGTTTTCCAGCTCAAAATCCATCAGAAAAACTCCCAGCAGCCTCAACCTGTAAAGAACTTTTGGCGGGAAGGGTGCTTCATTCTTTAAAAGCAAGCCTATTCCCTTTAGAGGCCAGTATAACTCTCACAAGTTTACAAGATCTACAACACTAAGCAAGTATCAACTGTTCCTGGAGTTAGTCCACAAGCGGGACCCAAGCTTCTATGTGAGGCTCAGTCCCCCAACCACAACACCCTCAAACACATTTATCTGCTTTTTATGGAGTTAAAGTGGAGTAACAAAGGAAATTCTGACGTGTTTTTAGTAAGAACTGCCTGAAAGCATTTTCCTAGGTCACCTGAAAATGAGTAACGTGCGGAAAATAAATTGATAGAAAAAAAAAAAAACGGTAAATGAACTTAGAGGAACTCGTAACTTGACGTGTGGACTGTTGACAGCCTAATAAGAACAAGGGAGTTCACCCTTTTTTTTTAGTTTCCATCTTTCAAACGAAATGGGAGTGTGTCATGGTGACGGAATTATGAAAGCTTGACACCGTTCAGAGCATTTCCACAACACAGAGCTCTGAGCTAGCAACAGACAGTAACCCCCCCCCCAACCCTCCCAGCCTCCAGCCCAGTCCCTGCCCAAATACAGCTTGCATTACAAATGCATATCGAAGCAACTGCAGCACTGAGCAGCGTCTATGCCGGTCCAGTGCTGTCCCCCAGCCAATCACTGCCCGGCCCTGGGGGACCGCACTGGGGCGGTGAGGACTGGATCGCGCAGGGTGGAGAACCCGTGCTATGAGTGCGTTCACTCCGCTCCATCCCGCGCGCTGACCCAGCGGAGCGGCCCGTCTCTGACCTTAACGCTGACCCAGCGGAGCGGCCCGTCTCTTATCTTAAGGCTGACCCAGCGGAGCGGCCCTTCTCTGACCTTAACGCTGACCCAGCGGAGCGGCCCGTCTCTTATCTTAAGGCTGACCCAGCGGAGCGGCCCTTCTCTGACCTTAACGCTAACCCAGCGAGGAGGCTGGTCTCTTACCTTAATGGTGACTCTGCGGCCGGTCTCTTACCTTAATGGTGACGCTGCGGCCGGTGCTGTTGTCGTGCATGAAGACGCGTAGCATGTGTGGGATGAGCTGGGGAAGGTAGAGCTTAAACTCCCCGCCCAGGGCCACCACTATCTGCTCAATCAGCAGTATGATGGTGTTCTGCATGGGGTTGTTGGGGGTCCAGTACTCCTGTGGGAAGAGAGGCGTGTCAGAAAGCCCCGCTGCACCTTCACTCCTCATCATTACATCACTATAAACCGCCCTGTCACATACACCCGCCGAGAGGCCCGTGAGCCAGGCGATGCTGTCATCACTGTGTGTGTGTGTGTGTGTGTGTGTGTGTGTGTGTGTGTGTGTGTGTGTGTGTGTGTGTGTGTGTGTGTGTGTGTGTGTGTGTGTGTGTGTGTGTGAGAGTGTGTGTGTGTGTGTGTGTGTGTGTGTGTGTGTGTGTGTGTGTGTGTGTGTGTGTGTGTGTGTGTGTGTGAGAGTGTGTGTGTGTGTGTGTGTGTGTGTGTGTGTGCGAGTGCGTGTGTGTGTGTGTGAGTGCATGTGTGCGAGTGCGTGCGTGTGTGTGTGTGTGCGAGTGCGTGTGTGTGTGTGCGTGAGAGAGTGTGTGTGAGTGAGTGTGTGTGTGTGTGCGCGCGAGTACGTGTGCGTGTGTGTGTGTGAGTGAGTGAGAGTGTGTGTGTGTGTGTGTGTGTGTGTGTGTGTGTGTGAGAGAGTGAGAGTGTGTGTGTGCGTAATGGGTAATAAAGTGCTTAGTGTTCGTCACGATCACGCCTATAAGCTCCTGCTTCCAGCATCATCAAACTGTCTCCGCCATCATCAATCAATGTCCATGCGCCACACGTAACCTGCTGAGCTCTTCAGCTACAGTCGCCTGCAGGATCAAAGTGAGTGATGGTGTACCTAATACCCTAAAACCTCCCTGAAGATTTCTCTAAGCTTCCAGACAACCTGAGCAAGGCAAAATTACACACGCGAGCCGTGGGCTAGAGGGACTGAGATAAGTTCACCCACATGTAACATAGCCTTATACACCTTTGACGCATGTAATATAGCCTTATATATCTTTAACCAAAGACTCTGGATGGTATAGGGTGTACAGGTTTACTGAAATGGCGCGTTCCACATGCTCGTAGTGGGAGGGGCCAGTGACCTACATTTCCACCCAGACAGACGTTCCCAGCAGTCCCCGGGGTTTTTACGGGCAGCGCTGGTACCAAACGACCTCATCATACAGGCCGGAAGCCTGGAGACCCGGGTCAGGCAGACCCCCACAGCGGCAGACAGGAATCGGGGTTTATCGCCCCGCTAACCCGACACTACTTCAAAAGCCTGGAGGTCGACGCGAGGCCGCCCGCGTCCTGGAGCCAAGACGAGAGGGTCTGGCTGCAGCAGCGCCGAGAGCAGAGGGCGGGGGTGGAAGAGGTCGCTCTGGCGCGCTATGAAATTAGCGGCCCGCTCGCGCTGCGTCATTGGCCGGGCCCTTCGTCCTCTGCTTTCCCGCTCTGGGACCGGCTGGGCCGCGAAGGGGAACCGCCAGCGCGGTTTTATAAGATGATCACAGCCCTGAATGGCTATTCCTGCTCCTCCACTGGACGTTGGGAGCAGACGTGTAACAAAAGAAAGGAGCCTTTGTGTGCTATTCACCGATGGGCTCACGTTCCGTCACGTTTCAATTTCTGATCATAAATCGACAGCTCAGAGAGCAAATGGTTCAGGTCCCAACTTTATTTGTTTTTTTAAATTTGACCCAGAGGGTTATTGCTGACAAATTGCACTAAATTAAAAATTTATTATTTTCCATACACCCTTTCAGAAAGGCGTTTTTGTTGAAACGTTGCCTTAAATCCAAAGCTGGTGCCGCAACTTTTCCAGGCTCGTTCGGCGACGACAGGACAACTCGTGTTGATTAACGAACGAGACCGCCATCACTGGGGCTCTGTTTGAGGACTGTGAGAGAGGTGAGGGTGTAGGGAGCCTGCACTCCAGCAGGGGGAGACAGCGAGGCGTGCGCAGGGCACCAGGACTCACTCTGATGAGGGTGAAGATGTCGTCCATGTAGGGCCTGATGTGGATCTTCACAAAGCACACCAGCATCCCCAGCTGCTGAAAGAGAAACTGGAGGGAGGGAAAGAGAGAGAAAGAGAGAGAGTGGGGGAGAGAGGGAGAGAGAGAGAGAGAGAGAGAGAGAGAGAGAGAGAGAGAGAGAGAGAGAGAGAGAGAGAGAGAGAGAGAGAGAGAGACAGAGACAGAGACAGAGACAGAGAGAGAGAGAGGGGGGGGGGGGGGGAGATGAAACCAAAACAGATTGCTCACATGGGTTCACAAAATTCAATCACAGCTGATGTCAGACCTGGAAGCTCCACAGCTAATCCACTCAGAACTTTGCTATGGTCAATTCCAACTCTAATTTCACACTTTCAGACTGAATTCCACGTCCAGGGCATGAATTTAACTAGACTGGACCACAGAGTGTGCCAGGACTGAAGTCTACCAATTCAAAATTCAAAGCGCGGTTTTAAAAGATGCACTGGAAATCTTTGGTGGACAGACAGCTTGTTAACACAAAGTCTGCGCAAAGAACAAAAACATTAAGAAATCCATTCAAGTGTATATTGTACAGTGCCTGGACATTTATGTAGGGGGCTGTCATACAGAGACCTGCTGTAACTTGCTTTGCTTAAATCTCACATGCTGGGGTTTTATTTTAATGGACCGGTTTTTGGAGACTGAGTTTATCCCAGGCGTATATTTTGTACAATATTAAATAAAACAAATGGAGTGCAAGGGTTTAAGTTCTGAGTCAGAGGGCACTTTAAGATGACTTGGACTAAATTCTATATTCGACATAATGGAAAACCCATTTATGAAATGGCCTTTTTAATGCATAAGCTAATTTAGCATATTTTTTAACTTTCTGACATCACTTGTAATGAGTGTATTTTATTTGTATGACCTGGGTCATTAGAGGTCTCAAACCATTTAAAGTTCACATAAAAAACACACTGTAAAAGTAATTTCAAATAATTACAATCTAATGCGGTTATATCAGATATTTTCCTGAAAACCAATTATTTTCCATGGTGAATTCCCCATCATCAATAATACATTTTTACAAATTAGCTGTATGTATAAACCCTTAATATTGCACGTGAGGGTACATGTTCAGCGGGAGACTACATTTACACAACAAACAGCGTCCAAACATAAGCTCCGCCGCCAACAATAATTATCGCTGACTGGAAAACGAAGGCCATCATTTTGGCGGCCATCGTTGGGTCTGGCGGGCAGTACCTCTCGGATGTTGGCGTCGCAGACGCGGATGACGTTGAGGAAAGTGGGCATGACCTGCGGGAGGAACTGCACGCACTTCAGCCCCAGGGACTTGAAGATGAAGGTGACGGCTTGCACCACCATGGTGTGGTGGTTGGAGAGCGAGGGGTCCCTCAGGATACGCATCAGCGTGACGATGGCGACCGCCGGGTAGAACTCATCCAGTGGCAGGTTGCCCATGTTCACCAGCATCTCGCTGGTGCTGTAGTCCGCTGGGGGGGACACAGACATCGCTCAGCGTTCCACAAACGCACAACCAGGAGAGACGGCGAGCCGCCATACAGCCAGTGGCGGTACGAAGCTTTCAAGCGTCATTTTAGCGTCGCAAATCAGGAAACAGAATACAATAAAATAATGCGACGCTGGAATCGATATATTATTTTGTTTTGCACTAACCTACACCTTTTGTAAAGAGATAATATGTATGAATGAACCTTTTAAATAGCTTGTGCGTATGTGCTTGTACCGTTCAGGTTTTTGGCTGCAAATGGAGCTTATCTCCCAGAGTACACTGTCCATTACGAGCACTCTGGAGACTACTCCTGGTACTCGCGTGCAAGAAGTTAGTTTCCTGAATGCCAGCTCCCCCTCACTCATCCACTAAAGAATGTTCCGGACAGCCCAGCTGCCTCCTGCTTTGCCTTTTCAATTTTTCTAGCTCACGTGTCAGTCATCATTAGATGGGCCAATGAAATGAGGTCATTTTTTATGACTAGCAACCGCAAGACAGTGACAACACACAGTGTTTCACACAGGTCTGTCAGAAGAGCCCAGAGGTCGGTCTGAAGAGCCCAGAAGTCTGTCAGAAGAGCCCAGATGTCGGTCCGAAGAGCCCAGAGGTCAGTCTGAAGAGCCCAGAGCTCGGAGGAACAGTACGGGGCTCCACGCCAGACGTCCCATCTCCACATGGAGGTACAGGACAGGACATCCAAACCCAAAAACCTGAGCACAACAACACTGCAACACCAGTCATTTCCCCAAAATATGACTGTGCTCTAACGTTACAGGAACAGGCACACTATTACGTTACCATCCAATAAAAAAGCAGCAGTTGGGAAAACTCAACTCTGCAATCATATAAAAAACTATTTATACGGGCGGAGTGAAGCCGTAAAGTGGGACAGACAGCACGTGGGGGACTCAGCCTTTGTTTGGATAGAGCGATAAGGCCTTAAACAGGCGCGGGACGGGTCTGCACGTTTCACGAGGAGGCGATCTGCGTGACAGACGCCTCAGAAAAACGCCACAGGCTGCAGTCACACGCAGGCCCGCTGTTTTCGGTGGCTGTGCACCAGGAGATCTCGGATACTCCAGCCGTCCCAGGCGACAGACCGCAGACCACCTGGTCTTTGGCGGACAGCCAGCTGCGGTCTGGGAGCTGGACGTGGCGCGCACGCGCGGAAAGGGCCGTTGGCGGTGTCCGTACGGCAGCTGTGGCTCAAGGGGGGGGGTGGGGTGGGGGGGGGTGGGGGGGGTGGGGGGGGGTGGGGGGGTGGGGGGGGGGGGCGTCATAAACTCTCTGTACAGCACCCCCGAGGCGGCTTCATCCTTATGAATGGGTTTCCTGCCCGCCAGACAGTCAAGTTTGGTTGTTCCGTCATAAACACTGGTCTTTCCCTGCAGGTCCCCACTCCCTGTAATACAGTACTGGGCTGAAATGCCCCCCAGTCCCAAGCTCTCAGTGGCCACAGTGTGGAGAGAGGCTGTAGAGTACAGAGGAAGCGTAGGAGGCTTTGTGTGTGAAAATAATAAATAAAGTCATTAGGTTTCTCCCATTAAGTCATTAGGTCATTAGAGCCGCAAAGTCTTCCATTCAGAGCAATGTCACACACCCGCTCCCAAACCCCCACCATACTGGACCCTGCCATGCTGCAGATTCTTTCTCGGGGGGCCACAGGCACATTATAATGTGATTGAAGAGCCCCCCCTCCCCATCTAAAGCAGACGGGCCCAGACGCAGACTCTGACTGTAATCACACACCTCAGCGAGGAGAGATCTCCACTTCCCACCACAGCCACCGCTGCCACCCAGCTGCTAAAGCCATTAGCCCCCGCTAACAGGGAGACGCGTGAGGGTCGTAGGGAGAGGCGCATGGCTCGCAGGGAAAGACGCATGGCTCGCAGGGAAAGACGCATGGCTCATAGGTAAAACCGCATGGCTAGTAGGGAAAACCGCATGGCTCGTAGGGAAAGAAGCATGGCTTGTACGGAAAGACGCATGGCTTGTAGGGAAAGAGGCATGGCTCGCAGGGAAGACCGCATGGCTCGCAGGGAAAGATGCATGGCTTGTAGGGAAAGCCACATGGCTCGTAGGGAAAGACGCATGGCTTGTAGGGAAAGACGCATGGCTTGTAGGGAAAGAGGCATGGCTCGCAGGGAAGACCGCATGGCTCGCAGGGAAAGACGCATGACTCGTAGGGAAAGACGCATGGCTCGTAGGGAAAGACGCATGGCTCGTAGGAAAACCACATGGCTCGTAGGGAAAGACGCATGGCTCGTAGGGAAAGATGCATATGGCTCGTTGTACGTCGCTTTGGATAAAAGCGTCTGCCAAATGATTGTAATGTAATGTAATGTAATGAAAGACGCATGGCTCGTAGGGAAAGCCGCATGGCTCACAGGGAAAGACGCATGGCTCGTAGGGAAAGACGCATGACTCGTAGGGAAAGATGCTCTGTTCCCACATCTCCGCATCTCTGGGGTGGGCAGCTCTGCCCTGCACCACTCGCACCTGCTGGACTCCACTAACCCACCTGGCCTGCAAAGAGCGGTGAACAACTCTGTACACCGAAGCGCCGTGCACTGACACGCCGGGCACGCCTGCGCCTATCGCATTACCGCGTGTGATCTGCCCAAATTACACCTGGTAAAGACATCATCATATCTCAGCCCCGGGCAGAAAGGCACCTCTTTACAGGCAGGTAGCACTCTATAATTAAATCTTTAAAAGGGAGAAGGAACAGCGAGTCTCTGCCACAGCAGGCGACCAAATCAAATCCAGGAAAATCCTGCACTGCAGTGACAGAGAAGGCATGTGCGTGGGGGGATAAAAACAGTACCAGAACTTGGACGTACATTTAGTCCTCATATGAGATACAAACAGAAGAGCTTGTGTTTGCACATATCCCTCCCCGCTCCATCTGGGACAGCTCAAAGGGGTGTGGCTTCACTGGGACAGGTCAGAGGGGTGTGGCTTCACTGGGACAGGTCAAAGGGGTGTGGCTTCACTGGGACAGGTCAGAGGGGTGTGGCTTCACTGGGACAGGTCAGAGGGGTGTGGCTTCACTGGGACAGCTCAAAGGGGTGTGGCTTCACTGGGACAGGTCAGAGGGGTGTGGCTTCACTGGGACAGGTCAAAGGGGTGTGGCTTCACTGGGACAGGTCAGAGGGGTGTGGCTTCACTGGGACAGGTCAGAGGGGTGTGGCTTCACTGGGACAGCTCAAAGGGGTGTGGCTTCACTGGGACAGGTCAGAGGGGTGTGGCTTCACTGGGACAGGTCAGAGGGGTGTGGCTTCACTGGTGCAGGTCAGAAGGGGGATGACACTCACCAGAGTCCTGGCTGGACTTGGACTCAGACAGGCTGACAGCGGAGGCGTCGCGTGATTGGTCAATCATGCCGATGTTCACCTTGTGCTTGTAGGGGTCCAGGGCTCCCAGCAGGCCTAGCACTCGAATGGCCTGCAGACACAGCGGCACAATCCATCAAGAGGGGAGGGGAGGGGGGGGGAGTGGAACGATCCATTCAGACAAGTTGCGGAGGGGCAGGACAGGGTGGAGGTCGGAATAATGCATTAGGAATGGTGGTGGCAGATGGGGTAGGGAACCTAGCTAATGACATTCCCTGAAACGGACGACAGCTGTAACCAGGAAGCCCGCAATGCATCACCAGCCAATCAGAGTGCTCCCGTGCAGCACTGCCACGTGCAGACTGGAATTTCTCCAGCAGAATTTTCATTATTCCTTCTGCAGCCGCACGTGTGTGTGTGTGTGTGCGTGTGTGCGTGTTTGTTAGACAGGTACTGATGTCTACACTTTTACTACACCCTCGTAAATGGCAGTATTAAAAACCTGTCATCAAAACAGTTTTAATATTTAATGACCTCAAATTGACACTCATCCCAACATTTCAGGAGTTTCAGGTCTTGCAGGAAAGCAAGGGCAGCTTTTAATTTTATTAGCACAGGATCATTTCCAGATCGCTTCCATTTCTTATATTATCCCGTCATCCAGCTGGATGTTTACTGAAACAATTCAAGTTAAGCACCTTTCTTACGGGAACAGTGGCTCACTGGATATTGGAGCCTTAAGTCTAGATTTCATCCAATCACATACAGTACACTTGTAAACTTGGGCCTCTCCCTGAAACAATACATTAGTACTGCGTTAGACAAAGACCCCGACGTCAGTACCTCTCTCCGGATTCCCTGGTTCTGTTCCGTCTTGAGGAAGTTGAGCAGCACCTCCAGTAGAGAGGGGTACTTGCGGTAGGGCTCCACAACGTACCCCGTGCTGGCCACCTGCTGGCCCAGGGTCCACAGCGCCACCTGGTGGAGAAGGAACAAAACCGTTGCTGAAGACACCCGTGCTTACTGGTACCTCTCTCTCTCTCTCTCTCTGTCTCTTTCTCTCTCGCTCTATCTTTCTCACAGGTTCCAACGACCACGGAGCACAAAGGTCTAAATGGAGACTGGGGAGCTAAATCACGGCTACTTTTACCACTCACTTAATTAGAAAAACCGGATAAAATAATATTTGGGGGTAATGGGAAACCGGGGGGGGGGGGAAGTGTGGATTCAAATGGTGACCTGTCTGCTGAGCAGGTGACTGTTCTCAAACACGATTGGGTTTCGCTGCTTAGACTCCAACTTTGGCTCCGGTGGGGAATGACAGCACAAATGGCCGTTTCCCAGCCTTTCAGGAGGGCCAAACTCTGTCCCTCTCTAGGAGAAAGTACACTAGGTGCAGGATTTTTCCTGCATAGAGAGCTCTTTGACGTGCGCCAAAGCTAAATATGCGAGCGGCAAAGCGGAGAAAAGGGAAAAGAAACGATTGAAACCAATCATAGGGAAAGTGTTCGAATTTTAATAATTTGGGGGGTATAGTGCCGACTTTGATCATCGGGGAAAAACAAAGCAAGACAGAGAGAGTAAAACGAGTGAAGACAGGAAGACGGCACACTCGTGCGCTGTGTGGGCGGGGCGCTTGGCTTGTTGGCGTTGCCATCCACTAATCAGAGCAGTGAAGGTATGAGCCGTAGGAAAAACAGACGAAATCCCATAATGTGTTCTTTAATCAATGATGTCAGCGTTTATAACAGTTTAATCCTGATCATTACGAAACGCGTTCTATCGTTTTCAGTTGCAACGGCTTGTTTGTACAAAAACATCATTTTTGTCAAATCAGACATAAGACAGTTGAACTGTGGAGCCTCTTTTCTCAAAAACACAGTTTGGTGACAGTTATGATTTCAATGAGCATATCTCGCTGAGAGTGTATATTTACAAATATTAACATCACAATAAAGCTGAGACTCCCCTCTACACAGCCATATATAAAACCCAAAATGCGTTTCTGGGTCAAAAAGACTCAAAATGATGGAGCAGGTCATGCATTACATTACATTACATTACAGTCATTTAGCAGACGCTTTTATCCAAAGCGACATACAATAAGTGCATACAGAAACATCATCAAAGTCACTACAGAACAGACAAGACAAAGCACATCCTTCCCATAATGTAGCAGCTATCCCAAGTAATGAACGTTGAATGTAGGTAAATCAGCTATACCACACTTTATGGAAAACATTTTTAATCATTGGGATGACAGCAGAGACTAATTATTAGACCTAATATGTTCCATACAGTGTAAAAGGGTTCATCAGTTTATCTTATAGCTGTTTTATGCACAACTTTTATGTTCACAGATTAACATGGAAAGAGAGAGGTCACAAAACGTAACACCCTTCTCTCTATTTTCTGATACTTTAACGTTTTATACCTTGACTAGGGCCCAATTTAGGATCGTTCAATGCTAACAATGTGGGCTGACCCTACGTGTGCGACCGCAAGTGCTGGCCCAATACTGTGAAGCACCAAAGACCCGCTTCATGCCAGGAAACAGCCTGTGTTGTATATATTCCACAGGAGACCTTCAATAATCGCAGTTGTGCAAATGAGAGGTGATGACATACAGTTCATAGTCTGAAGGCTATTTTCTATTTTAACATCTGGAAACACTCACAGAGAAATGGCTACCCTTGCACTTTTCTATACAAAAATGGCAGCAACTAGAATTAATAAATACAATACTAAATAAAACTGATTGACCCTGAAGGTTTAAGTGTTGCTACGCAGTATATTCCAACATTGCCTTAGTGTAGAGGTATTTGTATTGCTGGTTACACCGGTGGCAGCAGTGGGTTTATTTTGAGGTTTTCAGCATGAGGTCGTACCTGTCGCTTAGCCAATGAGGAGGAGTCCTGCAGCATGTCCATGATGATGGGGAAGAGCTCGTCCATCCACTTTCTCATCTCCAGACCACTGACCTGTAACACGTGCACGTGCGCGCGCACACACACACACACACACACTCAGTGCACAGCAGTACTGGTCTGTCCCTCTATCTCATACATGCACACAGATACCCTGAGAAGATCTCACAGTCAAAACTAACTCACAATTGCATGTACACAAAGCAACCTCAGATCAACACATCACTCTCCCACACACGCAAAGACCATCTCACTCACTCACACACTCATTCTCACACACACAGACACACAGTGATACAGACATACACTCATAGACGCACACACACAGATACACACAGACACACGCGCACTCTACTACATAGAGCTAGCTCGGCTCTGCACCAACCACAGGTAACACTGCACCAAGTTCTCAAATCAGAGCATCCAACCTGAGGCCTCTGTTGAGGACCAGCAGGGCCCAAGCTAAGCCCTACCTGAGCCAGCTCTCCGATAGTGGCCAGGACACTGATGACCACACCGGGGTTGGGGTCTGGGTCTTTCAGCTTCAGGATGAGGGCCTGGAAGGAGAGCAGCAGTAGAGTACGGTGATGTGAGGGGAGGGGTTTAAACAGTAGCAGTGTACACTGATGTTAGGTGGGGGGAGAGTTTTTAAACAGCGGCAGTTTATGGTCATATGAGAGGGGGGAAAGTTTTTAAACAGCACCAGTGAACAGGCTCGAGCGCAGAAGGCCGTACCTTGAGAATGGGCTCCATATAGGGCCGTATGAGACGCGGGGCGTTGGACACCAGGTGACCCAGCATGCGAGCGCTCTGCTCCTTGTTCCTGCCCACGCCACTGTGCTCCAGCTCGGTCAGAATCTGCAGAGGGAGAACGCAATGCAGAACGGGCCTTTTAACGTAATCCATTCCCGTACACACGAGCAACGAGAAACTCCACACAGAACTTTAACAGCGGCACAAGGCTGCCATCTGTTGGTAGAAAGGTGGTAAAGCAAGTCCTTCATTACCAGCTAAAACTGAACTCAATCATGCTGCAGCTACAGAAATACGTATGTACTTTTTTTTTTTGGACAATACAACTGTGGTTTCCTCGCCATTGGCAAAAGAACAAGGGCCTGAAGAACGGCAACAATTTCAGGGGTTTCTGCTTTCTCCACTGAAGCTTACATCCAACAGCTGGATCATGAGCTCAGGATGTTTGCCGACGTTTGAAATGAATCTCTGAGACCCTAAAGGCAGACGGGACCTCCAGGAGCAGGGCTGGAGAGCGGTTACCTGCAGTGTTTCCCCTAGATTTTTTTTCAGGCCGGGCGGTGAAAGTGCGCCATTTTGCGTAGAGGCGGAAACTATAATTACACCCTCATAATAGCGCTGCCATTGAAAATTTTAATTAGGCCTAACGGGAAACCGAAGCTGTTTTGGCAAGGGTTTTTCCCGATGCTATTTTGATCATTCCCGCATTCTGTAAGGGAAATATTGCAGCTACATTAAAAAAAAAAGAATAATATTTTTTTTTTAAATTTTCATTAAAATTATTTATTTTCCCTCTTGTTCAAGCCGGGCGGCACGTGAGTTTGGCCGGGCGGGCCGCCCGGCCAAGATAACGGTAGGGGAAACACTGACCTGGATGAGCATCTTGCGCAGGAAGGGCATGACGAAGGCGGGGTTCATGCTGCTGAGGCGGCCGATGGTGCAGATGGCGAGCTCCCGGATCTCAAACACCTCGTCGTTCAGAGCCACAAACAGGGCCTGCAGGTTCTCCGCCTGGGCCAGGTGGGCATCGAAGCGCTCGTCCAGCGAGGCCAGCACGCAGTAGCGGATATCCGGGTCTGAGAGGAGCGACACAGGCCAACATCCCCCCGTGAGAGCAGCCTGGGCTTATGGGCACACTCTCGAACAACGCCCCGATAAATAACATAACACATCATACACAAGAGCCATATGGCTTACACCCCGTCCCTAACATTCAAGCGATCACGGGATGATGTCGCTTACAAGCTGTCTCAATGTGACCTGGACGATTTTATGGTGGAAAGAAACGGGAACCAATCAGATATCACACTGGGCGGTCTCTCAGTTTTGTGCCACTTTGTTCCTTTCCACGTAAAAATTTGTATGGCTAAATTACATACAGAAAAGCTACGCTACTTGGCAAGCAAAAACATTTTTTTTCTGTTCTGGGGAAACTACAACCCCGGTTTTCCACCAATAGGAGCAGTTTAGAGGCGGGGTACACCAGCGAAATGTTGTTGAAATAGGAACAGCGCAAGCTATTTTTTGGGACCAAAACGACGCCACTCGCTCTGATCGATGTGGCGCGCTGTCAGTCTGGACAGCTTCACTGAAACAAACGGCTTCCATTAACTTCTCCGTGTCGTCCGGCTGTTCGCTCTCTTGCATCGCCGTATGTATGGATTGGGCATTGAGGATGGCTGCAAGGCTGTAAATAAACCAGTAAAAACTACCAAACAAACATCGCAATCCGGCCCCCTTTTAGGGGAGCAACGCGAAGGCTCCGCTCCACAGCAGAGCTCCGCCCCCCAGGCTCTAGCCCTATCATATTCAGCGCAGCCTCCTGAAATGGCGGGAGACCCCGCCCACCCTCACCTGGATCGGTGATGCCCACCACCAGCAGCTTGCTCAGAACGTCGGCCACCACCTGCACGGCCGTCTGGCTGACCACGTGCCCGTGGCCGCTGATCAGGTGGATGGAGGGGGGTGAGCAGGCGCGAGCAGGTGCGAGCAGCCTCCATGCGGATCTCCTTGTGCTCGCTGTTCAGGAAGTGGTCGGCGCAGTGGCGCACAAACTGCGTTAGGGAGTGTCCTGCGGGCCAGACGACACGAGGACAGGCTTAGAGGAATCACACAGGCGACATTACCCACGCACCCCCACAGTTTCTCCTACATTTAGCCATTTAACAGAGGAACTTATCCAGTGAAACTAGCAACGAACAGCGCTGATGCTAAGTCATCAGGGTCACAATGGATAATAGTGGAAAAAACATAGTTTTACAGCATAAAGTCTGATGTAATAGTAGGTTCCACAGGGAAATGATGACTGTATCGAGTCAGAGAACCAAGGCCCGAATAGAGGATTTTTGGTTTCCAGAAATAGTGTGCCGTAAAGCCAATTCAATGACCTGTTTTTAAAAATTAATATTTAAAATGGCTCCTGCAGTACTGCGCTGGCCGCTCGCGCGCAGTGAGATTCAGCGCTAATCTGACAGCGCTCACCTTCGAACTCGAAGCTGCCCAGCGTGCGCAGGGCGAGGGTGATGCTGCCCACGTCGCTGGCCTCGGGGATGTTGGTGAGGCTGGGCGAGGCCAGCTGGTGCGCCAGGCCTTTGGGCATGCCGGGATGGCGCAGGGGCTTGTGCATGAGCACCAGGGAGAGCATCTTCAGCAGCCCGTCCTGGATGTCCTTCTTAAGCTGGGGGATCTGCCGGCTCAGGTCGTACAGCACTGCAGTCAGAGCAGGGCTGTGTATGGAGAACATACACACAAACACACACTGCAGTCAGAGCAGGGCTGTGTATGGAGAACATACACACAAACACACACTGCAGTCAGAGCAGGGCTGTGTGCATAGAACACACACACACACACACACACACACACTGCAGTCAAAGCAGGGCTGTGTATGGAGAACATGCACACACACACACAAACACACACTGCAGTCAGAGCAGGGCTGTGTACGGAGAATACGCTGGGTTTGTACACACACTCAATTATGCACACACACACACACACACACACACACTCACACACATTCAAATACATACACACGTGTCACACACACACACACACACACACACACACACACACACACACACACACAGATATCACTGATGTAATACACACATATGCACATACACAGGTTTTATCCTGGTGCTAATCACACACATACACAAATGCACATACAGGTATTGCACTCGTGTCACACGCACGCACACGCGCACATGCACACGCACACGCACACACACACACACACACACACACACACACACACACACACACACACACACACACCTGAGCCCCACAGCCAGCATGGGTTCCAGCAGTTCCTTTATGTCCTGGTGAATACTGGGTCCCATGGCTCGGGATAGCATGCTGATACAGGTGAACACGGTGGCGTCCACCTGCATGGTCTTCTGTCTCCTGAGGGAGGAGGGAAAACAGAGAGACAGAGAGGAGTCACACTGCTCACAGCGCCACCCTCAGCACGGGAGGACACACACACAGAGAGGAGTCACACTGCTCAGCATAGCAGCCCGGGGCACAAAAGCTGCGTGGAAAACGCTTCAAACTCATTGAAAACAATTAGAAAAAGGCGCCCCCAGCTGTTAAAGCGGATCCGGTGTGATCGCGGCCTTAGGGGGCTTACTTGTGCGCAAAGTCCTTGGGGGGCAGAGCAGCTTTGATGATCTCCAGGATCTTGGTGAGGTAGGGCTGGATCTCGGTCCTCACCGCCACCACCAGCAGCCCCAGGGCCTGGAAGGCCGCAGTGCGCTCCTTCTCCTTCTTCAGGCAGCCCAGCAGATGGCTCATAGTGTCTGACAGGTACTGATCTGAAACGCAAAAAACAGCGGGATTTTCCCCCAATACCACAAGGAGGGAGAGGATACCAGCAGCAGGGTCACTCAGAAGGACCACAGATCACCTACACTAAACTGACAGTCCGCTATATCACTTAAGGTCCAGTTTTGTTGTGGTCGAAACGAAGTTTTAGAATTTGTTTGCATATAGGAAGTAATCATGAAGGGTCATTCCTGAAAAATAAACATTGATAGTTTGCACAGCAACACAGACATCGCTGGGATGTTCAGAGTACACACCACAGACATCGCTGGGATGTTCAGAGTACACAGCACAGGAGTGCAGGAACTGCCCATCTCATTTGTATATTGAACCCCTACGAAGACTTCAAGGTTTTGATTTTTAATTAATCAAAGAATTAAGTTGAAAACAACTACAAATCTAAGACGGTAAACCATGAGCGCAAATAATCTCCACACAATAAGTGTCTATTCACTACACTGAGATCTCTCTCTGGTCTGGAGAACTGTTCACCATGTACAGACACAGAATAAAAACACACATCCTCAGACTTAGTGCCCAGACGTTAGGCCTGGCCTGCACCAAGAACACCACAACCTGCTCACCCAATACCTGGGTGAATTCTGACAAAGGCAGGGATTCAATCAGCATGTGCGCTTAACTTCAGATTACTGTTAGTCACTATAACCATGGTATACTGATGAAAGCCAGTATAGCTCAGACTAATCCTTGTTCGGCACACCCCTATGATCTTAAGAGAATGCTGATTTAATAAACGCTCACCAGAATAATAGATTTAATAGATGCTCACCAGACTCCAGGTATCTTACCCAAATAGCTACACACATTGATTTAACGGTTATTAGCCGTGTTTGAGGTTGTTCTCCAGACCTGTGAAGTTGTGCGCCTGAAAGGCAGCGAGGCGTGGCAGCAGGTTCAGGATGGTCATCTGGATCAGAGGGTTCTTACTGGTCCTGTACTTCAATACCCAGCGGCACACCTGAGAAACGAGAGCGCCATTCAAAAATGTCCCCAAGTACCTGCACACCCCGCGCGCACACGCATGTACACAATCGCTAATTCAGTCACCCATGCGCACACACGATCACATAAACACGCGCACACAAAAAAACGAAACAAACACACATCCAGACACGCAGGCACGCACACTAACGTACACCCTTCCACGTACACCTTCCGCGTCCCTTCAAAGGCTTCAAAAGATGAAGAGGAAAAACGAATGACTCTGTGCTTCAAAGAAAGTATAGAAGAGAGGTGTTCATGGGAAAAAGGGGTGACATGATGAATATAGGCCTATAACAAAACTCTGAAAGCAGGAAAAATCTAAGATTTGTAAGGTTTTCACCTGGTCAAAGCGCTCCTCCATCAGCTCGCGGCAATAGCGGCTCTCCACCAGGGTGTTCTTGGATGGGGCGGGCGTGGCCCCGAAGCTGAGGAAGCCCTGCGGGGTGTTGTATCCCAGAAGCCCCAGCAGCGCGTTGGACTGCTGCGGCTGCACGGACTGGAAGCTGGTGAAGGGCGTGATGTGCCGCGGCTTGGTCCCGAAGCCCATCAGCTCCTTGCAGTACTTGTCATGGACCAGCTGCTGCTGGGTGATCTCCTCCATTTCCTCACGCATGCGCTGGCAGGGCGACAAGGCCAGGTGGGGGGGGGGGGGGGGGTATCAGCAGTGGCAGATTTAATGGCTTTATGAACCTCAGACAACATATGGATAATAAGTCTGCTGTTATTAGTGTACTATAGCATGTCACATCAAATCATAAGACAAGGAAAGCGTCTTATTATTCTGTCAGGGGTGTAAAGTGCAGTATAAATCATGACGTTTGGCGTGGGAATTTTAGCACTTATTAGGGTCTGTGTGCCTGTTTGGCGTGGGAGTTTTAGCACTTATTAGGGGGGTTTGTGTGCTTGTTTGGCGTGGGTCGTGCCTCACCTCCCCCTCCATGCTGCTGATACGGACCAGCTCGTTCAGGATCAGCAGGGCACCATGGACCCGGTCGTCACGGTTCATGCCTTTTTCCTTGGACAGAGTCTCGTCAAAACCCTTTTCTGCCTCCTCAAAGGTTTGCTAATGGATAACACAGATACAAACACGAAAAAGAACAATTCATTCAGTGCAGGCAAGGGCTGCTGGTTAAGTCTGCCACTTACATCAGCACAAGGCAAAGTCCCTCTACTGAACAATCATCGATTAAGTTACAACTCAAATGAAAGGTCAGACTTAAAGGAAAATCAGACCTTTCATTTGAGACCTCATACATGCACGTGCACCCAATACTTTTGAAAATATAAGCAGTTATTTCACGGCCCACAAAAACCAGGCGAACTGCAGTCAGACAAATCGTGGACTTCAGCAGGTATGAAAAACACTGGAACTGACATGTAATGTACCGACGCTATTGTGTGTCTGCGGGTCAGAGGGGAGCGCAGTCTACCTTGTACCACTGCGGTTTCTGCATCTCCTTGGTTTCCCTCTGAGTGGTGAGGATGAGGGAAGCCCTGAGGGCACTGACGGCCCCCTCGCGGATGGCCTGCTTGGAGTCCCACACCGCGTAGAAGATGTTGTCGAAGAAGGGCTGCACCTGCTGGAAGAAGAACGTGGGCGCGCTGACGGCCAGCTCCCGCAGCACCAGCACCTGTAAAGCACAGAGAGTCCCGCGTACGTCAACTCCTAGCTCACCACAGCACTCCATTACCAGACGCTGCGGCCAATCTATGCGGTCGTTTAGCAGGAAGTTCCACCTCAGCTAGGGACCCAGCGGTTTAGATACGTGGTAATGTTGCTGCGTTGCGGAGTGGGAGATCATGGCTTTTTTTTGCAAATTTGGCAAGTTAGCTCTTCACCTCTTTATAATATATAAGATAAACTAATGCAGTCAACTAAGAATTTTCCATTTATAATTCCAGAGTTTAGGGTCACAGTTAGGGGGCTGAGCTTGCAACGAAGAAGCTGGGGGTTCAAAGGAGAGACCCTGCATTTGTACCCTAAAACTGACACGTAATTGGTTCATGAGGACATGTACCGCCCCAAAAGCCTTTCTAAAGTTCTACACCTCTGCATTGATAACCAACAACAAATGTGATGACAACTGCGTGTCTAAATGTGTCAGCGCCATTGGGCTGTAATGCTCACCGCTGCGTGGCGTCTGCCTTCGTTCCTGTCTGCCCCCAGCCACTCCAGCGCCCTCTTCACCTCGAACTCCACATACTCTGCGGTGAAGGTGTCCCCCGCCATGGACAGGTGTCCCATGGCCTTGGAGGCCATCTCCATGACTACGGGGTCGCTGGAGGGCAGCAGGTTGCGCAGGTAGTTCGCGAAGCGGCTGATTCTCGTGGCATTTCCTCCCTCCACTCCTATCAAGCTCACTGAGAATGAGAGAACAAACCCCGGCGTTGTTCTGCATTGTCGACCCTTTTATTGGAGGAGGTCAGGAGGACCAAACAGCCAATTAAAATGTTTTAAAAAGTAGAAACAGCCAGCCTTTTACTCATTTTGATGAAGTACGCAAGACCAAATTTTGGTAACCAGACCAGCACTAAGTGTTTAATGATTTGCTGTAATGGGAGCTTCTGTTCGAGGTCCCATGCTGGACACCCCCTGTATGTTACGAGTGTCTGGAAAATAGCGGGGGAACTGAAGTGTACCAGAACTGTGGTTGAACAGGTGTAAGCAAACAGGTGACTAAAGTTAGCCTGTGTATTTCGGCCTTACCCCATTCCTTCAAAGAAAGCGTTCTTGCCACTACACTCACCAATGGCAAGAATTCCACCTTTCTTCTCGTTAACATCAGAGCTGGACACCAGCTCAAAAATATGATGGTTCAGCTCATCGTAGAAAGTGGTTGCCTCTTCTTGGCTCAGCTTTCGATAGAAATGTGGAGAGGGACAATTTATAATATTATTCTTATTTTAATCGAAACACACGTTTAATATAGCCAGGCCACATGACTATTCAGATAGTGAATGTTCAGAGATGTAGAGTATAAACACTGGCAGACACGTTTATTTTATTTTTTTTTCATAAAACATTTTTATTAAAATGTGTAAAGCGTTGTGGTTCTCTACCTCTCTCAGTTCTGTAGTGACATAGTGCTGAAGGTCCTTGGCGGCTTTTGCCCGGGTCTCCTCGTTGCGGCTTTTGAGGCCACTGACAAACTGCTGCAACACCGTCGCTGTTCCGGACATGGTGGCAGCAGTAGCAACAGGATACCGCTGCCCGCCGGGGAACCTATACAGAGGGAAGCAGCTCTGTTTGAGTCGCAGTCACATTTCAATAAGCTATGAACCCGTGTGTGTTTGCATCTTTACGCAGTACCCATGGTCATTCCATTATGCACTGTTCTAATGGAACTAGTTGGCAACAAAGCTCGCAAATGGCATGCACTGAAAAATTAAATGTTGATCAATCCGATCACGTAATGGTGTTCTGCAAAATACCAATCGAAATTGACTTATTTGCTAGATAGCTAACAACAAACCAAAACATGTTAGCTAGCTAGAGAAGTAGCATAGGCAACTGGCCTCCTTCAGTGACCGCGGTGTTGCAAACACGTGTTTTTAACATTCTACATAACTGCACTTTGGAAGACGTATAAATGCAGTGCAATGCCTTTGAGAACCTCGTCAAGATAAAAAAAAAACTGATTTGAATGATGTTCGTTTGGTAGCTAACGTCAGCTAACTACCTAGCTATTCTGCTACGGTGGAATCATAACAGCTAACCTAGCTAACTAGCTGTAGCTTACTGTAAATAACTGGCCAGCAAGCTAGACTTCCTACATTCCATTGCCGTCATCCACAAAATGTATTGCAATTCACGACGTTTAAATAACGTTTGCGTAAATAATTCATGTAGTTAAAATATCTTACTCTGGAATCTATGTATTGAAATTTTGCTATTTGGCTAGCTGTGGAACACACTCATCTTCATTGAAGAAGCAAAACACTTGAGACAACCAAACAATTAGGGGGCGGCGCCCTGAGCAGGCTACAGTAGAATGTCGTTAATTTTATCCAATAACGAACTAGATAAGTTGATTGACAAAAATTTTAGCCAGTGAAAATGGATCTATACCTAAAAACAATCCTCCAAGAGGTGGGATTTATCAAAAATGTAAACTTATAAACTGTACTGGCATGTCCAATCACAGAACGTCTGAGCAATCACATGATCAAAATGACCAATAACAATCCAGCTTGGCTGGAGATTGGCCCATAGCTATGGCCCATAGGGTTTGTAATACGCAGAGATGGGTTGGCCATACAAAACTGTATAAGAACTCTGTTGGTTGGCTAGTATTGCTGCTTTAGCCTAAATAAACACTCAAATTCGTATACATTTTCTTCATTTCAAACTTGAAAGAGCACTGTTTTCTGACCTACTGTCATATTTCCCCGGGTGATTACTCTCTAAAATCCATCAGTTGGTTAGTTGCAGAGTTGGCTTACATTTTACGTTTTCTGTTTATACCACTGGATATTTCAACCAAGGACAAGGGCAGTGTGTGGTATTGATAGATACAACAGTGCAGTGTCTTCACCTTGGCTCACAATGTCTCACAATCTGGTGTCCTGTCATTTCAAGCTCACCTGGAACGTACAAAGCCCTTGGAATGATAAAACGGTAGCTTCTCTGAAGTTTTGGTTGGCTATAGTAAAATTAATTACATTTTAAAATGACTGATACATGTGGCGGGCAGGGCTTTTGTAGCAGACGAAGGGCTTACTTTCTGAATAAGGGACCCAAACCCTTGTCTCCCACTCCCCGACAAAGCAAACATTTGGGCCCATTGGTGGTGTTGCAGGAGCCCCCTCTGAGTGCACACACCTTCTTCTTCCAGCAGGTAGCCCCCCTCCCTTAGCAACATCTACATGGTTTGGGACCCCGAGCACTCCATTGACAAGGGAGAGAGACAGAGAGAGAGAGATATCTTATCTGTTCAATATTATATTGTGTACTGCAGTTAACAACTAATATGCTCCTCAATATTTTGTTTTCCCCAATATATAATGAAAAAAAAGAAGTTATTTTTATTATTGTTAGTATTATTATTGTTATTAGAATTTTAATATGTATGTGTAATGCTTTGGCAATATATACTATATGTATTTCATGCCAATAAAGCACATAAAAAATTGAGAGATTTTACATTTTATCTTAAAGCCACAAATTTTATTTATAAAACCTTTATTCCGGAATATTTAAGAAGTGAAACACCACTGCAGAGGGCACTACTGTGTTCTTATATTTTGTCCTATCTAAGTATGTTTTAAGGTACTAAATTAAAACCATAATCACAGAATATTATAGAACAAGGGTCTGTCACACTGGTCCTGGAGAGCCACAATCTCTGCTGGGGTTTTTTTCACCTGAAAATCAACGCCCAATTCAGACCCAAGTAACCAGGTGAAGTGAGTTAACTAAGCAGTCAACTGCTGTAATTGATCAATTAAGTGCAGAGTAACAACAAAACCCAGCAGAGTCTGTGGCTCTCCAGGACCAGGCTTGCAGAGATGCAGACCCCTGGTACAGAATAATCAACAAAAAAAATTAGAATTTTTTCTTTTCACTTTCCCCCCAGTAGGGGGCATACTTTTGCTGGTCCATACTTTTTTTTGCCTCGTGTTTGGCTAAATGGTGATTTTTCGACCACTACTTTAATAGTTCTAAGATGGCAACCCTATTTTTCCCCAAATTGTTCTTTTATTTGATGAAGATTTTTGAAATCTAGAATCATTTTTGCAAAATTAGTCTAGATCATTTTAAGGTGACTGAATCAGTGGGTGAAACACCCCGAACGGCTAAATAGTTTTTTAGACAGCAAATCCTCTTTTGTTTATTTAATTTAATGCAACCCTTATTAGGTTGTAAAGGAATCAATATAGAATAGAATATTCAAATCCCACAAAGCATTATTTTGAATTGCATCTGTGTAACATTTATTACATAAGTAATTTTATATTTTTGTTAAGTAACAGGACATTCATGTCTTATCAACGTGTGGTATATCATGTCAACATGCTCCCATAACACCCATGCACTAAGTGTCATAACTTCAAGCCATAATTTGCTCGTTTGCGCTGTTTTAAATGGTCAAAATGGCCACAAGGGGGCCCTATTCTCCAGGCATTTCGTTTCATGAAATATCAATAGAAATAGAATAGAACTTCGGGGGAGTATTCAGGACTTACTCTCTTTTAGGTAATTTTTTAAATTTTTTTTAACTCTTTTGCATATTCACTTTGTTGCATTTATTAAAGGGGTGCATGTTATTGTTATTCATAATTTATGCACTGTACACCTTTTCTATTTACACTGCAAAAATGTCCAGCTGCATTTCATTCAGTGGTATTTTTTGGAACGTCTGACGTGTTAGTTCACACATGCCAACGTCTGAGCGCAAGCTGCAGACCCAGAGGGACCTCCCAAAGAACCATGGGTAATGAAATAGTTCTGTGTTCCACCAAAATCCTGAACAGCCCTGTCTGAGTCCTGCTGAATATAGCAAACATCCTCATATTTTCCATTCTGCCAACAGACCTAACTGATCACAGGTTAAGGTTTAGCTCCCGATTCCATCTTCAGCAGCAGGGGGAGAGCCTGTCACTGACCCATTAAAGGGCACAGACGTGGAGGGCTGAGGAACGGCAGGACTGGAGAGGTTTTTTTCAAGGCTTCTGTTTTTACTCACAACACAGATTCATGCCTCTCCTCTGGGTCCTTTCTACACCCCTATGAGGAGTATCTCGACGGCACGACGGCCGTTGCAAAGTATACCCACTTTCTAGTAGGCATAGAGTATCAGTATACTCACTTCTTAATCCCCACTGGCGCACGTATCAATTAGTAATCATCAATTTGCTAAATTAGAGTATACACTTCTCCAGGCACTACTAAACCACTAACAACAGCCCACTAAAACAGACACCAGAGTGGGGCAGCAGTGCCCAAGCTTTTTCTTACATTATTGTCCCTCATAGCTCTAACAAACAATTCCGAAATCTACGTAAAGTAGTACATTGAAACTTTCACCCGAAAGATGACAAGGCACAGTTTGCAAACGGCACAGTTCTGAATGGGTTGACACAGGACAGTTAATGATCTGCGATGAATAAACAGTGGCAGCCTGGCCCCTGGCTCCACTCTCATAATATTTAATGAAGATAAGGTTTCCAGAGAGGGAGCGAAGCCGACATCACCTTTAGGGGGAAGAAGAAAATAATCTCCCTCCAACGTCACAGTAAAAGCCCTGAGTCGTATGCCAGGCCTTCTGTGCTGTAAGTCAGTTAAGGCTCGTAATCAGCACAGGGCAGAATTACACTGCTCCCAGAGTTCTAGAATGTCGCCGTGACAGATGGAACGAGAATGTGTACAAGCAAGTCCCTTTGAGCCTACGGTGTCCTCAGTCCACAACAGATATGTTGCTTTTAGGAATTTTACAGCCTTGGAAAAGTCCCTAGTCTCTAGAGAGAGCAGCATGCATACACACTGTGTATAAGATCACACATACCAATCTTCAAAAATGCAACAGAATCAAAGCAGCTTGACACACATTGAGTTCCAGGTGATGCACGGTGATTGGACAGTAAACGAGAAAGGACAACTACTATTATAAAACAGTTCCATATTTATTGCAAAATATCCTTTACAGAATACAACTGAAAAACAACAACAACATAGGGGGACTGAACAATAAGGCCAACAGTATAACTGGAAGTGCTGTATACACAAAGACAGTAACTGTTGTTTAAATACTTTTTTTTTTTTTTTATAGCAAACTTGCACATTTCTGAAGTCCTTGACCCTCTGCACACACTTGCCTTAACCTATACACTGACCACAAACAGGAATATATGATTTCCTTTCACACTATGGACGCCAGATGAGTTGCTTTGAATATCTTCGTTTCAGATAAAATAGCAGAAATTAAATTCAAGCATGAAACCTTTTTCCTGTTCAATCCTTGTTTTAATAATAATTTTTTTAATGTTTGGCTCAAAAAAAAAAAAAAAAAAAATACAGTAAGATGCAATTAAATACTTGCAAATATAGTATGTGACAGCCATTTTTTATTACATTTTCCAATTTCAATAATACGGAAAAACTCCACTTATGGCAAATTATCCCCCTATAATTGCCACTATAAATTTGCACTATAAATTAGTGGTCCAAATTCATTTGCACTTCTTTGAAAGCAGAAAGAATCTTCATAAATGCAATTTATTTATTAAGTATTGCATGGAAACAGAAATTTAGTGTAGTTTTGAGGAAAAAAAGCGTACGCCATGTTCATGTGAGAATATGGTGTACAATCCTTCATCTGCAGGAGACTTTCTGTAACATAGATCTTCAGCCCATAGCAAACTAATGCATTCAGCCATTCTGCTGAGATACGAAGGCATTCACTTCTCTATCTAATAAATACTGTTGCCATACTGAGGACAAATATATTTTCAATTTCCGGTTTTGTGTTTTTTCAGTTTTTTATTTATTTTTATTACAATTCAAAACAGTCCAATATTCAGAGTAGACCATTAGATTTCCTGGCCTTCGGACACATGGAATATTTAACGAGAAAAAATGGTCAATTAAAGTAAATAAATAAACTGTAAATGAACTGTACCTAGCGCATTAGTGAAGCTCTTTGATTTGGCACTGATGCAGTAGTATTTTTCAGAAAAACCCTTCCTTTTTTCAACTCTCACACTCAACAAACATTTCATAAAAGGCAGCGTACAATGATTACATTTCTGACATTCAAATGTACGTCTTTAATGTCGGCTCTCCGGAACAGGGAGCTACAAAACCCCTGTCACAGTAAGTCCACAATACAAAATTAAAATTAAGATGAAAATATATTTATATATATTTATATATATTTAAATGCTTAAGCCCTTCTGAAACAAAACATTTAAAAGCATGACTTCACTGGAAAATACATGGATCTGAACTCTGCACAGACGTGGTGATGATATTGACAATGGGAACAGGACAAGTCAAGTCTCTGAATACTTTGACTGAGAAGCATTCCTGGACAGGTGCACACATCACACATATTTTGCCCTTCGGATTCAAAATTGCAGTATAGCAAATATTAGAAAAAATCTGCGCTCAAAGGCTGCCAAATTGCTTGCCTATTCAGACGTGCATTCTTTGAGAAAGCCATGACACACTCTTCTTCAGTGTGTGTTCAGCTTTGGTACGATTCATGTATTACAGTTGAACATACTTGTTTCTTTCATTTCTCTGTTGAAACCAACCAAAGCCGGTGCTAAAGTATGCATGCTGATTGGCTCAAAAATAAATGCGGAGATACTAGTTGCATGAGTACTCCTGGCTCAACCAATTTTTCAAACGTATGTTGCGCTTGTCACTCAGTGGGGTTGATCTGGCAACCCAGGATGTCGGGACGACCGTGCGGGTCCAACTGTGTTCTGAGGAAAGGAATGAGGTGCAAGAGGAAAAGGACCTCCCTCCATTGTGATGTCACGTCTCGGGGACAGACCTACGCGATCTGAAAAACCTTTGCTACCGTTCCATCGATATGCAAAGCCACTTCTCCTTAACAGTGTAAGGACATAGCTAACACATTTCAGCCTGCGCTCAGCCTGAGGTGTGTTCCAGGTGAAGGACGAGAATGAGAACGGCCTTCCGCTACTGTACAAGACACCTTTTTCAGATCCAAGCGTAAAATAAAGGGGGGGGGGGGGTTGGACTTTTTTCTTTCGGTTTCAACACTCCCCTCGAGAAGCCAGAGGTGATTTGAGTGGTGTTTGATGCCGGACCCTGAGTAGAGGACATTAAAACGGCTTTGAGTGCTTGAAGCAGAATGGGTTTTGCTGAGATATCTAAATTAAGGATTTTGATAAATAGGAAAATTAAACTTCAGACAGAAATAAAACAGTACTCATAATCTGCTACTTAAACACAAATAATAAACACCCATTATCTTACAATATACACACGTACATGTACGTATGCATGTACGGATGGATGTATACTTGTGAATATGCATATTTGTATACGCATATATACACGTACATACATAAATACATACATATCTCTATAAAAGGTAAATCTTGTTGACATTCAGCTACTGTGCGACACATGACTCTGCCGTAGCCTGTTGCGTGAGGCTCCTCTATTCAAGCAGCTTAGCATTCCATCGGGATCATGGGAAAGGACGAGAGAGAAACGGGGAGATTAAGACCGCATGAAAACTCTTCGACAAGTGACACGGAACACGGAAAACCACAAAATGAGCGAACGGACAAAAGGAATCATAAGCGACAGACAGAAGAGAGGGATAAAGAGAAATCATTTCTCTGCGTGTCTGTAAACAATATGACTGGGGTGGAGGGGGTGGGTTGCGGGGGGGGGGGGTCACTGCAAAAAAAAAAAAAGATAAATGATAATGTTTATTTGGCCCCTCCTGGACCTTGTGGGCCTGCTGGGAGCGAGCCGCTGAAAGTCAGAGCGGCTCCGCTAATAATGATGTAACAGACGAACAGCGCCATGGGCTCCACCCACTCCTCTCCTGATAGGCAGCGGGGCGGGGCCGGCGGCCGGACTCCTCTGATGCAGTTCCTGTGGGACGGGACTTCGCTGCGTCTCCGTGCAGGGGGGCTGTGGGGGGGGTCTCGTCGCCGTCACCCGCCGGCCCCGCAAACTGCCCGTTCCCGTATCCGACGGCAACACAGCCACGTCTTGCATGCGGCGACGGGCTGTTCGTAGATTTCCACAGGCCCGGTCAGCACCCTGGTCCGACAGAGGGACCGGAACTGGGGCAGGGGAGGTACCCTGTCGTGGAGGGGCGGGGGAATGGGGGAGGGGTCCAGGTCAGAGTGGGCGGGGCGAGCTGTCCGGATCAGAGGGGCTGGACAAGCAGAGACGTGCGGATTGGACGAAGGCGGACGTAGGGGCGGCGCTCAGACTGGGTGTCAGACGAACAGCTGGATGCGCTCGCGGATGGTCTGCCGGCAGATGGGGCAGGTCTTGAGGGCGGCGCTGCATTCGATGCAGGAGGCGTGGCCGCACTGGAAGACCAGCTTGATGTGGTTGTCGATGCAGATGGGACAGGTGATTCGCTCCTCCATTTGCCTGTAACGTGACTGCAGCTGTTCCAGAAGGTTATGCTGCTCAGAGTTCTCCGAGCTGGGACTGCAGTCAACCTCCGTTTGGTCTGGAGGAGAGAGAGACACACAGACACACACACACGCACGTCAGCATAGTTCATTTCTAGATATAACACCTTAATGATCCGTTTTGAAGACTGATAGGGGAGAATTAGTGGTGAATAAAGATGTCCTTAATAGAGTCCACAATGGAAACTCAGTCATTCTGTAATGAAGACTGTGCCCTCTCGGGAATAACGCATGATGCTGTGCCCTCTGGGGAATAACGCATGATGCTGTGCCCTCTCGGGAATAACGCATGATGCTGTGCCCTCTCGGGAATAACGCATGATGCTGTGCCCTCCTCGGGAATAACGCATGATGCTGTGCCCTCTCGGGAATAACGCATGATGCTGTGCCCTCTGGGGAATAACGCATGATGCTGTGCCCTCTCGGGAATAACGCATGATGCTGTGCCCTCCTCGGGAATAACGCATGATGCTGTGCCCTCTCGGGAATAACGCATGATGCTGTGCCCTCTCGGGAATAACGCATGATGCTGTGCCCTCTCGGGAATAACGCATGATGCTGTGCCCTCTCGGGAATAACGCATGATGCTGTGCCCTCTCGGGAATAACGCATGATGCTGTGCCCTCTCGGGAATAACGCATGATGCTGTGCCCTCTCGGGAATAACGCATGATGCTGTGCCCTCTCGGGAATAACGCATGATGCTGTGCCCTCTCGGGAATAACGCATGATACTGTTGGCCCATTCTGGGCACGTCCCGTAACTAAGATTCAGGACCCAGTTTGTAATGGAGGTAAGTACCTTGTCTGATTTTCTTGGTAATGGTAACCTGGCATTTGATGCATTTCTTCATTCTATGAGCGCACTCTGCATCAGAAGAGAGGGAGAATGCATTAAATCACACGAGTAAGGGTTCAGTGAGAAGTATCTGTCCAAAATAGAATCACACACACACACACATACACATAAACGCATGCGCATATATATATATATATATATATACACACACACACACACTGCTCAATCACACATGCACGCAGATATACACAAATGCACACGCATATACACACACAGACGCGCACATACACACACACACACACACACACACACACACACAAGCGCTCACACACAAGCGCTCACGCACACACACACACACACACACACACACCACACACACACACACACACACACACACACACACACACACACACCTTCGCAGGCCACACTGTGCTGGCATGGGGAGAAGAGGACTAGCAGCGCCAGCTCGGAGCAGATGAGGCATTCGCTGGGTCCAGGTAAGGTGGGCATAACCAGGTTGGTCATGGTGTTGGGCGTAGTGTGAACCCGCCGCAGGCTGGCGCTGCTGCTCCCTGTCCCAGAGGTGATGGCCTGGAGCTGCTGCAATCTGAGCGGGACACAAACACACAATATACTGGGTCAGTCCCCACCCCAGCCTCCTTATAGCACCATTCTACTATCCAAAATATTAATCCTTTATTCATTCTACACAACGCAATAAGCAGAGGCGGGAGCCATTTTGTTGCACACGCTTGCAACAAAAGGTTATATTTACTTCTCAGAATTGTCTCAGGTCCCAATATAAATACTTCCACTTTTGTTGGCGAGAAGAATTCCCCTTCCTTATTCAAATTATTTTACGCCTATCTGCAGCGTCTCAATATGTGCCCCCCCCCCCCCCCCCCCCCCCTTCTTACAGGAATTCATGTATTCAACACAAACCTATCAGTACTTGCTTTAGCAAAGCAAACCAACAGGAATGATTAACATTGTACAATGGCTCCTTGTGCTTCACGCCACACCCACATGGGACAGGCACTGGAATCCAAAGTGGGCGTGGCAGCATATACCTGTGCTTATCAGAGAAGCTCTTGATGAGCTGCATCACGGCGGTGTCCGTCACCAGGTCCAGCGGGCCCTTGCCCTTGTGATTGGCGTAGTTGATGTCCGCCCCCTCCTGCGCCAGGAAGCAGGCGATGGCGGCGCCCACGTTGAGCTCCGTGTTACCCAGCAGCCCCGAGCCATTCAGCTGAGCCACAAAAAAAACGAACACACGAGAGAGGACGGTCAGAGGACTTCCCTAATCTCCCACAATTCCCTGCTTTAGATATGACACATGCACGCTGAGCTATTTAAGATATTAATATTTTAATAGGATAATAAGAACAGGACATGTACAGTACTTACTGTACTTCTCTCCAGACATCATGAACAGAAATTGTAACAGACTGTGAAAGCTGAATTTGCTTGTAAGTTTTACTTTCCTGGTATTTTTTTTTTTTCTCCACAAAATGAGCTTGTGGGTAGTGAGGCAGTGAAGCCGTTCTACGAGGCTCCCTCTATGCACTTCTACATTCGAACAATTCGATAGCTTACAAGCAAAGCAAACACGTTGCGAGCTCAGATGAGACACGTGTAATCGGATTGAATATTGGGGAAGAGATAATCTGTAATAACGCACAGAGACGGTGGCTCTGTCACGCCACAGCACAGAGACAGTGGCTCTGTCACGCCACACCGCATAAACGCGACCCGCGCCAAAAATCCAATTTCACGCACGCTATTCCTTAGACTGCGTCCAAAACCTCTGGCTTGCCAATTACAAAAATAGGGAGGTAAGCCCTTCGTAGGTAATCTGTGGATGCGAGACATGCAAACGCGGGAGCCCTGGGATCTGAGTGGCGCTCTGACGGCTGTAATGCGCCGGAGCCGCGCGTCTGACAAGGCCAAATCAAATCAGGGCCAGAGTGGCGTCCAAGACCAGACTTGCTGACAGCGCGGATACAGCGAGCCAGCGGCGGACAGCCACCTTCAGAAGGGCAGCGGTGTGGTCTGGCGGCTCTCCAGCACACTGCAGCTGAGAGAGGAGGAGGAAGGACTCCACTGCAATGTCTGTCTTAAGTCTTGTAGTGAGACTTAAAATCTTATTTTAATTCTCAAGTAGAAAATAATAGCTTGTTTTAAGTTACTTTTCGCTTGACAAGTGAAATTATCACTCACTTTCCCCATTGGCAAATCTTGAAATGAGTAAAACTCTCACCTCATTGGAAATCCTTTCATCTTATTTCGCCAAAAACTAACAGAAATAAGATCTTAAGTAGATTAAAACGCTTGCTAAGATTGACTTGTTTTTGCTGTCGGCACGGTTCTCACCCGCGTGTACAGAGAGGAGCCCTCGCCTTCGGTGGTCACCATGGTAGCGGTGAGCTGCTGTCGGCTGAGCGCCACGTGCATGGCGGTGTCGCCGTCCTCGTCCTCCACGTTGACGTCGGCTCCGTCCGACACCAGCAGCTGCACCAGCTCGGCGTGGCCCTGCGTGACGGCCAGCTGCAGCGGTGTCTGGTTGCGGTTGTTGCGGATGTTGACGTCACAGCGGCCCTGGGGAGGGGAATTGGGGAGGGGAATGGGGGGTGTTAGTGACATCGCAGAGAGGCGCTGCTGGCGTTTGTTAAAATGTGTTCGGCTGTTTTTTGGTTGTATAACCACACCAGCTCAGTAGAAGCCGGGACAGCTATATACTAAAATAAAATTGTCATTCAAAAGTCAACCTAAAAAAAAGTGAGGTTTCAGCTTGCTTTTAATCTTTTTCTGTTGTTGGCACCTCCTTAATATCTATTGGCAAGGTGTTCCATAGTCATAAAAACCAAACTCTGCCTCCCCGATTTTCTTGTACCTGACATCGGTGTTTTAAAAAAAAATCAAATAACTTTAAAATCTATTCTAACACACAAGAAAACTTTTACTTTATATTGCTGGAGGTACATACAGGTAGTTAAGATTTTTTAATGAATTAGCTAGAATGATTTATAAACAATATATCAATATAATGGACAGATTTGGAACACCTGGAAGCTAACCTTAAGATAAAATTCTTCCAGTAAAAATGAAATGATGGATGGAACAATTAAAACATTTTTTAAAACGACCACAAATCCCCAAACTAACAGGTGCCCTTCAGCACGCTGCAGGAGAAATGCTCCAGGTCTGCACTGTAAATGCTGTACTGCTGTATCTGCACTGTAAATGCTATACTGCTGTATCTGCACTGTAAATACGGTACTGCTGAATCTGCACTGTAAATACGCTACTGCTGTATCTGCACTGTAAATACTGTACTGGGCAGGAACTGTTTCCTCACTCAGGGGTACATGAGGCCGGAGGAACTCCACTTTGAGCCACAGCTGCACACAGTCAAACGGATTCGGGATGTTTGTCAGACCAAAGTGGTCTCAGACACCGGGCCAAGTGGACAGCGTTGTGTCCATGTATCACTTATACAAGCCCCTGCCTTGGCTGCGATTGGCTGTCTCCCAGCCAGCCACCAGAGGGGTGTTTCCTGTATGGTGGAAGCGAATGGGTGGGGGAGGGGGAAGAGAGGGAGGGGGGAGGGAGGGAGAGAGGGGACGGAAGCCCGCCACTGGAGCCGGCTGCCCTCACCTCTTTGATCAGAATCTCAGCCACGTTTCGGTGGTTGTTGAGCGCTGCCAGGTGCAGGGCGGAGAATCCGTCCTCCTTCTTCACGTCCACCAGCTGCCGCGCACGGCCCAGGATCTTCTCCATCGCCCTGGAACACAGCGCGCGACACCATCAGAGTCGCCGCCGCGTACGAGAAAAAAACCCTCTCGGGTCTTCATAACACAGCAGCCGTTAGGGAATATTACACATCTCCAGCTTGCATAAGAGCAAACTCCAAACTCAGGAGGGCTTTTCCACAACGGGAGATTAGAGCAAGCTTGGGACGCTTGACCTCAAGACACGGCTGAAGCGGTATTAGCGGATTTTCTTGTTTTCCCAAACGCAGGCCGATCTCAAAATACCCCACACTCTTTCATGGGCAGAAATAAAAATGCTTCAAACTGATCATCCTAACTGGCTCTACTGTGTATGACGTTTGTCTAATGTCATTTTCAAACAGCCCTGCTTAACCACGGCCTAGTAACGTCTCATTCTGACGGAGATATGAGGGAAACCCAATCGAGTGAGGACAAATAGAACAGGTATTTTTAATAACTTGGCATATCCGTTTTCTGCTCGCAGTGGTCCCTCTTTATTAATAATGCAGCCAGAATGGCGGTAAAGCGGGACGGGCTCGTTCACAGGCAGCCAAATGCCGTGTGAAATGAACCGCGACGGCGCCTGTGTGGACCCTAAGCATAGGGTCCATACGCGGAGCGCTGTTTACAGGCTCTCTCTCTCTCTCTCTCTCTCTCTCTCTCTCTCTCTCTGTCTGTCTGTCTGTCTGTCTGTCTCACCGGAGAGTCCGGCTGAAAAGGCTCCTGTTCCACAGGCGTTTGGTCCATTTTGGTTGAACACCGTGGGCAGTAAACGGGTGCACGCAAACTGGTATGCTGTAGGGCGCCTACTAAAATCACGCACCTCCTCAAAATAGGGCCTGATTGGCAAATGGGTGATCCAATCACACGTGTGTACACTGCTCCAGGGTACTCCTTTACTCTCCTGATTGGCTGGGCCCGACCAAGAGGAGGTGTTCGGCACACTGAACTCCTTGCGGTCAAAAATATGCCAAACTAATCTGAGCAAAGTCGTGACAGGAATCGCTTCTCAAAACGACAGAACTGCAGCTTGTCAAAACCGTGGCGCACTTTCATATGGCAAACAGAAAAACATTAAAACATAAACACCACAGAACACTGTCTTCAGCCACACAGAGGAAGAGAAGGAAAAATGAGCCATGTTAACACCCTGCGATTACTACCCCATTGCTATTACCCCATTACTCGGGCATTCTGCACTGCACAAGCAGAGCGGGAGACATGGTGATGTTGGGGGAGGGAGAGGGGGAGGGGCATTATGGCCCCTTTGTCTTTCTTGTTTTTATTTGGGCCACTTATTACACTGGAGTGCTGCTAAAGGTTCTGTGAACACAACCCCTCAGGGGAACGTGATGAGGTCATTGGTACCCGCTGTGCGGATGGCCGGGGGGGGGGGGGGGGGGGGCAGCTGTTTCCTTCACTTCTCCCTCCAAACTGCATCTCTCCTCTCACTCCTCCACTCCTCCTCCTCCATCCATCATCCCCTCCCTCCCTCCCTCCCTCCCTCCTCCCCCCTGCGGAGCTGTGAAATTAAGTCTCTAATTGGCTTGGGGGTTTGTCACACCTCTCCTCTGGTTCACCTCCACCGCCTCTCTGTTCAGATCATCACATCATCATCAACCAGGACCCTCTCCTTCAATCACTTCACTTTTTATTCTTTATTATAATATTTCTCTATTTTATTGTACTAGTTTTTATTATATTCTATGCGCATGCACACACACACACACACACACACACACACACACACACACACACACACACACACACACACACAAAGCTCTATAATATAAAAAAATACTCCAAACAGCAGCTTCACCCTTAATGGGGTCTCTTCCCTTTCCCATTTTTCTTTCAGAAACAAGTTAGTGGTAAATGTACCGTTTTCCAGGAGAAGAAATATCTGCGATTAAGAACAGCGTGTGATCAGGCCATGAATCACAACCTAATCAACAGTGAGTGCTGCTCGAGGGATGTGCTGATTTCACAAGCAAAGTAAACGAAGAAAAATAAGTATTAAATCAACCCAGTATAAGTGTGTATGTGTGTGTGTGTGTGTGTGTGTTTGAGAGAGAGAGCAAGCAAATGAGATAAAGAGATGTAGCCACAGAAATAGGGCGAGAAAGAGAGAGATATGCATCTAGTTTGCTTGGAGCTGTGTCCTGGGTTTATATACATCTCTATAAATACTATGGCATTATTACTTTCCAGGTAATAATCTATGGAAAGGCAGGCCCAGTTGCAATGTGATTGGTCCACTGGAGGGGAGGCGGGGCCTGTGGAGCAGAAGGGATCCTCCCCTAGTGTGAGGAGTCGTCACGCGTCAAGTCATCTACTTCCCACGCTAGAACTGGACCAATGTCTTCCTCAAATAAAATAAAATAATAAATAAACATGTCCTTCAACCAGAAAAGCAGCAGTAGTCAACAAAAAAAGAATCCCAGGGTTCTGACAAAACGAAAGCTAAACTCCAGCGCGGTGCATATGACACCTGCCAGAACAGATGGGCCGTTTGGTTTATGATTCTGCTCTGTGTTGATTCCTCCTCCTTCCCAGCATGCCCCTGTACAGCTGTCGCTCTAGAGGCGGGAGGGACACGGACAAGAGGGTGGAGCCTGCAGGCTGCTGGGGTGGAGGGTGGTTTACGAGGGCCTGGGGGGTAATGGCATAGCCGTGAGGTCTCCCCTAAGCTGTTTGGACCAGCTCAGTCTGTATGATGAATGTATCTAGGTCACGACACTTTCAGCCTGAGGAAAGACCCGATCCTGATTGGCTGCTGGGGGTGTCACCTGGGAGACCACCAAAACGGATCATAAAGGAAAGGAATCATATAGAGGCAGTTCTCATTCTACACCATTTCAAGCACATGCACGCACACACACACACGCTACAATATCCAGAGCTGGCCATCCAAATGCACATGGCGCTCAGTGGTGCTGTACTATGCAGTGTATTAAGGAGCCAAAAAATCTTCCAGAGCCAGGTTTGAGATGGATGAGGGAATCGGGAGGGGGCAACAGCATTCTGGGAGGCGAGGCTGTTGGCACTGTACAAAAAGTCCTCAGGCTAAAGTGAATGAGAATTCCCCAGCGGGCTCGGCTCAAAAGTGACGGAAGCAGGAAGTCCCGGAACGCCTCGCACCCCGGCGCCAAGCCGCATGGGAACAGACGGTGACCGGGGCGTCTCCTGAGTCAGAGCTGTGCTGCTCAGTGCGATAAGCGGGCTGAATCACCGCGAGGGACATTCCCGCTGACAAACACTGCACTGAGCACCCCACCCACGCAGGGGGCCCACAACCCCCCAGAGCGAGTACGTACATCCTCTCCTCAACAAGCCCAAAGCGGCTCACATCCCACCAGCAGGGCAAGCTTTACCCACCTTTTGTGTTTAACCGCTAACATGGAGCTGCGTACACACATCCTCTCCTGAACAAGCCCAGTACGGCTCACATCCACCAACAGGGCAAGCTTTACCCACCTTTTGTGTTTAACCGCTAACATGGAGCCGCGTACACACATCCTCTCCTGAACAAGCCCAGTACGGCTCACATCCACCAACAGGGCAAGCTTTACCCACCTTTTGTGTTTAACCGCTAACATGGAGCCGCGTACACACATCCTCTCCTGAACAAGCCCAGTACGGCTCACATCCACCAACAGGGCAAGCTTTATCCACCTTTTGTGTTTAACCGCTAACATGGAGCTGCGTACACACATCCTCTCCTGAACAAGCCCAGTACGGCTCACATCCACCAACAGGGCAAGCTTTACCCACCTTTTGTGTTTAACCGCTAACATGGAGCCGCGTACACACATCCTCTCCTCAACAAGCCCAAAGCGGCTCACATCAACCGGCAGAGAAAGCTTTCCTCAGCTTTTCTGTTTAACTGCTAACATAGAGCGTGTATGCACACCCTCACTTCAACAAGCCCTTAATCCGAGAGCCACTGACTGCTTCTGGATAAGAGGAGTAACCTGAATGCTTCCAATCTGGACCCAAAACCCCAGGGCAGAGTCCCAGGAGTGGAGTGATCAAAACAGGACACGTTTCGGGGAAATAATTATTATTATTAGGAATAATGTGAGTGGAGTAAAGCCAGGAGACTGACAGACCAGAGCTGACAGAATCAGGCCTCTGGTCCTCTTCCCTTGGACTTCCAGTATCCAATTTCACTTCACCACCACCTAATACACTCAGTGCATCGAGTGACCGCAGTTCTGGAACCAGTTTCAGCAGAAAATAATGCAGCGGCAAAAGAGAACGCTGGGAACGGAATGTGGGCCTGCAGAGGATTGTGGGTACTATTACTCACAGCTTGTTTCCCTTCAGACCGGCTTGGTGGAGGAGGTTGAAGCCGCGGTTGTTCTGCTGGGTGAAGTCGATGTTGGGCACGACGGTCAGGATCTCGATGATGTTGCGGAAGTCTTTGGCGATGGCATCGTGAAGCGGCGTGTCTCCATAGGAGTCCTAAAAACGGAGGAAATTAAGTCTTACCGGAACCTTCTGAGGAACAATGAAAAGATTGACCCTGTCCTATCAATTCTACCATTCTTATCCAGTACAAAGAACAAACTCATTCCTTCATCACGTGAAGCATGACTGTGATGCGAGTGATTGTGGTTCGACATTAGGCTTTTGACGCCAAAGCAATTTAATGGTACAGGCCAGTGGCCACGGCAGGAAAAAATGTAGCCACTTTCACCACATTCTGTGTAGATCGGCTCCTAATGCTTGCGTGTCGGAAGCAAAACATTAAACACAGGAAGAGAAACGAAAGCCTTCTATTTTTAGGCGGGTGCAGTGGGAAGCGTGCGCTTTTCAAAGTGTCGCGCCTACGACACCAAGCTCGGTATCTCTTGGCCCCAAAGATGGGGGACGGAGCTATGTACCTCAGAACAATAAACAATAAGCATAAAACATGCAAGAGAAAGCTGCTCCAGAGCGGCAGTCACAAAGGCGCTCGTACCACAGGAAACGAGGAATGTTACAAGGGAAAGTTAAGAGTCTGGAGGACGAACAGAGAGGAAAGGATGGGTCAGCCGGTGGCTCATCCACACAGCAGATGCGCGGGGAGCCCTCTGACTGTGCGCTAAGGGCCCGGGCAGGGAGGGGGAGCTGGGTGCGAAACTGCACTCCTCCAGACTGGCACGTCACTTCAGAAACACTCCTCTCTGCTCCAGTGGAAACCTCCAAACAGATCTGCCAACCTCACACCAGCTTTGGGACGCGTCGAGCCTCTCCAGGGCCTGATATTAACCCCACAAGTGCTCGGAGCACTGAACATGCCAGAGGCTGTGTTTTCAACAGGGGGTCCGCAGACCCCTGAGGTCCTTGAAGGTACTGTCGGGGGTCCCTGGCCAGACTTGATATGCAATGACTATATATGGAGATGGGGAAATATTTCAAAATATAAAACCTTCTTGTAAATTATAACCATTTTTAACTTCTGATAGGGGTCCCCAGGATGCCTTTGAGCCGGGTCGGGGTCCCTGGATCAGAAGAGCGTCTGTACGAGAGCGTCTCTTGACAGTAAGGCGCGTTCCCAGAGCAGGCGGTGAGACGGAAGGCGTTTTATTTTTTGCGGGCAGACGCACCTGCAGGTTGACGTCGGCGGCGTGCTCAGACAGGACGCGCACCACCTCGGTGAAACCCTTGTTGACGGCAATGTGCAGCGCCGTGCACATAGAGTTGTTGAGCAGGTTGACGTTGGCTCCCTTACTCAGCAGCAGACGGGCGATCTCCGGCTGGTTTCTGCCCGGCAACAGACACACACACAGCAGTTACCACCAGGAAGGGAGACACCAGGGGACTGCCAACCAGACTGCCATGACATAATGAGAACATATCAAATGACAAATGTTAAATCCACCCCCCCGCAATATTAGTAACCCAATCCTCCAGACGTGCTCAACACTGACATTGAGAAATCCTTAAAGGAGCCGATCCTGGGTTTTGCGGTTATACAGAGGACCTGGCTGGGGTCCTACGGACCTGTGGCCATGACAACGGTGCTCACCCAAAAGCGGTGTAGTGCAGGGCTGTGTCTCCGTCTTCATCTTTCACCTCGATGCTGCTGTTGGCCTGGAGCAGGACCTTCACCACCTCCATGTGACCCTGGTGGGCAGCCACCTGCAGGGCCGTCTTCCCCTGGTTCTTTATGTCCACCTGCAGGGCACAGACACCACAGACTTATAAACACATCCCTCTCTCTCTCTCTCTCTCGCACGCACGCAGGCACGCATGCACGCACGGGCACACAGCTTCCTCCTACTGGATCAGCCATCAGTGTTGACAGTAGATCTCTTCTGAGACTGACGGGAACAGACAGGAACAGAAAATGCATGTCACTTCCCCTTTCAGGCAAGACACACAATGGGACAGAGGGGCTATTGCACCCGAGGCAAAATCATCCTAAGCCAATGGCACTGCCTGTGTCTCCCCACACATATTTTTATTTTCACTGTGTATAGGTACCACATAAATGAACTGAATAAAGAAATGAAGAAATGAAGGAACATATTACAGATCACATGTACTGTTGTGGTCTTTATGCGGCCGCCAATCCTATCTGGAATGTTCTCGCCGACGAACGGACTCGCCCTGGGTCAGAGGATACAGGAAGTGACATCACTTACCTTCTCTGGATACTTCTGCAGCAGGTCCCGGACCTTGGTGGCGTTGCCGTGCGCCGCCTCGATCACCAGCCTGCTGGGGTTGTCCTGCTCCGTAGACTGCGCGAGAAGCTTCTCCAGTACTGAAATTACAGTGCCTGCAGAGAGAGAGAGAGAGAAAGAGAGAGAGGGAAAGAGAGAGAGAGAGGGATAGAGGAGGGAGAGACAGAGAGAGAGAGAGAGAAAGAGAGAGGTTCAGTCAGACGGAAACACACGTGCTTACACCGTTTCAGGTTAGTAGCTGCTCACTCAATGTGACACATAAACCTGGAATTCCATTTGAAAGGTTTTAAAACACGTCGCGCACTGAAGCGCAGCTTCATCGCTCCAACCCAAACAGCGGACCAGTGGAATGAGTCAAAATGCCACCAAGCGCCACACCTGCCCGCACATAAACACACGCATGCACACACACACATACGCCCTTTCCCCCTCATGCTGTCTTCGAAATGCAGGTGAGGACTGCCGTTTGAAGTGACTTCCCCTTGACAGGTGACCCCCCCCCACCACCAGCAAATGACCAGCGTACGGTGAATGTGAAAGGTTACGAAGAGCCAGGTACACATGCAGCAGGGTTTGAAATCAGATGCCACGTACACACCTCCCCACAACACCCAACATTGTAGCATGCAGGAAACAGTAACCAAAAATGAAAAAAGAAAAAAAGAAAAAAGAAAAGGAAATGACACGATGCGGCGAAAGCATTAGCATTCGTCTGCCTGAAGGCGTGAGAGAGGGATACTGCAAAACAGAGGAGGTGAGTGAGGAGTGAGGGAAGGAGGGAGGAAGGGAGGAAGGGAGGGAGGGGGGAAGAGAGGGACATACAGGGTGGCTTGCTGGTCGAGCAGTGAGAGTTGTGGCGGGAGGCGCCGTGCTCCGGACCTTCCTCTGAGCCCTTACTTCCTGTTTCGCTGGGGTTCTCGGCCGCCGCCGTCATCAGGTTGGCGTCCACCTCCAGGGTCTGGGAGGACAGGCAGGCGGGGTTGAAGGTCCAGGTGTGGCCCCCGAAGGCCACCCGTAGGTCACCGTCGGCGTACACCTTCAGCACTTTGCCCACCTGTCCCAGGGCCTGAGGGGGAGGGGAGGGGAACAGAGGTCACCGAAAGGCCGAGGGGAGGGCGTGTCAGAGACACCCGCCCATCTCCCTATAGTACATCCTGTCCTAAACCTGCGCCACCACCGCTTGCCAGAGAACAGACTTTGGGCCGTCTGGCACCTCGCAGGTTCCTCTCCTCCTGACACCTGCCCCATTATTTTGAGCCCAATAATCAGGGTGCTTTCGTAAAACCGCTAAGCCCGTTGGTTCCTGGGAGAAAACGCCTGCACACCGACGTTCTCCGCGTCATTCTTACGCTGGAGAGAGGGCAGTCTGGCAGCCACGAAACAAGCGCATAAGAAGAAGAAAAACAAGGCAGAGGAAGACAGGGGTCACAGGAAGTACTCACGCAGAGAAAGACAAGGGTCACAGGAAGTACTCACGGGCGTCATGCTGTCGGTCCACTCTCCGTGGCTGGCCTGCAGTCGCTTCACACTGTCCATGTCCTCCAGAACACGCACCAGGTCACCCACCCCGAATGTGTTCACCTGGAGGGCAGGGGGGGGGGGAGAGGGAGGGACCACCACAATCTCATCGTGTGCCAAACAACAGAATAACACCAAATCCTCCCTTCCGCTATAGAACCTGTTTTGCAATTCAAATGCTCTGTAAATCTGTTCTGTTCCACTTATGCAAAGCAAAGCCTCCACAATGTCTGCCTGAAAAAGGCACCGTAGAGAAACAGGAGAGGAAAATAATAATGAGCTACTAACTATTCAGCTGAGAGCCTGTTTGGCTTATCGCTTTCTCAGAAACGGGAGCTTCCCTACGGCCGCGCACACCACATATCAGCGGTCCAGACGACATGCAGAGAGATTTACATGCCGTTTCCTGGACACTACAACAGGAAGGAGTACCAGGCAAATACTGTGTGACATCGGACATCTCTCCCGCGAGTTCCTTTTTAGTATACGTTTAGTTACCAAGATTCAAGATTCAAGATTTCTTTATTTGTCACATATAATGTACGTGTACAGTTATAGTGAAATGTTACTGCCGTCTCCAAGATTATGCCCAATACAGATACTCAAAAAATGTACCACACTATACAAATTTACAATTTAAAATCTAAATTTACAGAGTTATTAAAAGTTACAAAGTTTACGAATTTAAATTACAATTTACATATTACACATTAAAGGGCATAAAAAGGCATGGGTGTATTTGTACATGTAATAGCTAATAAATAATAAGTAATAAATAATCCCAGAGGGGGGAAGGGGGGGGGTAATGACATTGTTCATGGTTGTATTCAGAGTTCTATAGAGTTCTATGTGGACCAGATGTTCTAGATGTAGTCATTGAGGTGCCGGATGGCTTGCGGGAAGAAGCTCTTCCTGAGCCTCTCTGTGCTTGCCATGTGAGTGCGGTATCTCCTTCCTGACCGTAGCAGAGAGAACAGTCCATATCCTGGGTGGCTGGGGTCTCTCAGGATCCTGTTGGCCTTGGTCTTGCATCTTCGGGTGTAGATGTCCTCGAGGTTGGGGAGTGGTCTCCCCAGGGTACGTTCAGCTGATCGTACCACTCTCTGTAGGGCCATGCGATCCTGAGAGCTGCTGTTCCCATACCAGGTGGTGATGTTCCCAGTCAGGATGCTCTCGATCGTGCACGAGTAGAAGCTCCGCCGAATCTGGTGGGACGCTCTGAATTTCCTCAGTTGTCTGAGGTGGTACAGTCTTTGGCGTGCTTTCCTCACCACGGTGTCTATGTGTAATGACCATGTTAGGTCCTTGGTGATCTGGACGCCAAGGTACTTGAAGCTGTCCACTCTCTCTACGAGGGTCCCGTTGATGGTTAGGGGGGTGTAGTTCCTCACTTGCTTCCTCCCGAAGTCCACCAGCATCTCCTTTGTCTTGCTGACGTTCAGATGGAGGTTGTTTTCCTGACACCACTGGGTCAGGAGCCTCACCTCCTCCAGGTAGGCCCTCTCGTCGTTGTTGGTGATCAGGCCTATCACTGCTGTGTCGTCGGCAAACTTGACGATGGTGTTGGAGTCAAAGGTGGCTGTACAGTCGTGCGTGTACAAGGAGTACAGCAGTGGGGACAGAGCACAGCCCTGGGGGGCTCCCGTGTTGAGGGTGAGGGAGGATGAGGTGTGGTTGCCCACCTTCACCACCTGGGGTCTGTCTGACAGGAAGTCCAGGATCCACTTGCAGAGGGCATCATTTTGCCCCAGGGCCCTGAGCTTGGTGTCAAGTATAGGTGGGGTTATAGTGTTGAAAGCTGAACTGTAGTCAATGAACAGCAGTCTCACATAACCTGACACGTTCCCCTTGGTCTTGTCTAGGTGGGATAGGGTGGTGTGGAGGATGTGAGCTATTGCATCCTCTGTGGATCTGTTGGGTCCGTATGCAAACTGTAGGGGGTCCAATGTGCTGGGCAGTGAGGAGCAGATGTGTTCCTTGACTAGCTTCTCAAAACACTTCATCACCACAGAAGTGAGGGCAACCGAGCGGTAGTCGTTGAGGCACGCTGGTCTTGGCTTCTTCGGTACGGGGATGATGGAGGACTTCTTGAAGCATGTGGGGACAATGGACTGGGCCAGGGACAGGTTGAATAACACTGTGAACACAGGAGCCAGTTGGTCGGCGCACGCCTTTAGGACCCGCCCTGCGATACCGTCTGGTCCCGCGGCTTTCCTGATGTTCACCTGTTTAAGCACCCTCCTGACGTCATGTTCAGAGAGAGTAAGAGCTCTCTCCTCCCTTCCGTTCTCCACCGCCTCAGGTGCGACGGCCGTCCGGCTGTCGTTGGTCTCGAAGCGGGCGTAGAAGTTATTGAGGCTGTTCACGAGAGCAGCGTCTACACCCCCTGAGGAGGATGGAGATCCCTTATAGTCCGTCATGGTGTTTAGTCCCTGCCACACACTTCTGAGGTCTCCTTGTTTGAATTTTTGTTCCATCTTCTCCCCGTATTCCTTCTTGGCTTCCACAGATCAGTACAGCAGACTCCTGACCCACTGTAGTGACCGTCACACCAGGCGTATGGGGGACGGTCACTGCAGGAGTACCCATACATCTGTGCTCCCTGAGCCTGCGGTGGAGGGCAAGGCCTCAGATAGCATGGAGCCCATTAGTTTTCCCTTTCTGAGTGGTGTTAATGATAGCACTTCAGCTGGAGAGCCTGTTAGCGAGCAGGGCTATCACACTTCGTTCTCTTTATTCTGGAGTGCTGAATGTTTGCGTGCACCCACGGGATGAATTATTGAGTTCTAATGTGCAGTTTATAACTGCTAACATGTGCAGAACAGCCCAGGGGACGCATTAAATGAACCTGTTAAAGCCTTACAGAGGGAGACGGCTAATACCATTTTCAACTGCGCAGCAGAGTGGAGTGTGTCTGTGTCTACCCATCGGTCAATCTATAAAATAAACCCATCATTTTTTAATAATATATTTTTTTAGGGCTTTTGAAGCTTTGTTGGACAGCACAGTGTAGAGAGACGGGAAGAATGGGGAGCGAGAGAGAGAGGGAGAGACGTGCGACAAAGGGCGAACGACCGGAATCGCACCGCAGATGTCGTGGCTCGCAATAAGCATGTGGACGGTACCCTACAGGCTACGCCACAAGACACCCCATGAAACTATAATTTGACGGTTGAACTTAAAGACTGGTTCTGCGACGAAAGAACAGAGAGGACGTGTCCAAGCTGCACTTTGTGCTCACGCAATTCCGTTACACGCTGAAAACCGACAGCACGCCTTACTGCTGGGGGTCACGGGGTCACGAGGTCACGGGTCAGGTCGGACGCAAACCCCGACGCGCCCTGCCCCTCACCCTTACCTTGGTCAGCGCTCCCGGGTGGAAGGTCCAGCGGATGTTATTGCTGTACTGGACCCTGACGTCGCCCCGGTCAGTGATCCTGTGCACGGTCCCAATTCTGCAGACGTACTGGAGAGAGGAGGTCCAGGGACAGCTTTTAATCACAGTTCCAGCCACGCCCTCCCCCTGTTTTACCTACTCTTCCTCTGGAGTCACAGGTAATAAGGGTGATCTGGCACAGCCATTGAGAGGCTTCTGCTTCTGTAAAATTCTATAAATATTGTGGGATTTCAGGAGTTAGGACAGGGAAGGAATTTGAAAAAGTGGCTGTTTGTGTGTGTGTGTGTGTGTGTGTGTGTGTGTGTGTGTGTGTGTGTGTGTGTGTGTGTGTGTGTGTGTGTGTGTGTGTGTGTGTGTGTGTGTGTGTGTGTGTGTGTGTGCGCGCATATGCGTGCGTGTGCATTTGGGTGGGGGGGGGGAGGCTCATTTCTTATTCAAAATAAATAAAATGTAAATAAAAGCACTCTTTAGTTGGTTACCTCGCCCATTTTAGGGTTCCAGCCTCCGTGACCCTCCTGCATCTGTCTGAGGATGTCCACCTCCAGCAGACACTTCACTTTGTCCCCCTGCTGGAAGGTGTGCCCGTCTGCAGTCTCCTGCCTCTGCAGCTCTGCGTGCTCTCCTGCGCACGCGCACACACACACACACACACACACACACACACACACACACACACAAAATGTTCAGGAGACCTGTGTTAATTTCATCACCTTTCTTTGCTGTTGCATTGTTAATGCATTTCATTCAAAAACATACACATTAGCATAATCATCCTCACAGCCACACACAAACACAAGGCGCACTTATGCGCGCACACACGCGCGCACACACAAATCAAATGCAGGAACTCCCAGACAGACGCTAACACTCATTATTACTCTTATTTTTGAGCTCGGCCCCTACCTAGCTTGGGCAGGTGGTCCTTGTAGTAGAATCCCCCCGCTACGTCCGAGACGTATTTGAGGTCCACCTTGCCCTTGTGGCCCATTCTGTAGACGTTGGTGGTGCCGTTGGCCCATGTGACGCTGGCCACACTCCGGCCCGATTCCGTGTCCCAGCCGCGGATGTCCACCACCCTCCCAATCTTCCCCTCTCCTCCTGACATCACAGAAATTGGGGAGAGGGTTATAGCGAGGGGGGAGGGGGGAGGGGGTGGGAGTGTTACGGCAACGGGGAAAAGGTCCTAGCAGTGGGTTAGCAGGGGTTTGAGCAGAGAAGAAATGGTGTTGTTGGAGAAAGGGTGGGAGGCAGAAAGGGAGCATTGTGGAAGAAGGTTTTCACAGGCAGGAGGACGAGGGAGAGCTAAATAAGAGATACACTTCACAACATCGCTGCTGGATTTGAGGGCGACTGCTTTTTGGCCTTTCGCCTGCACATGCGGCGCACAGAGCCACATCTCTTGATTGCTGTCACCGTGCCAGGTACAAAAAAAAACAAAAAAAACAAAACAAAACAAAAACGAAAAAAATAAAACAAGAACCAAACAAGTGAGGCGCCATCAGAGGGAACCAGGGCTTTGGTGGTAAGACATACAGCAAAGCATCTAAGTGTTTTATGTGTACATATTTACACCGTTTCTGGACAGACTTCTGAGACACACTACTGTAGCATGAAGAGAAAGACGTAGAAAGCGAGTGGGAGACGTCTGCGGCCTTTCCCCTCGAGCGAGTCACGGAACACTACCCACTCGCTGTTCTGAAGGCCGAATACGTTTCAACACTGCAAATCTCCCAGCTGCGCTATCAAAGAGGCTGCTACAAAAAACTCCAGAAACAAACATTTTAAGCCAAAGCAGCAAAAGGAAAAATCCTTAAAACACAGAATACATTTGACAGTCAGGGGAATTTGCGGAGGAAAAAAAAAAAAAACCTGTGAGAACGACTGATATGCCAAACTTCTGGTGATAAAATTGAGGACAAAGACTACAACGTAAATCAGATAGACACAACAGTGAAGTCATTTGAAATAAATGCACAAACCTCCAAGACATAATTTCTTCACTCCATACACTACAACCATTATATCTTCTACCACTTGAAACCATTCGCTGAATTATTCATTTCCCGGTACAGAAAGCCACGCCTTACATTTGAATATATCGGAACATTAATATTAACAGCCCGGGTCATTCTTATGCCATCTAATCCTCTAGTGCACCGTTCTCCTGACACTAACAGGCTAGAATTGCATGTCTAACTGAACACTTCCATCCTCTGAATATTAACCTTTCTCCACAGAACAGGCCTTCTCCAGGGCTGCGTCCCAATATTCTTCACACCCCACCTCCCTTCCTCCACTCCCCAACTACCACTCCTCTCCTACCCGGAAGTATGCAACGTTTTGAGTACAAGTATTTGCATGTACAGTATACAATGTACCTGGCATTGCGGTTTGCGTCGAGACGTTAATTAATATGCAACAATGTATACGTAATTAAGATGTAATCAGCGACATTAGATTAAAATGCAAAGATCCGTTTCCGGGGCACATAGTAGAGGAGGTGGTAGTGGAGGAAGGGAGGGTGCATTTTTCGATTATTGGGACGCACCCCAGGCCTTCTAATGGCCTTCTCCAGGCCTTCTCTGGAAAGCTTTACACACGGATGTGCTGTTACTGAACTCCCAAATCCTGCACTGGATTGAGCCACTTCTTAAGAAACAGACTGTCAACCCCCCCCCCCCCCCCCCAACACACACACACACACACACACACACACACACACACAGCAGTGTAGTCAGTACTTATACAATGCACTGGCCTGTCACCTATGAAGTGACATAAAACCCTGGACTTTGGTGCCCACCCACATTCTTTCGAGTTCCTACAACGAACATGGGGACACGGTTATATGAGGACACAGACGCATGACACAAGAGAAGATGCTGAGACCTCTGTTGAAGATGTGACAAGCCCGCCCCTGTTAAGCGAAACACAAGTACAGATGGCCGACCCCCCACCCACACCACTTCACCCCCCCCCCCTCCTCCCCAGACTGATTTCAAAGACAGCACACAGACATTTTGATTCATTCTGTGAATGAGTGGCCAAGATGCAATAAGGGCCACTATGGTAACCAGGGTAACCAGACACCCAACAGCTCACACGTACACCAGCAAACACAACAACAACAACAACAGCACATTTCAACTGTGAGGAGAAAACAAAATGCAGAAAATGTATGAAACTCTTAAGGAAGCAGAAGATATATCCTGTGACCTTTAATATCACTTAGACAATATTATACAAACCATTACATTCCAGCGCCAGTTCAACCCTCTCAATTACTTCCTCCAAAGTGCTGAATTTTAATTATGCAGAAAATGCACTGACTCTTGAGTTCTTTAAGGTCCGTGTGAAAAGGACAGGAAACCAGCACAGCAGTGGCAAACACTCAAGAAACTAAAGCAGGTTCCCTACAGTCGTTAACCACAAAGCTGCAGTTCTGTCTGCCCGGAATAGGGAGACGGGCTGCGAGTGTTACCCATGTGACGCATCGGCCTATTCTACAAAGCCACAGGAAAGTGAGGCGGGCCTCGTAAAATAAAGGGCTCTTTTTCCGCGGAAGTCTCTTTGAGACGCATCTGTTTACCAGTGAGTCCCACTTCAAAGACTCATTAAACAATGTGAACACAAAGGAAATGACTCATTCCGTCAGATGGAGGTTAGCGAATTAATGATCCCTGTTCTGCAGGACGTCCTGAATGTTAACGGCAGATCCACTGAGTTGCACTGGCTGCCGCATTTCTCACCTCCGTATTTAAAATGCATCTTTCAATGAAGCGCTCGCTGGAGGGCACTGAATGTGCTGAATAACTGAATAAAAAAAAACCTGACTTCAAAAATTGAATGAAGTTAATTTAAATGGAAAATGGAAGTGATTCGATTCTATTTTGAGATGATGGGATGGAACCGAAAAAGCACTAATTCACCACACATCTTTTCGACATGAGAAAATTTCAACCGTTTAGTGAGTAACCAGAGAGGAAGACATGCAGGCAGGCGGTGTGTTTGCCATGGATGGTAAACGTAAGCATTTCCAGTACCTTCCGCGTGCCCTGCAACCACCCTGAGACAGAACTGGGTAACCCCCCCGGGCCCCGACACACCCGCAGGCTCACTCACCGTCCTGGTTGCCCCATTCCCCCCCGGCCCCGACACACGCGCAGGCTCACTCACCGTCCTGGTTGCCCCGCTCCCCCCCCCCGGCCCCGACACACGCGCAGGCTCACTCACCGTCCTGGTTGCCCCGCCCCCCCCCCCCCGGCCCCGACACACGCGCAGGCTCACTCACCGTCCTGGTGACCCCCCCCCCCCCGGCCCCGACACACGCGCAGGCTCACTCACCGTCCTGGTTGCCCCGCCCCCCCCCCCCGGCCCCGACACACGCGCAGGCTCACTCACCGTCCTGGTTGCCCCCCCGCCCCCCGGCCCCGACACACGCGCAGGCTCACTCACCGTCCTGGTTGCCCCAGTCCCAGTCAGGTCCACGAACCACTTTTACCCCCTGGAAGATTCCCTTCAGGACGATCCGGGACAGGTTCTGCCTTGGCGCCAAAGTCACCCTGTGGAAAATTACACGCGTGGCTGTCAATCAACCTTACAGCTTTGATACCGTGAGGCACGAACCGCACACTCACACAGAAAATTAGAGTGCATCCGCAATATTATATTAATATACATTGACAGGGCATTAAAGGAGGCTGGGAATGAAAGCCACTCCCAAAATACACGCCAGTAATGAAACTGGTGCCATCAGAATCAAACATTAATAACAAACTGTACAAACACACAACGCAAAATTGTACACGTAAATGAAGACGCGGATAGCGGACTGTAACGTGCGGGGCGACGCCGTGACCCAAACACACCCGAAACAGAGTGCTGAGCACTGATCGCGGGACTGGAGGTGACTGACGCACTGTGTCCTCGTGCTCTGGTCAACACGGCAGACCGAGCACGTAGCCCTTGTGGACTTAACATGCTGTTCAATCACCAGCAGCAGCAGCAGCAGACTTATCAGACAGACACGCAAGTCTCTCTGTCAATGTCACGGGAGCCGACACACTTAACCCTTCAAGGTGTAAGGTCACAAATATGTGATTAGAACGTTCTTCACTGAACATTCTAATGCTGATGTCACAATCACTACTGGTAATTGAAAGTAATTGAGTTCTAGAACACTGACAAACATTCTAACAAAACGTGAGGCGCGCTGGTTGTGGTGAGCGCCGAACCAACGCGTGGCTTCCCAGAAAGGGGGCCAATACGAGGGGGAATACGAGCTTCAGTTACAGCCCTGTCTCTGTTGTCATCAGCGCGGTACGGCTAGCGTTGAGCTCGATCTCTCTCTTCTTTCCCTATGACCTCAGGAGCAGGCAGACCCGCAGTCTGGGACCGAACCACAGCGAGAGAACCACATCCTCGCTTAAAGACCCATCCCACAGCTTCTGTGCCCCAAATTACTTTCCTGAACATTGCTGTAAGGGGCTGGCAATGACAGTGCCGTGTTATAAGACCTGTGGTTCATCCATGGATTATACCAGAAAAAAACTGGGAAATTAAAGGAGGGAAAGTAAGACTAATAATAGTAATTATTAATTTAAAAATAAAGACAGCCTTACCTGATGGTAAAGATTTGGTCTGATCTGGGTGCAAAGGAACTGCCTATTCCCATACTTTACTGGCAAGGTCAGTCGTCTGCCTACATTTCACCATCAGGGTGATGGTGACTGCCTGCTGCTTAAAAGAGTGGCGAGAGCCGAGTTGAGATGTCGGTCTTCCTCGCCGTAATCTTCCTCACGACTGAATGAGGCGTGATCACTGTGGCCTCATTTTTATTTAGTGGCCTTAAAGCCGTCTCAGGCATTTTGATTCCTAGAACGGTCCGTAAAAAGACAGGCCGAATAAAGGCATCCTCTCTCCAGCTGTGCCTGCGTCTTCTGGGAATAGCAGGCGGCCCACACTACAGAACCTTTGCTTGTTAGAGGCTTACAGCAGAATAACACTTCAAATCCCCAGGCTGGGCTGTCTGCCCTGGCCCTTACAGTGCGGAGGTGCGTGTATAGACTCGGGCGGGGCAGGACGAGGGGGGGGGGGGTTACCTAATCCCAAGCCACGAGGCCGCCTGAGCCTGAGCCAGGGTACCCGTGAGAATCAGGGTCTGGCCGGAGTCGAGAGCTCCTGGCCCCGCCCCTCTCCGGCGACCGAGCCCCGACCCCCCCCCCCCCCACCCGGCGACCGAGCCCCCCCCCCCCCCCCAGTGTTAGCGCTGGGACGCAACAGATGTCCGCGGGAGCGACTCTTTACCTTTAATCTTCCCTCAACAGTCAGGCCACTTGAGGATACAAGTTTATTTATGGGTGTTGACTTTCAGGAGGTCCTTAAAGCGTATATTTATGCAGGGATGAACGTCTTGAACCCCAGCAGCGGACAGTGACCGATATTCACGTTGCCCCGGCCCGGACCGGACACAGAGGACGAACACGTAACGCTTAATCACTGCCTCTGAAATTAAGGGCATTATATGACTCCAGTGTTTCAGGCTGGTCACATACTCAACGAGTGAGGAAAGAAAATGTAATTAAATAAATCTGAACAATCCGAACGACACACGACTAAAGCAAACGACCAAACGGACCAAAACGCAGCTGACAAAGAAAAAATGAGAGCCATCTTCCTCTCTTGGAACCATCAGCGTCATAAGACACTGCAACACAAATAAATCCCAGGGAAACAATACGCCAGTTTCTAGCGAAAGGCCTAATTATATGAGAGGTTTTCAGAAGCCACGCCATGGAAGATCTACCTTATCTGCACCAAGGCATTTAGAAGCATTTCAATAAAATTAACCTGGTGACCTGTGCACTTGTGGGTCCTGACAGGGCACGAAGCCTAATTTACAGGGAACGGCCTATTGGAGGAAGCGAAAATCCAATTACATCAATAGAAACTGTGTTTCAGCATTAAAGGGACCAGGGTCTGAATAGCACTGAAGGATAATGGACTCATTCCCATATTCGGCTCACAAAAATGAAATGCGTTGGGTTCAGTTTGGTGCCTGCAGTGAAGTCTGCCTTAGCACAAGCAGCAGGCAAGTACGAGTCCCTCGGCCCCTAGTTGACCTTTAAAGACTGGCAAAGGTTTCTGGGTAACACCCTCGCCACATCTTTGCACTAGAGCCGTGTTTCTTTCCTGTGTGAAAGACAGATATGCTAATGGCGGATAGACCCAAATGAATGGGTCACATACTGAAATGTGTCACATAATCTCCATCTCTCCACTGTTTCTGCATCATCCAAAACCTGGCTGGAACCAGGGTGTGAAATGAACACCCGCCACCAGCCAAATGCCGGTAAAATTTTGATTGTGGCTGGTAGATTTTTTACTCCACCACCCACTTTGGCAGGTAACCAACCAGGTGGTGTTAGATTTTAAAAAGGTAATATGGCTGGTAAAATGCTAAAAATGGCTGGTGATTTTTTGAATCCACAAGCCACTCTGGCCATTGGGTGAAAAAGTTAATTTCATTCCCAAAGGCAGCAGGTTCGATTCCCACTTCCACTGTACCCTTGAGCATGGGGCTTAACCAGAATAGCTTTAGTATATATCCAGCCGTATAAAAGAATACTGTCTAAACATGCAAATCTGTGTGATGTGTGATAAGATGAGTCTGCTGTATGCATTACATTACATTACATTACAGGCATTTAGCAGACGCTCTTATCCAGAGCGACTAACACAACTTTTTTTTATCATGTTTTACATATTATCCATTTATACAGCTGGATATATACTGAAGCGATTCAGGTTAAGTACCTTGCTCAAGGGTACAACGGCAGTGTCCTACCTGGGAATCGAACCAGCAACCTTTCGGTTACAATGCCAGTTCCTTAACCATTATACTACACAGCTGCCACATGCCATTAACTTAATGTAATATATCACTTGAGTACTGCAATGTGGACCATACAACCTCCACACTATACATGTACATAATAGTTATTAATCCTCTAAGTATTTGAAATACCTTCAAAGTATCGAAGGCCTAGAAGTGACACGTAAAACCACTTAGCCTACAAAGCAAAGGCAGAAACGTGAGTATCCAGTTTACTTGAATGCATTCGTAAAGACTGAAAGGATCGTTTGACCTCCCTTGGTTTGAGGTAGGCAGGCTGAAAGTGAACACTGAGGATAGCGGTTTAATCTGTGCTGTGGTGGAACTGACCCGCGCAGACAAAGAAAAATCTGCCAAGTATTTTCCGTTGTGATTTCTTTGTTTACCCCACCAAACAAACTAATCGGTTATGGGTCGCATCACGTAAAATGAGGAATTGTCATCTTGCCCGACTGCCGTGCAAATGTAGCCAAAGTTCCTGGAGCAAGTCATCTGCTGGTAGTTTGAATATGATGTAATAAAATAAAAATGTGCACAATATCAATCCTTGTACTTTTTCCAAAACCGTTCACTGAAGACATTCACTTTAACTGAAATCATTCACTGTGGTAGAAGTATATGAGTGCTACACGCTACTGTGCAAATCTGTTGTGCTTTGCTTTTGTACTGGTTCTGCGTTTCTATGGCGACGTAATGTCGTTTGTCTTTAATTATCAATATGAGGATTTGTGCTTTCAATAGCATACTCATCGGCTGAACTGCACCAGGGCACATTTCGGGCCGACTCCCTGATCTGACTTCACCACTCAATAATATGGACACAATAAAAAGATAGAACAGATCCATCATGTCAGCCTCCCCCTATAAATCGCAAGTTTTGTTCATCACATTTCCACACACTTGGAACGTGTTCACTTCACAGTTTTGGAGAACACGCCGTTTTTCTGGATTCAGCCGTTGGGCCGCGCGCGCGCGCGTTAATGCAGCATTAAAGCCGGATCCAACTGGCCACCGTCGAGCAGCTACGGTGCAAGATCAATACGAGACCGCGAGAATAAAAAGAGATAAATAACTGTTACGACTCCCCGCCCCTCCCCTCCTCCCTCCCCCCCCAAGTTCCCTCAACACAACACTGAATCTCAAGCTTAGGAGCCTTTCCAAACAGCAATGAGACCACGGGGGAGAATATCCAAGAACTGCGCCGATCCAAACATTCCAATTTACTTCTACAGTTGAATGCGGCAAAGACAACGGGGGCGGGGGGACTGGAACACACGTTTCAATCTGCAAAAAAAAACAATAGATTGATTAAATTGAAAAAAAGAGAAATGGCAAAAAGAGGGCAGGATGAAGATAAAGCTGTAGACTGCCATTGCTGGTTTGAGCCTGTGAGGATAGTCTCCCCACAGGGTGGTCTTTCCCCAACGGGGCGCTGTGTGCGAAATCAACCAGACAAAGTCCAGGCCAGGGCCCACACTGCGAGCGATCCACGCAGTCTTTTTTCTCCGTCGCTGTTCAAACAGGAGATCACCACAGCACTTTGAGCGCAAACAGCTGTCCGGTAGCCATGGCTGGGGGCAAGCGTAACACACGGTGCGCAAGCCTTGTCCTTTAACGTCAGGAAAAACAAATGCCCAGGCTACATTTTCACTAGCGGGTTTCCATTTCGGGTAGGGCCTGTTGGACAAACCAGTCTCCTTGTGGATGAATCAATCAATTGATTAAAAAGCTTTACTCTCAGTAATAAAACCAGCCGCACACCCACCGTTTATCATGCAGTGCAAAATCCTATAAATAATTATGCGATAGACACGTTGCAGATAGATGGACCGTATCCATCATCACTGGCATATATGTTCAGTTCCCTGCGAGGTCAGAACATTCCACCCACAGTATTACTGCCTTACTGTCCCTGTGGGGGGCCATGCGGACAAGCTTGAGTCAGTTTTCAGGGCCAGCTAGCTCCAGGATACGTGTAATCAAACCACTCATATATTAAGCTTTAAGCCAGTGTTTACTGAATAAAACATCTCTTTGGGAAATGACAATCAAAATGGCCATTTGTCAATGGAATAGAAGCCTTTGGTTCTTTGGGCCCAGGGTCCGCATGTTACTCCAGTTCCTTCCTTTCTGGTGCCTAACCCTGTCAGTAACCAGTGCTGTTCCGGTTTTGAGTGGGCGGAGCTGGCAAAATGAGTGACGCCGGCGAAAACACACACACAGCGCTGAGAAAAGGCAAACACCGCCGTTGCTTATCGCTCACAAACAACGGCGGGTAAGTGGGAGTGAGACAGAGTCCTGTTCTCAATCTGGAAAGTGTCAGCCTTGGACCGCGAATCGGGCCCGTTGCCGTGGTCTCCGTCCGCACAGATGGCGCCTTCAGTTTGACGTCATGCGCTACAGGCTCCGTGTCACAGTGCAGAAAAGTGACCAAAACAGCCAGAACGGCCTTCAGTTGAGAGAGGACAGCTCGGTGGGGGGGAACGGGGGTATCTCTGGCTGACGCCGAGGCTCAGATAACGGCTCATGCATTGTGGGACTGACGAGCGATAGCGGAGCCCTACACAGAGTCATTTCCACAGGGTCCTGCTCCCCTTTCTACTCAAGCCCGAGAAAAACATCCAAGGCTTTCAGTCGCCGTTTCCCTGTGCGATACCAACATGCTTCCCATTTTTAATGCTTCCCAGTTATCCAGCTAACTCAGAAATCCTGCTTCGTAGTATCCCCCCCCCCCCCCAGGAATGACTTCCGCCCTCTGTTATTGTTGATTAATAAAAGCGAGGGTTCGCACACATTTCAATGTTATGTTGCGGACACAGTTAAAGAACGCAGAATATGAATTATGCGTATGAATTCACGAGTGTGCGCTCATTTCCCTGACATTAATAGAGAAGAGGTGCTGTTTTTGCTCAACTCTACCTTGGCATTCATTGGCTTTGCACAGCAGATGTTGTTTGAGAGTGAAATCTTTACTGTATCAGCAAGTCAAGAGTACACAGTGCTGCTATTGTTGCTTTTTTCAAGGACGAGAGTACTGCACGTTAGCATCACCGCTAAATCCAGTGTGGGCATAAGCAGTAAGCGTAAGGATGAAGCGTATGGTCGGCCTAATCAGCAAGCACAAAGTAAGACTATACGGTGCAGTCCAAAAGTATTCGGACAGTGACACTGTTTTTGTTGTTCTGTGGCTCTGTAGTCCAGCACATTGGATTTGAAATGGAACAGTGACAATGAGGTTAAAGTGCAGACTTTCGGCTTTAATTTGAGGGATTTTACATCCATATCGGGTGAACCGTGTAGCAATAGTAGCCCTTTAGTCCACCCCATTTCTAGACAATTTAACATAAATTTAAATAGTCATTACGCACTGGAACAGTATGGAACACATGGTTGGCTAAATGGCTGTAAGTCATCAAGGGTCTGAGGTATCAAACGTGCGTCGAAACATCGCTCTGCTGCCCAGATATGCAGCAGATCTGGATGGATCACTTTAAGGGTTGTTTCTCCCGACATTTCCTATTGAACTGTATGCACAAATAAATCATTAACCCCTATGTATATTATTGCACATTCTTTCAAAGACCACGTTTTCCATCTGAAAAGGTCTCCAGATTAACTCCGTACATCAACCACAAGCCCCACCCCCCCCGGGCTGATGAATGAGACCAGGCCTCTACAACAGAGATTCTCAGAGGAATAAAAGGCCTTAGGGGTGCTGCTGAATTTCCACTGCAGATGAGTGTGCGTGTGGAAAATGGCTTCCCCCCCTCCCCACAGTAACCCCCCCTCCACCTGCTCCTGATCCGAGCATGAGCAGGACCCATGAGGGGGGCCTCCACTGACAGCACTTTGGGCAGCCGACCCAACAGAAGCAACGAACCCAGGCGACATCGTCCCAGGGGCCCAGTCCCACGCAAGCCTATTGCTTATACACACATACGCACGCACGCGCGCACGCACACACACACATACACACACACACACACATAGACACGCACACACACACACACACACACACACACACACACAGACACACACACACACACACAGACACACACACACACACACACACACACACACCCACACAGACACACACACACACACACACACATACATACATACATGGATACACACCGACACAGACACAGACGGACACAGACGCACGCACGCACGCACGCACGCACACGCACACACACACACACACACACACACAGACACACACCCACACACACACACGGACACACACCCACACAGACACAGACGCACACACAGACACAAACGCGGACACACATGCACGCACGCACACACAAACGCACACAGTTTTTCTATCCTCTCAGTCATTGTGCAAAGTGTGTTAATTGTGCTAAGAACATGTCAGGTAGATGAAGCCTTGTACTGTAAATTGCACCCAATGAGAGGTGAGGACAGTACATTACAGTCAGGTCTTCTCAAACTACCCACATAATAATGGACTCATTATGTATGCCCAACTGGAAAGGGCATTTCCCCAACTGGAGAACGATGAAAGGAGTCTGCTGAGAGCCAACAGTAAGGCTGCTCCAGATATGATAATAAAGGCCTGTTTCTACCCAAAAACCATTCCAGACTACCCTCCTCCACCCCAATGCAACACAGAGACAACGGTAAGCCTGCTCTAGATATGATAATAAAGGCCTGTTTCTACCCAAAAACCATTCCAGACTACCCTCCTCCACCCCAATGCAACACAGAGACAACGGTAAGCCTGCTCTAGATATGATAATACAGCCATGTTTCTGCGCTGAAACCGCTTCAGACTACCCTCCTTCACCCCAATGCAACACAGAGACAACGGTAAGCCTGCTCTAGATATGATAATAAAGGCCTGTTTCTACCCAAAAACCATTCCAGACTACCCTCCTCCACCCCAATGCAACACAGAGACAACGGTAAGCCTGCTCTAGATATGATAATACAGCCATGTTTCTGCGCTGAAACCGCTTCAGACTACCCTCCTTCACCCCAATGCAACACAGAGACAACGGTAAGCCTGCTCTAGATATGATAATACAGCCATGTTTCTGCGCTGAAACCGCTTCAGACTACCCTCCATCACCCCAATGCTACACAGAGACAACGGTAAGGCTGCTCCAGATATGATAATAAAGGCCTGTTTCTGCGCTGAAACCGCTTCAGACTACCCTCCTTCACCCCAATGCTACACAGAGACAACGGTAAAGCTGCTCTAGATATGATAATACAGCCCTGTTTCTGCGCTGAAACCGCTTCAGACTACCCTCCTTCACCCCAATGCTACACAGATGCACCTCTCTCCTGCAGTGGAGAGCTCAGAGCGAAGGGACATTGATATTTCTGTCAGCAACCTCACGTCATCTTCCAGATCGATGATATCAGAGGGTCCCGATGGAGGCAGGTTGGTGACACAGAGAAGAAGCAGTTCATAAGACCACACGGCAAAGAGGATTAGCGTCTCCCATCAAACCCAATAAAACCCAATAAAACCCAGCCAATGACCCCCTCTATTCACCACCCTCTACAGTGAACATGAGAGCCCCTCTCTCACCATCAAAATCAACACCAAAAAACATTACTTCGAAATAGCCTCTGATGTTTTAATCTTCCAAAAAGGTGAAGAACATGAGCCAAATGCAGCCATTCTGAAGGGTCTTGGAGGAACAGCGATGCATGGGAATGCATACAATATTGTACCGCTTCTACTGAACACTCAACATTGTGCTAATCCTGAATAATGGAGGGTCTTAATAAAGTGGGTATAAATGTCGGCGATAATGACGCCCATGTCGTTTACTCGAATAATAGAGAGAGCCACGACCGAAACGAGGGAAAGGACAATACCATCAGTTGAGTTTAGGAAACGACCAACAAACCAAGCATTTCCTGAGAGAATGAGAGAGACACATGAGAGAGAGAGAGAGAGACAGACTGAGGGAGAGAACTTACTGTGAACTACAGTCGACGTTCATTGCTAGGGATAGCTGCTACATTATGGGAAGGATGTGCTTTGTCTGTTCTGTAGTGATCTTGATGATGTCTCTGTATGCACTTACTGTACGTCGCTTTGGATAAAAGCGTCTGCTAAATGAATGTAATGTAATGAGAGAGAAAGAGAGAGCGAGATAGCCAGAGAGAGGGAGAGACAGACTGAGGGAGAAAGAAAGAGAGAGGGAGAGAGGGAGAAAAAGAGAGGAGAAAGACAGAGAAAGAAAGAAAGAGACAGAAAGATCTAAACATAAAAAAGATATTGCAATGTAAACAGAAAAAGGGGATTATGCTCAGACTGCTCGGTTAAACATGAACGCAGAGACAGAAAGACGGGGCGTGACCCTGGAGGGGGATGGGGGTGGGGGGGGCTGTTGGGGCTGTCGGACACACGGGATGAGGATTACCCAAAGCTCAAGTGCCACGCCCGCTGTGTCTGACTCCAAGCCGATTAGCTGACCGGGGGAAGTTGTTTTTGTTGTTGTTGTCTTATCCAGCTCCCAGTAAGCGTATGCACACCCATATGCTGCACGGCACATCACCCACACCCCCTTATCTCACTACCCATATGTCCCTGAGCTACGCTGTGCTACGCACGCGCGACAGACACAGCGCTGGCCATTCACAAAGCCACCCACAAACAGGTCCACCGTCTGCCGGCTTTGTTCTGGTCCCTGCGCGGACAGGACGCACGCCAGTAACGCGGGCGAATGTAACAGACGGCTGTGCTTTAATAGCCATATCTGGGCCACTGCGGGCCATTGCTCACATTCTAACCATTACAACCCAGGCAAACCGGGCGGCAGACAGTTACCGTGGCATCTCACAGGTCCTGCTCCATATGTAATAATGGCTCATACTGAATTCAGTGGAACTGTCCATTTTTGTTAAAACAATCACCAGAACTGATAACTGAAGAGGATGCATTTTCATCACATCAGTAGCAAATTGCTTTCAAATTTATTGTCTTCATTAATAAATACATTTTTAAAAATCTCTATGGAACGAGTCTGAGTAGAAACATTATATTTACAATTAAAGTGGTTCATTCACGAGCGGATTGTGTAGCAGTGCAGGTGGCTGGAGTATTATTTCCAACAGATAGTGAAACAGAGGAACAGCTACCAACTGGGGGGGAGGGGCTTTTACAGCCGCTCATAAGCTGCAAGAGCTAATGTTTGTTTTAGACTGTGGACGAGTAACTACGGATACCAAGCTGGTGTTTTCCCATTGTATACTAATCATGGGCAATCTCCAAAGACCAGACTCATTCAAGGGTAGAAGGAAATTTCCACATTACCTCATTCATACATGAAATTATCCTTACGTTCACTCAGCAGTCTCGCTTATGCAGACTCATTCAGGACTACGTGCAGTATCAGCAGGAAGGCACGAGGCCATTTATAATCAGTGTGTGTAAAGTTCACCAAACGAACCTGCAATTAGTATCGTAAACAGAAAGAAATACCACTGCACAGCTAACCTAAGATAGCTTAGCTGGTAGAGGGGAATTAACTTCTGCTGATAACGAATAAACACACGCTGTTAAAGTAAAGATGTAATATTGCGTTCACATTATGAGGAATAAATGCACTGATCTTACTGTGACTGTTGAGTGTACGGCAGGAGAGGCAATCCAAAACGAGAACTAATAAAACTTCAGTACTAAAAATTACCGTTTCTGTGTGAGATCTGGCCTGGTCAGTTAAACAGGACAAGGACACAAAGGTATCTTTCGAACATTGTGAATATTCACACTTTTAAAGGGAAGGAGATTAACCTGGACAGGTACAATGATAGAATCCCTCCTATTTCAAATTATACAGCAGGCTAGTGTGACTCCCCTACTAAAGTGTCTCTTGGATCTGCGCCTTATCTATACTGCAATGGACAAGCAAGACACTAAAGACTTAATTGCATTCAATGGCAAATTTTCTGGGGAAGCAGTCAAGTACTAAGGAAATAAAGCGCCTAAACAAACCGACAAGTGAAAATTAATTTGGCACGGAGTTGACGCACTGTACAGAACAGAGGAGCCAGTGCAGAATCCGGTCTCCTTTCGAGTGAAAAATTCTCCATCGCCCCGGGCCCTACGAAGAGAAATCCACTGTTCCCATATGAAATGGCCTGTCACGGTGCGACAGATGGGAGTCGACAGCCAGGGGAAATTGACGCTGATCAATAGGTTGATTTAAGGACAGCAGCTTCCATTCCCTTCCAGAGAGGCCATGTGACTGCGTGAAGGACACCTTCGAATGTTTCAAAGGGGATAGCTGTCGGGCATCGTGTTACAGATGTGAAATAAGACACTGTAATCAAAGGGGAAATCATCTCAATCTGAAGATTAATTTGTCAGTGCAGCAGCTCAGCCAATGAATATGAATAATTCAAAGGGCGACACGCCCACTTCTTCGGCGGCTTGATATTGCACACAGATAGGAAAGACTGGCGGAGTGACGGTGGGTTGACGGTGATGTAGCTGGATAAACTCGAGCACAGGTTTCACTTGCATCCGCTTACCAGTTAACCTGGCCTGGGACTTCACAAGCCCTGCGAGGCAATGGCTTACGGGTAAGCGTTAATTAAACAGTGGCCCAAGAACACATAGGCCATGACCGAATATGATCCCTTCACCCCTTTGAGGGCGCATATTTGAGCGTCAAAAAGTTATTGAGTGGGCAAACGTTTTCTCACAAATGGGGGCGCTTAAAATCCCCGGATGAAACCCTTATTTCCGGGGTTTTGTTGAGGGGATTCACGGGCACACTCGTCCGACAATTTCAGAAGTAAAACCGGAACAACTTGTCTTATCAACGTCTGCTTGTAGTACAAGAGCGGGACATATTACAAACTACTTCCTCACTAGTTTGGAAAGAGTTTTGCAGGATTTCTTTCGCACACTGCTTGCTAAGTGAGCGGAGAGGACGCATAGTAAACAGGGGTCTGAGTGGACAGGGAACAGGGATCGTATTCGGTCATGGCCATAGTCGTTTTCAAAAAACGGCTGCAGTCCTACACTGTGAATTGCATTCGGCTTGGTTGGAAAGGAGAGATCCAAGGAAGCAATTGCTACACTGCGTCAACAGCGCGTGCGCCAAATTACGCGAGAGGTGGGACGGCCGCCTGTAGCACGGTCTGGGTTTGACGTAATTACAATCAACCTCTAAGTACAAATGACCTGTTGATAGCTTTGTGGCTTTGAGCAATCGGCTTCCCCGCCTGCGTGCGAGCGACTCTCCGCAGAGGAGAAGGGCTCGTGTAGACGGCTGGGAGAAGGGGCACTGCGGGAGACTGTACGTAGCCTTAATCTGCAGGAGGGCTGGTCTCAGCCTGCCCTGAGGAAGAACAGGGCACGTGCCTGCTCACATGACCCCGCCCCCAAAAGCCTAACCCCCCCACCCCCTCCCCCTCCCCCTTCCCGCATGCTGGTACCACAAAGAACAAAGGAACATTGGAACCTCGAGGGCTTCATATGAGGAGAAATTTACTGCCATGATTTGGGATGCAGGCTGATCACAGGTTCTTGAATTTATTGCTCTGTTTGAACCTGTTCTTGGGTGGAAATCTACTGCCGATGTGTTATAAACCAGCTCTATCCCCCCCATCTCTCTCTCTCTCTCTCACACATACTATTTTTCCAATCTATATTTATGAATCACTGTCCTTGAGGGCCACGATTAATGCGCGCGCGCACGCACACACACACACACACACACACGTGCACGCACACACACACACACACACACACACGCGCACGCACACACAAACACACGCGCACGCACACACAAACACACAAGCACGCACACACCCGCACACGCGCACACACACACACACACACGCGCACACACACACACACGCACACGCACGCACACACACACACACACACACATCTAAAATTCAATTTGAAATAAGAAAATGTAGTGTGCATCCTTTAATTTGTCACACTCTATGCATTACTCGTGTAGAAAGAGAGAGGAGCATGCAAGCAAATGAAATACATCCATCTTTAGAGCGCCCAGTTCCCCTGCCTCCAGAGCCCAGTTCCTCCCCTTCATCATCTTTACAGTGTGACACTAATATAACGCAATGGAAGCTGCCGTTTCTCTCTGTACGCACACAACAACGCATTGTGACAGCTGGTCTGCGCAGAGCTGCACAGGCAGAGCCCTGGGCCTATTGCTGAAGATCTGACTGCAGAAGGTCCAGGTTCCAGAACTAGTAGAGGTAACTCTCAGAGGCCCGGACGCACGAGACAACAAAATGGCCGTCCACGGTCAAGCAGCTAAACGCTGAAGCCGAGAATTGGGACGCCTCCATTTAGCCATTCAGTTCTCTCGCTCCTTGCTCGCCTGCATTCCTCCTCTTGGGCGAAGGGAAAACAAATCTCATTAGCAGAGGGCCTGAACAGCAGAAATGAGTGGGGATGCGATCCCCCGCGATACCCGTTAAACTTCAAAGCGGCCGCGCGGATAACGAACGCCGCTGGATGAAATGCGTGAGCGCATACTGCGCGGCGCTACACGGAAACCTCCCCACCAGCTCTGGGATTCATTCGCTTAATTACATCAGTTTTACAGCCAGAAAGACGCTCCGCTCTTCCCTCTACCTCCCCCTCCTCACTGCACATGTCACTTTGCATAAACGAAATATTCAATCAGAGAGGGGACTTATCAAGCAGCGGAGGAGGGTATGCTAATGCGCCCAAGGTTTGTCCGTTCCCTCTGTTCTTTCTCTTGCCGTTTATTAATTCCGTCTTTCCTCTCGTTTTCACTCCTTCACTTCTTCCTTTTTCACAGGTGAGGGGCCTTGTCAGGAGCCCAAACAGAGTGGGAGTAAGCTGCCCTTCTCTCTCTCGCCCCGTTATTCACAAAACGTCACTCACATTTGCATTTTGCATCGTTGCGCCAAACGCCGGCCTAAAAACAAAGGAAGCTACATTTACTCCTCGGCAAAAACGTGAGACTGGGAACGGCGAGCGAAGCAGAAACCCTCGGCTCTCTCCGTCTGACCTTCACATCAGCCCCCCCCCACTGCCCTGCGATGAACAGCTATACCCCCGGGGGGTAGGCAGCGGTGGAGGGAGGGGTGACAAGAAGATTGTGGAGTGCTGGGCTCCCGTGCGTAAGCATTCCGCATTAAGTCGTGCTTGGGAAGAGGGAGGTTATATCCATCAGGCCCTGTCCACATAAAAAGGACTGCAGCATCACACGTTATTGAAAGGGCACTGCGCTATCGATCCACCCCTCACTCCAGTGGTCCATCAACCGCCCTCCTTCTCTACAGTGCATACAGACGGGAGCGCATCCGAACTGTCAAAGGTGCACCGTTCCCACTCCTCAAAATGTTGTCTTTTTATCAGTTAGGTTCCATTAAGTTTTTTTTAAATCATTATTATTGTTATTGTTAATGTTATTTTAAGACTGAAACAATGTGTCAGTGTTATTAAGCTGCATGGAGCTCTTACACTGCAGTACTTTGCACATACTGTCCTGCACGACGCTACAGATAAGAGCGCCTGGTAAACAAAGAAAGAAAGAATGAAACTGGAAAAGAAATCTTCTGATTTAAAAAAAAAAAATATTCTGATTTAATAATCTGAATGTGACCCTTTCTGTTTAACCTGTTTAAAGTTGATTACGCCACACCCATTCCAAGCACCTGAATGTCCTGTAAATTTAAAGGTGCATTAGGTTTGCAGAAAGATGCAGAGAAAAAAGTATTGCTTTTCCTCAAAAACATTATATTGACTATGAATTAGTCAATATAACTTCAAATATATTTTCAGGTCCGTACATTGTTTTGTTTATGTCTGTCTGTGACGTCAGATACTGAGATTACTGCCTCCAACACAGCTCCTTAGCCAGCAGCACGCCCATCTTATGCTGGTAAATAAAATGCACAGCCGGTTGCCAGTTAGAGTTAGGAGTTACAGTGATGAAATGGCTGAATTTGCTGGAAAAGGCGCAACAAGCGAGCCGGTGTCACGCTTTGGGTTGGGATTAGAGTTCTCCATAGTGGACACTAGAAGGGGTTTCAAATGATATATTTCTCTGTTAAAAATCTCCTAGAATAACGAGGCCAATTTAAATATGTAACTGATGCAAAAAAATTTTATTGTATCTTCTCTTCCACGGAAGAGATAAGATCACTAGTCGGGGTATGTTGTTTTTTGTTTTTGAATCTCAAATCTGATTGCACTAATTTAGGTCTTCCAGTGGTATTAGAAAGCTGTAATAAACACGGTCCCAGAATAGAATAGACTTATATGACAGGCCTACGCATGCGTATCTCTTCTTCATAACAGTGTGACGGGCGTTCCTTGGGTTAGTATGTGCCTCACGCACGCTGGGGAAAACCAAACGACAGCGCGCAGATCAGGCTCAGACAAGAGAACAGAGCCCAGAGCCTCCTCTTACTTCCCCAATGCAGTCCTTCACCAAGGACATCAGAGGGGACCGGCTGGCATTCCACATTACGCAGGAATTTGTCAAAACACACAGCGCACAATGGTGGAGGCGCGTGACTGAGTGGGAGGTGTCGGAATCTTTCAATCTTTTGCCCCCCCCAGATTTCTTTCCTTTCATACACACAGGTGAACCGGCATGACTGATTTCGTATCGCATCATAAACAGGAATCGCTGGCCTCTTGTCCCTGGCTGAAATATGGGAGTTTGACTGGAAGTAAAAAAAATAAAATAAAAGAAATGAAATAACACATCCAAAATGCTGACCTAGTTTAGATTCCATGGAAAAATAAGAGTTCCATTTGGCCGGTATTTACTTTGCAGAAGAACTGACGGTGAGTACTGAGGCATGATGGGAGAGGGAGTCCAATTACGAAACTGGAAAAGCAAAGGGGAATTCACAGATCATTAGCCAGACACAAATGCAGAGGGTGACACACACACACACACGCATCATTTATTGAAAACTGCCCTCTTCTTGTTTGTGAAACGCATTCATTCTGCTGGGTTAGCAATAAAGCCCGAAGAGTATGTTTGTATGGTCTCCAGTCATCAGTTTCAACAAATAAAGAAACCTACAGGGTCCGTTTGTATAACCTGTTTTCGAAATCAAACACCTCTGTACCCCTGTGAAGACACGGCTCGTCATTCATCTGTAAGGGGAGTTGTGTTTTGCGACTCAATCGGATCAGTGAGTCGACTGAAAATAGTCTTTTTCCCTCCCATGGCCCAGTTCAGCCAATAGGGTGCCGTACCAAAGGCTGCACATCACAGATGAGCCCGCGTGTCGAGCAAAGTAAATATACTCCATCAGACAGATGTCAAGGAAAGGCAAACAGAAGATGCGATTGCCCTCGTCCACATTTCCAGGGGTGCGGGGGGGGGGGGGGTGCGGGGGTCTGTTTTGCTTTATGTAAACGCGGTTCTGCTCTTTGCTTCATTGCCCTGGACAAACGCCCAAATCCAGCAACTCCGCTCCCCTCTCTGCCTTCACTCACACTGGGAATGATAATATTAGAGGACACAAATCAATATAATCATGGCCGGTCAGAGCCGGTGTTCTCCACCAACGTCATCCAATTAGAATAGCGGCTTCAGGGCAGGGCAGGCAGAGCCTGGCTCTCTCTGCTTGCTAAGAGCGGGTTTCGTGTCCTGATATGGCGGGAAGAGGAACGTTGCAGGAGCTGTTTTTCGAGAGCCCCTCTCCAGATCTCGGATTTAACACATTAACTGACTGAAAACGGGGAGGTGGGGGTTTGGTTCCGTAAAGAGGCCAGCAATGGAAACAGAGCCAGCTTCACTGCTGGAGGCATACAGACCTAACAATTACAGTCTGTATTCACTCGTTACATTACATTTAAGCTCTTATCCAGAGCGACTTACACAGCTTACGGTCTACACACAATCTGTTTATACAGCTGGATATTTACTGAATTAGTTCAGGTTGAGTACTTTGCTCAAGGGCACAACGGCGACGCCCCGCCCAGGAATCGAACCCACTGCGTGGGAGTGGTAAGCCCAGTTCCCTAAGCATCAGGCTACTCTGCCGCACCACACCCCGTAATGTAGAGTTGCACAGTTATATTTGCACTGGGGACTCCAGACTCATACAGGAGCTGTCCTCTCGTTAATGATGACCTATCTGCTAGGGCTGGTTCAGCCTAAGGTGCGCTGAACATCCTTTCCTGTGTTGAGATGTGTTTTTTTTGGGGTTTTTTCTCCTCCCGCTGTGAAGGGCTGTTCTCTCTGCACCAAGCCACAGTCCTGTTTGTGTGTAATTGGGATATGAATTATTTATAACGGGGGTGGGGGAAGGCATTATAATGGCCCGCGCCATCAAGCTGTCTAAAAATAGGAGACACATCCATCCCGCCTCCATGCCCCTGGGGGTGGGGGGTCTGACGGGACCTGCACATTCCGCCGCACCCTCTAGTTTAATGAAGGCCAGCGCTGAGCCCGCCACCCGTCTCCCACAATAACAAAAGCCATCGATACGCAGGGAGCAGAGCTGGGGAGAGAGAGAGCAAGGTCTCACCGCGCGGCAGCAGCTTTGGAATGCCTGTTGGTTTATGAACCGAGTGTAGCGACGCGCAGAGTTGAGACTCCACAAACCCGAAAACCCGCGCCATCGACTGCACACCAATCTGAACCAGGGTCCCGGTGTTTCTTTTTTTTGCGCCATGCACTGCAAAGTCAAATTTTGCAAAGGTTGTGCACATTGCTTATAAGTCTGATACTGACAGACTGACAGACTGACAGAGTACAGTCGCCCCATCCACTGCAGGATTCATGAAGCTTCGCGCTTCAATCACAAACTAACCATCGGGTTGCGGTGACTTTGCTCGGTCTGTTTAGGCGGAGAGGGAAAGGGCCTATGAATGACAGGGGAACAGTTAAGGCCTGCAGCTCCAAACACAAAAAGCTTCATTACTCAAGACGGTCTGTTCACATTGGACCGATCTATTCATGAACCGCATGAAACAAGACACAATGTACAGAGCTATTCCCAGTACTGCCAGATTATTATACTGCCAGAGAGACAAAAAAAAAAACATGTTATTTTGACACCATTTTGCTAATAACAAGACCATGTCTCGTAAGGTACAGCCGGGTAGTTGGATGAAGCCTTGTTAAGGAGTTCAGCTTGAGATCTGGACAGAATGCAAACTGCCTTTGCTATTATCTTCAGCGTCTCCTCTCCTATCACATACACACAAGTGCTCACACAGAGACACACACAGACACACACAGACACACACACAGACACACACACAGACACACACACACAGACACACACACACACACACAGATACACACACAGACACACACACACACACACACACACACACAGACACACACAGACACACACACACATAGAATAGGTTTAAGCGCTGAATCTCATGGACAGCCCGGGAGACGATGTATGTAGCGGAGCTTTGGGGGTTCACAGTCACACGGTGCCGTTGGAGGAGAGGGAAGGGGGAGGGGAGCAGTGACACAGAAAGACCAATCAGGACAGGCGAAGGGAGCAGCTATAAAGTGCTATAAACTGTGACGGCACGACGGGGGAGGGGCGGGTCAGGGGTCGGGGAGGGTGTACTCACGGTTGGGAGTGCGCCGTTTCGTAGCGCTCGAAGGCGTGCCCCAGGTCGTGCTTGTTGTTCATGTAGCACTGAGTGCACAGGTCATAGTCGAAGCACACCTTACACTTCCACCGCATTCCCATAATGCCGTGCTTGTCGCAGCTGTCACAGATTATGTTGGAATGGCGAACCCCTGGGGTGAGAGAGCAACAGAACGGTGTTACACTGCAGAAAATACTCCAGTCAGCACTGCACATCATTATTAACTCATTCAATGCCAGAATACTGTACTCAGTGATCTCACAACATGTAAAGGTTTATCAAACACAATTTGAACTTGGTCTTTCACAGCTCCCCAGGAGAGAGTTTACTTCAAAAAACAAACAACAACAGATGATGCAAATGCATTACTTCCAGCGCTGAATACTTGAGTACTACCTCAAAACAAAAGCTCTGCAAAGTGACCCAGTCATCTTCATTGGTACATATTCCTAAATTAATTAACAGAACGCAAGCCTCAACCCCTTAATCGAAAACACATTTTACTTCATTTATTTACATAAAACAATAATTGTGTTTGTAGAGCAAGTGCTTTTGCAGTTTGTCTGCCAAAACCATGCAATTATTCTCTTCAAAAAAAATAAAAAATAAAATAAAATAAAAAACCTAATCATAAGAACATATTGTGTGTCATTATATGTGGTCTTTTGTTTTTGCTCAAATGAACGCGAGTTTTACTGACAGAAATGGCACAGAGGCACAATAGGAGGCTTTCTCACAGGGGATTTGGCATCGTGGGGAGGCTGCGCCAGTCAGAGCTTACATGCACGCTCAGGGGGAGTGTTTAATTTCTCTAAGCTCTTACTTCAGTCAGTCAGATGAGCACCACGATGATGCAAGTTAGGCGGAGACCTTCAGTTTCCCTCTCCGCCTCTAACTTCTCTCTTTCTTTCTCTCCCCCTCTCCCTCCAACTTCTCTCTCTCTCTTTCTCTCCGCCCTCGTTCACTCGCATGCTCCGCTAAACATCTTCCGGGGCAGGAAACACCCCCGTTAATTATGAAATACATTTATGAATCTTGGCGTTCAGCAATTTCTGCCGTCGCTGAAATATCCCATCCTGCCCCAGTTTCCCCGCTGTGGTGAACCAGGACAGGACAGGAAACGGGGCGGGGTCCGAGGGGATGTGACAAATGTGAAGAGGAACAACGCTGCACATCCAGAATGCAGGAGCCACATGAAAAATGAACCGCCTCATAAAATAAAACCAAACGGCGACAAAGAGCGCTACTACAACCCCGTTCGCAATTCAGCATTTTTAACTGTTGCTTCCCCTCCTCACAGGCAAATCTGACATCCTGTTTTGTTTCACACATGGTGACAGTCCGGAAACCCCTGAGAAAGCACTTTACCCCTCATTCTGAACCCACACACTGCCCAACAGGCCACAGCGGACAATGACCTCACAAGCTGTGACCTCCATCGCAGACTGGAGCGAAGGTGCATCCAATTAAACACGGCGCTTCATAAACACCCTGGATTAAATGAACATCATAAACGCAGACATGTCCTTAAAATCTTACTGCCGCTGTACATCTGTGATCAAAAGTCACCTTTTACTTACAAAGGTCACACAAGGACATTCCTTAAAGGGTTACCGAAACCACGCTCGGCAGATAATCACTGCAGTACATTCCAGTTCGATAACGGCTCGATAATATCGCTGTCCACTTACACAGAAACGCTCGCTATAGCAAACACTCATAAATAATGAATCTAAATATCGCAAAACAGGAACTGCGAGGAGGGTGTGAGCCTCATCATGTCTGGCTTTTAACGCAAACAAATCAGTCAGCGGGCAACCAGCTAATGGATCATTCAAACCATGCAAACAACTATCAGCCTGTGTGAAGCCTTCAGTACAGCTGAAGATCAGGTCTGTTTGGTTCAGAAAGTGTATCCCAGGCAGTATGGCTGCCTGCTGCATTGTGGGATTTCACACACATTTCCCAGTAAATCCCAACAGATCCCTATCTAAAAGACCTCAGGTGCTGGCCCCAGAAATTACCACAGATGGCCTCTGAACAACAGAAAATACCGTGTTTAACAGAGCAGATAAGTTTGGATTTACCCTCAGAACACAGAACACAATTCAGGCTCATAAGGACTGTGGCCATTTTGCAGGGCATTAATTCAGTCCAGATTGTGTTGTTGTCCTGCTGTTGCCAAATCATTTAACTTCTTTTGGGATACGAGGCTTTTAAAGATCTCCATCTGCCACAGTGCCCTCCTATAGCCTCTTGTCAGTCCCAGCATGCCGTGCTCCCTCCGTCCCTTTCAGCAGGTGCGAGAGCGTGCTGGCCCAGCAGGTGGAAGGCAGCTGTCAGTGTGCTGCGTGTTAATCGGCCGATTTGGGCAGCTAGCGCGAAGTCTGCTCTCCAACCAGCATCTACAGAACCGTGACTCCAGAGTCAGACCTCTCCTCTCTGCTCTCCAACCAGCATCTACAGAACCGTGACTCCAGAGTCAGACCTCTCCTCTCTGCTCTCCAACCAGCATCTACAGAACCGTGACTCCAGAGTCAGACCTCTCCTCTCTGCTCTCCAACCAGCATCTACAGAACCGTGACTCCAGAGTCAGACCTCTCCTCTCTGCTCTCCAACCAGCATCTACAGAACCGTACTCCAGAGTCAGACCTCTCCTCTCTGCTCTCCAACCAGCATCTACAGAACCGTGACTCCAGAGTGAGACCTCTCCTCTCTGCTCTCCAACCAGCATCTACAGAACCGTGACTCCAGAGTCAGACCTCTCCTCTCTGCTCTCCAACCAGCATCTACAGAACCGTGACTCCAGAGTCAGACCTCTCCTCTCTGCTCTCCAACCAGCATCTACAGAACCGTGACTCCAGAGTGAGACCTCTCCTCTCTGCTCTCCAACCAGCATCTACAGAACCGTGACTCCAGAGTCAGACCTCTCCTCTCTGCTCTCCAACCAGCATCTACAGAACCGTGACTAAGTGAAATCTCTGAATACGCGTATCTTGAACAACTTGCAGACACACCTCGTTTTCATCAAATCTCCACCCTGCGCACATAATGCCGCATATCTACTGGAGAGATGCTTAAAACAGCGGATAAGTCAAATGTCTCAATCACAAATGGCCTAAGCTACGCGGAATTTCGGGAGTAAGTCCCATTTGTGCATGTTTATCTCAACTCTGAATCTGGCCCTAACCCTAAGTGTGTAATAAGAGAATACATGAGTGATTGGCATACACTGCATTGAGGAAATCTTTAAAATAATAAATCTGTTAGATTTACAGGTTCAGCCTTCAATCAACAAAACTGCAACACACCTTGCGGGTGTTTCTAACTGTTCTGTTTTTTAGTTTCTCACAAAGTAATTTCATGCTCATTCCAGCTACCACAACCACATAAAAAAACTAATAAAAACTTGGCCTTAATCAAGGTTAATAGCAAAAAGTAAAACTGTGATTGGGCAGCGTGTCCAGCTGAAGCACTAGTCCTCCATGCGGCAATGCGCTCCACAGTCTGGAATTAAAACCTGACTGTGCCGATGCAGACTGTAGCAGGAAATAACAAGTCCCATTGCATCACCTACACAGGGAGGCTTTACATCAGCAGGGTATTCCTGCCTCACACCAGTCCCTTCAGCTTCAGCTGATATCACTGCTTCACTGGGCTTGACTCCTGAACTGAGGTTGCAGCGATTGTAGACTTGTACTATATATATATATATATATATATATATATATATATATATATATATATATATATATATATATATATACAGTACCTCTGATATACACTTTGAGAATGACGGTCATTTGAAATGGACACTTCCATTACCATAGCCTCTTCTAAACAGGCTACTTTCATTTTGTATTCATAAAACTCAGTTTAAGTTAATAGCTAATAGGCTAAATGTGGTGGTAGGCAGGAAGGGTCTCATTAGAACATTAATACTCTGTTCTACTTCTGCTTTCTGAACAATAAGCCTCCTTTTCAGATGCATGTCATTTTTTGACTGTACTTCTGGATGTTCCAAAATCAGGCAAAAAAAAAAACTAAGAACGCGTAAATAAAAAATGAGCTTTGGCTAAAATGAAATGAACAACGCCCTTAATCAGCAGTGTGTCCCTTTACTGACCGAGTTGCAGACGAGGAGCGGGAGGGGGAAGCCGAGGCCCCTTTACTGACCGAGTTGCGGACGAGGAGTGGGAGGGGGAAGCCGAGGCCCCTTTACTGACCGAGTTGCGGACGAGGAGCGGGAGGGGGAAGCCGAGGCCCCTTTACTGACCGAGTTGCGGACGAGGAGCGGGAGGGGGAAGCCGAGGAGTGGGAGGGGGAAGCCGAGGAGTGGGAGGGGGCAGACGAGGAGTGGGAGGGGGAAGCCGAGGAGCGGGAGGGGGAAGCCGAGGCTCCTGTACTCACCGATCTGGGCGTTGTCGTACAGCAGCAGGTCGAAGGAGCCCTGGTAGCCCGTGCGGTAGTTGGTGCGGGTACCGCTGTCCCACTGGACCACCACGGTCTTGTCGGGCGTGGTGGTGCTGCCCTGGCGCCCGATCTCCACCACCGTGCCCACGTGGCCCTCTCCGTCGTCCTGGTTACCCCACTTCCAGTCGAGGCCGCGCACCACGCGCATGCCCACCTCCATCCCGCCGTCGCAGAGTGGGCGGGGCCTCCCTGGCTCGCTGCGCTTTCGGGGCCTCGACGCGGGGGCTGGTCGGGGCCGGGGGCCGGCCGGGGGGAGGAGGGGAGGGAGTAAGGTCTCTGAGGACGGCTCTGGGGTAACTGCAAGATAATTTTAAAAAACGAAAAAGAGCGTGAGAACGTCGGGTGGCGAGAACAGGTTGTTCAGCCCGTTCAGGCTGTCCAGTCTAAAGTAGTCTAAACAGGTTTTAAACAGGGGGTCCGCAGACGCCTGGGGGGTCCCTGGCCAGCTGGCATGTGCGCAGATAGACTTCCCGCAATCCTCCTTCTTAAGTATAACCCTGCGGTGTGAGAAAAGAGCAGGTGGTAACACCAGAGGAGCTGCTCTTCCATTCCCAGATACACAAGAATAAGAGCGGCGAGCTCCAGAGGACATGCTACATGCTACACGCTACACGCTACACGCAGCTCTGCGCCTCTCACCTGACATCTGACATACTTAGCGGGAGAATGTCAATCACTTCAACACAAAAAATCCACATGAAGCACTCAAGTTATTTGCCAGATATGGAGTAGATGTGGATGGATCACTGCAAGGGTTATTTCTCCGGACTCATTTTCCTATAGAACTCTATGGGGAAAAAAGTCAGGAGAAACAACCCTTAAAGTGATCCATCCACATCTACTCCATATCTGGCAACAGAGTGATGGTTTGGGGCTCGTTTGATAGCTCAGACCCTTGATAACTTACAGCCATTTAGCCAGCCATGTGTTCCATACTCTACCAGTGTAATTTACAGCTGAATCTAGTCTCACCCCCCAATTTCCATAGAGATCCATTCAAATGCAGAGAGGTTATAGTATCGCTTGTAACAGTACCTGAAAATAAGATATCGACAGTTTTTTGATGTTGATGGTCACAGACTTCAGGAAGTAACAGCATGTAAAGGATATGCGACCAAATATGAAATATGATACTTTAAAAATACGTTAAAGCAAAGGGTATGAATACTTATGTAAATGAGAAATTTTATTTTTTTATTTTTAATAAATTTGCAAAAATCTCAAAAAAACTTTTTTCACATTGTCATTATGGGGTGTTGTGTGTAGAATTTTGAGGGAAAAAATGAATTTAATCAATTTTGGAATAAGGCTGTAACAGAACAAAATGTGGAAAAAGTGAAGCGCTGTGAATACTTTCCGGATGCACTGTATATATATATAAAAGATCTCTGCCATTCTTCGAGCCATTAGCGAGAAGCCTCACACCATTTTGTGAAGGGCAGCTGGGGGAAGTGTCCCCACACACAGAGGAGCAGCGAGCCACACCCAGACGCTAGACCCACCACAACCTTACATCAGCAGGCATGTTCTCAGGTCTTCTCAGAATCCCAAACAATTAGGGCACGTGTGATGTTCCTATAAAGCGGCACGCATTGGCGTGTCTGTCGGGTTACATTAGAGGGGCAACATGCCAGTTAACTGTTACTTTACTGAGCACCGGCCGTTAACCAGATGCCTGGCAAACAGCACTGAGTTATCTAACGTTATCTCACTTGAATTTCTCTATCAATAATTCACATACTGACATAGCAATCATCTGATGATCATCGGATAATCCTGTGTGTGTTCTTCAACATATGCTTGCAGATTTCGGTCTTTATACAAGGGCAAATTTGACAGGCACCTCCGTTTTGAAAATGACAAAAACCTGCCTCCCAGAAGAAAGAAGCCCATTGGTCAATGCACCATCACCTCATGATGCATAGCAGTGAATGCAGACGTTTGTGCTCGTCGTCCCTCAATATGACAAATTGTTGCAAGTCCTTGCATTATGCTGTGCTTAACAAGCATTTTTAACACTTATGTCATCCTGACAGTGCACAGGCGGCCTTTAGTTACAGTTTCCAGGGGCCCCAACGTCAATACAGCTCCTCCTTCTGCCAGTCTAACCTGCCTTTAGAACACATTCAAAATTTCCAAAATCGGCACACATCAACGAGCACACACACACACACACACACGCATGTTTCAGTGTACCTGCTTTCTGAATGCCTAGACATGTCTTCCTCTCTTAATCAACGACACATCTAAAAATGTCATTCTCCCAATTGTAAAACTTGCAGTTAAACCTTCAACTGTTCTAAGTCATGGTGGAGGCTCTCTATAATTGTTAGATCTTCTTCCCAGGTCATTTGACACTCAGGTTCCGAAACACAGAGGAAACCTGCCGCTACAACCTGCCCCATTACCGACTGCCTTTGGTTGCCTTACCTGGGTCAGCACGGGCCAGCTTCCTGCTGTTAACATTAATTCATTCCCCCAAATCGAACACCTTTCTGTGAAACGGACACCCCCACGGAGGTGCAACCTGCAGTCGCGGGCGCAACAGATTTCGCCGAATGAGCAGGTGTAGGAACAAAAAGAACGTCTCTTGAACTTGATGAAAATGACGTTCATTTAGAGCAACGGCAGTTGTCAGAGAAACGCACGCCGGATTCGGCGGAGTGCATCTGAACCCCGACGTACAGGCTGAATAGCTTTAAATACCCTTTCTCAGTCTTTGTCTTCTGAGACGGGAAACAGAAAAGTATATTCATAAGGTGACTCATTTAAGGAAGTCACAGTCTGGCTCCCTGCCAATCAGTAGGGGGGTCTGACAGATCAACTTCTAGAGGCCTAGCCAGAAACCGTCTATTGTACTGCTAATCAAGTCTACTTGCTTGCAATAGTTTGCAATCACTCACTCCCAGCCGTTATCCTATAATTAATAGCTGTGGGCATCAGTAGTGATGCCACTCTCTTGTAGTTATGATAAGGTGGCTGAAACCATCTGGGCAGCAGGCATGGCTGACAGACAAACGTTTGAGACTTGAGTGGCATTGGGACAATCCTAAAACCTTATACATGTCACGTGGAATTAATTCACGTGGAAACATCCAGATTCAACGCCGAGAAAGGCCATGCACCAGCAATGGAAGTGAAAAGCACAAATCTCTACCGATATATCTATGCTGTCTGCTGTATGAATATTATGAATCTTATCATTATAAGGCAAACTCTGTCCCAAATGGCCATTTCGATAATAACCCCGCTGTTCTCTTTAGGTGCCTGCAATTTACACCTGACAAACCCTTCACCAGATGACATACTGTATGTTCTATAAGAACAGTGAAATACTGTCATAATGTCATTTGAATTGCTGGGACGTTTTAATGGGATCAGGACAAGCAGTACCTCTTATTGCAGTGGTTCCCAAACCTCTCCTTGGGTACCCCGAGTCTGAGTCGGATCCAGGTATTTAACGCGTTCCATCTCAAACACACCTGATGCACCCAATCAAGGGCCTGATTAATAGTGTCAGGTGTGCTGCCTGGAAGTGGAACACATTTAATAACTGGATCCGACTGGGTGCACCCAAATAGAGGTTTGGGAACCACGGTCTTTCTGGATACACACATGGGGTTCCCAACACTGCCCCTGCTGGCACCTGATAGAACTAACTTGCCATCACCACTGCCCTGTGATTTTATTACATTACCTCCCTGGGACGACCAGCTGAGCGCCCACAGGGAAATACCTCCAGGCAGATTCAGGCTGGCTGCACACCACAGGCACCAGCCTTTTGGGACAGTGATATCATTAAGAGAATAGAATACAGGGAGGAAGGTCAAAGGTCACACAGTAGTGAAAAGGAAGCTATCATCTCGTTCTTAACTACAGCTCGTAGGTCAGTGATGACTGAGGTCTCTGGGTACATTGCAGGAAATTAGGATTCAGGTTTCTTTTTTATATAATAACAAAGGCAAGGAACAAGTCTATAAAAAGACACATGCTGGGAAGTGAATGAGAGAGATATGTAGAGAGACAAGGAGGCAGAGAGATAGAGAAAGATATATAGAGAGATAGAGTGAAAAGGGAGGGAGAGTTGGAGAGAGGAGAGAGTGTGTGTGTGTGTGTGTGTGCACGTGTGTATGTGCGTGTGCATTTGTGTGTCTGTGTGTGTGTGTCTGTGTGTATGTGTGTCTGTGTGTGCGTGTGCGTGTGTGTGTGTGTCTGTGTGTGTGCGTGTGTGTGTGCACGTGTGTGTGTGTGTGTGTGTGTGTGTCTGTGTGTGTGTGTGTGTGTGTGTGTGTGTGTGTGTGGGCAGAACAGAGTGAGCCACAGCCCACGCACACACCTCTCGGCTCCGCACTCAGACTCTGAGAAGCGAACAGCTCAAGGCGAAGCTCTCCAGCCACCATAATGTCCATTTCACAAGCACAACACTCACACAAACGCCAGAGAGTCATAAAGTTTCTGAAGAGTAATCGCGACGTTTTCCACACAAATGAAGCCTCAGCTTTGCAATGTCATGCCTTTTTCTACAAAGAGTGGGATTTCATGCATGCTTGAAGTGAACAGAGCAGCAGGAGAAAGCATGAAGCAGCTTGTGTAACAGAAGCTTAAATAGATACGATTATTTCAGCGTTACGAACAAACAGAGACTCTGGACCGTTGATCTGTAGTGAAAAGGAAAAAAATAAATAAATACAAATTCTAAACAGCATCTCTGGTTCAAGATGTCAACAATGATCCAGAAAAATTTCAACAAGCAAACTTAACATTGTTGGGCTACATTATTTCATAATGGAATTTTTTCAAAAATAAATTGACTGTATGGTTTTTTTAACGTTCCATCGGTTACGAGCTATAAGACCACTTGGACATTCTAGCAAACCTGGTGAATTAAAATGCACCTCGTCTTCTGCACGCATGCTTCAGGAAGATGGTCATTTATAGAACAGCCTACAAGAAAACGTGCCACCACTGACAGCAGCAATAAGCCAGAATAAGGAAAAAAACTGTAAAGCATTCGTTCTGTCAACAGTTATAAAAAAAAGACCTATTTATAGTTCACAGAAGAATAGCAGCAAGCACAAAGAGCGGCAGCACGCGGCACCAAATCTAACGGCAGGAAAGCGTTTCCTGTTCAACTCACCCTGGCCGAACTTGCGCAGAAGCGCGATGAAATCGTCTTCATCAGCGATAACAACGTAAGACCGGCCGCATGGCATCGTGCGCACTTCCATGGGTAAAAATTAACGGAAGTCAGCGGAAAGAAAAATACAGAAGGCAGAGGACGGAGAGAAATTTGCCTAGCTTGCCTGCCAATTTTTATTTTTATTTAATGGCTGCCAAATTCTATCCCCGCAGGGGTACCTAGGATAGGCACACGTTGTCTCCGAATCCGTCCTCTGCACCGCTTATCTCCCTGCCTCTGCCGTTTTCGCCTTGCTATTCTCGGCGGTCGTCCAACCCTGACAGCTCTGTCACTGTCGTCCCGGACCCGGAGCGTCGAGGGTAATATCGATCTGGGAGCTGGCCGCAATCCCAAACCCTCCTCCGCTCCCAGAGGGAGAAGCCCAACACCACCCGGGCATCCTCGGAGCCCGCTCCTGTCAGAAAACACCCCGCCCGGTTCCCTGCCAACCGCGGCTTAACAGGAAGGATGCATCAGAGCGAACGGCCTGAAAGGCCACAGCCTCTCAGCTGAGTCAGCCGACAAACATGAGTCTGGGCCTAATCAACACTTGCGGCTTTGTAGTGTTAAACTGCGACGTTTTGCAATCCTGCGGGGGAAATAAAAGCATTCGATGCTACGGAAAAGAAGGGATAACCTGGGCAAGTGCCTTTCAGGGTGTTCGGTGACGCCAGCAAAATGGTAGCTGGTGGCACACCGAAAAGATAAGGCTTTAGGGTATGAGCGAGCGCAAGCCATCTTGCAAAGATAACAACTACAATGACCTCAGAGACCACAATGATACGATCATGGGCACACTAATGAGTGAATGAATCATGACTTTCAGTAACTGAGTAAAATAAACATTAAGTTACATGCATGAAATAATTATTCTAATTATGTGAATACCAGTACAGGCCTGACTCGCATATTGGCAAGACTTTAAGGTATCGGCGTATCAGAGCATCCAGCCATCCTGTAGGAATGCGCTCAATGATACCTGGACATGGTCATGCCTCATGGATTCATTAATAAATGATTGCGAGTGTGCTGCTGGGTGGCTCATCCACGGAAGGCACCGTTGGGGTCTATGGATGAGTCCCACGGTCTTGGATCGATTTCACTGCTCTCTAGCGATCCCCGCTGGTCAATCGGGGACTGCTTGCCAAAGCCGCACAGACACTGTCTTCCTCCGACTCAGGTCTGTGCGAGCTTGGCTGTTGGCTCCGTTGCGTTTCGGGGAAGAAACGCAGAGAAATGTGCTCTATCCCAAATCAGCAGCAGGGACCGGCGCATGACTGCCGCTATAAACAGCTAACTGGACATTCTAAATAAGGGTGGGAATGTCAAATTTAAAAAATATGATCGAGAACCTCAGTACAATTACTGTAACCGAATGGAATAATGTCATCATTACAATGATCAACTCACCTGACTGGTTTTAGCACGCACGTTGCAAACACAGGTACTACCAAGGTCATAAAACACACTGAACACACACAATACCGGCGCTCTTCTACAATCCGAGGCCGTAGTCCTCCTGTATTTGCATACTGTGTGATGTGAAGTAAACAGTAGGCTATTCAGAGAACAGAAGAGTTATCTGAAAGGTTATCTTGTGTGATATCGCCAATCATAGCCTGCTGCGAGCTGCAGAAACTGGTGGCTGGACAAGACGGAATCAACAAGAGTGAAACAGTGCCCAAAGTAAGAGTGAAACAGTGCCCAAAGTAAGAGTGAAACAGTGCCCAAAGTAAGAGTGAAACAGTGCCCAAAGTAAGAGTGAAACAGTGCCCAAAGTAAGAGTGAAACAGTGCCCAAAGTAAGAGTGAAACAGTGCCCAAAGTAAGAGTGAAACAGTGCCCAAAGTAAGAGAGAAACAGTGCCCAAAGTAAGAGGAAACTGAATCTAGATATGCTTTTTTTAAAAACCAACCTGAGGAAAATACTGGGTAAATGCCACTGTGCATCTCCTGAGTGATGGTCCAACCCTGAGCAGATCTGCAGTTTCTGTCTTGGAGGACTAAGGCGAACCACAAGCCACTGAGCCCTATGACAGCTGGTGCTCCGTTCACTGCAGAGAGAGTTATGCAAGTGCACAAGCACAGTACACTCTCTGCTATGGTGGAGAACAGAGTCCTGGCACTCAGAAGCAAGGCTGCCTCAACGTCAAGGTTAAAGAAAAATCAGAACGGGCGCACCCGCACATACACGCACACACGCACGCACGCCCACGCACCCACAGGCTTGCTCACCCACACACACACACACACGCTCGCTCACCCACAAATACACATGCTCACCCACGCACACACATGCTCGCCCACTCATACACATACACCCGCACATACAGTTAGTCGGAAGTTTACATACACTTAGGTTGAAGTCATTAAAACTCATTTTTTAACCACTCCACAGATTTCATGTTAGCAAACTATAGTGTTGGCACGTCAGTTAGGACATCTACTTTTGTGGATGACACAAGTAATTTTTCCAACAATTGTTTACAGACAGATTATTTCACTTTTAATTCACTATATCACAATTCCAGTGGGTGAGAAGTTTACATACACTAAGTTGACTGTGCCTTTAAACAGCTTGGAAAATTCCAGGAAATGATGTCATGGCTTTAGAAACTTTGAGTCAATTGGAGGTGTACCTGTGGATGTATTTTAAGGCCTACCTTCAAACTCAGTGCCTCTTTGCGTGACATCATGGGAAAATCAAAAGAAATCAGCCAAGACCTTAGAAAGAAAATTGTGGACCTCCACAAGTCTGGTTCATCTTTGGGAGCAAATTCCAAACGCCTGAAGGTACCACGTACTACAAACAATAGTACGCAAGTAAAAACACCATGGGACCACGCAGCCGTCATACAGCTCAGGAAAGAGACGCGTTCTGTCTCCTAGAGATGAACGTGCTTTGGTGCGAAAAGTGCAAATCAATCCCAGAACAACAGCAAAGGACCTTGTGAAGATGCTGGAGGGAACAGGTACAAAAGTATCTATATCCACAGTAAAACGAGTCCTATATCAACATAACCTCAGCAAGGAAGAAGCCACTACTCCAAAACCGCCATAAAAAAGCCAGACTACAGTTTGCAACTGCACATGGGGACAAAGATCTTACTTTTTGGAGAAAGGTCCTCTGGTCTGATGAAACACAAATTTAACTGTTGGGCCATAATGACTATCGTTATGTTTGGAGGAAAAAGGGTGAGGCTTGCAAGCCAAAGAACACCATCCCAACCGTGAAGCACGGGGGGTGGCAGTGGGGGTGCTTTGCTGCAGGAGGGACTGGTGCACTTCATAAAATAGATGGCATCATGAGGAAGGAAAATCATGTGGATATATTGAAGCAACATCCCAAGACATCAGACCCCGAGCAGTAACCGTGCACCCCCACTTGCGCACTAACCAGCCCGTGAGGGGGAGAGAGAGGCTGTCAGTGCGGTTCTGGGAGGCACGGGAGCTGGCACAGGTCTGATCAAGAGCGGAACATTCCGGGTGCCCTCTGCCGTCGGTCTCCCGGGGAAGCGCGAAAACAGCTGCTCTCGTTGCCAGGCAGAGGACAGCTCCGCCCAGGGGCTGGACTTGCCCTGCCAGACCATCACGACAAAACGGTCAACTGCAGTCTGGCCTCACCACTCGCCGGCAATATTAGCCTCGCTACATGCGTACAGTGTCACGACATAAGCGTTTTACGGCAACAGTTCACGTTATTTAAATAAGAAACCAAGAGCGTGCCTTTATTCAGGGAAAAGAGCAATAAATTGGTTCAACGGCGCTCTTTCGTCCGATACGCAGGAAGGAGTGCTCATGTGGGAGGACATGCTGGTCATTTGGCGGAGTTTCGCAACCGGGCACACCACCTGCTAGGGCACGTCCTTGCCAATCTATTTCTGAGGGCTAAGACCGGGAGGAGGGGGAATAAGCAGCTCTGCTACACCAGATGGGCAGTCCGGTCATACTGCTGGGATTCAGGGGGAGAGAGGGAGAGAGCAAGGGAGAGGGAGGGAGGGCTAGAGGGAGAGAGAAAGAGAGAGGGGGGGGGGGGGGGGGGGGGGGACCGGGAGACCGCAGAGGCCATCCAGCACCGTTGCCTCCCACACACTTCAAAATCTTTACTTCAAAAAGGAAAGGGGTTGGAGCGAAGACACTAAATAAGATGGAGGAGCCACAGACTTCACAGAAACGGGAACTGACTGGTGGCACAGTCCTTAATCTAACAGATACTCCACAAATCCAAATACTTGCATCAAAAAAAAACAACCACTACACTTTTTCTTCTATGGTCATTTAAGTAATACTATTGAGAAGGGTTTTCAAAATAAATAAATAACTTGACTCACTACGATGCAGGTGGCTGATATAAAGTGGCCTATAGCAACAGAAAGGGTAAAATGAACACGTTTTCATAACAATGTCATAAATTAATATATAACAAAATACTCGTTATACATAACAAAAACTGCACTTTGATTAAAACATTTTATCAATTCATCACTATTAGCTTCATAATGTATCAGCTTGTATTCCTCATATCTGTTCAAATCACTTTTGTTGGTGGATGAACCGTAAGTCACAGAGAGCTTGTGAATGAACCCTCAGAAACTCAAGTTCCCCTCCTATTCCCAGTGTCAGTCTTTTATAAAGAAGAGACAGCAATGCGTGGTTGACCATAAAAACAGGGTTCATCAGTTCTTAAAAATTCTATAGTATTAGGCAAGCACGGGATGGACAAGGTCTAAATTAAGTTGTTTCCATGTCCTTCAATCCCTCTCATCTGAGTACTGAGTTTTTTTTTGGTTTTGCGTTCTCATTTTTCTGAAGCCGTTTTGCCTTAAAAAAACAAGGCAAACAACACACTGTTTTAGTTTTTTTAAATCAGAGTGGCAGTGTATTGGCAATAGTTACAGACCTTGGTTTGTACCGAGCTTGCGGGTTCGATTTCCAGCTGGGGCGCTGCTGTTGTACCCTTGAGCGAGGCGCTTGACCTGAATTGCTTCAGTAAAAATATGTAGCTGCACAAATGAGATTGTATATAAAAAATATAATCTGTAAGTGGTCTGGATCAGATCATCCGCAAAATACCGTTATGTCTGCTGCAGACCACGGAACATTCCGTTTAGCCAATGGCGTACAGTAGGTCTGCCAAGCCTCAAGTGTCAGGTACCAAACACATCACCAGTCGCCTTCCTTGTTACGTAAAACCTTGAGCGTTTCATTAATACATCAAATGTTTTATGGCATAAAAGCTCTCTAGTTGTACATCTTGGTTTCTTGTGGAAAAAAAAGTAGTACTCGTGTGAAGCCCCTGTAGTAACAGGCAGCAACATTTTCAAACGGTTTGCTTGGTAACCATGGAAACTCACAAGAAGAGCAGAGGGCGATTGGACCCAAGATTAGCAGAATCAAACAGGGAACTGCAGTTTGTGGATACATCAGGAAATTCAGCATGTTTTGAGATGTACCAGTGTGTGGCTGAGTGATTCTTCTGCTTTCATGAGTCCTCCCTCCCTTGTTCACAACATTACTTGATAACTGTTAGTTATCAAGTAAATTACAGCAAGTTTGGGAATGGATTATCACTGTTGGACATATCTCAGTCATTGACCTCCAACTGTGCTCTCTCTCAAATGTCTCTCTCTCTCTCAAAAAGCCAATCAGTAAACTAGTTCAGTATCTGGCCATCATTCAACCAGGACAAATCAACACTGACAACATATGATGTGCCATGAAGGTTCCACCCGCATTTCCTTGGAATTGGCAATATAACACCAATATCACAAAATGAGCACCTCATACTGAGGTACGACTGAAAACACATACGTTGTGATGTTGCGACCTTTGGCACAAAACCGTATATCAGGTTTAAAATGCATCAGGGTTAGAAACCAAGGCTGCAGTCCTTGATAGTGCACACATCTCTCAACAACACTGATGGCGAATCAGTATTAAGCAAGTCAGTCACAGAGCAAACATTTTGCATAACGTGCTGAGCAAGGATCAAAGATTAGTGTTGCTGAGTCGAATGGCTATTGCTTTCAAATGCAAAACAGGTAACGGTATTTAGATAGTGATCAATAAATGGCTGGTAATCCACCACAAACATACTTGTCTGTATGCAAACCATATCAAATGTGTTAATAGCCTACATTTTCTCCATTATGGTTAATAGAATGATGATTATGGAGCTGAACTTGAAGCACAAAGGTTCAACTCCCAGGCGAGGCTCTGCTGTTATTTCCTTAAGCAATACATACTTTAGTAAACCGCTGTAGAAAACACCCAGGAATATTAACCAACACGTTTAGAACAAGCCACGCACTGTGAGTAGGCTATAGTCGGTTAAAGGCGTTGGCTAGGCAAGTTAACAAAGTAACAAATCGTAGGACCTGTGATGTAACTATTTAGCTGTTTGCACAGTAAATGTTATTGAAGCTGCTCCATGGATACCGGCTTAAGGGAGAAATTGGGAATTTTCAATATCGATTTATCGTTAATAGCGTACCTAAAAAAACGTACGAGAAAACCTGAAGTTTAACCATCGTAAATCCTGCACGTTTTCGTGTAAAAGCACAGACAGGAGAGTGGGACTACATCTTAGTTTTTAACTGGCGTTAGACTGAGAAGTAATTTCAAATCCCAGACTAGGCTACACTCTGTCCCTTGCAAGATTCTTCCACGTTGGGCACAGATGCAGACACATTTCAAAATACGCGAATGCAGACATTTCCCAGCGTATATACCGATATTTTCACTTTAGTTTGAAATTTAGTTAATATCTTAAAAGAGCAAGACGTCAGAATAACCTGCTTTCGATTAATTTTGTCTATGTGGCCCGACGCGGCTTGTCCTTTTACGGGAGTATTTCACCATGAATGGGCGAGTGCCCAGTGCCCACACACAGACAGACACACTGAAGTAATTAAACACATTACCCCTATGTTTCAGGCCACAACGTAGCATCTTTACCAGACGCGGTTCTCCTTTCTTGTATTCAGTCTTTCCGGCTTACCCCCGCTGGCAAAAAAATGATGCGAAGTGCAGTGGGACCGCCCCAGAACACAAGTGCCACTACACTGGTCCGTGGGTGTATTAACCTGCCCCAGCAGGTCCGGCCTGTTTGCCTGCGTGTGAACTTTGCTCTTTGTTTTGGAACAAGTAGCCTACTTTTTACTCTTTTTGACAGGAGGATGTGGCTCAAGGACTTACTAGGCAGGCTTGAATACACCAAACTAATCTAGTCTAGTTAAATAACTGTTGTTCATAGAATAAATGTACTGTTTTATGGGATATACATATGTGCTCTCTGTATAATTGCAACACATTTCATAAGTCTAAAAATGCACCCAATGTCTAATATATGAATAGGCCGACCACATATTTTAAGAACAGTGATAACAATTCACACTACCTGCGTGTTTAAGGATTAAGACAAATTGATGTAATAATCACTGGCTTATAACCAAGAAACCCACAGGGCCTTTTCAGAACAAGGCTGTAGCTTGAAAACACCTATATTGGACATATTTCATTAAAACAGATTTGTATTAGGCTATACAACCACAATGAGAAAACATAGAAAGAAATATACATGAGCCATTTAAGCCTTTAATCTCGTATTACAAGGGGATGTTGGCCTAAATATTAACCCCACACTTCAAATACAAGACTAAATCTTGGATCCAATCACTAACTTAATCCAAAAAAAAAAAAATTTGTTTTCAAGTGCTCAGTATGTTTCTCAGACAGTAACTGGGTAAACACTAGACTGTACCCTCAAGTTATATTATTTGCAATGGGTCAAAGTTTTGTCTTTGGTCTCACCCAGGTGAAATTCAATCCCCTCATGGCAGCCTGTCGAACAGTTTAGCATTAGCACCAGGATCTGCCCTCAGTAGCATTCAAGCTGAGAGCCATCTTTTAAAAACAGATTTGCAGAAAAAAGTTTCAGGTAAAGCTTACTGTGACGATATTGAGGGAGACAACTATATAGCCCCTTTACAATCCTTTTGCGATCATAGACTAAAGCAACTTGGGGGAAACCAAATTTGACAAGAAGAAATAATGTGATAGATATAATTATGATAAAAGACCACGTGTTATATACTGCACTTTTTTAATATGCAATGAGAACATATCACACTGCATTCACTCAGCTGATAAGAGGTAGAAAAAAAAGTAGAAGTTCCCCTACTACCCATGTGATTTCAGCCATTATGATGTTTTTTTTTTCTACATAAAACAGTATGCGTTTCCTTAAAGTGACGGACAAGGAAAATCCGTAATATGCTTATAACCACGCTATTTATGCTTATTAAGGTATGTATTGAGCACCAATAACGCGCAAGGAATAAATTCCATTGTCATCTCATTAAATTTCAGTCTATCTATATCTCTTTATTCCTGTACGCTGGAAAAAAAAAGGGTGGAGTCGAAAATGGGTCCATGGTGACGTAGACGTGAAACCTCAACCAATACAGACTTTGATCTCATTACATAACTCCTTCCCATAGATCAGGGGTGTCAAACTCCAGTCCTGGAGGGCCGCAGTGTCTACAGGTATTTGTGGTTTCCTTTCGATCAGCACCCAGTTAAAGCATTGAGAACAAGGTGTGTGGACTTCTTAGCCAATTAGTGACTTAAATTAATCACTTGTGCTTAAACGCACCAAAAACCAGCAGACACTGCGGCCCTCCAGGACCGGATCTTGACACCCCTGCCATAGATTGAGGCAAATAAAACTGTCCTGCCCCACTATAGTCTGAGTCTGAGGACTCTGAGCCAAACACTAGTTTTGTTTGCCTTTGAGAAGATTTGTCCGTGTTATCAGTATTTGGATTTGGAATAGTTAGTTAGCTAAAGTGTTTATTTTTTCCCGCTCTCCTAATCCCTATACCAAATTTATCCCTCTCCCAATCTCTTTCACCTTTTTATCCATCCCTCCGTCAGATAATCTTTGCCTCCGTGGTGCTAGCTAGTAACATTAGCTTGCCCCCTGCACAGCTCATCAGCATGGAAACTAACTATCACTCACAGGTCGTTTTTACTTGGTGCCCTGCTCATTCGTCAGATAATATATCGAAAAGAATAGATAGCTAAGATTTTTCCAAATAAACCATGCCTTGGAAATGGTTTTGTCGTATTGTTCAGTGGCTGGTTACAGTAACACAAATAACTGCGACAACCACGATCCACCGAAGTACTTAGTACTTATTTTCATTTGATTAGCAACAGAAATTAATGAATGGGCCTTTAAATAAAAAAATTTTAAACTCGATAAAACCTACCATTGTGTAATGATTTGTGTGGAACGTGCATTTAGTGAAACGTCGCCTTGCAATTTAGCTTGCTTTAAATAGACTAACGTTAGGTCAAACGGTTGCAATACTCTGCTTAGCATTTAAGTTAACTTAACTTTGATTGAGAGCTTGCGTGTGATATTTATCTCCTGATAGCAGCCGCACTGTATTTTACTTTGAATTGATTGCATTAATTCCTCGCTGGGTTCAAACGTATGGTTCAAACCACAGAACCACAGTTCTGTGGTTCAAACAGGTTGGGCTGGATGACATCAATGGCACTCGGGTTGAGACCACACCCCTACAATCCTGAGTCCTTTCAAGACCTAGTTCATTAGCTGAATTTGAGATGTATATTAATATACCTATTGACATTTTCTTGAAAAGATATTTGGTGGGTGTGTAGTGGATACACCCCTCTGTGATATGTTGTGGTTACTTGAAGTTTTTAGTATCCCTTGTCCATCACTTTAATTACATACTGATGCTTATGAAAGATATTCCACTTGAAACTGCTCAAGTCATACACTGAGGATTTGCGCTTCTCAACCTGTACTGTGTGAACAGTACATTTTCACTATGAAAATTAAAATGAGTAGCAACCAGAAAAATTCAGACTATGCCGCATAAAGCAGTCAAAAGCTGTCGGCCGTGCGATAAATTGGCGAGTTAAGCCAGTACACCAGAAATCAATACGGCATTCCTGGTTATATGCAAACGAGATGGCATGTCAGCAACCAGTCATGTTTCTAACCTGACTGTTCTGGAAACTAATGACAATGCTTAGTGCAGAGAGAACGAATGAGGTCTTCTTTACAGTAGGCCTGCACTGATGCCGAGTGAGCATATTTTAACGCTCATTCAACTATGACTCAGACGAGCGGAAACAGTCCCTCTGGCTGCTGCCACATTTAGACCTAATGCATGTGGGCAGAGGCGTGAGGTGAGGTTGTATTCCGGATTTCATTTTCCTAATCCATCGTAGGGCAACCAGTGACTGGTCCAAGCGAGCAGGTGTTTAGCAATGAAATCTGCGACTATCAAATGCAAAGCCACTCCCTAGCTCGCATTTCACTTGGATTTGATGGCGAATTAGGTAGCTATATACTTCATCAGTATTGCACATTTCATGCCTTTTTTCATACTTAATCTAGTTAGCTAAACAGTAAACAAATTCATAAAAAACAGAACGTGTATCTGAAGACGCCTTCATGCTTGAGGAGTCTTTTCTTTGTTTCGATCAGTACTCAATATATATACAAATGTACCTGAAAAACCGACATTCAGAGTCTTACGGTGATGAATCTTCCAAATGTAGCATTAAATAGGTTAACGGCTGTGATAACATATTGCGCTTTAGCTCGTTTCCCTGGATTCTTTAATCTTGCATGAGTTCCTCTTATCAGACACACGCTGGTCCGCTTTCCCAGTTTCAACTAATTATATTATATTAACTCAAGGCATTAATATTAGATATTTTTCTACCTCCTGTAGAAATGATTTGGTCATCTTAAGTTTGCGTTCTAGAACACTGACCCACTACACAGCAATGATTGCAGGAGTTAGAGGTATCTCAAGTCCTGCACTCGTTACCTGCATAGGACACTCTTAACAGCGGGATTTGTAATACATACGAACGGTATGCTTGTTCTTAACGCAGTTATGAAAGGAATTCTTCACATAGCAAAAGCTTTATTCATCATCACTCAGAAAAAACCTCACCGTGATCAGAGGAAATAAATATCCTTGCATTTGGACTGGCGCGCGACGGACCATCCTCTTTTCAGATAAGCGGTGTAATCGCAGGCAGCTGTAGCCTCAGTGCAGTGATATACTGCCCTGCACCCAAAGACATGACTGGCTGCTACTGTACACAGGACAGGACAGCTGCAATGAACCCATGCATAAAAATGCTAGCTATGTAGCATTCATAAATATGGCAAATACAGCACATTTCTCGAACTAATCAAAGCCCGTTTCAAATAAACTGAATCAGCAAATGCAGAAAAGCCCCAACTAAAAATTGAATTAAAATAATAGAAATTAATAAAATAACCTTGGTTGCAATATTACTGCGTTTAATATGCCACAGTTTGTCTCTTTACCTGTTGGTATAAGCAGGGGGAAGCACACAGTGTTCGAGGTACCGAGCGGGGAGGAGACGGCCGGTCCCGCAGACCCACACGGGATGTGGAGGAGCACCAGTCCGGCCGCAAACGGCAGCACCCCGCGACGGCCTGCGATGGGTATCCTCGCGGGTGGGCGAGCCAGCCAGCCAGCCAGCCCCCTCCGAATCGAAACGAGGGATGGAATGCGCTGTATTCCTGGGCCAGATTAATCAGCTGCCACACCGCCGCCGCCGCCACCGGGGCCAGCAGGTCGAGCCGTGCGCGCGCTGCGGTCTGCGGGCGCTCTCTTCTGTGGAAACATCGGCGATTAAAAAAATAAACAAATAAGAGGGAAATAAAGCAGAGACGAGCGAGAAGGAGCGGCTTCGCGCTGCTGGAGGATGCTGGGTATTTAGCCCATTGTGTGCCTCGTCAGGAGGGATTATCTGGAGAAGGACAAGGAAAGTGGAAACAGCGCGTTCAGGTCGTCGCACGCATACGCGCGCGCGCGCACACACACACACACACACACAGGCAGGCGCACACAGGCAGGCGGCTTCTGTCTTCGCTGTTCCTGCTGCTATTTCGGTCTCTGGCAACCCCCAGTGACACACTCGCACACGCGCACACACACACACACACACACACACACACACACACACACACACACACACACACACACACACTGCGCTGGACTGCTTTCCTCTCCTTACCCAGGGACACCTCAGCATGGACAACAGAAGACAGGAGCAGGAATATCTCTGTCGTGCAAAACAGATGCAGGGCGGGGGTTGGTTCTGTGTGTGTGTGTGTGTGTGTGTGTGTGTGTGTGTGTGTGTGTGGGGGCTTGAGGAAGCATGGGCTAAAGGGGAGGGGCTGGGGGGGGGGGGGGGTGCTGACAAATGAGCACCTGCCATGACTCTGTTCCTCACAGTAAAAGCGCCCTGGAGACGCACACGCTCAGGGAATAACGCCCCTAAATCTGGGCGCAGCGGAGACCCACGCGACATCCGCCGTTCGCAAGCGGCCAGCCGTGAGAACTGCCTACCCTTACCTCTACGGTCCACACGGCCCAGCCAAAAAAAACACACCAAAGCACACGCGTGCAAACACACACACAGCGCACGCGGTTAGAACAGCCGGAATGAACGGTGTAGCCGCCGTCGTGCGCCACGGTTGACGCCATAAAACCAAAGCGCTTATATTGTAGCCATGTTTCAAAAAACAAAGGGTGCTTTGTTGTACACCAAGGACAACCATATCGACAAATAGCCTAACTGAAACGCCAACTTCACTCAGAGTCCTCGCGGGCTTCTTTAAAGGTTAAGTAGTGAACACAGAATAAAGCCAAACCAAGCTTCCCCAAATAGCCTCTCTGTGAGTCCAGCGGCATGAGTAAGTCTACGTATAAAGACATAAAATACTTTGCTTGCCAGCCTACAGCACTGAGTGCACAGCCCAGGTTCCAGTGTGCGATCTTGAGAAATTTCAGGTTATTGTTGAAATGAAATAAAATTCTCCCAAACTCTGAGATGTCCGTCTATACATTGTGTGGGTAAGGATTCTGATGGCTATTCGGGTCAGTAATCTAGTGCGCCGAGGTTCAGATTCATATTCTGCCCTGAAATAAAACTAGGAAAAGACTCTGAATGCACTTTGGGTGAAAATGTCAGCCAAACGAGGAAAGCGAGTAGCTTATAGCTTTGTGCTGAGTGACACGTGCTAAGGGAAATAGCTCGCCCTTAAATCTGCTGGGTCTTGGTGCAGAGCCTAGACTCCTGGGCCGTGACATTGGCTTCCAAAGCCCATATGCCCTGTATTCAGTGCTATCAATCCAGACGCACAGCCCAAAGAGGCAGTCGAGCAGAAACATTCTCACATTTCTAATGGGATGTTACCCCTACGCTAGGGGACCGTTTGGGACCCGATGAACATAAACGTTCCAATGTTGGCCACGAAATGCAGCCCTCCCTTCAGAACGTCATTGTTTAGATTTGATGATGCCCAATTCTAACATGTTTCTTTTTTTTTTTAATCACACCTCCAGTTCCACAAAAAACAAAGGCCTCAGTCATGTTTCTTTGGAGAAGGGAACAACATGGTCCCAAGACAATCCCACTAAAAACAAAAAGGAACTGCAAACACAACCTCTTCCCAAAACTACAGTAGTGAACACCCTTGATTCATCTCTTCTGGTGCAGATACTATGCTGAGGTTTTCAAAACAAACAAAAAAAAAAAAAAAGAGGGGGGGTAGCAGCTTTATGGATATTGTTTTTGCAAACTACTGCCGTAAACAATTGATATATTACTGCAGATAATGATATCTTAGCCTTTGCAGCTCCAAGGTTTTCTCACTTCAGTCATTCTGAACTAAATCTCAGGCTTCTGCTTACAGAAGGTTTAGCTTTCTTTAAACGAACACAATTTCTTTCTAGGAAAAGAGAAGGTATAAAAATTAGATAAGGAAAACTTAAACTACTTCAAAAGTAATTTGGGAGATAAGAAACTGGCATATGATGTGTAACTGTTTTAAATCAATAATGTCATAAACATTAATAGCACCACAGCAATCAGTTAGGAAATCAGGTCTGGGAAAGATATATGTCTGATGAATCCTCCTGGATTGCTAACCTTGACCGTAAGTAACTATTATATCAATTAAAAACATTGGGGGAAAAACTGCCTGGAAAGGTAGCAGGTTATACTACAACTTCCACAGTCTCCATAAGGAATAATGGTTTGGAGAATGCTGTAGAACAGTTTCCCAAACCTGGCCTGGGGTCTGTATGTACACTTGTCTTGATCTGAAATGAGCATCTACAAACTGAATGCTCCTAGCTAATGCATTCCGGTCCATTTTGGCCTAACACTTAATCTGGAATTTTAACAGTTAAAACAGCCATTTAAACAGCCTCTCGAATTTAAAGAAATGTTGTTCAGTGGTAAAAGAGAGGTACAAGGAGAGGCCGTTTTTAGTTCCGATTCTTGTTTCGGGCCTTAGTAATTCATACAGTCACTCATCCATGTCAGTTAATCTGTTCACATGTACATTTGATGAACAAAGAACAAATAATCAACCAAAAATACCAAGGGAGTGCTACAGCCTTACTGTTGCCAAGTCATAAAGCTTTTACATTCCCTGAGCAAATTGCTTCAAGAAGTACACATAACATAAATACATATACTCAGCTCATGACAACATGACAACATAACAACATGATCTCCAGGGATGATCGACAGCATGATCTTTAGTTGACAGCATGCTCTGTCGGGCAGTAGCCCTACATGCATAAGAATAAATATCAGTATTAGTCTACAGTCAATGACAAAAGGGCAACAGTAGTAACAGTCCATGTTAGCACTGCAAAGGAGGCAAGATAAACCTTACCATTATCAGGGGGCAGATTATTTTTTTTACATCCTTGCAGATTGCAGAGCTGATTAAGTTCGCTAACTTTTACTTTCCTAACCTATGCTTCAACAAGCTTTAGGCTTGGTGTGACATTAAATATTTTTTCCTGATCCACAAAATCGTATGTCCTCTGGTTACTGCCGACATGTCACTGGGTTGATCCACACACTGGATCAGTGGCATGTAAAAAAAAGAGGGACTTGCCAACTTCAATGACATTGTTGACCAACAAGAACAAAAAAGATAGGACCTTACTAGGTAGCGAACTTACATGTAATCTTCCCTTCCTAGCATCAAATCACTAACTTGGAATTTTTTTAATGGGCTTTGACAGCAAGCAAGCAATAGAACTTGTTAATACCACACATCACATGGTGTTTAATTACGATAGTTAATAATAAAATCACACAATACAGTTTCCTTTTGTGTGGCCTTTTTTTTTTTTTTTTTTTTAAAAGCGGTCTCAATTGGCTATTTTTAGCCATCCTAATATAGATAGAATGTCCTTTGTTATTTTGGACATGATCAGCTGTGAGAGAGCAAATTATTCAAAGTAAAGCTTGACAAAACACACCTCAAGTTACATTTCACCTGCAAGAGTACTTTACGCATCTTCACTTTCATGCCACAAACCACCAACGTGCACAGCACAGGAAATACGCTCCGCTAACCTATGAAAACCACTGATCTGGTAGAAATGTCCCCAGGAGACTCTGCACTCAAAAACATCGTTCAGTTCTTCTTATTTCAGCCAACAACATTGTTTTCCCCCTTCACAAAAGATAGCTGCTGGTCAATACACAGATCTTTAGCGTAACCTTTTCAACACAGAGGTAATAACTCAAGGCCAATCAACCGCGAACATATCAGCCTCTACAATTACATCTGCGTTGTCAAGCTCCCCATCACACAGTTTGCACTGACCTGTTGGCTGGCTCCGACAATTAACTGCAAAATGGTAATTGCCATTGTAGCTGACTGCACCTGGGCCAATGAAGCCAGTCTCCACAATGCTTCTCATCTAATAGATTAGAAGATGCTATGCAGCGCTTTTTGTCTCACACTTAGAGCAATGGAGCAGGCTTGCCGAAGGGAAACCGCATCTGCAATTAGGTTACCACATTGAAAAGAGCCTTCCATATTAGGCAATAACAAACAATTGGCGACATTGTTCCCACTGTCTGGTGAACACTGTTTTTCTTATTATCTGATTCTCCCTGATTCCTCACATCTTTGCACACTTTGACTATTTTCACTTTAACTGTGTGAAGCAGTACTTTCGGGGGAAAGCTGCTTTCCTTCCCCATCAAATAAATTAATTTGTTTTTTTATTTTTTATTGTTGCTTTGTTTGTGAAAGAAACACCATGCCTGACAAAAGACAAAAATATAGGCCGGTATTATACTTATTTACAATGGCTGAATCACCCATAAACCCAGGCTCTACAGCAGTTTCACATTGTCAGGTACATATGAACTACATATTTAAAGTTTTAAAATGGAAGGCAACACTGTCACATCACTGTTGCTGCATCATATATTTTTTCCTGCATCGTATATTACACTGAGCAATTAATTGGCCTACTATCCACCACAATATTCAGTCAGTTAGTAAGGAATTATTTAGGTCTCTTACATGCTTGCTGGAATAGACACGCATCTTGACTTTGCCATTGGACAATGTTCTACATAGTCACACATAACAAAGCAAATGATTAATGCCTTCAAACAATAATAGCTTCAAGAATTCACATACACAAGACTTCCAGGGTTTCTTTGGAAATTATATTTCATTACTTCTCCCTCTTTTTTCCTTTTTTTCTTATGTCTGTTTCAAATTTTAAAAAAACCTTATTGGAAGCAAAAACTGTATGCAAGCTTGCTTTTACATTTCTTTCCTGTCATAAGCCAATTACTTTCCTGGCATGAAGCACCATGTTGTCTGTGTTCCATCAGTTTATGAAATTACCGCCTCCTGTAATGATTGTCTTTGTATCCATGATTCAAGATAACCGAAGACATTCTTGACAGAAAGTACTGCAAAGAAATCAGTTTTTACTGACAGAAGATGTAACTTCTAGGCCTACTTATGTTGTTATTGAGTCTTCGGTTAGTATTAGGGCAGTCTACTTTGCCATTCACAAGGGTCTATATATGTCCAGTGTATACATGAGCAGCATCACATAATTATAATAGCAGGACAATTTATTTATTTATTTATTTATTTTTATAAATACAGGCCTCACTGGAGAGACACATCCAGTACAAGTTCTGTGATGTGGAGAATGGACTTAATGAGGACTGAGCAACTACGGGGAGGAAGGATTCACAAGCTATACAGCCTTTCACAGTTCCAGCGAAGTTTCAGCTGAATTTCCAAAATGGTGTCCATACAACAGCGAAACAAGACAGAAGTGGACCACTGCCCAATGTACTCTGAAACTACATCTACTTTAGCAACGTGAACCACACACTATGCCAAAAACGATGCGTGGCGCACTGACTCGGTCATTCTTCATGGCTACACACCCGGCAGCCTCATGATAATTAGAACCTGTGACAATCACAGGTTCTACCCAGTCTCCATACCACACACTTCTGTTGCACATCTTCCAGTTCTACCAGTCTACTGGTTCAATCCCCCCCCCCACATAATCATAGTAGAAACATAATAATTTCAACACTTATAAACATGAATTTGGCGGAATAACACAAGAGAATATTCTCATTATGAATGCTACATCTGATTTGACAGTTTGTACTTAGTCAATAAAGCAAGAAAGCTTGGTGACAGCCACTGTGTGCATCTACATGCAAATTAATATGTTCACGTGCAAAGCATTCATCGACAGCAGCTATGCAAATGGAATTACGGAGAAACTGCTGAAATGCAACTCCTGCTACGGCATCAGATATGAGTAAATCATCGTCAAAACACAGTATTTGCATGGATTTCCATGACCCGCTGGGTGCACCCTGAAAGTGCAGTTCCTCCGAAGGAGCTATTTTTATTCCTAAAAAAAAATCCTGAGTGTTCATCAAAAACAATTCTACCCCTGGAGTGAGACTACCAAGCTGCACTGGCGTTCAATAAAGCAAAGTAATTAAGAAGTTCCTATTCCTAAATTGGAGCCTATTCAAGCATCAGGTTTTTTGCGGAATCATTCGACAGGATCAACCTAGATGGCAGGGACTACTTCACTGGAAAACAAGCATCAGTCAAAAACCACCAGCTAGAGTATCTGCAATAGATTAATACTTCCCTGCAACTACTAGTCTATACATACTAATATAGGAGACGAGCCTTTCCTCTTGATCTATAATGACATGGGTAACACAGTGCCTCTTTTGTAAGAAAGTATGTATAAGAAGCAATGTGACTTTCTTTTCCTACATTGTCCCGATTTTCCAAGATAACATGCCATGAATAAGCCTGTCAAGATCAACTTACATGATTGCATATGTTCAAGCAGAGTCATAAGTTCATACATACTAGGGGTGTAAATCTTTGGCTTCACAGCGATTCGATTCGATTAAAGATTCAGTAGTTGGCGATTCGATTCAAGGACACTTTCTTTTTTTTTTGGAACGATTCGATTCGATTCTGTAAACCACGATTCGATTCAGTAACTTTTAACCAAAATTCTATATCCATGAAATAAACATGCAATAATGCGAGTGAGACTATCTGTATTCTTCTGAAAGGTGAAAAAATAAACAGACAACAGAATTACTTATTAAACATATTTATTCTATTAAAAAAAGTAGTCCTGCATAATATTTTATGCTGAATACAAAAATGTAATTAAACATGGCTCAGTTATTTTGAACATTTTTCAATAGGCTACATGCTGGCAGGGGAGAGAGTGGGTGGGTGAGTGAGTGAGTTAAGAGTCAGTGAGTGAGTGGGTGGGTGGGTGAGAGTGAGAGGGTGGGTGAGTGAGTGAGAGGGTGGGTGAGTGAGTGAGAGGGTGGGTGAGAGTGAGTGAGTGGGTGGGTGGGTGAGTGAGAGGGTGGGTGAGAGTGAGTGAGTGGGTGGGTGAGTGAGTGGGTGAAATGCACCAGTAGAGGGTGAGGGGAAAAAAAACTCTTGGCTGTACTTCCTTGCAGGCTGACTAGCTCAGTGTTTCCCCTACGCCCGGCTTGGACAAGAGGGAAAATAAATAATTTTAATGAAAAAAAAAAAAAAAGTATATTATTCTTTTTTTAAAATATATCTTTTTTTTATTTTTTTTAATGTAGCTGCAATATTTCCCTTACCGCAGAATGCGGGAATGATCAAAATAGCATCTGGAAAAACCCTTGCCAAAACAGCTTCGGTTTGCCGTTAGGCCTAATTAAAATTTTCAATGGCAGCGCTGATATTATGAGGGTGTAATTATAGTTTCCGCCTCTACGCAAAATGGCGCACTTTCACCGCCCGGCCTGAAAACAAATCTAGGGGAAACACTGTAGCTGATGACAGAGTTACCGATTACTGCGCTGCATTTCACAAAAAAATGTGTAAACTAAGTCTTAAAACAATAATCATAATTAAGAATCGTGATTCATAAGATTTAAAGCATTTATATCGATTATTGGTGAAGCCAAAGCGATTCATTCTATTTATTTATTTTAGCAGATCGATTTAGTTGAATCGGTAGGACTGACAATCGATTCATCGATGCATCGCATGAATCGTTACACTACTAATACATACACATACATACATAAATAAAAGTATATGTTTCAGCAATGGCTCCAATTTTATCGCTAATGGTTACTATGACAGCACCTGTGGCATTTAAAGGGCTAATAAACACCGGATTTTGTCCTGTCTCCGCCCACTTCACAATTTCAAAAGAGGGCTCAACCTTTGGCAGGAGGCTGCCGCCGAAGATGAGCTAACGTTAGCTTGCTAAGCTGAGAAGCCCGCCCGACAAGGTCAGAAACTACACTACGGTTAACCACATAAAGCAATTCCAGCTTTTAGTCCTTCAAGCTAGCTAGCTAACGTTAGAAAAAAAGTGTTTCAAAAACAGAGCTGCGTGCTACTGCTGGCTAACGTTATGACAACAATTGGAGACAACGCTACACTACAGTTTCTCGTCCGGAGGGAATTATGGAAATTTTTAAACAGTGCCAGCGCTGGTATATTCACAAAAAAAATACTAAAACGTAAAATATCTAGACCCATTTCTTGTTTGTAAACAAAGGAGGATGCGTGCGCAACCCTGGGGCAAAAAGTGTATCAGCTTGGCAGGCTATCACAATGCGGCTGACCCGATCATCAACGATTTAACGTACTAAATGTATCTGATTTTGTTTCTGGTTCTTTTATTTCACTTTCATCTTGGCAAAGCTATACAAATTATATCTAGTGTTAGTCTTATTACAACTTATCTGTAACTTTTTTTGTTCCAAGCTAGCATATCTAGCTGTATTTAACGTTACGTTATAAATGAGTGCAAGCTAACTGTCAACGTTTGATAACTTAATTGTAAACGTTAGTCCAACGCAGTAAGTTGGACAGATAGTCCACACCACATTAACAAATTTAAAAAAATGTTTGAAATTGATGTAGTGTAACTTCTGTTAGTGCCGTTAATAATGATAACGTTTGGCCAGAAATAGGAGTCTGCATAGCCTGTTTAGCTGGAAATGTGCTTTTTCAGGAAAATACGTTGGCTAACATTAACTCTAAGATCGTTAGTTTGCTTTCTTTAGATTGTACAAAATTAAAGATTAACTTTGGTAGCCTAATCTAGCATTTAGCAAATGTTGGCGAATTAATGTTCATGTGAGATTCAACCAAGACAGTAACGTTACAGTGGCTAGTTAACATGTGTGGGCTAACGCTACATAGACAGACCACACGCCCCCGGTTTACAAACACAGGATACTCCCAAAAAAAGTGACTTTTAGACCCACCTGCACCTCAGCACATCTGCGCTTGCAAACTAATGTTAGTCCACCACTACACGATACAATTAGCTAGCTAGCACGCTAAAGTAATGAATGTAGTGCCTCTTGGAAAGTTAACCTACCGGCCAAACCCAAATAATGTTAGTAACTAACAGTAACAGCACCCCGGTGATAAATATCAACCTGTGTCTTGACGACATGAACATAATAACCAGCAAGACTTTTTAATGGTAATTTTTATATCTCAGGCCAGCTTGCTAAAATGGTAAGCGTCCATTTATACATTGTTATAGCTAGCTTGCCAATTAGCTAGCTCGCCAGCGGGGAATCCCACATTCATAATTAGAGCAAGCCGTTGTTATGCTAGGTTAGCTGTCACTTGCATAACTTTTTATTAAAGTATATTTTGATCTTGGGTCAAAATAGTCCCACGGTATGTTTTTTGTCATGGATAGCTAGCTAGCCACCGACTTGCTTCCAAACTGCAGCTATAACATTAGCTACGGTCGGAACTGTCTTCGTTCAATTGAGTGCCTAATTTATATGATGAGATAAGAGCCATCATAACATACTTCAGGACACTTACTAAATTGAATAAATATTACACACATTTACACCAAACTGCTTAGTTATCTCAGTGTTGATGTAACAAAGATATTCGTTGTCAAACAGGTGTCCTTCATCATCCATTTCAGCTTCTACAATTACAAGTTGATGTTGATGTCATTTGCAATATTGAATATTCTGCCCAAGCGTTGCGTGCGCACCTCAATTGTGACGTTTTTACTTTTTTTTATGTCACGGATAGGGGCGTGGCACAAACGAAACTTTTCAGTTTGGATTTCAGCGAATGCCTCTTTTTTGACACAAAATGCGGTGGCACAGCTTAAAACAATAGAATATATGTGATTTATGAAATTGAGACAAGATACTCGGCTTTATAACTCCAAATATTTGATTTAGTGTTTATTAAAGGTTATAATTTTATAGGCCAATATTGGTTTAGGAGTACATTTTCAATCTCTGCTAGTTTATTTGCTGTCAAGTACATTTGAGGAAGGGGTTAATGCAAAACCAAAACTAATAACGTTAACTTCTCACACCCACACTCGTGACAACCTGCCATAACAGGAAAAAAAACATTTATCACTAAACAGATTTTCAATCAGTACTAGTCTGTGTAGATCTATTTGGAACTTTGTTGAAAAAGCGTAGGACTAGATTAATCATTTATAAACAAAGAAAACATGTTCACTGTATAACCAAATATGAAGTATGCATACTTATATTCTCGAGATAAACTGATGTTGTTCTAGCAGGTCAATCTAAAGATAAAAAATTCACCCCTTGAATTTGTTTATTTACCATTTGTGTAAGTGTAAGCTTTATGATATATCGCTGCGCCTAGCCGTGACCGGGGTTACCTTAGTTTGAGCACCAATATTCATAACTTAATTCTTAACGAACGAACGTGGGATTTGCAAACGTTACCACGAGCTAACGTTAGCTGGTTAGTTCCAAAATAATGAAGAAATGGGTGTTATTTTATTTCCCTTTTGGGAAACGCATAAGTTAGTTCGCTATATACTTTTGTATTTTAACGTTAGTTTACAACACTAGTTGGACACTAACGTTTGGCAGCTAGCTAGCGTTAACCTACCTTTTCATAATCTAACGTTAGCTAGCTAGCTATTACAATAGTGACATCACAGGGCAGGCGGTTATTTGTTCATATAGCAAACGATAACTAATCAATTTAGCCAAATTATGAGCCGTGCTCGGGTAACTAGATGGTTTTAGTGCTATGTGCTTGTTCATTCGCTAGGAAACATTGGTTAACGTTACCCAGGTGTTCAGCAAAACGCGGATAAGTAGTAACGTTAGCTACAAAACGTTAGCTAGCTTACTTGCTGTCGTTAATACACTGATTTCAGTACAGCAAAAAGCATTGCCTATATCAGCTACGTTGGTTGGCCTGACAGCAGAATGTACGCACTGTAGCAACATAAACGAACAAGCGAAATAGCGACCAGTAAAATTCTGTTTAGCTAGCTATCGTCAGTACGTTAGCTAACGTTACTAGGTCCAAATTATTAGCGCTATTACAGTTAACGTTACACAAAACACGTTTCATTTCACAATCACACCAAGCATCTAAAATATTTCGCTTGTATATATCAAAATTAGCAGAATATAACTAACCTTGTTAGGAAGATCCTTAAGGTACACTGATTTTTAATTCCATGCCGGTGATCATAACATTAGATCAACAGCTTTCTCTGCCGTGGCGCTTTAGAGCGGAAGTTATTGTGCAGTGTGTTATGAAGAACAGGTTAGCTAGCTAGCTACCAAGCAAGCTAACTAACGTGTGTACTCCATCTACAAGTCAGCCACTTGTGTTTTCAAGTCATTTCTTCTTTTTCAAAGACATATAATATTAATTTTTTTAAAGACATCATTAATATGCGTTAGTTACACACATTCCCAAGCACGTGTATCAAAAAGTGAATAATAGGCATATGTAGGTTACGTCATGACGTTGGTGTTGCACGGCACGCACCTTCTAAAATTGCGCGTTCTCTAAAAACCGGCTACATTTGTCCCACTGTTGATGGGCGTGTTTGTCTTCAACATACAACATGCACATTTGTGTGTTTGAAACGTTCTTCGGCCAGCTAGTTTTCGCTTATAAATGGCATTTACACAGACCACTTTTATGGAACTGGTACCTACATTTGCAAAACATAGCTCGAAGCTCTAGTGGGTGGATTTCTAGCGATGGGAGAGTTTTGACGTTTCATGAACCGCATAATGGGCGGAGCTATGAGTTGTCAGTCATTAACTCATTTGAAACAATCAAAACATTTTGCTCTCCACAGCTAAGCACCATGATCAAACCACAGTCACTGATACCATGACAAAGCCTAATTCTCCATTACTACTGATTTCAAGTTAAGATAACACCTTCCAGCTTGTGTCTTTTTATGACACACCTATCATTTCAGATTGATGGTAAACACTTCCCTGGCATTCAAAGTTCAAACATTAACAATTCATTATTTTTCCTTCATGATAGTAGGCAGACATTCTGAAATATATCATTTGCCTGGCCCTGATGAAATCCTCCCCCTGTCACTTGACTCATAACAATGCTGAAAATATTTCCAGTTCCTGTACACATTTCTCTAAATGTTTTACTGGTGGGCATACCTCAAAAATAATAGGGAAAAATCTCATTGTAAATCAGTGACTCCTAGTGCTAGTCCAAAGCAACAGCACCTTTAATTTTTCCCCAATTTTCCAAAATACCAGCTGTTGGCCCTTCCATCTCTGCAACAGTGCTTGCAATTTGGAAGGGCCACACACTTGCCCTCACATGGGGTGCGTCCCAGTGTTCTTCACTCCCCACCTCCTTTCCTCCACTCCCCCACTACCACTCCTCTCCTACCCGGAAGTACGCAACTGCCTGAAAAACCGCCTGAACGTTTTGAGTACAAGTATATAATGTACCTGACATTGTGGTTTGCATTGAGACATTAATTAATATGCAACCATTAATATGTAATTAAGATGTAATCAGCAACATTAGACTAAAACACAAAGATCTGTTTCTGGGGCACGGAGGGGAGGAGGTGGTAGTGGAGGAAAGGAGGATGCATTTTTTGAGTATTGGGACACATCCAGCTACTACTTTTCCAATCACAAATCAGATAGCTGAGTTGCTGCAGTTACTGGACCAGATGAATTTGCCCCTGGCGCAGGCAAATCACCGAAGTATCACAGGCGCTCGACCCAGCAGTCCTCACTTGTGAGCTATGGAGCCTGGTTACCTTATCAACTGCGACATTACGAATGCCATTTCTTTCCCGTTGCTGCCTGCAGCAAACGTCTGGGTGATATTTTATACCAGAGGTGCACAACAAGGGCTGGCTGTTTCGGTATTTTGTGCCAACTTCTGCTCTTAATTATTTAATTAGCTCAATATCTTGATTTTACATTTGTATAAGCACCAGCTACAGCCCCAGACTGCAAATGTATCCTAAAGATTTTATTGTTAAGTACAGGAATGAACCAGCGACAAGCGTAGTTTATAGAGCTGTCAGAAAACTAAAACTAAGGTATTTGGTTGGAACAAAAACCAGCATGCAGATCAGCCCTCCAGGACCAGAGTTATGCACCCCTTTTTTCCATACTTTAGTGATCACAACTATGACACTAAAAGTGTTTTGTCAACTAGTTCAATGAGAGATCTTTCTTAAACGTGGTTTGTTTATCACAGCATATTTTTTTCATGAACACTGAGATTAATAATGAGCTCTCCAACTAGCTCTTTATTGATTAAAGCAGGATAATGAATTGACATTCTGAAGGTTGGTGTGAACCTATCCTTGATGTTTCGTCATTTCCAGTGATGCCTTTTGAATTTGGTTAACCACAATGTGAAGTGGGATATTTTTCAAATAGCATAGGCTAATAGTTGGGGAACTGGGCTTGCAACTCCAAAATTGTAGGTTTGAGGTCTGCTGTTATGACCAAAAAAACATAAAACGTAAAGACCACGCGTGTTGCTAGCAACTTCTGTAGAAAGCTATCCATTTGTATGGTTTATGAACTGACTGTGTAACATTGACAAGTTCTTAAGGCAGTTCGTTGTTACATTTTTACACTCTAATGGTTAAGAAATATTGTGCAACACTAATACAATTGATCGCGTTGTCTGACATTCGTTTAAATTCCTGTTGCAGGCGTTTCAATGTGGTAGCATAAAGGTTTTTGAAAATGTGCATGCGTTATCTTTATTTATTCAGATCAGCGTAAACAGCCCTTAAACTGATGTAACTAGAGCAAGCGTGTGAACGAGTGTGCATTCAATCAATTACGAGTTGATGGGTGACAGGTATGACGTCATAGCCTGCTGTATATTTGTCTTTTCTCGTGCTTCGCCGCAATGTTTGCGGACTTAACGTCAGAAGACCAAGAGCAGGTTAATATTTGGACATCCAACAAGAGGACTGTCGAAAAACGCCAATACCCAAGACAAGCACTGCAAGCGAGTTGTAGCTACTGCAACACGCGGCCATTTTTAGTTCGCTCACTCAATCTTGCTGCATGTGCTAAAGGTAACCTATATTTTTGGTAGACTTAAGTAACAATGCATGTGAACAGCTCAAATTCATTCAAAAGTGCCCGTCATATTTGACAGAATTAAAGAAAGGAGTTAGTAGCTCGTTAGCGCGACAGTGGGTCTCTTCATCTAGCCGTGGTCCTGCACAGCAGATTAACGCGTCACCTATACAGCAATTAATTCTCACGAGCAGATAGCCTGCAATTAGTGAATCACAAATTTGCTGTTTGGACATGGAAACAACCGACAGTATTTTATGTGCTTAGCTTGCTTCAATTCCGCCCGTACCACACAGACAGTAGGTACCGGAGTATTAGTAGGATAATTAACCTTTGGACACTGGACTGTCAAGTATTGTGCGTGCGTCAACACAAGCGGGTAAAACAAATCTCCAGAATATTTTTAATTTTGGGCAATGTCATAGAAACACTAAAATCTTGGCGGCTAGCGAGCTACGTGTGCAATTTCACCGTGATCTCTGGTAATTTTAGAAGCGTATGGTTACATCTCTTAAACATGAAAATGCGACAAGTACTCTGCATTGTTCCTATAGGCTACATTAACTTGTAGGATAGCGCCTTCTGCCGACATAAAGCAGAGGTTTACAATGCACGCAGTTTCAAAACTTATCAGAGAAATATATGATTAAACGTATATATTCAAGGTAATATGCTGCACAGCAGTAAATCGTATGTACACCAGGGGTTCTCACTCAGTCCTGGGCCCCCTTTCTACGTTGCTTCTTGTTGCAGCCAATCTCTTGATCAATTAAGGTTCTTCAAAACATGTGCTTATGATCTTTCATGTCTTCTAATATTAAACAAACAAAAATTTCAACCCTTGCTCCAGAATTAGTAAAATATGTTAGACTAGATAAGGATAGCCCTAACTCTAAACTTACCACAATGTCAAAAAGCCAAGTAAACAGAACTGTTCGAATTAGGTTATTTTCATTTTACAAAAAGATCACAATCTGAACGACTGAAAAAATTTATTTGTAAGAAAAATCATACATAGGCGATTTAAGCATGTTTATTTCCTACTTTCACCATGTAATTGCATTGCTTTATCAAATAATGAAAACAAAACCAACACAAAATGCATTTTAGAGCCACAGTTGTGAACTAACACAAACAAAAAAAGCAAAAAGTTTTTGTTTACAATTTCTAGTAGCTTTCACAGGTGACGAGTAAAGGCTGGCACAAGCATTACAGTCACAGCCTACAGATAAATGTACAGCAATAGGCACTATATGGCATCTGAATCAGAATTATTCTGGCCAGTTAGTTTTGTTCAGCACAGTAAATGGAGGATCTCCTGGACTAGCTTGACAACTAAGAGTATTTTATTATTTTTTTTATGGTGGGGGGTGCAGACAGACCAGTTGGTGAAACGTTAATGGGGGAAAAAAAGGTCTTTTAAGTTTTAAATTGTTCCCCTTCAAATAAATCTGAAAGGAACGAAGGGAAATTCAAGTGTTACATACAGTATAAAAACATTTGTTAATTTTTTAGGAAAACTACTCTGGCTCACTATACAGATATGACCCATGTACAAATCAAATGCGTGTAATTATTGGCAATTTTCTAAACTTGTGAATGTTTTTAGACGGATTACTGCAACACAAAACTGAAGAGAGCATCCAGGCAAAGGGGTGACTGAAATCTGTCACTGATGCGAATACCATGCAATCAAATCTGACTTTCTCCGCACTGTACAATTTGACAGGTACACAAGTGTTCCAAGGAATGTCAGTTTTATATTCTATTCTCGGTTTATTTCGGTTCTTATAGCGTATCTGAATGTTATAGCAATCACTCCCTTGACTTGCAGCTGAGAAAATGTTAATGTGAGTACCCCCCGAAGTACTTGTTATCAAATGCGAGTACCCCATCAATACATTTGACATTCTTTACAGTTTTATAGATGCACATTTTAAGGAATGTCCCAAAATGTATACTGTAACTGCAGGTCTTATTGCAACCACCCCCTTTATATGCATCAGAGGAAATTATGCAAAAGCTACACGCAAAAAAAAAAATGTAAAAGACTGACCCACAGACTGGTATTTATGTACTTAAACTAAATTTGAGCTAAATTGGTTGCCTCCCTGTGGCAAGTGCCATTTGTACAAGGCAGAAGAAACTGGTGTAGTCAGATTTTTACATATGATAGGCTAAGGTCATATGCAGACAAAACACCTATCTAGCTGAATTAAAATAATTGTTCCATTTTTTTTTCTTCAAATCCACAACAGATTAGGGGAAGGGCCAAAACACTGAATACTGCATGCCTAACAGTACTATGGCATGTGCTACCTTTTCTGACATTCATAATACCTTTTGTGAAAAAACACAGAACATAAAAAATAAAAAATAAAAAAAACCTCAAGACCTGCAGTCTTAATCTAGTGCTAAAAAGTGAACACTTCTGACACCACATTACATCTTGTGTTTGCAATGTTAAAACAACAAACCTTGTGGTAAGCTATAACAAAGTGGCGGTGACTATAAAATTGGTTCAACACCAGTATAGGATTTACATTTGTCCTGATGTACAATTCAAACGAAACAATAAATTAATGCCGTTAAGCTGCGCAAATAAATCTGAATAAATACAACTGACGCATGTAATCGAATCTACCTCTATGCGAGAACAAGAAAAACCCAAAGCTGAATTCACAGACGCGGTAAGCTGCCTCGCGGTGACAATATTATCCCGAAGACGTAGAAGAGTCCCATCAGGAGGTTGAGTTTTGCGGTTTTCTGGGGGATTTGGGAGTAGCACTGGCTGCGGAACTGCTTCTCCAGAGGGAACGCCATCGGCAGTGTGAGCAGAGGCAGGGCCATGCTGATGGTGTAGCGGGTCGCCAGAATGCAGAAAAGGACGTACGGGACAAAGAGCAGGAGGCTACACGCAAAAAAAAAAAGTAAAAGACTGACCCACAGACTGGTATTTATGTACTTAAACTAAATTTGAGCTAAATTGGTTGCCTCCCCTGTGGCAAGTGCCATTTGTACAAGGCAGAAGAAACTGGTGTAGTCAGATTTTTACATATGATAGGCTAAGGTCATATGCAGACAAAACACCTATCTAGCTGAATTAAAATAATTGTTCCTTTTTTTTTTTTCTTCAAATCCACAACAGATTAGGGGAAGGGCCCAAACACTGAATACTGCATGCCTAACAGTACTATGGCATGTGCTACCTTTTCTGACATTCATAATACCTTTCGTGAAAAAACACAGAAAATAAAAAATAAAAAAAACCTCAAGACCTGCAGTCTTAATCTAGTGCTAAAAAGTGAACACTTCTGACACCACATTACATCTTGTGTTTGCAATGTTAAAACAACAAACCTTGTGGTAAGCTATAACAAAGTGGCGGTGACTATAAAATTGGTTCAACACCAGTATAGGATTTACATTTGTCCTGATGTACAATTCAAACGAAACAATAAATTAATGCCGTTAAGCTGCGCAAATAAATCTGAATAAATACAACTGACGCATGTAATCGAATCTACCTCTATGCGAGAACAAGAAAAACCCAAAGCTGAATTCACAGACGCGGTAAGCTGCCTCGCGGTGACAATATTATCCCGAAGACGTAGAAGAGTCCCATCAGGAGGTTGAGTTTTGCGGTTTTCTGTGGGATTTTGGAGTAGCATTGGCTGCGGAACTGCTTCTCCAGAGGGAACGCCATCGGCAGTGTGAGCAGAGGCAGGGCCATGCTGATGGTGTAGCGGGTCGCCAGAATGCAGAAAAGGACGTACGGGACAAAGAGCAGGAGGTTGAACAGCACGTAGGACAGCGTGGGTCCAATGAGGATGGCCAGGGTGACGATGCCCGCCTGCTTGTCAGAGTCCATGTCTCGTGTGTTGTTGCTGTGCAGGATGGCCTCAGTGTTCAGGGCCAGCGGGACGGCATAGACCAGGGGCAGCATCGAGAGGTGACCCACCTGGACAGCGTGGGCAAACATGACCGCGAGGGGGCCGAAGGTAATCAGGATTACTACATCCCCCAGGGCCACATACTTCAGCCCAATACCTGCAAACACACAAACAAAAAAAGAGGAATACAATTAAAAGGGCACGATTCCTCCCGTTCCTTTAACATATAGACAGCCCTCATTTCAGAAGTGGTCAGATCGTCCATTCTAAATAGACAGCTTGAACTACAGCCAAGGTTTATGTGGAGTCATAAATAAAATGAGTTTTACAAAGAGTTACAAATATTAAGTGAAAACATATTAGTTACAAATACTGCGAGTCCATATTTGTGGCAAGGCAGTAAGGAAAGTTAAGAAGAAGCATGACTATCTGAGAAAATTCTACAGGTATTCACCTCCGGTATAAAGAAAGGAGCTGGAGAGTCCCCCAAAGTAAATGAGGGCCAGGTGCTCCAACTTCAGTGTGGACAGGTAATACAGTAGGGTTGCACACAAGCACCCAAGAGAGTAGAGCACAGCTCCAAACATGACAACATCCTGGGGCTCCAGGATCTGATCCACCAATGTCCTGTCGTCGCTCTTTTTGTGGTCGATCCCTTTGGAGAAATCGTAGTAAGTGTTCACCAGGTTTCCTGCTCCATGTACCACCAGTACAGCCACAGCGCACACCAACAGAATCACAAAGTCCACTGTCCCCGCTGACTTGTAGGCCAGCGCACTGCCTAGTGCCACAGGTATCAGGGAGGCACTGAAACTCCACGGACGTAGGGCCAGGACGTAGGCAGCGCATTTTTGCTTCATGTCCGTCGCTACTCTGGCCATTCCGGAGGATTTTTCGGTGTGGTTCCTGTCCAAACCGTTCAAACCAGGATCTTCTCTGGCTCCGTTGTGCCCGTTTGCTGCAGCCAACATATACGTCTCCGCACAGATTGGTGTCTGCCCCTCTGCCATCCTAATGACAGGATGTGTGGGAGTACTGCAGAGTGCTCCAGCCAGGGGGAATTAAGGTAAACCTGAGGAAGAAAATCAATTTAAACAAGTCAACTCATAAAGATCCATTAGAATATGATTATATGAATTTAGTTAGCAATGCAACAGTGTCTAAAATGTGAATCCATTAAGAGTGGGTGTGGAACACCGTTGCAACACAGCGAAGGGGGGGGGGGGGGGGGGGTTCTTCAGTGCACTGCTGTAGCACTTCACAGCATAATACTGTGCTGTATTAAGTAGAACTTAAACTCAAAGAAAATGGGGGCGCTGATTAGCCCTGATCTACTGGCCCCAATATAGACCGCCTAGTTAGCTCACAAAGTTTGCAGACGAATCGCGTCAAGCGACTACCTTGGCAAGATTTAAGGGTAGACACCTAGCTAAATGAGATACCTGGTTAATCAGCGCAATGAAAATGGAACTTAAAATCGTATCAAATACTCCTCAAACATTCAACATTGATACCCTATTCCAAGAAAACACTGCATTAGCTGACAAGCCAAGTGATTAGCGGAGATTATCCCCTCGGCTCAGTGCTAGCTGACTAGTTAGTTAGCTGCCAAGGTAATATCTAAACAGGACCGCAAACATTATAAACTTACCCACGCGTGTACTATTCTATATAGGCTGTCTAGTTCACCTATATATCATTCTTCTTGCTCTTACATGACCCTTTTGTGACAAATGAACTTGCCTTGATATCACGCAGCTACCTACGTGTCAAATCTGACTTAGCTAAACACCACCTGAAAGCCGCCATTTTGTCCAGCCCTTTTTAGTGTAACATTTTTAGTGTCCGAAGGAAACATGGTCCCGATTCAAGTAGATCCTTCCCATTACAAAATATACAGTGATGTGACGTGCTCTCAGCAAGCATTTCGCCAGTCAGACCACCCAGTCTGTGTTCTCTTTTCCACTTGGATGACGAGACGCCTTTTCCGAACTGTTACCTTTTGAGATGTTTGCAACCATATGACGTTTTAACTTAATCGACCACAGACAGTGGTATTGCACCTTTTCACAGCATTGTCAATATAAACAAAATAAACGTGCCAACTGATCAGTTAGGTACTCCGTTAAAGCCTTTTAGACTGTATTCAATTGCAATTCTATTTTGCACTAAGCATATAGTCACGTTGAATTTGCACGACAGTAAAATTTTATTTAATGCAGAAATTAAGTCATGATCAAGTAAGATGAAATCAAATACGGTAAAGCAAAAATGTAATAATTTACATATAGATGGATTTTAATTCGTGCCATGTGACATCATATGTATTTATGTCACATTCTATTCTCAGTTATTAATTTCTTCAATGACCCACATAACCTCTGACATGAAACAAATTATAACAAAATGCTGTTTAAAATCTATATTTTAAAGTGCAAGATACTTGCCAATGTATAAAAGTTTGGGCTGAACTGTCTGCCTTTTTATGTTTTCTGCCAAATTAAATTCACATAAACATCACATGTAAAAGACTGTATACTTGAACTTCAATAAGTGTAGTACCTCATGAGGTGTTGAAAAAGTTTGATACCATTTTCACTTATGCATACCTATGTGTGTGCGCATTACATATACCTATGTGTGTGCGCATTACGTATACCTATGTGTGTGCGCATTACATATACCTATGCAGGGCTTCCCCCAGGAAAACCGTTAGTGGAGGGGGAAGCACCTCAGAGGGTAAGCAGCAGTGGTTCTCATGAAGAGGCCAGCCGTGGTATTCACATGGTATCGCCATGTCATTCAAATGGTGGTTTTCCCCTTCCTTGGAATCTGAGGTTTGTTGATCTTTATCTGATGTTTCTGGATTGCTTGTGAATTAGGCAGAGGTGCCGCTCTTGATACCTGGGGGAAACCAGTGCTACTGTACGTGTGTATGTCAAATTGTATGCATAGGCCTGCATGCTTACTCTAGCCTCATCAAGAAGTACACACACATATTGATGAAACACATATTGTCTCATAAAAATAATGCTAGAAAATGAAGGCTGGCATTGGTGGTACAAAGTTATTTTGCATATTTGTTCAATACTGTTATGATTACGGTGATGATAATTCTATAATATGACGGAAATTGTGGTGTGTCAAACTCATTGAATCACATAGGAATAGAAGTTCCTCTAGCACCTGGATAATTCTCTTCTCTACTCCAAGTGGACTTTGCATAGTATGGCTCTATGAATAATTTGTGTAGGATCTGAAGGGAAATTTAAATTTGAACTAATTTAGAGCCTACCTGGGGTACACTTTGAAAGCAGCACTTCACCCTGATGTATTTTGTAGTCCTGCTTTAAGATTACCCATACCCTGAAGCCCAAAATGAAAATGGCCATGGTTCGCACAAAGTAGGCTTCTGGGAGAAACTGTAAGTTGGCTACAAAATGAGAGGAAATAAGATAATATAAGAAATGAGGACTAAGTGCATTGGAGGCATATGTGTCATTGCGAATGATGTCCTCATCAGGTTACCTAGCCTCCAGTTTTGGATGTTTTGGCACTCAGTCACCATATCCTCTGGGAGTGCATTGACTAATCAGGCTCAGGCCAGGAGCTGGTTGCCTTTGCCAAGGCTCAACTCTTAAAACCATATCCTCTGTGTGTCCCTTTCTGCCTGCTGCCGGACCTCTGGGTTCTTCTTCTTGCATAATAAATGCTGTGAAGCTTTTCTCCACAGCTACTCCACAGCCAAGCATGTGCACCTTCCTTGGACTGCCAGTGTTCTGGTTCTTTGGTCTTTCTGTTGGCAACTTCCCCCAAAAAGCGCTGTCAATAAGGTTCAACATGATTGTTCACTTGTAGCCTACCACAGAAGGCCGGAGATTTTGTGAAGGTATTTTGTTTAGGGAATTGAGCCTCCAGAGGTTTATGTCAATCAGCTGGTCTCCTGAGACTGAAATGCAGATGCATTTTTCTGACTGGTCTGTTGCTAATTTCTTGTATTTTTCTAGCTTTTTCTGGACCTGCTAACAAACCAGGACATAGCCTACCTGATTATGGTAGAATTTTAACGTCCCATCTACAAGTCATACTCAAGGAGCCAACTGTGATGTGCTCACACCCATTATGTGTCTCATACCACAGTCTGGATTTACCTTTTTGAGATTGTTGGTGTGGGATTAATGTGAATTGAATGCCAACAGAAATGGATAATTTTATTTTCCATATATCCGTGATGCTGGCATCGTTTTGTCTCTTTCAGAAAATAATACCAGAAAAATCCTATAAAGTTATGACTCGTTTTGTTGTGTTTCCAATGGTCTTTCCAAATCTAAATATCAATAAACATTTGGAGAAAGATTCTGTTTAGGGCTTTTGCACAATACATGTTTGATTGGTTTAATATGTTTCCTTCAGTGCCTGGATAGAACAGTCATGTGATTTCAGTCATACAAGGGCCAATGGGCTTTGTACAATGTACAGAAAACTATTGTCTAAAACTGGCTTTAGATTAAAATGCGTCCAGCCGGTTTCCTTTCGGCTTGAACTTGACAAGCACTGACCTCCATTTAAAGTAATGTGATACCGCTTGGCAGTCTGTGCTGTGCGGAGTAGCGCTGCAGCAGAAAATAGAAAAAAAAAGTGGGAGTTTGGTGCAGACACCAAACTTGAAAGCGACTTCAAGACTGAAGTGGAGCCGGACTGTTGGTTCTTTCCCGCTGTGACTTGCATTCTTTTCATAAATTAAAAATAATAGCCTAATAAAGACCAGTTCGATGGTCATAGCCTCATAAATGTTGACGAACTTTGGAGTATTTCATTCTTTGGGAAAGTAGTTGGAGGCTTTGCAGTGATGGAGTGCCAGACATTCAGAAGTCATCGAAAAGGCGAATCCAGTGTTATATTCTGCACATTGTGTGTGATCAGTGTTTTTATATCAGGGATGCAAGAAACCGCAGCATTCCCTACCTGGAGGATTGAGGTAGGGGGTGCCTATTGTATTTTCTGTGTACATTATTTCTGTTATGTCTTTCGTAATGTCATGTTATGTTGATAATGTTTAAATAGCCTACAATAAATTGGTTGAATAGTTTCTATAAAAGTTCCAGTTTTAGAGGCCTGTGTCGCCTCTACGACATGAAATAATTTTTTATCATAAGATAAATGCTAGATATAAATATGTTGAAAGAGTAATGTAGAAGATCCATACATTATATTAGCTTTAATAGTCGTTTAGCAAAAACAGAGCTTTGTGAAAAATTATTTTAGTAAAACGTTCAGTAACATTACAACAGTAACTTCCAAAAGTAGCTAGCCAGACGGCGTCTTTCCCCATACTTTTCACTGCGAATTGAGCTGAAATCCGGTGAGTCCTCTGAGATTAAAAAAAGGCTTCTTCCGCTGTAAGGTCATCTCCATGACGATTAGATAAACTTCACAGAACTGCACCGTTTTTTATGTGAAAACTTTCCATTTCCCGTACTTTTTTCATTATTTTTTAACATTATTATTCGGTGTTGCGTGTAGCCTGTATGTCCCCCTGCCAAAACTTCATTCCTCGTTAAACCTTTTCTTCTGTAATTTGATACTAAATGTAACTTCAACATCCATTAGCCAAATGCATTAAGCCCACGTGTTTACGGTGACCTGGGCTGTCTGATTATAGTATATTAATTAAATTGATTTTTATTGACAAGCTATTTATTATAATTTTTTAAGGTAATACATAAAGCATAAATTAATCAGTTAATAATTTAGGAAATGTCATGTGACTCCAGTGAATGTCGCAATACTGCTGGAGAAAGCCAGTTTTGGGTCAATTGTAATGTTAGTAAAGGCATGTCCTTCATAAAAATACCTCAGATATGATCATTTATATAACAGTAATATGTAGTAATAACATCTTGTTAATAAGGCAGAGAGTCTGTTGTAGTTGACAGCACAGCTTTATTGTCAATAATTTACCCCTGTGCACATGCATGTAATTCATTCTCTTTAATACATCACACAGTACATCATAGTACGTCATACAGCGGATTTATTTTTATGAAACTAGTTAGGGGGCTCCTGAGTACCTCACTCAGATGGCTGGGTCACAGGTTCAAGCCTCAGCTTTGTCATTAAACAACGATGACTAAGAGCCTGCACTCAGAGGCAGTTACAATCCTGCCAAATGTAGGGTGGGTTTACAATCCTGCCAAATGTAGGGTGGGTTTAAGCCTGTCAATCTTCCTTCCGTTACTACTGCTTAAGTCCCTCCCAGTTTTTTTTTGTTTTTTTTGTGCCAGACCCTCACTCACTACCAGTGCTCACTAGTAGCTAGCAGTTGGTGTCAGAGAGAGACACGCTTCATCTCCATTTAGTTCTGTATTATAGGTTGGCCTATAGAGTGTACAATAGACACTAGCTGACCGGTAAGTTTGTATATTAAAACTACAGTGTTCCTTCTTTAAGTGCCATAGTGGTGGAAATATGAAAAATTGGGAATTCCAAATTGGGCAGAATAAAAAGAAAATATAAAACAATAATGGGTGGCCATTATTGAGTAGATCAGAGGAACTGAATCCTCGTGCCTTGGCTCAAGTTGGAATGAACAGTGGCCCTCAGAATGCAGAAAAAAGAGAGAAAGGGCTTAAAGTTGAACAGTCAAAGAAACATGGCCAGATGGTGGTGCAGGTCCCCCGGGGAAAGATGATCTGGTTCAAAAAGGGCTGCTTCCACTGAGCTCGTCTTAGACTTGGAACACCTCTTCCATTTTTCCTCCTTTTTCCTAGGAGCACAGCGAGCCACTCGTTGCCAAGGCTGCGGCTTAGAGCAGCACTCAGCTCCCAGTGCACCTGAAGAGGTGCCAGGGCCTTTGTGAGTGGTACTGTACCAGACACAGCCAGAAGCCAGTCGGCTTCCTCCTCAGGAATGCCTGCGCCGTCGCACTTGGGTAGAAGTAGCAATGCTCATAAATCCTGTTTCCTTGTCTCCGTTATCAGTAATACGGAAAGGCTTTCCTACACGCCCTTCGTGGCTGGCCAGAAAATGTGTCTGGGCCTCTGCTGCTGGCAAAGCTGTCCCATTTTCCTGAAGATTACTAAAAAAAAAGAAATCATTTTAGGAATGCAAATTGTATATACACGCTGCTTCTTCTGTGACCCAAAAAATCAGATTTAAAGAAATGTGGCTTGAAAAACAGTGGATCACAGAGATATTTTGCTGATTTTGGGAGATAATGTTCAGCTAATTGTTTCCGGTGTCTGTGTGGAAGATCATGTTTACTCCGCTGAACAGTTTGTCAGAAAGGGGAAGAAACCACTCTCTACTTTGTTGTCTCATAGAATAATCTGGGCAATTCCACAGTATATACCCCCGATTTTCCATCTGTCCTGTGACTGTTGAAAAAATGGCACCCAGTTTTACCAGACTTTTTAAACATCCTTTTGGGTAAAGTACATGCACCTTCACTATCATTCCCACATGTGCATACCCAGTACCCTAAAAAAAAAATTTTTGGAGTCCTGGTCAGCAGTAATTCTTGCTGCATTTCAGACAAAAATATTTCCCCTCTTAACTCAGTTGGAACGCTTCCCTTGTACCGGATGCACTAATGTTTAATGAGGAAATGTGTAGGGCCAAGACAACATCCAGGGCATCCCTCTCTTTTTTTAAGTAATAGAACAGCCAGTACTGCAGCCCTTTCAGGGTCAGCGTAAGTTCATGACATTCATGCTTATTTCTCAGCTTTATGACCCCCAGGGTAATGGCTGGCCGTTGTTGTTAGTCACAATCATCGAAAGGAAAACAGACTTTTTTTTTTTTTTTTTAATGGAAAGCAGAAAGGTCCGCCCCTCCTTTTGTTTGCTTCAGACAAGTAGAAAGCAGAGAGGATAACAGATAGACAAGGGACCAGAGCTGAGGAAGTACCACAGAAGAGATCAAATCCTCCCACCCACGCGGAATCGCATATGGCTTCACACTCAGCTGCCCTACGGACTGCACCACGCCTCGCCAGAAATATTATTTTAAGAACAATGCCAGAGACGGAGCATTTTCCCCCAAAAAAACTTAAATAGAGAAACAATAAGTACAAGCGATTCTTTATATAGCACAATTGTACTCCACTGACCTGCAAAATTTCCCCACAAACACAAGCTCTGGAAAAAGGCTGAGCTAGTTTGCAGGCGGCATTATGATTAAAACTAATGCATTTTTTTCATAGTGACAATTTCAGCTCTCTTGCTGGCTTTATTAAAGAAAGAGTGATTTATTCTGTCATGGCACATGGTCTTAATAGCCAGCACCAAAATGGGAGACAAGACACCTAGGCTATTCTGCAGATCTGCAGAATGCATCTTGCTCAACCGTTAAACATTATTTTTTACAACGGACCCCTTCCTGTTTCGGCATAATGAGATAGTCTTGCATGAAAGTGCAACCATCCCGTGCAGAAGATATTGAACATGATCATTGAATGAGTGCTGATGACTACCTGTAGAGTTTTGTTTGATATGTCTGTAGTAGGTCCCTCGTGTTGTTAAAGGGTTTACCGTATCGTTTTTTTTTTTTTTAAATCGGTAGACACAAAGGTTTTAGGTTGTTTATTAAAGCACTTTACAAACATCTGCCGAATCGGACCATTCCTCACCAGGGATGCTGCCCAGCTCCTGGTTCAAGCTCTCATCATCTCCCGACTGGACTACTGCAACTCCCTCCTGGCCGGGCTTCCACAGCACTCTCTCCAGCCCCGTCAGCTCATCCAGAATGCAGCAGGCCACCTGGTTTCCAACCTTTCAACCCAAATTTTCCCATGATACCGCCCTCCTGCCTTCTCTCCACTCTGGTGTTCGCATACTAAAGGAGGCTGCTAAAGCAGCTGCACCCCCATACCTTCAGGCCACGGTCCAGCCCTACACCCCAAACCCATGCTTCAAGTTCTGCTGCCACGGGGGACCTAGCTCTCCCCTCCCTGCGACGACCTGGTCATCGCCCCTCCGAGCCTCAACTCTTCTCCCTACTGGCGCCCCAATGGTGGAACGACCCGCCCATCTCAGTCCGGACAGCAGAGTCCATCCCCGTCTTCCGGTGTAACCTGAAGACCCATCTGTTCAGGAAATACCTCTCCTCCCCTGATTCCTATTGCCCTCGTTCGTCCGCATCTCCAATCAATCCTATAGAAACAAAACCTCTCTACCTTCCCTTCCACGTGTGAACTCTTGTGACAAAGGATTACCTACCGCAGGTGTGTTATGGCCAAACCAGTACACTCTCATTAATTGCTACTTGGTGTGTTGGTGATTTACGAATCTAGGACTTTTCTTTGTGCACTAACTGTAAGTCGCTCTGGATAAAAGCATCAGCTAAAGGCCTAAAATGTAAAGCCCAAAAAACATTTTTAGGACTGTTCATTTAGGATAATGTATCCCCCTCCTCCCCATTAAATATGAAGAGGTCTATGGGCTAGGCCCCCATTTATGTCTTTGTGATTTTCCTGGGGACATGGGGATGGGGCTGGCGGGGGCAGTAGTTTAGGTGGCAAAACAGTCATATGAAAATTCTAGAATTTGCAAGGTTTGCAGAGGCAGCCCGCGGCGTGTGGCTTTAAATTCCTGAAAAACCCTCATTGGTAATATCCTTAGTATTTGGATTGAGGCCATAAAAAAATCAAGTTGGGTCATTCACCATCTTGTTACTAGCTCACCCCTCCCCCTCCCCTCTAGAGTTTCATTTTCCCCTTTCCTGATGTATGTCTGAGAATACCATCTTAGTCAGGAAACTGTTTTTTCTGAGCTATAGAAGAAATGACTTGCTTCTTGGACCTCTTTCTCTTACAAGCTGCTTTACCCAGACGTGTATGAGAAAGGTCCGTGTACTTTGGTTTATTCAAGGAAATCGTCTTTGTTGTTCAACATTCTTCCATGCATATTTTAAAACTCATAAATTGTATTTGATGACCTTTGGGATGGAGTGTAATTTATTTATGTTTTGTTATAGGGTAAATCTCCTTTTTAACTGTAAAAATGTTTTATGGAGCATTAATTCAAAGAATATGTTTCCCTTGAATGGGCGCCAGGTCCAGCCTAGTGTGGAGTGCGCCGTATTTGTCATGAAATCCTTCAGCTTAAAGTCACCACAAGGTGAAAATAACTGGAAATATGGGGCTCCCAGGGTGCATCTGGTTAAGACGCTCATACATAATGCAGCCAGGTGTCCTATGGGCCAGATCAAATCTGGTATGTGCCAGCCCCGACTGGGAGCGAGCGGCCTGTGTGCTCACACATAACTGAGCATCACAGAGTCAGAGAAACCCCTTACCTCATCCCTCACATGCGCACAACTCTTCAGGATGACTGGATGTCTGCAATCTCCCCGTGTCGGTTGAGCGGCCCTCCGGCACCGTAGGTCAGCTGCACAAATTGCAGTGAACTGATGAAATGTAAAAGAAGTGGTGGACTCCCTGCTCCTCACATTTTAGAGCAGGAACCCTGTTCCTGAAGATCTACCGTCCTGTAGGTTTTCACTCCAACCCTAACAAAACACACCTCATTCAACAGATAGACATCTCACTGAGCCTAGCAGAATCAGGTGTGCCAAATTAGGGTTGAAATTAAAACCTACAGGACGGTTGATCTCCAGGAACAGGGTTGGGGACCACTGTTTTAGAGAATGCACATGCTTGTGTGCTTCCTCCCAAATGGACAGTTTCGAAAAGCTGTTTTCTTTACTTTTTTAAAAGGACCTGTACCTGTTGAAAGTTGCTTTTGATTTTTGTTTAATCTTAGTTCTTTTTGTCCAAGGAAGAAGCTCATCCCTCGGGGGTCTTGATGATTGGAATTCGTAAAAATGCCCGTTCTCAAGTGCTCCACCTCTCCAGGAACAAGCGCTACACCCTCACTCCAGAGAAACTCAAGTGGGACAAATTCAAGCTCACTTACAAGTAGGAGACATGGTTTTACAGTTTGGTTAGTTATCTTGTGTATAGAGGTGGGTCAGGGGAGTGAACTAGGCTCATCTCTCCAAATGGGAAACATTTAAATGTTTAAACGTAGAATAAACAGATCCTTTATTTTTTGCCAAGTATCACTATCAACCCCCCCCCCCCCCCCCCCCCATCCTCCATTAACCACCATTCTCAGTCCTGTGGAGAACTTCTCTTTCAGAACAAGCCATGGACGGTAAATAACCTAAATTGGAAAGGTGAGAAATACTGAAGCTAGAAAAAGACATCCTACAGTTGAGATTTGGCACATAAGATTGTGTTTAACCACTGAATTTACTCGATTTTCTTTTTTTTTTCCCACTGTAATTTCTAAGCCCACTATCCGTTATCCAATCATTTTTAATTTATCAATTAGATAAGTGCTTTGAGACTTAGTTTTTTGGAAGGCTCTTTTTGAAGTTCTAGTTTATTATTATTATTATTATTAAAAAGAATACCTTTTCATACAAGGAAACAAGGTAGGCGTTGAGCTCGCTGTTGATAACAGTGGCAGGTGTTGGTTTTTAGGGGAAATGCTTCAGTACATTCAGTTCGCGCGCGCGTTGTGTGTTCTGCTGAGGTTGCTGTCGTTCCCCCAAAACCTGATGAATGAAAGTGACACGAGGAAGGGGTTCGCCAAGGCCTTCCGCATGTGGAGCGACGTCTCTCCCTTCAGTTTCCGGGAGGTTCCGCCTCACGAGGAAGCCGACATCAAGATAGGTGGGAACTCGCGCTCTGTCCTTAGGCTCTGGTGTTACAGTCACTGTGCAAACACCTGTTGAACCGTTACTTGCTCTCTTACTGGATTTTAAAATGGAAGCATGCAAATCCCATGAATCAATTTGCATATCACTACAAAACAATCTGAGATTGTGAGAAATCCAATATAATTGAAATCCATTAAAGAACCGTGCATCTTAAACCTTATGTTTAAGGTACACAGTAAATTACTAAACACAAACTGCTGTATATGACAAAAGGACCACTTCAAGAGCCAAAAAAAACAAACAAACAGCCAGACTTACTTAGTTTTTTTTGTCCCTTAGTCCAAATGTGCACTATTTATTCTATACATAATCCTTCCTTGCAGTTTTTTTTGGTAGTTTTTGAAAAGTTACATAAATCCTGTTATGTGCATCCCTTTGATGTGTCCCGAAATCTTTTCCCTTTTGTTCCATCATGAATTCCATGTAAAAGAGGATAATTTATGTCTGGGCTAGACATTTGATTTGTTGAGGACACACTCACAGATTTACAGGCTGTGGAGCTAGGAGCATTAGAGAATATGTCTCATAGGAACTGAAAATTATGTTTTTTTCTCTTTCTCTCTCTCTCTCACCCACACGCACAAACAAATACACATACACACACACACACACACACACACACACACACACACACACACACACACACACACACACACACACACACAAACACGCACATACAAACACATGCACACACTGGTAGGCTTTTACCCCATCAACCATACTGACTGCATGCAGTCTTACCTGCACCACTGTTTTGATGGCATCACTGGTGAGCTGGCCCATGCATTCTTTCCCTCAAATGGAGAAATCCACTTTGATGACCATGAGTACTGGATCCTGGGAAACATGCGCTTCAGCTGGAAGAAAGGTATACCAGACTATGAAGGTATCTTTTTCACTGCTTGTTGCATTGATTGAACAACTTTTTGCCCATGTTTTATTTTAACTTTATTCCTCAGTTTTGAATGACCAATTGCAATTGTTTACCCGTCACATCCCTAAAACATCCTCCTTCGATTTGGGAGGGAAAGAGAGACTAGCATGCACATTCTCAAAACGCATGCAGCTAACCGCTGCTTCATACTTGATAGGCTGAGCTGCACAGCCTTTGTGCTGCAGGCTGGCTGTCTCATGTAGCAAGTACACACGTACACACGTACACTGCTTGCTCGTGATTGGGCAAGTGCTCCTCAGACAATACTATGGCCAACTATGTCCCAGAATTCCATTCCAGACTGAGGGCCACTTCAGTGTTATGAGATCCAGAGCTTTAGCTAGATGAGCTACCCAAAGAAGCCCATTCCCACTGGTAATCTGAGACAACATTGTTAGAGGGGATGTTTGGAGTCTGTCTTTGGGAGTCATGTTACAGAATGCAGTATTACTGAATTGTTGTATTTGTGTGTGCTGTATAGGGGTGTGGCTGACAGACTTGGTCCACGTGGCTGCCCATGAGATTGGCCACGTCCTGGGCCTTATGCACTCGCTGAACCCCACGGCCATCATGCACCTCAACGCTACCCTGACGGGACGCAAGCTCATCACACAGGACGAGGTGTGGGGTGTATTCCGACTCTACGGTAGGCGGCACATGCTCGGATGGCACTGAAACCCCAAGTGAAAAAATATTACATAAGTCTTTTAAAATAAGTACACTTTTAGTGCATATGCACTCATCCTGTGCTAACTGTAATAATTTTGTTAAATTGACAACACTTACTAAATGCACTAAAGTTGTACTTTTATCTCTGTACAACTTTAGTGTACTTAGTTGTACTTAAGTGTACTAAATTAGGACACTTTTTACAAAATTGAAGTATATTTAAGTATACTAATTGAAGGGTTTATCACTACTGTTTGATATATACTTTAAACACTTTAAATAGCTTTTTTTTTTGTATACTAGCAGTATGCTATCCTGGGATGAAAATAAAGTACTTTTTATAAATACACTAAAATACCATTATAAGTATGAGATTTAGTACACTTATTTACAGGACATATATTTGGAAGTATAATTTCAAAAGTAGATTTTAAGCTTTAAATTAAACTGTGCAAAAAGTATAAAGTATAGAAGTCTGTAAAGTACACTTGAAGCATATTTGGTATATTTAAATAATATTTTTTATATATTTAAGTATAATATTATTTCGCTTGGGACATTAAAACAGTGGTTTCCCTTTGGTTGACGTGCAGCAAGTCAGCATCAAAATTGATACAGCATCAACTGCCGTTTGTTCTCTTAAAAATACAACAGCCAGACCGTTACCCTTGTGCAGGTCAGCATTCCTGCCCCCCCCCCCCCCCCCACCCACCCACCCCCTTTTCCAGTATTGATTCACTGCTTTTCTCCTCCCTCCTCCTCCTCCTCCTCCTCTCTCTAGGATGTTTGGACAGGCTGTTCATCTGCTCCGCCTGGGCCCGTAAGGGCTATTGCGACAGCAAGAGAAAGCTCATGCAGAAACACTGTCCATCCAGCTGCGATTTCTGTTATGGTAAGAGCCGTACTGCACGCCTCAGTGACGAGAAGACATCTGCCATGGTTATCTTGGCCCAACGCTTCATTCGCAGCTCTGTTTCTACTGGGGAAAGGGATGTGAAAGAGAGGCGGGTTTTTTTTTAAACCAGTAGCCTCGTATGTTATTGAAAATAAATAAGGAGGTATGCTTAGTCTAAGGATATGGCGATAAATATGTCTGCATGTACCGTTGTTGGCCGTCGCTCAAATTAATGTGTTCATCTTAGTGCGCCTCTGGGATTCGATCTAAAAAAGACACTCCTGCCTGTTTTCACATGGAGCCATTGGAGGAATTTTCGGTTCCTTTTCGGTTTAAGCCACTCTATCATTGTTCTGGGCTAGCTCACATTTTTACTTGTAAAAAGTAGGATAATGGGAAAAAAAATGGAAGGGATGAATTCCCTTGCCTGTAATCTGTTTCTCATTGTTGATTGGGATAAGTCATATTTGCTATGGAAAATTCCAGTCTGACTACAAACCATTGGAATCTCAGACTGTGGCTTGTGGGCTAGAGAGGGTCAGCTCTGCGCTTGCGTTGGGTTTGCCAGGGCAGATGGAGTTTCGGGCGGACTGAACGCTTTTCTCAGGGCTCTGGCACTGTTAACAGAGACAAAGTCCACGTCCTTGATAAACAATTTGTTACATAACCTTCACAGGGCAAAAACATGTGGACAGACATCCTTTTGAATCAATTAAACAAGACCCAACTAGAGCAAAACAGGACCCCTGAATACAATCTATGTACAAGGCACACATTCTGCATTGCTGAGAGGTAGAGCAACTCCACTGCCTTCACCAGGGTGAAATTCACAACTGTGCCTAAATGTTAGGGATGTGTCTGAATCAGAGCCCTATCTACTGTGTCCAGTGCACTGTGTACTAGCAGATGGTGTACTGTTTAGTATGCAACATGCACAATGCGAAAAATATCCTCCATACCATTTTCACTGTACTGCGGACTCGTTGTAAGACTTTCCGCCCTTGCCCGCCACGCTCAGGTGTTTTTTGTTGTTGTTGAAGGACAATGTCAGCGAAGCTGCGCCTCATTTTTAAAGCGATATAAAGCGTCATATCTAAGAGAGAAAAATTTCTTCACTTCCCGGAAAGCATGCTTCTGAATATACTCAGCAATTTTCTCATTTAGTGTACTCAACAAGCATACTCAGTAGTATGGAAGGGCGCTGAGGATCGGAATCGGGGCTCACCCAGCGCTAACCCCCACCTCCCTGCCCACAGAGTTCCCTTTTCCAACTGCCGCCCCGACCCCCATCCCTCCCAGGACCAAACACAAGCTGGTGGCCGAGGGCCGGAAGCTCACCTTCCGCTGCGGACAGAAGATCGCTGCAAAGAAAGGAAAAGTGTCGTGAGTATCCGTGACTTTACAGTCATCGCCCCCGCCTCCCTCCGATCTAGCTGATCCGGGATCAGCTCGTCAGATTTCAGTGACATATACATTTATCGGTTATGTTTTTAGGGCTTTTCAGCTTTATTGGACAGCAGTGTAGAGAGACAGGAAGAATGGGAGCAAGAGAGGGGGAGAGACATGCGACAAAAGATCGCACGGCCGGATTCGAACCGCCAACTTCGCCGCTCGCAAATGAACACGGCGCCGCTCTCACAGGCTACGCCACTGAGACACCCACCAGGAAGTGCACTTATAACCCTTCCACAGTGCTACTCTGCTGAAACAGCCTTTATAATGTGCTCATTGTGCAAGCGTGTGCTGTTGTGGATCTGCCCACACACAAAAACAACACTTTTTTGGCGCTCCCAGCTCTGTAATTGCCCAGGGGGGAACAGTTATTTCCCCAAATGGTTTTCCTAACGCGGAACGCTTTGGTGTCCACAGCTGGTATAAGGACGGAGAGCTGCTGGAATACTCCCACCCCGGGTACATCTCCCTCAAAGACGACCACATCAGCATCGTGGCCAACGCCATCAACGAGGGCACGTACACCTGCATTGTGAGGAAAAAGAAAAAAGTGCTCACCAACTACTCCTGGCGGGTACGGGTACGCTTCTGAGGGCGTTTCCGCGGCAACCGATCCTTACCACTCACCTCCACTATAGCCAAGCCAAAACCTCCATAAGCTGCGCACATATTTCAAAAATGATAAATGAAAACTCTACGTTTTATTCAGGTTTTATTTTCAGTTTTGTAAATTTTTTTATTAAATTTTTTTTTTTTAATGTGCCGATTAAAACAACTTTATTCTGTCACTGATTTCTGTTTTCATTAAATATCCTACTTTGGCGACAAATATACATTTGTTATTTTTAGGAGGTTTTGAAGCTTCCTCCAAAACCTGATCATTCAGTCCAGGGGTGCACAACAAGGCTCGATCCGTTTCAGGAATTTGTGCGAACTTCCGCTCTTAATTATTAAATTAACTGAATTTAATCTTGAGCTGACATTTCTACAAGCACCAGATACAGCACATGTATCCTAAAGATATTACTGTGCTCAAGTACAGGGGACAACCAGTGTAGTTTATAGAGCTGTCAGAAAACTAAGGTATTTGGTTGGAACAAAAACCAGCACGCACTCACCCTCCAGGACCAGCTGTGCACCCCTCATTGAGTCCATGTTAAATTTCTAAATTTGTTAAAATAGAGGGTAATATATTGCTGTAGAAACAAATGTGAACAGTTGCATTTTAAATGAGGATCCAGCTCTTGAACCCAGAGCCCGTCTCATTTCATTTTTCTTTTTTAATTCAGACATCTCTGTTGTACAGGGACCATCAGGCATGTGGCCAAACTATGCAAGGCATTTAAGAGAAATATGCTAGCTTCACAAAAAATTAAAGTAAACTTTTCATACTCGTCAAATAAATATAGATTTGAGGACAGACGACAGACAGCTGAAACATATGTGGAGTATAAGGGCACCCTTACTGTCAGGAAACAGAATGAATAATCTTTATTTTTGTTTGAAAATGAAAAAGCTTTGTGGCTCTCCCCTGCGCCAGACACTGTTTGGTCTAGAGACGTCTACAAAAAAAAAAAGAGACAAACTTTTTTTGGTGTTGTGCAATCCTTGGCTCGTGCCACAAGTTTCCCCATTTTTAATAGATGGGAGTTCAGTTACTGAGACACATCAGCACTTAATCCAAAAGTTAAAAAGTAACCCAAAAAAAGAGAAAATTACAGAGCACTACTTAGCAGGCTGCTGTGCCATCCCTGTTCATTTGTTCCAGTAGCACACGCCAAAAAAAAAAAAAAAGTGAAGTGGCAGAAGTAAAAGAACAGAGTTCCAGGGGTCAAGTCTCCCTGGTTAGAAACCTGAGAATTGATTTGGTAAAAATGCAGAACAATAAAAGCAAAATAAGACCGTCTTCTCCAAAATAGAACAAAGTAGCGTGTGATCCTGCTGAGGACAGCGAGTGGCGTGCCAAGTATAAGATCATATTTGGATGTCTGCCCTGGAGTTTGGTTCAGGGCTGGCCTTTATTAAATAACTCTTCTAGCTAAGAACGTTTTATTGACGATTGCTGAAGCCTATAAAATGGCCAGGTGAGTACACAACATGCACATTTTACTTTGAATGACACAAAATAGCAGGGACTGAGAAAACGAGAAGAATTTCAAGCATATTGAACATTTTAATTATATATCTATATGTATAAAAAAATCCTATGACAAGTGTGGGCCAATACTTTTCTGAACCTGAACTCAAACCATCCTAATAAAACAATTTTGGTTTATTGGCGCTGAAAAATAGACTTAATCTTAACCACGGAACTCTCCAGAATAGTGTCCCACCAATTTCAGCTTTAAAAAAAAAGAGATAAAATAACTAATCTACAGTCCCAAAAATGCCTTTTTTGTTTATTTTTCCACTACATCTTCACAAGAGATAAAACCTTAATTCAGTGATTATAAAGAACAGAGTACTGAGTACTACTGAAATGTAGAAACCAGCAGGTGGACAGTTCCCATGAAAAGGAGGGGGGGGGGCATGGAGATTATAACAAAAGCTTGCATTTGGGTGCTACCCAAACTGATCAGTACCCATCCCAGTCTGAGCCTTTCCATGGAAAGAGAGAGTAATGTCATTTCAATCCGTCTCATGCTCTCTCAATAGGTCTCTTGCACCCCCCCTCCGAAACAAGGCATTGGATGCCACTCATTTGCATGTCTCTGCGAGTGCTGGTCACCGATTGGCTGACGATTTCATGAACACACACAAGGTCCCAGTCTCCGGTGCTCTGTGATCGGGCGGATGGGAAGGATGGGGCGGAACCATAACGTTTCTGTCCGGATCCTTTCTGTCCAGTCAGTCTGCTCAAAAATTCCCAAATCCGGAATAAAACAACGGATCCGCATCAGAACTTGAGGCTGAAGCCCGGTCCAGCTGCGGAGGCTCCCTGGTTAGTGGTGGTCAGATGAAAACCTGTGTCCTTCAAGTCATCATCACCCTGGGGAGAGAGAGAGAGACGTTAGCTGGCTTTAAAGGCCAACAATCACGCTATCATCCAACTTCAGATTTCTGAGGGAATCTTGTGCTTACCCACATAAACAATGTGTGCTTACCCAGATAAACAATTCAGAAACAAGGAGATGGCATCAAAGTCAAAGAGGAATACAATGGCAATGGAAAATTTGAAAACCACCATATTTATCTTTGAGGGCAAACCACTTCTTTGTTAGCTAGATTTAAAATTAACTGAAGAGTTTTGACTATTTGACAGTGCTTTGAATGAGCTGTGCTGGATACCCATGTCCCGTTTGCTTATCTTATGTTAAAGTTTAAAGGTTGTATCAGCGATTTTGGGTGGAAACATAAATGATCACATTCATCTGATTTTTCCTCACGATCCGCTAGCTGCCCGCCCCATAAGCAGGCCGTCAAAAAACCGCGTCTCTGTAGGCAGCCTATGCTCCGAGATCGTACACAAAAACAATGGTACTACCAACTACTCGAAACCAAAATAAACAGTATTCCAACCAATCACAATGATCTGCACAAACGTGACGTCACTTCTGAAGCGAAATCCCAAACAAACATACTTATGAATAATTATGTTATGTTTTAAAAAATAGTGTTCAAGCATCCAGAATTATAACCACGTTAATAACGTTTGTAAGAAACCAAACCGTTTGTAAATCCGTCAAGATTTCAGCGAGACAAGAGTATTAGCGTTTGTGCAGATCATTGTGATTGGTTGGAATACTGTTTATTTTGGTTTTGAGTGGTTGGTAGTACCATTTGTTTTTGTGTACGATCTCGGAGCAAAGGCTGCCTACAGAGACGCGGTTTTTTGACGGCCTGCTTATGGGGCGGGCAGCTAGCGGATCGTGAGGAAAAATCAGATGAATGTGATCATTTATGTTTCCACCCAAAATCGCTGATACAACCTTTAAGTTAAACTTAAGCGAGTTAATTCGGACATGGATATCCAGGGTTGCACGTTCCAGACGCAGGACTCACCAGCTGGCTGTACCCCAGACCTCCCTCTGGGGGTCGTGGGCTGGTACCCCCTTTTCACCCGCTGCTGCTCGCTCTTGGCTGGCCACGTGGGGAACATGGAGGGGTCGATGGGAAGGGGGGTCTCCCGAAAATACTCGTGCTTCAGGGCCTCCTCTGCTGTGATCCTCTTGCTGGGGCAGAAGGTGAGGAACCTTTTGGGAGGGGAGAGGGGGCAAGGGGTGTTCAGTTTAGCAGTTCACCCTCACATGGGGGGGATCAGATAGCGGGCGCACTCCAAAACCCGACTGGCAAGTGCCGAGTTTATGCCGAACGGGCGTGGTTTCCACGGCACACGAAACACCACATGCAGCTCGTGCCGCTCGTGCCCGTCTGAACTCTAGGCAAAGACGGCTCGAAAAGACAATAATCATCACGTCCAACGAAGCACGATGGCCAATGGAGGCTGAGACAGATCATGCCATCGCTGCCGCCGGCTGACAGATTCCACTCCATTTAAGCCTTTTCTCCGCCCTTGCTGCTCTGTAATCAGCAGCGAACCGGCACAACCAGTACGGGGTTTAGGGGCACACCCTGTATTTTTTAACTCCTTTCCCTTTTGTTCCACAATTGGGAATGGCCAATCATGCTCAGGCTGCAAGTGTAGTATAATGGCAGTGTAGTATGGCAGTATGCTATAGTGGCAGTATAGTATGGCAGTATGCTATAGTGGCAGTGTAGTATGGCAGTGTAGTATGGCAGTATACTACAGTGGCAGAGTAGTATGGCAGTATGCTACAGTGGCAGTGTAGTATGGCAGTATGCTATAGTGGCAGTGTAATATGGCAGTATGCTATATTGGCAGTGTAGTATGGCAGTATGCTATAGTGGCAGTGTAGTATGGCAGTATGCTATAGTGGCAGTGTAGTATGGCAGTATACTACAGTGGCAGAGTAGTATGGCAGTATGCTACAGTGGCAGTGTAGTATGGCAGTATGCTATATTGGCAGTGTAGTATGGCAGTATGCTATAGTGGCAGTGTAGTATGGCAGTATGCTATAGTGGCAGTGTAGTATGGCAGTATACTATAGTGGCAGTGTAGTATGGCAGTATACTATAATGGCAGTGTAGTAAAGTGGGTAGGGGACTGGCCTTGTAACCTGAAGGTTGCAGATTTGATACCCAAGTAGGACACTGCTGTTGCACCGTTGAGCAAAGTACTTACCTGCATGTATCTAAGCATTTAGGCAAATTCAAATCTTCCACATTTCAAAACTGTACATTTTGAAGACCGGAGCATATATAGGCTGGAACACCCCGCGCTCGTTCACTAGCGAGCAGCTGCCCTCGTCTCCTACCGCTCCAGACAGCTGTTGCCGAGACAACGTTTACAGAGACAGCGGCTGCATAGCGCCAACACGACGGATGTTCCACCCAACCACAACAGCGCCGGCCGCTCCCCCACGGCGTACAGGAATAGCAGGCGATGGTCGGCCTGTTTACCCAGCGGCCTCTCTGTTCCTGAGCGGCACGGTTTGACTTGGCTCTCCGCAGAGCTGGAGCCACACCAAAGTGTGATATTCGCTGCGTGGCCGCTATGTCTGCCCGCCATCTCCGCACCGCACAGGCACGCCTCACGACCGCAGTGGTGGGTCCAGAGCGTTTCCCCTCCAGCGCTTACAACTCTGGCTCCTTTCCACAGAATCGGGCTGGACTCAATAAATCAACACTCCTGCCTTATAGAAGACACGTGCGAGGCATGCTGTGTAACTATGCCTCCGATTTACACGCTACCACATACAACCTGAATGTCTGCTTCACTCACGCGTGTATTTTGGTCCTACGGTTGCAGTAGTTTAACCATCAGGTCACCAAGTTATTGTTTTTTGTCCAATTATCGAAGGTTAAAAAGCAAGCCTCTTATTTGTCGAATGCCGCACAGGATCCAAATCAACCGGTCCACTAAGCTGCTGTTGAACTCGACAGCAGGAGAATATCACTGAAGACCGTCGGCACATGAGCTATAAAACAACACGTGCTCCTGCTCAGAAGACAGGAAACAAACTTTCCACTGTCTTGTTCCAGATATTGAAGTCAGTGTCTTTTCTGTGCTAATGTTTGCTGAAACGGGAGCGAAGGGCGTCTGTGACATTTAACACAGAGCTGCTGAGAGACTGGGGACAAGTGCAGTCTATCCCTCCTGTCACAGGTCACTGTCTTGCATGAAGCGCAAATCCAATTTAAGAACACTCTCACCTTCAGCAAAGTACTAGTAAATATAAAAATAATTTAGCCACCATACACCCAAAAACCATATTCATAACTTCCCTGAGATACCTGGGGGGCATTTCAAGAAGTGAGATTAAGGAGTTAGCCGGCTAACGTTTTGAATTTGATCACATCCGATTGGATGAGAGCCTGGGTTACTTCAAAAATATTTACTGAAGTTAGCCGGGCAACTCCTTCATCCCGCTTTGTGAAATACCCCCCTGTACTGAGAAATTAAAACTAGAAGACTAAGGGAACATGTCCGTATATGTAGGTATGTGAGAATCGACACAAAGTTGTCTTGGAGACGTACTTGTTCATGAGGTCGAAGCCCTGGTCGGACAGCAGCGCCCCAAAGCGCTTGCGCAGGTTGTTGTAGGGATACTCTGTGAAGGTCATTTTCTTCACAGCTGGCAGCTCATTGTAACCTGGCCAGATCTTTTCACTGGGCGATCCCAAATCCTGGTGTGTGGGGGGAGAGAGATATCCTCATGAGTATTTTTCGCATAAACTCATAATGTTCTGTTGAGAAGAAGTATGCCTTCTACGACCCAGAACAGCCCAGTCACAAAGAATAAGTCAAGTACAACTTCTGGCTCACTTGAAGAAAATTAAATAATGTGCAAATGCCAACATACTTTGGTTAACATACCTGAATAACTGCTGTCATCAGTCTCTCTACTTGTCTAACTAGCAATCATACAAAACACTGACACCTAGTGTTCATTTGCTGTGCGACACTCATTTGTAAATGTGAGACAGTCCAACAGGTACCTTAAAAATCTTGTTTATTTGGTCAATTTCGGATTTTCCAGGGAAGAGAGGCTTCTGGGTCAGGAGCTCTCCAAATATGCAGCCGACAGACCACATATCCACAGCTGTGGAGTACTCCTGTGTGGGGAAAAAGGGATTTAAAATCAAAACTTCCTCTTGAGGTTCTGAGGTCACGTTAAAGCTGCCAGAGGGAAAATGTGTTAACAGCCACTGTTTCTAAGTGGAGTTTAACAGCCAAGCTTGCGCAGCTGCTCAGTCCAGCCTCTGAAAGGCTGTGATAGATGGGCCACGCGGTAGCGAGCCTCACCTTGGCCCCGAGAAGCAGGTCCGGGGACCGGTACCACAGCGTCACCACGACCGGAGTGTAGGGCTTCAGCGGAGAGCCGTACTCACGGGCCAAGCCGAAATCTCCCACCTGTAGGACGGGATAAAAAAATACCACAGATCTCAGTCACCCAAAGAGAATTATTTTTAAATCAATGATCCTATGATACCTTTATAAAGTCAAGAAATATTGAGATTGAACATCCGACCCTCATGCTGTTACCAATTTATCGGGGAGATGGCACAACTTTTTTTTTTTTTTCTTATAGAGTAAGCTACCCAGCAGCCTCAAAACCAAACACTGATAGGAAAGAAGTCTAAATGTTTTGAACATTCCTTGAGTGGGATATGCAGAACTGTGGAAAAATCTGTTTTCATAAAATGCACAAACAAACCAAAAACCAGCCTTGCTTCATCCCTACAGCTGACTATACCAGTATAGGCTAAGTCTCACAGACACTTGATCTGGAGGCGATGGCTGAGTGAGACTGACACACAAGGCGTTTGAGCCGCGCGGGCGGCGCCTCCGGCTCCAGCTCGTTACCTTCAGGATGCCCTTGTGACTAAGCAGCAGGTTGGAGGTCTTCAGGTCACGGTGGAGGATCCAGTTGTCATGGAGATGACGCACTCCCCGAAGCAGCTGGATCATCAGGGTCTTCACCTCACCTGGAGGGGGGTAGAGAGAGAGAGAGAGGGAGACAGAGAGAAAGGGGGGGGGGGGGTAGTCGGGGGCGTGAAAGTGAATTGACATGCAATTAGAACAAAAACATAGATAGGCTTTCTACCCTGAATATGTACTTACTAGACTAGACTTACTGCTCTTAGCCTACATAGAGAGAGAGAGAGAGAGAGAGAGAGAGAGAGGATAATTGAATAACAGTGAGAAAATAGCATGAAATGGCTGTACAAAAGGAGGACAGATTGCTCAAAGAGCGAGCCAGAGAAGAATGACCATGAGACACTGTGACTGACAGCCTTACTCACCTGGCAGGAAGGGCTGCTTCATGGTCTCCATCAGGCTCTTCAAGTCGTGCTCCACGTAATTCATCACAATGTAGATCTTATCCATGTTACTCCCCACTACAATCTCCTGAACATGAAGAGGGAGAGGCACTACCATCAGCTTACACCCTCACACACCTGCAGGTTAATCTGCCTGAACGTCCCCCAGAGTGCACGCTAACAACAGAGAGTGCGCCACTGTCAGAGTTCGCTAACAACAGTCAGTTTACATCAGCAGGGCCATCTAACTCCCCCCCGTCCAGCCCACTCAGCTGCAGGTTAATCTGCCTAAACGTCCCACAGAGTGCACCATTGTCAGAGTTTGCTAACAACAGTCAGTTTACATCAGCAGTTTGCATCCCTCAGTACACCCCAATCAACTGCAGGTTAATCTGCCTGAACGTCCCAGAGAGTGTGCGGCAACGATGGCAAGTTTACATCGACAGGGCTATCTTACACACCCCGCCCACCACTCACCTGCAGGTTAAACTGCCTGAGCGTGTGCGCTAACGACAGAGCGTGCGCTAACGACAGAGCGTGCGCTAACGACAGAGCGTGCGCTAACGACAGAGCGTGCGCTAACGACAGAGCGTGCGCTAACGACAGAGCTTGCGCTAACGACAGAGCGTGCGCTAACGACAGAGCGTGCGCTAACGACAGAGCTTGCGCTAACGACAGAGCTTGCGCTAACGACAGAGCTTGCGCTAACGACAGAGCTTGCGCTAACGACAGAGCTTGCGCTAACGACAGAGCTTGCGCTAACGACAGAGCGTGCGCTATCGACAGAGCGCGCGCTGCGCTAACGACAGAGCGTTCGCTAACGACAGAGCTTGCGCTAACGACAGCGCTTGCGCTAACGACAGAGCTTGCGCTAACGACAGAGCGTGCGCTATCGACAGAGCGTGCGCTGCGCTAACGACAGAGCGTTCGCTAACGACAGAGAGTGCGCCAATGACAGCAAATTTATCATCGGCAGAGCCCTCTTCCCCCCCCCCACTCACCCTGACTGTGACGATGTTGGGGTGCTGCGCTTTCAGGATGGTTTCCCCCCCCCCCCCACTCACCCTGACTGTGACGATGTTGGGGTGCTGCGCTTTCAGGATGGTTTCCCCCCCCCCCCCCACTCACCCTGACTGTGACGATGTTGGGGTGCTGCGCTTTCAGGATGGTTTCCCCCCCCCCCCCCACTCACCCTGACTGTGACGATGTTGGGGTGCTGCGCTTTCAGGATGGTTTCCCCCCCCCCCACTCACCCTGACTGTGACGATGTTGGGGTGCTGCGCTTTCAGGATGGTTTCCCCCCCCCCCCCCACTCACCCTGACTGTGACGATGTTGGGGTGCTGCGCTTTCAGGATGGTTTCCCCCCCCCCACTCACCCTGACTGTGACGATGTTGGGGTGCTGCGCTTTCAGGATGGTTTCCCCCCCCCCCCCACTCACCCTGACTGTGACGATGTTGGGGTGCTGCGCTTTCAGGATGGTTTCCCCCCCCCCCCCACTCACCCTGACTGTGACGATGTTGGGGTGCTGCGCTTCAGGATGGTTTCCCCCCCCCCCCACTCACCCTGACTGTGACGATGTTGGGGTGCTGCGCTTTCAGGATGGTTTCCCCCCCCCCCCCCCACTCACCCTGACCGTGACGATGTTGGGGTGCTGCGCTTTCAGGATGGTTTCCCCCCCCCCCCCACTCACCCTGACTGTGACGATGTTGGGGTGCTGCGCTTTCAGGATGGTTTCCCTCCCCCCACTCACCCTGACTGTGACGATGTTGGGGTGCTGCGCTTTCAGGATGGTTTCCCCCCCCCCCCCACTCACCCTGACTGTGACGATGTTGGGGTGCTGCGCTTTCAGGATGGTTTCCCCCCCCCCCCCACTCACCCTGACTGTGACGATGTTGGGGTGCTGCGCTTTCAGGATGGTTTCCCCCCCCCCCCCACTCACCCTGACTGTGACGATGTTGGGGTGCTGCGCTTTCAGGATGGTTTCCCCCCCCCCCCACTCACCCTGACCGTGACGATGTTGGGGTGCTGCGCTTTCAGGATGGTTTCCCCCCCCCCCACTCACCCTGACTGTGACGATGTTGGGGTGCTGCGCTTTCACACTCACCCTGACTGTGACGATGTTGGGGTGCTGCGCTTTCACACTCACCCTGACCGTGACGATGTTGGGGTGCTGCGCTTTCAGGATGGTGTTGATCTCCCTCAGAGACGTGATGGGAAATCCCTCCTTCTCCTTCTCCATCTTCAGCCTCTTCAGAGCCACAATTTCATCTGGGACACGGGGGGGAACAGCGGCGGGTCCGTTTCACACAAACTCAAATCGTGAAAATCAAAAAGCGGGCTTTGAAAAATACACAAGATGGCGCTGAATACCAGTCTTTTTGTCCTTGGCTCTGTACACCACTCCGTAAGTGCCTTCCTCTATCCGGTTTAAACACTGAAACTCCTCCACGCTGCGGCAGCCCTGAAAGAGGGGAGAAGACAAGGCCATTCAGGAAATAAATAATTCTGAGCAACAGTATTACTTTCTTTTTGGATTACCACTTGGGATAGTAAAGGTTGTATGTACAGCTGTGTAAAGATAGTAACGGTAGTAAAGATGAATAGTGGTATTTTCTTTTGTTTGTTGGTTTGGTTGGCTAACTTTATATTTATCGATTACGAACATGTTTGCCAGTGCAATATCAACACTACAAAAATGGAGATATTGCACTTTAGTGTTCCTGAGACTATCGCAGTGTAAGTGGGTCTGTATAAGAGCGCAAGAGAATGTAATGCAATGTTCAGCAGTAGTGGGCGCACCTGTAGAGCAGGCAGGTATTTGGGCAGCTCCTTCTTCAGCTCCACAGGGGACATGACGGGCGAGTCTGGGATGTATTTGTCATCGGGGGTGGGGGAGCGGGAGTGGGAGCGGGAGGGGGGGGTGGGCTCATGCACCTCCGGCTCTTCGAGCTCCTCCTCCTCCACGCTGTCCTCCGTGTCGTGATCGAAGCGTGACTCGGGCACTGTGCCGGAAAGAGGGAAAAAAACCCAAGCTCTCCTAAGAGGCAGTCCCTCCAGCAGCACAACAACTTAGTCTTATGCTCCGCTTTCGCTATAGTCTTACGTTCCACTTTCACTATAGTCTTATGTTCTGCTTTCGCTATAGTCTTATGTTCTGCTTTCGCTATAGTCTTATGTTCTGCTTTCGCTATAGTCTTATGTTCTGCTTTCGCTATAGTCTTATGTTCTGCTTTCGCTATAGTCTTACGTTCCACTTTCACTATAGCCTTAAGTTCCACTTTCGCTATAGTCTTATGTTCTGCTTTCACTATAGTCTTATGTTCTGCTTTCACTATAGTCTTATGTTCTGCTTTCACTATAGTCTTATGTTCTGCTTTCACTATAGCCTTATGTTCTGCTTTCACTATAGTCTTATGTTCCGCTTTCACTATAGTCTTACGTTCCGCTTTCGCTATAGCCTTATGTTCTGCTTTCGCTATAGTCTTATGTTCCGCTTTCACTATAGCCTTATGTTCTGCTTTCGCTATAGTCTTATGTTCTGCTTTCACTATAGCCTTATGTTCTGCTTTCGCTATAGTCTTATGTTCTGCTTTCACTATAGTCTTATGTTCTGCTTTCACTATAGTCTTATGTTCTGCTTTCACTATAGTCTTATGTTCTGCTTTCACTATAGTCTTATGTTCTGCTTTCACTATAGCCTTATGTTCTGCTTTCACTATAGCCTTATGTTCTGCTTTCACTATAGTCTTATGTTCTGCTTTCACTATAGTCTTATGTTCTGCTTTCACTATAGTCTTATGTTCTGCTTTCACTATAGTCTTATGTTCTGCTTTCGCTATTGCCTTAAGTTCCACTTTCGCTATAGTCTTATATTCTGCTTTCTCTACAGTCTTACGTTCCGCTTTCGCTATAGAGGTTGTTTTAGGTGCTTTTTGGAGCTGAATGCAGGGGTGCAGTAGGGCAGCTGTCCCGTACACAGATATCACCCTGTGGCCAGGGGTTAGATTCCCCGCCATTGCTCTCTGTATTGTGATCTCCATCTGTAACCCTCTCTGCTTTCCCTCCGTCTGAATAAAATGGGAAAAGTGCACGAGGAGGACAGTCTGTCCTCTCTCATTTAAGTAAAAGGGGAGTGGGAGGCCTGATTTAGAACAGCCTTGCCTTTTAGCTCAAAATACGGTGATGATGTTCTGATGAAGGCTTGCTAGCCGAAACGTTAACACTGCACTGAATTAAATCTTTATTTTTGGAGCATTATTCTCACTTTGTCATGGCTATTATAGGGACATGGAAAAACTGATACTTGTACTCCAAGCTGAAAACTTCAGTGGGATTTACAGCGAGAGATTCTTTTGGTGAGAAGGCAATGCCGACTGAGCAGTTTGCCGATGTGGGGTTGCCACGCCTACCAGCAGGAATGTGGTTTCCGTTCTCCGCCTCCTCTTCGTACTCCTCCTCAGTATGCTCCTCTTCACTCACTTCATCTTTAATGAAAAGAACGGTGTGAATGAACGGCCCGCTGCTCATTTTTAGGGGCGCTTGCATGCTTGTGAGTGTTTGCCGGCGGTGAAAATGGGCGGGGTTTACCTGCTGTCTGTTCAGAGGCTGCCGTGTTGGAGCCGGACTCTTCCTCCTCTCCTTCGCTCTGGCTGCTCGTCTCTTCTTCCTCCTCCTCCTCTTCCTCAGACCCAGACCCTGGACGGGGGAAACCTGAGTTTTTACCCATCGACCCTTTCCCACAGCATGAGCATTACACACAAGACAAACGGTCTCAAAGTCTCTGCGGAGACTCGATGTGCAGCACCTGTGTGTCCCGATCTGGGCGTTTCCATGGCTGCGGTTGTTAGGTGTGGCGGGGTTGAGCGCAGGGTGCCAGGCGTACCTGAGGAAGACTCCGCCGTGCTCGTCTTCCTCTCGCTGTCACTAATGTCCTGCAGGTCAGACAGCAGGTCCCTATCCTCTGGCTTCTCCTCCCGTGCTGCTAAAAAACACCACAGACCTTTACAGATACCGACCCGCCATCCTCCCGCACCGCTTAAAAAACACCACCGACCTTTACAGATACCGACCCGCCATCCTCCCCCACCGCTAAAAAACACCACAGACCTTTACAGATACCGACCCGCCATCCTCCCGCACCGCTAAAAAACACCACCGACCTTTACAGATACCGACCCGCCATCCTCCCGCACCGCTAAAAAACACCACCTACCTTTACAGATACCGACCCGCCATCCTCCCGCACCGCTAAAGAACACCAGACCTTTACAGATACCGACCCGCCATCCTCCCGCACCGCTAAAGAACACCACAGACCTTTACAGATACCGACCCGCCATCCTCCCGCACCGCTAAAAAACACCACCGACCTTTACAGATACCGACCCGCCATCCTCCCGCACCGCTTAAAAAACACCACAGACCTTTACAGATAACGACCCGCCATCCTCCCGCGCTGCTAAAAAACACCACAGACCTTTACAGATACCGACCCGCCATCCTCCCGCACCGCTAAAAAACACCACCGACCTTTACAGATACCGACCCGCCATCCTCCCGCACCGCTAAAAAACACCACAGACCTTTACAGATACCGACCCGCCATCCTCACGCACCGCTTAAAAAACACCACCGACCTTTACAGATACCGACCCGCCATCCTCCCGCACTGCTAAAAAACACCACAGACCTTTACAGATACTGACCCACCATCCTCCCGCACCGCTAAAGAACACCACAGACATTTACAGATACTGAACCGCCAAATTTGCCGTACTCATAAAAAGAGCATGTAAACTGAACAACTAAATCGGATTATTTATTTTACCGATTTCTCCATTTGATATACTAAGATATTTTATGGAAGAGGGTGGATGATGGAACGCTACAGTGAGAAGCGGGTCTGCGTCCACGCAGATGGCAGGTGAACGCGGCAATCCTTGGACTAGTGGACTTTGTGACAATATCGTTTTATTACGCTTGAACAAACAGAATAGGTTGCATTCTGTGGTAGACAGGAAGGGCGGTTCCTTTGACTTTGACCTAATGCGTTTGCTTGAACGCAAATCAAATCGAGAGTGGTGTGTGTACACTTGTACGACAAACGTATATAGACGTTAGCTGCCACGAATTGACCTGGCCCTAGAGGGCGCCAGACTGGACAGTTGGCCATAGCCGTTAGCTCCCTCACCTATCCGCCGGGGGTCGCTCTGTTCGGGCTTGTCGCGCGGCGGCCGGACGGGACTGCGGCTCCGGTGGCTCTGTTTCGCCTTCTCTCCGTAGTCGTCCATCAACGCCCGGTGGTGGGAGGGGACTGTGGAAAACCACCCACAGGTCTATAACTGAGCCAGCGTCACAGTACAGCCCTCATATTTACACAAAGCAGCAATACTGTCGTCCTGCAGCTAATAACCAGGAGCTGCACCAAACCGACTCATGCCCCAGTATAGCCATGCAGTCATTGTCAACAAAAACACATCACAGAAAATGACTTGCATAAGATCCGTTTCCAAGTTATTGTAATACTGCATCAAATAAAACACTGTACGATATAGACTGCTTTGAAAAAGTATAGAAATTAGCAAAGAAACTAAATATGTCACATGTATAATTTCTTCAAGCTCAGTACAATGAACGCAAGTTTTTATTTTATTTTATTTTTTTACTTTTCTTAAATGTTTTTCCACCCTTTTCCACCCCAATTTGGAATGGCCAATCACATCCCACGGGTCGGGAGAGCGCAGAACGCAAGCGTAAACACAAGGAGGATATAAGGAGGATAGATGGGCAGGATGAGCCCGATTACATCGTCAAACACGTTTGTGTTCCCAGCCCACTCACCTTCTCTCCGCGCCTCCCTCTCTTTCCTCCTCTCCTCCGCCCTCCTGTCACGCTCCTTCAGCTCCCTCTGCTCCTTCTGCTGCTGCTCCCGGAGCTTCCTCTCCCTCTCCCTCTGTCGCTCCAGCTGCTCCAGACGGTCCCTGCGTTCCGGGAGGAGAAAAGGACGGAAAAGCTGGTCAGCGGTTTCCCATAATCCACGGCGCACAGCTGGCAGGCACAGCGGTGAAACGGGACGAGACGCACCAAGGACTGCAGACCACACACAGGCTCAGACACACACGCACGCACGCACGCACGCACACAAAATTTACACAGGCACTACAAACGCATACATGCTCAAACACACATACACAGGTGTGCGTGCATGGATGCACCAGCACAGGTATACATACTCAAGCGCGCACACACACACACACACACACCACATGCTCAATTGGGCACACACACACACAAATATACAAAGAAGCACACACAAATGCACAAAGAACTTTCAGCAGATATATTTGAATAAAATCAATGTCCATTTTTGAGCGTCAGAAAACTGAAATGATCAATGTTCCCCCCCCCCCCCCCCCCGTTGTGAAAATGGTAAGTGTTGTAAAAAATAAGTTAAAAAAAACACAGCCAGTCTCCCAGCCGATGTTTAAATTGCATGAGCATACTTTTAAAGCAGTCAATGTAGAGACTAAAACTGGATCAAACTGCCATGTTAAGGGGTCATTCCATGTCATTTCACACAAAAAAGTGTATTTCGACAGCCACCATCTCAGATTTTTCTGAAATGTTTCCTGTAGTTAAATAGATAAACATTCGCATAACATAATTTTGTAGAAATATAAGTTGATCTGTGAGAAATCAAGCTAATTGAGGGATTTTAGTTTGGTACGGTTTACATAATATTCTGTAAATAAAGTACCCAACATCCTATTTGTACCAGACTGCTTCCTGATGATGACTAAGACATGTGGAATCCAAATAAATGGTCAAAGTCCACCCAAGGACCCCCCCCCCCCCCACCCCCAAACCCCACCCCAATACAATTACAACAAACAGCATATAACATCAATTCTCAGTTTGATCAGTAGGATGGAGCTATGGCTTGGAGGACTGTTTCTTCATACTATCTAATCTATTCTAAGTGAATTTGGGGTTGGTTATTTTCCTCTGCACATATTAATCAGTCATTCAAGTTATTTATTTCATAATCCATTATATGATGTGATGGTACCTTTTTCTGACGACCAGATTCTGCTGTACTGGCCGACCCTTTAGGTTGAGAACAGCATCAGGCCTGTTAAAAATTCAGGGTTATGTCTAAATCAGCATCATTTGACAGTAGAGCTTTAAATTAACACTGAAGACACTTTTTTCCTCACACTTTTTAATCTAGTAACAGAAACAGCACCATCCGGTGGCCAGAACCTGGAAGTAGCAGACCCTGAGACTGAATAATGGTACAAAACACAGGTAACATAAATAACTCATTAATCTATTGTGTACAGGGGAAAATAACCATCACCATATTCGCTAGGAATACATTAGATAGTGTAAAGAAACAGGACTCCAAGCCAAAGCTCTATGCCACTGATCAAACAGAGAGCTGATGGTATATACTGTTTGCTGTGGTGTGAGTAGGGTGTGGTTTGGGTGTGGTTTGGGCGGGTCCATGGGGGGATTGTGACCACTTATATGGATTCCTCATGACTTAAATGATCATTAGGAAGGATTTTGGCGCATATCACATTTAGGGTATGATAATGAATATTATGTGAACCAAACCAAGCTAAAATGTCCAATTTAGGTGCAATCAATTAGCTTGATTTCTCACAGATCAAATGATATTTCTATGAAAAAATGATGAACATGAATGCTCATCTTAACCGTTTCTAACTACAGGAAACATTTCAGAACAATCTGTTGCGTGTTGGGCGTCATGGCATGTGAAATAACATGGAATGACCCTAACTTCAATGCCTAAACATTCCGTATCATCTCAGGGATCTTTAGCAGATTTAAAAAAATATACATATATCTTTACAGAATACTGGGACAGAAAGGCAATTAGAAAATTCCAGGTGAAGTTGTGAATTTTACGCATTACGGCTTAAAGAAGACGCCTCTTCCCCAATGGCAAGCAGCTATAGGTCCATTAGGATCAGCTGTTCCATGAAACGACTGAGCCGAGTGAAAGCACAGCGCTGCTTCGAAAGGTGAGCGCGCTCTGTTTGGGTTCATTGGGCCTCATTCACCAATCACTCAACGAACAAATTTGCTCTTAAGCCTTTCTTTCAAATGTTTTTAACAAACATTACGGGATTAACTGATGCTCACGTTCTGAGCTTCTGTTGAACCCAAGAAAAAATCCCAAATAAGAAAACATTGGTGAATGACAGAACGTTCATAAAAACTTTTTAAAGAAAGTCTTAACAACAAGTTTGATCGTAGAACGGCTGGTGAATGAGGTCCAATGTTCCCATGCGCTCATATATTCCCGGTAACCCTCCGCTTTCCAGAGCTTCACCTCAATGGCCTATTTTGGGGCCAGGTAATAATTTTACAGTTTCCTACCCCCCACAGTGGTTTAAATTGGGTGTTCTTTTCCCCTTCATTTTGAATATGACCTCTGCAAATGGCCCCATGTTATGTGCTGTGTTTCTGTAAGTGGTGCTCTAAAGAATAATGATTGACTGACTGATCGACCAGTCCCGCGGCAGCACCCTCGCTGAGGGGGGTAGGGGGGTGGGGGTGTGGTCACCTCTCCAGGCGGGAGTGGGCCCTGGCCAGCTCCCTGCGTTTCTGTCTCTCCCAGTCGCGACGCGCCTTGTCCTGCTCCTCCCTCTGCCTCTTCCTCCGCTCGCTCTCCCTCTCCTCCTTGTCTTTGTCCTTCGACCGAATGTGCTTTCCTGTCGACCAAAACCAGTAGGACACCCATGTGGCTGATGGCATAATTAACCCCTTGTAGGCAAATGTTCGGAAAATAATTGACAGGGGAAAACAACCAATTACAGCGCTCTAATGCGTAGCAACTGTTGTTAGCCTCTACTTCCTCCGACAACACAACAAACCACGCAACGTGGTTTGTTCACAAATGCAGCGTATACTGTCAGCTAAATTTTATCTTCATTTGTGTTTGTCAAAAGGTGTGCCTAGGGCACATGCAACAGTGATTCTCTCTACAGCTCAATCGTATTTTTTACGTTCCCTAAACCTAAAAGCCAATTGGCGAAATGTAAGCAGTGGATTTGGTTATTTGGACGACCACACAGGCGGCTGTCAACAACATACATATAAACGTTTATATAACTTATCTATGGTCAACAATATCAGCAGACACACTTAGGTTTGCTCCAAGGTAGCCTAAGTCATGTTTCATTAACAAAAGTTACGGTATTTTTGTTGTGGTAAGTGATACTTAACCCTACATGAGTTAGCTAGTTAACTAATTATTACTTAGCACTAATAGTTGTTAAGACTTACCTAACTAGACTACTATAAACCGAGATGTAACGTTAATGTACACTATAAGCAGGTACGGCTCTAAACAGTCAGGAGGTGCAGCTTCTCTCTCTTCCTCTGAGATCGGTAACATGTGCTGTATGTAACCCTCCATGGCATAGCTATTGCAGACCTTGCTGTCTGCATCTAGCAGAGATTTACTCTACCCCATTTGACCAAAACTGGTCAAGAATAGCTAGCTTTCTGGCCAAATAATATAAATATATTAACGTTAATAAACAAATAAATTAACTAACGTTAATCAACCTAACATACCATAGCCTATACAATATACTGTAACAGCTACGGCTACTACAGCAAGTTTTCGCAGTGGCAGTCAGTGAAGCCTACAGTGAAGTCTTTCCATTAAACTATATATTCCATCAGTTGGTTTAGAAAATAGAAACTATTGGAGAATCAGACGTTGAATGGTGTAATGAACGTTAGGGCTCGCTCTCGCTCGAGCTGCTGAGGATGCAGCAAAGAAGGACACTTTTCAGAGCCAGATGCTTGGTACACTACAAGGTCGTTTCTACGTAGTTCTCATAATGATCAAAGAAAGCGCCCAGGGTGTCATAACAGAGAGCCTCCCGATTAGTCTTTTTTTAGTTGTCCAATAGGTAGAAAAGCGAGAGGAGTTTTGAGTTTCAGCTTAGACTGAATGGTTCCCTATGGGATGGAACATTCAAAACTTGTCTAACTATTTATTATTATTTTTATTTTTTTCAGCTTTATTGGACAGCACAGTGTACAATTGGGAGCGAAAGAGAGGGAGACACATGTGACGATGCATGTGGCATATGGACAGTTCTCTACAGGCTATACCACTGAGACACCCCCAATACGAGAAGAGTCTTAAGGGAAAGGACTACAGGAAGTGTGCGACCCCTCCCCCCGGTCACCTCCTTCTGCCGAATGACTGCGGTGACGCCTCTTGTCCTTTCTCCTCTCTTCCTTCCTGTGGTGAGACTTCTCTTTCCTGGCCATTTGCTGTGGAGGCTTGATAGCGAGAGACTCGTCCTCTTCCGCCCTGTGAGAGAGAGAGAGAGAGAGCAGGAGGAGGAGTCATTGGCTGCGAGGCCCGGGGCTGAGAACCAGCGGCTCGGCCGGCCAGGGGAGCTACCTGTCCTCTGTGGAGTCTTCCCGCAGGTATGATGGGGAGTTACGGATCGTTATTTCCATCCTGTGGTCCTGCAGCTCGCCTTCCTCCAGTGTGTCGCGCTTGGTGTCCCGTTCATCCGTCTGGAGAAACCAACCACCCACCCACACACGCACACGCACACACACGCCGATTGAGGACATCCATTCAGATAACTGCTGCAGACTGCTACGCGTAGACTGCCACATCTCAGGAATGATTGCAGTTACTTAATATGCGATGGGACGGTGAGCCACGTGAAGAACGCAAAATGAATTAACACCAACAAGGATCACAATAAAAACATTAAACGCTAATTCAGCAATAACAGAGTTTACACGAGTGCAATGGGATAAAAGAGTTACTGCACGACTCACAGTTTTCTGCCGTTTGGGGTCTGGCTTTTCTTCCAGCTCTTTTCTGCGTTTCTTTTCTTGAAGAATCTCGTCCAGCGTTTTAACTTTCCAGGTGTCCTTTTCGTCCCCCATCAGCGCCAACTGAACACCAACTGCCAAACAGAGAGAGAGAGAGAGAGAGGGCGGGTCAGTTAAAACTCCTGACGTGACAGGAAAAACTTTCCTAATTGCATATGGTGTGTGGTGTGTGTCTATATAAACACATTAAATCAGAGGGAAAAAACATCTCTCGTAGGATTACGAAGCATCATAGCCATCAAAGCGTTACAGAATTCATAGCAGCTATAAATCTATATATGTTTGTAGTGCAAGTGTACACACACCACTCACAATTAAATTTGCATTCATGCAAACATTCAAGCACGATTCCGTACTGTGGCAAGATGGCTTCAGGGGGGAATGTACGTTTCCTCTCAATTCATAATACCTTTAAGGTAAAGTAATGCAATGTTGCAAACACAATTTTAAAGTTCAAATGTTCCATTAAAGGGACAAAGAAAAAGACAGGGATGGTGCTCAAATAAACCTATGACCACCCTTTTATTTCTACGGTTACCTGAGACTTGCTTGGTATCCTATCCATAGTGAGTACCTTCACACTTTCACTGGTGAAAATAAACACACAAGTACAAACACCAACCCATGAACATGAGTAAGCACATAGTGAACATCCAAATAAACATATTAATGTGTGTGCATTATGCTTTTCAAGCCAAAACAACGAACATAGGCCTAGACTCTGGACAGATTTTTTTATTATTTATTTACTTATTTTTCTTCACTGCCTGTGGCTCGCTCAAGAGAATTTGAATTTGAAATCAAACCATGTAATAAATAAAATAAAATCAAAGCCAACTGTTTTGAGAGAACCACATCTTTGTGCCAACAGCATGGTTGACGCTTGGACAGTCAGTCTCAGGTGTTCAATCAGAAATTAAAGATATATACAGTTGAAGTCGGAAGTTTACATACACTTAGGTTGAAGTCATTAAAACTCATTTTTAACCACTCCACAGATTTCATGTTAGCAAAATATAGTGTTGGCAAGTCAGTTAGGACATCTGCATGACGCAAGTAATTTTTCCAACAATTGTTTACAGACAGATTATTTCACTTTTAATTCACTATATCACAATTCCAGTGGGTCAGAAGCTTGCATACACTAAGTTGACTGTGTCTTTAAATTTTTAATATTTGGTCACATATCCTTTGCATGCCATGACTTCCTGATGTCTCTTGACTCTCATCAAAAGACTCGATATCTTATTTTCTGGTACTCTTGCAAGCGATACTATAACGTCTCTGCATTTGAATGGATCTCTATGGGAATTGGGGGGTGGGACTAGATTTAGCTGTAGATTACACTGGAACAGTATGGAACACATGGTTGGCTAAATGGCTGTAAGTCATCAAGGGTCTGAAGTATCAACCAAGCCTTAACTCATCACTCTGCTGCCATAAATACAGTAGATATACATGGATAACTTGAAGGGTTTCTTCTCCTGACTTATTTTTCCAGAGAGTTCAATAAGAAAATTTGTCAGGAGAAACAACCCTTCAAGTGATCTATCCATATCTACTGCATATCTGGCAGCAGAGTGATGGTTTGAGGCTCGTTTGATACCTCAGACCCTTGATGACTTACAGCCATTTTACCAATCATGTATTCCATACTGTTCCAGCATAATTTACAGCTAAATCTAGTCCCACCCCCCAATTCCCATAGAGATCCATTCAAATGCAGAGATGTTATAGTATCTCTTTAAGAGTACCAGAAAATAAAATATCAAGAGCCTTTTGATGTTGTTGGGTCACAGACATCAGGAAGTCATGGCATGCAAAGGATATGTGATCATATATTAAACATTGTAAGGCAAGGTCAACAGTGTATGTAAACTTCTGACCCACTGGAATTGTGATATAGTGAATTAAAAGTGAAAAAAGGGAAGAAGGGAAAAATTACTTGTGTCATGCGCAAAGTAGATGTCCTAACTGACTTGCCAACACTATAGTTTGCTAACATGAAATCTGTGGAGTGGTTAAAAATAAGTTTTAATGGCTTCAACTGAAGTGTATGTAAACTTCCGACTTTAACAACATCCCCTGCAGCAGGAGTTCTGGCAGGAAATAGATTAAAATGGATAGTTTTCTGTCCAGAATACCAAAGAGGGGCTCTGTGCTCACCAACAGGGCATGAAATTAACTTTTTCACCCACTGGCCAGAGTGGCTATTCAATTTAAAAAATCACCAACCATTTTCAACATTTTACCAGGCACATTACCTTTTTACAATATAACAACCTGGTAGGTTACCTGCCAAAGTGGCTGCTAGAGTAGAAAGTCTACCAGCCACAATCAAAATTTTACCAGCATTTGGCTGGTGGCTGGTGTTAATTTCATACCCTGCTCACTGCTGAAATAGAAGGCTGTGTTACAGGTGGTCAGCTATGGGGCACAGCCCTTTTTGGCGATACACTACATTTGTTGTACACCACCCTAAATGACATCAGCAAATGTGACGTAGATGCCTGCTATTCTGCAACAGATGAACCAACAGAGAGGAGGTCCAACAAGCAGCAATTCCACTTGTAACGTTGGTAGCACAGTGCTACACCATAACACCAATGAACCCTGGAATCAGGCTCACTCTGTGACAAGACTATATTCCAGCAAAACAATGCAATTTTATGATCATGCTACTGATGCAACAATTACTTTATTGCAAGACAAGAATGTGAGAATTATTCCATAGATGCCCTAGTCCCCAGAATTGTGCCCCTGTGAATATTGTTTGATGATTGACACCAAAGTCTCAGAGAGCACTGAAAAGGCCAATTACTCGACTCGATTGTCTTGTTAAAATTGAGCACCCAAGACGTACTTTACGGGCATTTAGCAGATGCTCTCATGTAAACACGAGCAAAGATCAGGGATCTAAGTGCAGGTTATTGAGCGTAACGTTAGCTGGTCTGCAAAATGTGTGTTTAACAAGCCTGACACACCAGTAGTTAATTAGAACACAAGTATAATCCGTTAGTTCGCTATCTAGTCATGGATTTCAATTTGACTCGTTAACACATGTTAGTGTAGCAATCATAAAGCAATGCATCTAGTAAACTTAGTTGAAATGAAAGGTTAACTAGTTTCACTATTAACTAGCTAGCCAGCTGTCAATCTAGTTTGCTAATTCACCCAACACTTGTGGGAACGTTTTCCTCACGTTTGGTTGAATTTCATTAAGACTTAAAAGTTGACGGATTAAGACACGTAGCGGTTGTGACGATCAAACACAAGTTAAAGTGTGAAATAAAACGTGGGATCGCAGGCTAAAGCTAACGCTACCTGGCCCATTTCAAAACAAAGCAGGCCGCCTTTTTTCAAAGGACCACGACGGAAGCTTGCTAGCCAGCTACCATTAGCGATGAAAGCTATGATTGTTTTGATTCACAGGCGGTGTTTTGTCGTGTAGTTGGTTTAATAATGCGAAAATGACTAGCTAGGTAGATAGTAAGATACACTTTAAGATTTCAAGTTTAATTTACCTTAGCTGGTCGTAGCTAGATGCTAGCGCTGAATGAAATGTGGCTAGCTAACGTTAGCGGGCAGGTTTAACACAATACTAAACCACCTCGGTTTTAGCAACATTCTTACTACATGTCTTGCTTTCAAAGTATCGAATTACGTTTTTTCCCACATGATATATCTAAGGTTCCACGATTATATGCGAAAATTAATAATTTAACTAACCTGAAATATGCCCCACGCAATTGGAACACACCGTCGCTGGAAAAATGAAACACTTCCTCTTGACGCTTCAATATGACGTAACTTCCGGCCCCGCGTTCTGGTCAAGATTCCAAGATCTCCCATCAGCTTCAAAGGTCACTTAGTTTTTCTAGTAAACAAGTGTCATGGGTGGGGGATATCCAAAGCAAATATTATATATCTCGATGAACAATATTTCAGCATCTCGGGTTGTAAGTTACATTTAAGGTTTTTTCCCCCCCCAGCTTTGTAACAACAAAGTAAACACATGTATGTTTAGCTGGAGAATTTAACGGTTGCTTTTCATTTATTGTCCTGATGAATTGTCTTTGTTAATTAACATTCCCTCCTGGTGAGGCCAAAGATAAATTCCCAAAGTAGTGGACAATAACATTCAGTCTTATCTGATCAATATAATAAGATTTTTTGACAACATTTCTAGATATGTTGACAGTACTCTGATGCAAGGATCAAAGATGGCCATAAATTACATGAACCTATTTTCACTGGTTTAAGGCGAGAAAAAAATAAAATATCACTAAATTTAATTACATGTTCAATCATTTAAAAGTAGAATTTATGTTCATACACACAGCTGAACAAAGGACACAAAGACATTTTAAAATATTTATTTTAGACCAGTTGGAGGCATTTGAGGATTAAAGCAAGTTTATGCTGTAAATCAAGCTAAGTAAAGGCAAAACAATCTTCTTGAAATGACACTGAAATTTTACAGCTGCCCACTCGTTATATTTCCCTTCATTTTCTTCTCTTTTGTACTTCACTGCGTGAAATGCACCTCAAAGATGTCCAGTTATAAGTTCAATTTATCAACCCTTCAAAACAGAATGTGAAGTTCAAAACATGGGCCAAACATTTTGAAGCTTTTAATCTGAAATTTCTACACCAGAAATAGTCAGTTTGCTACAAACATGACCTGTAAATAAATGTATGTGACTTGGGAGTCAACATAGGAATCATTAAACATACTTAATTCTAATTCATGAAATGAAAAATAATATCACAGTGTGAAACCCTTGATATCAGGTTAATGTGGTAAACAAAAAAAATTATTGGCCTTTTTTTGGAATACAATAATGCTAATATTTTAGTCCACAATGGTAAAATAAGACATCAGTCTCGTATCAAAGAACCCACTAATACACCACAGACTTGGAGGAAAAATACCATCACGTTTTGACTTATATTCTACAATTTCAACAAAAAGAAATCTACACCTGCTTAACCTTTTTAAAGGTCTGGATAAACATCTTCAATCACAGTAGTCTTAAGAGCACAGGGAAATCTGACTGCAAATTAAAAGTACACAGTAGTGATAATACAACGCCTAATTTCCAGGGAGGCACATTTTGTGTGCTAGGATAGTGGCATAATATCAATAAAAACACACAACCCATTACACAAGATCACACAACCCATTACACAAGATAAAACTGGTCATGTACACTCTCGATGCGCTGCACTGAAAAGTAACACTTAGTTGTGTCCCAAGGACAGTAACAGAACATCATCGTGGTCACGCCACTGTACTGAAGAGTTAATAGGCTGGTGCATGTTCGACATGTAGCTAAACTATTGTTACTATCTACACAGTAATTCAAGTTGCTTTGTTAAGTGTCGGGCACATTTACAAACCGTGTTGAAATATTTGCTTCTTGTGATAAGGCTTTTTTAAAAAAAAGGTTTTGTGAGGACCGCTGCTTACACAGCATGTCAGGCTGATTTCCAGTTTAACTACTTAAAAAACACTAGATTTCTAATGGCTATCATGGAGAACACCAAGGAATAGTATACAGATAAAAAAAGTTATCCAAAAAGCATCCATATGTAATAGCACAGACCCCACAAACAGGGATGGTTTTATGGCAGCTAAGCAATTGATAACAGCTTTCAATATAAAGCAGCACTTTTAAAAGAGCAGTGAGCAAAAATTTCACATTTTGGACCAAGTAATACAGAAAGGATGCGCGACTCAACTGTTTCCGTGTACTGCTTTCACTCTCTGGTAGCCCAAACCAAAAGGTTCATCTACCATGACCTTACCGTTAGTTCAACAAAAAAAGGTGCATCTTTAACGTACTGTATTTTCCTTGTCATCTTAAAACCTCAAATAGGTTTAATACAATATCAGATTGCCCCATTAAAAATGTAAACCCACAAACTAATCCCACAAACACCCCCCCAACGCACACACACATCCACCAACATAAAATTACATATTCATGTTACAGACACACTGGGATTAAAACAGAACTAAGCAATGATATTGCCTATATCAGTATGTTAAGTGGTGAAAGTAAGTGCTGTATATTCAGCACTACCAACTGTAATTAATTACAGGGTCCCCTTTTCAATCTACAATGTGAACCATTTTGCATCTACCCAAAATGTGAAAAAAAACTTTTTTTAAATTATTTTTTTTTTTTTACAATCACACATGAAATGTTTTCTCTCATTCACCAAACAATTCCAAAGAAACCAAAGCTGTTTACTTCCTTTTTCAACACTAACATTCAATTATTAATTTTCAAATTCAATTAAAACTTTAATCGTTGCGTGAGACAAGAGACATTTTGTAAAGTGTTGCATTAGAAGTGAGGCCACACTTTTGAAACAGCTTTAAGGTCCTCCTTCTAGACAAAGTTGTACTTTCACTGTCATTCTCAAAATAAATCATAGATCATGTGCATAAAGAAGCATCAATATTGCTGATCATTCCACAGTATCCTAACCACTGTGCTTCTCATATCTGTAACCCTTTATTTTATGATGAAGTTTGGGAAATAAGACTCTAATCCCACCCTTGGGAAGTGATGGCAAAACATTTCTTAACTGGAATATAGCAAGTGGACACAATGTTTTTTTTGTTGTTGTAGACATTTTACATGAATGTTTCAAACCACATAAAAATTATTAGACAAAAAAGAATAAGAACATCAGGAAAAAAATGCAGGAAGATGAACTGGCTCATAGTGTGACTGGCTCTCGTAGGCATGAGAGATATCAAGTATTCAGGTTGGACCCGTCTCTTTCTTCACTAGACATCCCAAAGAAAGGAACGGGACATTTGATTGCAGAGATTTTTGGTGGAATGGAAAAGCAGAACACACTGCACTGAAGACACCCCTGGTGACAGTTCCAGCTGGATCTGATGGGAGATTTCCTGCACCTCCTCATATTCTCCTTAGCGGAGTGAGGAGGTTCTAGGAGAGGTGCCCGTCAGAGGCTTTGAGGTCTCCCTCCTGCAGCGGAAGCTTCTGGTCCACCTCGGAAGCCTGGGCCAGAGCTTGCAACGTGTCTCTCTGCGCCCGCTTGGCCTTGTTGTACAGTATGACCCCAATAATGACCAGGACTGTCCCTACCGCCGACAGCACCGTTATCTTGTTACTGAACACGATGATGCTCAGCCAGATGGACAATGCGTGCTTCACTGTACTGGCCACGCTGGATATGGGACAAACGTAGAGGGGAAAAAAAAGAGACGGTGAAGTACTCGAGAGTCCACCATTAAAAATTAAAAATAAAAATAACAGAAAAAAAATCCTCAGTGCCTCCGCTTCTCAAACATTTGCATATTACGCGCCAGGAGGAGGAGGAGGAGGAGGAGCCAGGCAGCACTTACCTGAAAGTGACAGGTGAGATGCGGCCCATGAGAGCGTATGCAGTGACACTCTGGAGATGGAACAGCGCCCCGGCAAAAAGCAGCAAGACTACAATGTCCTGGTTGATGCTGAAGCCATTCTTTCCAATCAGTGGAAGATCCTGCGTTTTTCCCCAGGAAACACAAACTCATACATGCAATGCACTTAAAGATTTTACACAGTTAAAGGATAACTACATTTTTTTTTGACTTGGACCAATTTTTCCGAGCCGTTTCCACCATGCCGATCGATAGTTTGTCACACCTTTCGTTGTCGAGCTTTGTTCACCCCGAGAACCGCTCCACTCTGCTTTACAATGGAGTCCAATGGGAAGTAAAAACCAAGCCTTGAAATGCCTTCTAAAAATGAAGTTTTCCGCCAAATAAAAGTTCAATTAGCATATACAAATATATTTAAGAGATAATTGTGAGCAGTTATTGTTCCAAACTTTAATAATAATGTTCATTTTCGATATTTTGCGCTGTAGAAACACTTCCGTATTTGCACTGCTGCAGGCTGCATTCAGCAGCACAGTGGGGCTGTGTTGGTAGAGTTCTTCATTACAGTAACTTAACTAAATGTCGAACATAGTTGAACGCGATTCTCCGATTGTCGTAGTTCTCACTTAAAATAATGTATGCTTCCACTTTTAAAAAAAAGTAGTCGGTCAACTGAAGCACCAAATGCCTGGTTAATGGAAAATTACGGTAAATAAATGTCCGCTTCAGGCTATATTTTGTGACCAAAGCTCGACAAAGAAAGATGTGACAAAATTATTATAATTTCAACACAGTGGAAATAGTTTGGCAAAATGTGTTGAAAAAAAACAAAAACAAAAAAAAAACAGTTATCCTTTAAACAACATTCAAAGGCATTGGTTCCTATGTAATCACAGTGATCATGTTGCCTCAATACCTAGTCGACAAATTAACTGATAATATTGAGCGGTGGAGGTGTGTATACCCAAAAATAAGTAAACATCCTTATACCAATCCATAATGCACACAAAATTTATAACTTGTGTTGGGCTATACAACAATAATGATAATTCTGGGCAGGATATGGATTTTTGCACTATTGAGGATATCTCAACAGAAGACACATCTGCTGTGTTGTTAAATGCATTGTGCCCACTGTCTTTCCCTACCGCCACATCATCATTCAGCTTGCATGTAGCAGGTCATCGTAAGCGACATGTACGCTCATATGAGTCTATTGTACAGTCTAGGTGTGACACAACTGTTCTGTGAGCAAGTAGCAAGAGCATCATTACATTTTAACTTGGCCACTTAGCCAGTTAGCTACATAGCATCTTGCAAGATTTGTAAAGTTTCTTTTTTTTTTTTTTTAGACATGCTGACTTATTTTCGGTTTTGCAGCCATTTGGGTTATACAACACTAATTATTTTGTAATCTGTTTTGTAATTTGCACCATTGCTTTATTTATTGCAAGCTAGCAAGATAATGCTACCAATTTGCAAGTATAGTAAAACAATATGACAAAAACTGGTCCATTACACATCATGACCATTTCTCTTGACCACATCGTCCACCCCTATTTAGAACATAAAAATACAACTTGGCATTATATTTTCAGCATAAAAACATTACTTACACCATAAAAATCATTCACCGTTGCTCTCTTATGTAAATAAGAGATTAGTAATTTAGTGTAGAGCATGACTACCACTGGTACAGAAAAAACCAAACATATGAAACTTATATCAACAAGTCAAGACAAAAATATGAAGACAAGAATGCCATTCATCGAGTTTAACAAGCTTTCAGTCGTCTCCTAGCTCTGCTCCACCCACGGCTGGCAAACACTAAAACCAATCCATCATTTCTTATTTTTCTTTGCATCCACCAACATGTAGCTCACTCGGGTTCGCGCCCCGGTCCTGCCAGATCCGAGCATGGCCGGTGCCCTGTGGGAGCGGCAATTGGCAGCTGCTCCCGGGTGGGGGGAGAGGCTCGGAGAGAATCGCTGCACATATAGCGGCCCTGGGCGAGTTGGAATCACGGTCAGGCTTGGAGGAGTCGCGCCCTGAATAAGGACGTGGCGATCTCCGTCCTAGTGCCGGCTGACGGGGTTGTGCAGCGGTGATTCTCTAGCGGTTGCTACACGGGGGGGAATTGAATTAGAATAGGGGTTCAATTGGCTACCAAATTGGGAGAAAAACGGGGAAAAAAATCAGAAACAAAAAAAATTAAAAAGAAAAGTAGCATGGTGAAGTGCTCATTTTATTTTGACTTCACATGCTTTCTACACGTGTAAGCACAACCCTGTGCATCAATGAAAACTTTAAATTTTAACAAAGCATTTTAATTCTATATATTGCACAAGCCCAGCAGGCTATGCTCAGGCCAGGACGTCCAAAGAAAATATTCTCAACGCTAAGAATGTACGTACAACAGATGTAATCATGAATCATGAAGTTAATGACCAGTTTGCTAAGATATATGCAATTAAAATACCTGTAAGTGCACGGCCATGCTGTTAAACAAAGCGTCGCTGTGCGCTTAACCGTTTCTTTGTTCAGATGTGGAATGAAGACAATGCATCCAAAACAAAACAAAAGAAAATGGACCCTCTCAATGGAGGATGACAGGCTGACAGACAGTATATCACTGATAGTGCTCATTGCAGTTATCGATTTGGGAGAGGCCCGACCGAGGGGCCCATACATGCACTAAAACAGCGCCTTAACAGGATGAGCCACGCAGAAGTCCCTTAAAAAAACAAAACCGCTACAGTATGACAAAAATAGGAAACAAGTCCCAGCAGGTACAGGTGTTTCAAAGGAGGAAAATACAAGTCATCAGTAATTTGTATGGGTGTGACGTGAGTGTAACTCACCAGCATGAAAATCCACGCAGGAATAAGCATTATGATAGCAGCAGCACTGGTATAGAACTGGAGCTCAGGAGGGCTGAAAAGGAACCAGGAAAATACATCAAAATGGTCGACACTGTTACTTTAACCCCTTGAAGAGTAGGTTTTTAGAATTTTGAAAAAAAACATTCCCAAGTCAGTGTTCTAGAACTCCATTGCTTTTACCAATAGTGATTGTTACATCAGCATTAGAATGTTCAGTTAAGCACATTCTAATCATATACCTGTGACCTTACACCTTAAACAGTTAATGTAAACATTACTGCAGGCTGTTGCTCAGCCAAAACATTTGCATTATTTGCCTTAAATATATAGCCTGTACTTTAAAAATATTTTTTTTTTTTACATTTGAACATGGTATTGTATCCTAAGTGACTCTGAATAAGAGAAACTGATAAATTAATGAAATGTACACATATGTAATGTTACACACGACACATCACACTACAGTTCTCACAACAGCTACTTTTATATTACTCAAGAATATAACACGGAACCTAATTTTGTGAAAAATAGATATCATCTGATCAAAGGTATATTACTGGGAAAACTTCCATCTTCTTTATTAAAAAAATCAATAAATCATATCAATGATGGCACTTTAAAGGAAAATGACAGGGTAAAATTCAATCTTTTACACCCCCAAGCTACAAGTAAATAATACCTGAGAATTATTCCCAATGAACTCACCTAAACTTATACTTGTCTCCACTGAGCAGTTTCTTTGAAAACACATTCTGCAAACTATTGAAAGGAAACAAGAGAAAAGAAGCCTTAGAGGATGCCGTAGGCGTGGGCGTCTTCATGAAATCCAATATCTGTGAAGTAAGACTGAACGTTACCAGTCCATGACGTTTGTGGACAGGGCTGCACAGAAACCCAGCATATTGAAGCTGATCTCCGTTGCCGTGCAAAGTGCCAGCCCCGCCATAATTGGGAACAGGGACAGGTTCACCCACAGACCTATACATCAGACAGGATTAGCAAGGGAAGTGTCACTCAATTCTGTAGTACAGCTGTATCAAATCCACATTCAAATAACAAATGTCAAAATAATAAAAATGATAAGCTACCAACAATCACACTAAACCACTAATCTGCTGCCATATCTGACATCACTCGACCACATCCAATGATAAACCTGCTTGTCTAAAAAGGTTGCAGGGCTCTTATCATACCAGTGATGTAATGACACTGTGCAAATTTAAACATGGGACATTATCAACATTGCCAAACCAGACCACAAGCCAATATTAACTAGATGAAATGGAGATTTTGCTTTCTCTCTGGAACATTACCAGTATATTCTCCCAGGATAAGTCTGGACATGATGACTGTGAAGATGGGCGCCGAGCTCTTCACCGTCTCCGCAAAGGAAACAGCCACGTTCTTCAGGCTGACTAGTCCCAGCACCACTGTGCTGAACCTGTGAGGGAGATCCCAGAATAGCCCTTTAAAAGCGATCTGCACAACCCCTAACACACTGGACATGACTAAAAAAAAAAACCATACCATGCCACTGCAGCATTCAATCAAAATCTTTTTTTTATTTTTTATTCAATTTTAAGGGGCTGTTGGATGATTCATCTTGTTGAAACACTATTTCAGTGTATAGATGCAGCCCAAAAAAGTTGGAAGGTTTGTCTGTCTGTCTCGTTGCACACCAATGACCACCTCTAGCCAAGTGGACACCTGCAGTCTTCATGAAGCAAACTTGGTGATGGAACTACAGCATGGCTCAGCTGGTGGATGCAGTGGAAGATCCAGTGACTGGCTGCATGTGCTTTAGAGGAGAATGTGCTATTCTGCATTCTCTAAAATTGACCGAGGAATGAGCAATGAGACCAGCCTAAGAACACATTTTGGATATTCCAGGAAAAACTGGGTTAAAAATAGGTTCCAGTAAATGCATAAATAAGGGTCACATTCTCCCTTAACTCAAGTGACCTAGATGTTTCCCCAAGTATAAACTGGGATCTTAATTAAAAAATAAGGTGCGGTGGGGCAGCGGTAAAAGCAGTTGCACACCGAGGATCAGGGGTCCGCGCCCCTGGTCCTGCCAGATCCGAGTGCCTTGAGGAAGTGGCAATTGGCGGCCACTCTCGGGGTGGGGGGCGGGGGGGGGACTCGGCAGGGGAGAATCGTTGCTGGCCCCGGGCGAGTTGGAATCGTGGTCAGGAGCTCTGAGGGGTCGCGCCCTGAAGAGGGCGTGGCACTCTCCGTCCTACTACGGGCTAACGGGGTTATGTAGAGGCGAATTCTCAAGCGGTTGCTACACGGGGAATTTAATAACGGGAAAACTAGCTACCAAACTGGGAGAAAACAGGAACAAATCAAACAAATAAATAAATGAATAATGTAACCAAACTGCAGCGAACACTTCTACATACAGCACAGTACAGGCATTTTTGAAAAATTTTTTTTACATCAGCAATTTTAAATAATAAAAAAATAACCTCATTAATCCAACAAATAGCATAATCATGAGGAAGTTTGGAGGGTACTCAGTCCTGGACTTGTGCTGGTACAGGCAGCAAGGCACGTACATCTTCATACAGCCAATTATAGTGGTAGACATCATCTGAATAGCACCTGCCAGTTAGAGAGATCAGAAGTCAATCAAATTAAGAAAGAGAGCACGACAATATTCTGCATCATTCTGAGTCCAATTCATAAAAAAAGCATTGGAGCTCTTTCTCAATGTTTTCCTTGAAAGAAGCAATGGAGTGCTTACTTTCACTTGATTAGTTCAGGTCTACCAATACATAGACCGTTCTACTCAACCCAGAGATTTCATTATAGGAACAAATATTTAATAGCTGAACAAATTCAGTGAAACAGTTCACGTAGTCTAATTGGCTGACATGAATAATGCTGTTAGTGTCAACAAATAGTATTTGTCATTGCCCTCAGTGTTTGTCAATAAAGAGCACTCCACTGTAGACTTCACAGGACTCCAAAGGCATCTTACCCAGCATGCTCGGTTCTCCTTCCAGCAGAGACAGGATGTATTTGTTGAGAAAGAGTGTGCAAAAGCTAAAGAAGTACCACAGGCCCAAGTAGACCAGGGACTTGGAGTTCCACACCCCTGAATCAGCCTCGATAACAGTGGTCTCAGTGATGGTGATCTTCAGCACGCTCTCTCCCGGCATGCTCTCGCTGCGCGCCAAAACCACGCGCTCTGGTCTGCTTCTGAATGGCGAGAAAAGGTGCCAAAAGAAATTCCTCCCAGTCCTTCCATTGCCTGCCATGACCCAACCACGGCCTTTCCACGCGACACGGCACACACTCAATGAAGATCAGGGGGGAAATCTGGCCAAATGTCAATCCATCTTTGCGGTCCAAGCATTAATCAGTTAAAATAATTCATCTGTGCGATGGTCCTTCTGCTCCATCACACCCTTTCTGAAACAGAAGCACGCGTATTTACTGCATTCTGACTGTTTTATTTCAGACAGAGAACACTTCATGAATGAGAGGTAGTATGAAATGCAGGTGCAAGGCCATGCAAGCAATTTGCAAATACTGAATTTTAAAAGTAGCCTAGTACTTCGGAAGATGCGCCACAACACTTTTTTTTCCCAATCTAACTCCGACGTGCTCAGTCCTTAGCTGTCAGTATACGACTAAAACGTTACCTTTGCATTACCTACTGTATCAAAGATGGGACAATGCGCTTTACGATTTAACTTAAAAGTTGCACATTTAAATGAGAAACACTTAAGAAGTTAATAGTTTCCCATCAGCTTTAGTTAAAATATGCATTTTAGCAACAGGCAAAAATGTTTAATGGATAATGAGTTTAATCTCTTTAAACATTTTAAAAGGAAACCTAGCAATACACGAATAGACGCAGACCTGACCCAGATACATCGTTTTGCAAACGTGGCACCAAAATAGCACTTGAGTACAGATGAGCTTAGCACAAGACAATACCACCCTAACGTGGCTATAACGCACGCAGAAACAAGCAATATACCTGCTGTCAATGAATTGTGCTCTGTTGTGCTGAAAAACAAACACTGCAAACCCAATTTCAAAAAGCGAGTGTGCATCTAACCAAAACGAAGGCGGCGATGCATGCAACTGTAAAAAGGCTAGCCTAGTTGTTAGCTAGCAATGTACCGTCATTGTATCTAGAAAAACTAGTGAGTACAATATAATATCTGTTGTATAGCTAACTCATATGCATTATGTGTTTCGTTGGCTATCAGAGTTCCCCATTCCCCATTTACATTTGAGCTAACTTAGCCATTTACCAAAGTCCAGTTAACGCTAACGTTAGCTGGCAAACTTAAAACTCCGAGCAACAGTCACCAAACAATACAAACCAGCAGTCACTGCCTTTTCTACGATAATATCAGCGCTGTACGCACACTAACATTAGATTATATACATTTTAACTCTAGCAAGCTAGGCTAACGTTAGGGAGGGCAAACCGGAGCTTTAGAACGTAGACCACAGTGAATTCACGTGAGCTTGACAATACATTTCTGACAGAAAACGTAATTTATTGACTTTTTACTTCACTACTGTGGTGATAAAATTTTACAAGAAGTAAATGCTAGTTTATTGTTAGCCTTTATTGTTCGCCATATGAGGCTAGAATGGTGAAGCTAACAGAAACCAATACCACTAATCCATAAAAAATTGACTTCTAACGTTACTTGTTCAATCGAATCGTAAAAGTGAAAGCGTTCGATTGTGGTCAGTGGCACCGAAAATTTCTGTCTCACCCTCGATAAACGGCAAAAGTCCCCAGTAGAAGATGGAATTAAATCGTTAAAAGTTATATATTTTCTGAATCGTTATCAACTTCCCTTGGTCACTGTCAACTGGCCATTGTGATCTGGGCATTGAGTGCCTATGTAAATTACGTCAGAAACATTCAGCCGTGTTGTTGGCTACCTAAACTTCTTAGGGCGCTCGTCAACGTTAGCATGATTGGGAGCCTGAAATGTCAATCTTCAGAATACGTTTAAACCTTTCACCAATAAGCTGGGACTTTTAAGTTATAAGGCGGGATATACAGAGTGGCCAGCGAAAATATTGACCTGACAGTCTTTCAGAATTCTAACAGTTGATCAAGTCAACGGCCAGAATGACCGCGAGACACTGAATAGAACAGAATACTGGCTGCGCTGATCTGTGTTTGGTGCCGTCAGAGCCCTACTCTTACCATTGATCGAATGTTGGGAAAATGTGCTTTTAAAAGGCGCAAAAACAGTCCGTATATCACATTAAAATTACATATGAGGACAGTTATTGTCCATAATACGTTTATTTAAGGTTAAACTGACATTTTAAGCACAATATTTATGTTGATTTCCCGAAATACATTTTTCGGTTGTCCTGCCTACTAACGTTAAGCGATTATGTTCCAAATCAACGTTTAAGTTACCTTGCTAGACATCTCCTGACATATGTCAGGATCGTTGGGGGTTAAGTTAGCTACCTCGCTAGCTATGTTAGCTAACTAGGGGGCAACAATGAAATCTCACAAGATTCGTGGCCAGCTAACGTTAGCTAACTTTGGTAACATTAACATTACAGGGCTCATGGCAGAGGACGACAACTAACTAGCTGGGCAGTAAGCTAATTAGCCAACTAAATATATAACTTAGCGAATCGCATTCGCTAAGTTTGCTGCACCGATTGTTTAATTAATTAACCAAGATGTACCTAAAACTAACGTTAGCTTATTCGCTAATGTCATATATTAACTAGCTAGCTGCTCAGTTATCTAGCTAATCAACATATGAACCTTAACATTCAGGTGTCGATTTTTTTTTTGGGCTAAATACAAACCTCGACACTTGTGCATTTTCATAAATATGCATAAAATAACGAGTGACAATACCTTATCGAGCGCCACATATGCAGTCAAGAAGCATTCATACCACAGCCAAAACAAAACCATCATGCAAGCACTCCTCCCACGCCGTATGGTGGACATCTATGATATACCCGGAGTTCAACACAGGAGCTCACTAGTAAGAATAATAACGCCAGCGCTCCAAACAATATTGCTATAACTGCGGGGTTCTCGCCAATTTGCGTAGAGTGCCTGTTTTGAGTAATAACCCGCCGCGGGTGTAAAAAATCAAAGCTGACAGCTTTTAAATTATTTATCAACCACTGAAAAGCATCAGTTGTAATGCAGAATTGCAGATGCCCGGAAAAAAAAGGAAAAGTTGCCACCTCCCAGCTCCACCTCGAATTGCATTTCTGGCTATGTGTGTATGTTCTGCCACTGTGTGTTCTAAATGGTCTTATTTCTGGCCTTTGTGTGCATGATTTGAGAGAACATTGGACTGGAAATATTTTCTGACCTGACAACAATGGTAGCCTATGCAACACCTTATTAGTCACATAATCATGTCTGATGAGTCTTCTTCTTTTGTGTGGGCTATGCTGGCAGGCTGAGGAGGAGCATTTTCTGTGCCCAAACCCTTCTGCATACACGACAGAACTTTTATTATTATTATTATTATACAGTGTAGTCTGTAAGTATTTGGACAGTGACACATGTTTTGTTATTTTGGTTCTGTACTACAGCACATTGGATTTGAAATGGAACAGTGACTGAGGTTAAATGCAGACTTTCAGCTTTAATTTGAGGGGTTTTACATCCGCATCGGGTGAACCATGTAACAATTGTAGTCCTTATTATATATAGCTCCCTGTTTTAATGGATGAAAAGCAATTGTACAAATTAACACAAACTTTAAGTCACCATATTTAATATTTGGTTGCATATCCTTTGCATGTCATAACTTTCTCATTTAGCCACCACTCGCTCCCCACATTGCCCCATACCATGACCACCCCACACTTGCTACATCACCTCTCTCCCATACACACAGACACCACATGCCTGACTGCTCTCAATTATAGAATCTTAGGGATGGATGGACAGGGACATAAGGCTTCACTCAAGACTTATATATCCAATATACCCTTATACATGTTGTGCCTTTGATAATTGATGAGGATACTGGCTATGCAGCTTTGGATATATGTCCCCCCCCCCCCCTGTCTATTGTATGTATTTTGTCTTGTTTTATTCATTTTTTTGGTTTTCTTAATTTAATATTTTTGTCTTTGTTCTTTCTCTCCCTCAGAGAGGTTTTGTTTAAAGTACAATTGTAATTAAAAATAAAATTAGACAAAAAAAGAAAAACATATTTCCTAATCTGACCATAGTCAGTAGTAATTCCTCATCAATTATCAAAGGCAAAGCAGTGCTATCACTCCACTGGCCTTTTGTCAACCTACTGCTTCCACCCACTTTGAAGCCTCTCTTTCAGTTCATCAATCCCTGTATCAATAGACACCCAATAGATGACCCCATCCACCACAGCACTTTCCCCAGACACATGGAACTCAAAGGATGGCCAACTACCCAAGTATACCTCTGAGTATAATTTTTGTTTGGAACAATGAGCTATCTGACTCATTATTCTCTTTTAATGAGTAAAATATCTGATAGTGGTATTTGAAGCAGGTGGAAAGGTGGAGTACCTCTAAGAAATCAACCCTGTTGGGGTGGGCAGGGCCCCACTGTTTCCTTAATATATTTTCTTTTGTAGAAGTTGATAGGGAGGACACACAGAGCCAGTACTGCCACTTTGAGTGGATGGTCAGGTGCTATGAAGTTCATTGTCAGCCTAGTATATAAAAGGAGTGGCTCTGTTAGACCCTCCCCCTCTTTTATTTCCTTTTTGTGTGTTTTCCTTGTCTCCAACTCTTGGCAGTTCATTTAGAATATCACATAAAAATGTTTTTATTTTTACAAGAAGTCAAAATAAGAATCATTACTTTTTCTATAGATATATTGTTAACTGGGATTACATTAATAGTATGCAAACATGCAGCTTTCTAATGGAATAACTGGTTATTAAAGTCATGTGGGTATCGTAGATTTTTGGGATTTCCCAGCAGCTAGGTAGTGATAAGTACCGAAAGTGCACTGATGCTTCTGTGGCGCTTTGTCAACATGAGAATTCCACGTGGATTCCACTTACCTAGGGGACACCTCTCAGCCCGATCCCGTTTATCCCGCGGGATACTGCGTACTCTGCATTCTCATAGCTAGCAAGATAGCAAGTTCCGGTTCATATTCACGTAATATCAAGAAATGAGTTCCGATAACCGAAATTTGCCATGTTAACATTTCAATTGTAAATGTTCCATGTAAGTGCAATATCTTGTTATAACTGATAGAGAATCTTTGTCTAAGCTGCAACCAGGAAGTCATTGTTACAAAAGATTTAATTGGGTAACCGAAATAGCTTGCTCGCTGCAAAGTAGATTTGCTCATCTGTGCAATTCCATATACTGTTTTCAGAGGTATTTAAAATGCATCGGCTCACCAAATAGCCATCTAAATTCTCTCTAAATGGACGAAATAAGGTCAGTGTGTGAATCTACCACATCGCTGTTGTACGTTAGTTAGCTAGCTAGAAGGATAGTTAGTTAACGTTACAACTAGCCAGGCAGTTAACTATAGTCAGCTGACTGCTGTGTCAAACTCCATCTGCCTTACCTGTCAGTTCCGTAACAAGTCCCTATTAATTTGTCAGCTTGCTCGATAGATCTGGCATGTAGTCAACAGATGGCTTTGAATAACAATAGCTAGCTAGCTAGCTGGTACTTGAACAATGAAGCAAGCTAGTTGATTAAGGTAGCTAATAGCATCAACATACAGTCTTCGGATTTGGTTCTTTTTAAATGAACAAACTACGTTAGTTATGCAGCTACCTCTCAAACTCTAAAATGCAACATATTGCTAAACTAGCAGCCATGGCTAACGACGTTAGATGCCAAACTTACAGTGCAACTTCTGTAATTAGTAATTGGTACACTAGCTTGCCAAATTAGCTTTCCAACTAACCAGCTAAGTTTGCGTTTTTATAACTGGATTCCATAACGTTACATTATGTCTGACCAAATTAACTTTCAAATGGTCATTTAAATAAACGATGTAGTTGTGTAATCTGCAGTTTATTTATGTGATTTTAACGAACAGCCACCAAAAAGCATCTGATGCTATGTCTCTCTTGTTTTAGTCCATTGCTGACCACTCGGCACTCCGAGAGTGCTGATCTTCCTTCTCCAAATTTGAGACCTAGGCATCGCGAGCTCATCCCAACGCCATGTGGTCCAGTGAGTTATCTGAGGCTCACTAATGCTCTCCAGCCATATTGTTGCAGATTAACCCATCAACTTTAGGAGTGTCTGTTGTGAAATATGATGTTAAAGAACCAGAAAAGGTGAGGGCGGCAGTGTAGTATAATGGTTAAGGAACTGGATTTGTAACCGAAAGGTTGCAGGTTCGATTCCCAGGTAGGACACTGCCGTTGTACCCTTGAGCAAGGTACTTCACCTGCATTGCTTCAGTATATATCCAACTGTAGAAATGGATACTATGTAAAACGTGATAAAAAGTTGTGTAAGTCGCTCTGGATAAGAGCGTCTGCTAAATGCCTATAATGTAATGTAATGTGAAAAATAAACTCAATATTTGCCTCTCTGTCTGTCTAGATAAAGCCATGGTCGGAGCTGACTTGCCTGGTTAAACTATATTTTTGTTTCACCACCACATCTTTACTGGGGTTACTGGTCCTTACTTTGGTAAACATATACAGACAATTCCAGAAGGAGGGCAGTTATGAAGAGGAGTCTGTGTCCCTCATTCAGCTTGTGGGAATCTGTAAGTAAAATGGCTGGTAGGCATATGGGTGGCCCCGTATAGATTATGTACAAGTGTTCAAAACAATTTCACAAGCCAACAAAGAGCAAGCACATTGCAAAAACTTTTAATCAGCCTATTTTGATAGCTTTTTAAAGGCTTTGTGCTTCTTATCACTAAAAAAATATAATTTATTTTATTTTGTCACTTCAGAAAATACCAACTGACCTTCAATTCCTCTGCTAAAATCTTCTCTGAACTTCTCTCTCCTGTTGTAACAAACTATATGACGAAATGGCACTCTTAAATTGCTAAAGGAAGTGGTTTCATTTGTTTTTTCAAGAGGGAACAACCGAGTCCAGTGTCGCCATTTCTTTTGGCTAATATCAGTCTATCCAACTTTCGTAATTAAATTGTTTCAGTTCCCCGCTGTAAATAAAACTTTCTTCTTTTTGCTTTCATGTGAGCTGCATTTTGAAATTCTCCCTGCAGTGTTCTGCCTGTATTACATCACGCGGGGGATTCTGCAGGAGAACCGCCAGGAGCTGATCGCGTTCGTGCTGAGTGTGCTGCTGGTCATCGTGCGCTCTGTGGTCAACTTCGCCGTCCTCCCGCCCGAGCAACGGAAGAAGCTGCTCCTGGTGTGTCACGTGACGGGGCAGAGTGGGTGGAGTGGGCTTTTCTGGAAAGTCCAGCCTGTCGTTTTAAGGGCTGCCCACACTGGGACAGTCACAAATGATGAAGGAAATTAGGAACTTACATTTTTTGTTGCTCAAACTTTACAAGGTTGTCTGTCCTTCTGGTCCCCACATGTTGCATGTGACAGCTGTAATAAATGGGATGGCTCTATATTATACCTGTCAAGAAACTCAAACGCAAGCAGGTGAGCAGCTGCATATAGAGAAATGGCCCAATTATTTAAAAAATGAAGCTCAGTGAATGGTACAACATAATGAACTATTTTTATCAGCAGGTTCATTTGCCACTCTTCTTAGTGGGTGTGTGTACCTTTTTTTTCTATTTAAGTATTTGTGCAAAAATGTAATTACTGTCCAAATTGGGCAGTGAGCTTACATTGAAACTCTGCTAATTAGGTTTAATATCATACAACTTGTTCTAATTTTTTTTCTTTGTGTATAACTATAAAAATGATGATCTGGACATGGTCATTCAATAGTGGGCCATAGTCAATTCCGCCTGTGCGGGCAGGGGTTTGATCTTTGTCGTGGTGCTTTCTCCACAGTAGTCCCTTTTCTATCTGTTACTCTCCCTCTGCTTTCTACCTGTCTGAATAAAGTAAAACATACAAAATGAGGGTGAACTGTCCCATTGTCCTTTAAAAAAAAGGAACAGCTTACAGACATTTTAAATACTCTCTTGGTGTTTGGCTGTAACGCAGGTACGGTTTGTGTGCATCCTGTGTGTGGGGCTGTTCCATGTGGTCTGTGCCACACTCCTTATCCAGAGGCCCAACATGATGGCGTTCCGGGTGGGCGGAGCCCTGGAAAGCCTGCAGGAGCAGTACTTCCTGCTCAGCCTCTGCTTTTCCATGGTCAGCTTTGACCTGCAGGCCCAGGTAAAATACCACTCTTGTCTTCCTTCAGCCAGGTCACATGACCACGTGGCACCTGCACTCCGGACGAACGTTAAACTTCGTCATCTGCTGCAATACGAATGTCCCAGGCGGTCACTGTTCTGATCTGGGCATACCGTCTTTTCTGTCGTTCGAGAGTGCCCCCTGCTTCTGTTGTTGGACCCACGCCTCATGGAGGCAAAGATAAAGAGACTTGTTAGACATGTTTTGGAATGGTATCCAATTGGAGTGTGCATTGATTTTGGGTGGTGGCTTTTCTCTATCTCTCCCAGCTATGCCTGTGTATCCTGATAATAACATCAAGCATGTCTCTGTCCTACTCTCACAATGTCATCCTGGGCTTCGGGGTTATCTGGGCCTGCTTCACCGCAGCCGTCGGTGCCATCGCGGTGAGTCCCTCCAGAGAATACTGTCAGGAACAACAGCAAGAGTGTGTTTGTTAATTACACAGGGATTCAGATGCTGTAACGTTTCCGTAAAGCAGCGTAACTCTGCTCTCCAGTCCACACAGGTCCCACGCAATGCAGGATCGACAACAGAAAGAAAGCCCGCCCCCCAATTCCCATAGAGATCCATTCAAATGCAGAGACGTTATATTATCACTTGTAAGAGTAGCAGAAAATAAGATATCAAGAGTCTTTTGATCTTGTTGGGTCACAGACATCAGGAAGTCATGGCTTGCAAAGGATATGTGACCAAATATAAAAAATTTAAAGGCACAGTCAACTTAGTGTATGTAAACTTCTGGCCCACTGGAATTGTGATATAGTGAATTAAAAGTGAAATAATCTGTCAACAATTGTTGGAAATATTACTTGTGTCATGCACAAAGTAGATGTCCTAACTGACTTGCCAACACTATAGTTTGCTAACATGAAATCTGTGGAGTGGTTAAAAATGAGTTTTAATGACTTCAAAGTGTATGTAAACCTTCGACTTCAACTATATTCATTAAGAAAATAAAGATAGAAAACATGGTTTAAAGTGAAAGAATTGAATATGTTTCCATTACTCTTTCAGGTTTTAAAAGAAGTAAAGCCGCTTGTTTGGATCTTCGTCCTTCAAAACCTGCCAGAGCTGGCCTATTTCATATATTCTTTACGTGGTAAGATGACAGTATTCATGCTGTGTATTATTGGTCACAAGTCAGGGTTGCAGGCACCAAGTCCAAGGCTATTCATTTTGAAATACAAAGTGAGCGATCCAGTCAAACATGGTTTTGCACAGTCGTGGGTGGGCGAAGGTATGAGGGGTGTTGCCGAGTTTTGTTTGAGGGGGGCTTTTGTTTGTTGATGTCAGGTTAATGGGTGTTACTTTGTAACTCCTCCCCCCCACTCTTTTGTGTGCAGATGATTGAGGAATGGGGTCGGGGCAAGACCTACACCCAGGAGGCAGCTGCCATCACAGGCTCCTGCATCTCAGTCCTGATCAAATGCGTGCTGTTCTGGTCGCTCTTCCGGCTCTATCGCAGTTTCGGCCAGGGCTTGAGAGAGCGCAGTGAGTGTCGTTTCTTTAGTCTCCTCTCCAAAATGGGAAAACAATTTCTATATATCAAACATTGTCCACGTCATTGGAAATTAGGCATTTTTTATTGTTTGAAGTGTCCAAATAGATCCATGATGCAATGGCATCACAATGAATTGGAAATGAGTTAATTAGTGGTATGACCAATCAAACATGTTGTCCTGGCGTTACAGGCAGCACTGGCACACCCACAGCCAGTACATCACAACATACAAAGTGCCAAAGTACAGAAAAGAAAAGGCAGAGTGGAAATTCATCCAGTATTTACATTTCAAAATGAAACAGAAGAACAAAGAACAGAAAATAGGCTGGTCAGCAAATCAATAAAATGAACAAAAAGGGTAGGTCTGGGCAATAGGAGGTCAGATGCAAAATTAGTGATTCCCAAAATGTAGCCTTCGAGGCTTATAGTGGTGCTGGTTTTCATTCTTCCCCTCTAATCTGGACTGGTTTAAACCTGGGACACCAGGTGAGTTAAATCACTGGCCAATCGGTGGCATTAATCAACCAATAAACTCATGTAGAAAAGAAAACCAGCAGTACTACTGGCCTCAAGGGGCAGACTTGAGTATCCCTGGTAAGGAGTCTTTTAAGTAGATGGATGCCTATGTATTTTATGAATTCATTTTGACTGGAGAGTCCTACATGCAACATGAGTCATGACACATTCTATGCTGCCATTATCAAAGCCACTTAAAATCATGTCTATAGCTAGTTGTCTTTTATGGCTGTAAGCAAAGGCCCTTCTTATCTGCGGCTAATTTATATGCTCCAAGATAAACCGAGCAGTGTGTGCCGTAATAACTAGCCTACCTGAGCACCTTTGCCCCAGTGCACTTTGTGGTGTCTGCCCTACAAGCCTTTGCCAACACTGTGTTGTCCCCATTTTCTGCAGTGTTTGCCTCAAGCCAGCAATGAGGCCACACCCCCACCTGCAAGGAGCATCATGGGATATGTGCCATCAACAATGGGTCCATAACTCTCGCACAGGGAAGACGTAGGCTGCGTCCCAATATTCTTCACTCCCCACCTCCCTTCCTCCACTCCTCCACTACCACTCCTCTCCTATCCGGAAGTATGCAAAACTGTCTGAACGTTTCGAGTACAAGTATTTGCATGTACAGTATACAATGTACCTGACGTTGCGGTTCGCGTCGAGACATTAATTAATATGTAACCATTAATACGTAATTAAGATGTAATCAGCGACACTAGATTAACACAAAGATCTGTTTTCGGGGCATGGAGTAGAGGAGTGGTAGTGGAGGAAGGGAGGGTGCATTTTTCGACTATTGGGACGCACCCAATGTGAAAGCACCAGAGAAGTGACTTAATAGCCTTTGGTGGTGTCTTTTGTAACACAAGGTTTGTGTGGTCTGTGCACTAAGCACTTACATTGAGAGATAGGCTAGGATGTGGTTCTGCCTGTACACTAGGTAGCCGCTGCTTTGCCTGCAGGCTTTTATTTAGGATTGTAACAATGGTTCTAATGTGTTGCACTAACAGGGGAAGAAAAAACCCTAATCTTGTTCTTGAACGGTTAATTCTGGACACAGCAAGTATACCGTCACCTGTTGCCCTTGTAAAAAAAAAAAAAAAAAAATTGTAAAAGTGCCTTTATAACTTTCTTTTTTTAATTATTACTCACAGTTGCGTTGAATTTGTACATAACATTTTTCTTACACGCCTTTTATCAATGTATTTTATTTAATGAAGACATTACATAAACAATTTAATTAAATCCTGACCATGGAATTTGTAAAAGTAATACTGTTTTTTTAATGCCTGAATTTGAGCAAGCACTCTGAAAATAGTTTTATTGACTGAGAGCATAGGTATGTAGTATTTATTTTAAAGTGGTGATGGACATTCTGCATGACGTGAGACGCAAGGCATACTTTTCATTGAAAGGCTCTTATGTATTGCGTTCCCCTAGTGGAAGGAATGTGTGTAGCACTTGGTTTTGAACGCACCCTCTGCAGCAACCAAAGGAACCTTACAAGTGGAATTTTTTTGCTCTTTTTAAATTATTTTTTTTAGGAACCCGTGAACTTTTAAAGTGTTGATAAGGATGTACTAAGACTTAATTTACAAGGAGCTCTATTTGTGAAAGGTTTTCGTTGGGATTTTTTTCAGTATAAGCATGTATATGGGATTTGTGTTGCATTAAAGTATTAATTTGTTCTATATAAAAACATCACTCCAAAATGAATGTGGATAGGAATTGATGTGCCAAGATGATCTCTTATACACATTAATCAATTCCTCTGGTCTGACCCCATGGTTACATTTTCCTTTTTAAATGGCTTATGTACTAAAACGGATAACCATCTTGAGGCAGAAACTAACCAGGGCCGTATTGCATTTTACATAGCAAACAGGAAAAAAAGAGATCACTTTCAAGCCCATTAAATAAAAGCTATATTAAGTGGTACATGCAGCATAAGGTGGCATCTTGACAACCTTTTTTTGTGTGTTTTTTGTATCCTGAAAATTTGCAGTGAAGTGGTAGCTTACAGGAAGATGGTATAGAACAAGGAGGAAGTGAACCTTTGTAAATGCTGCAAAAAGGAACATTTTGAAATTACAGCAACACTTGTAATCTGGTAACATCGGGGGGGGGCGGGGGGGTTGTTGGTAAACCGATGACATTTCATTGAAGTTCCCACTTAACCGGTTTGCCTTGAGAAAAGAAACACACCATTTGGACACATTTCTCACGTTTATTTATTAAAATGCTGAGAAAATAGCAAAATATGATTTCAGTACCAATATTTACAAAGTTTCCATAGAACTGACAATTAGAAAATACTATTAAGTTAAGGGAGTAGATATAAAATGGAGCCGTGTAGCGTTTGTAGAATGAGAGACTGACTTCGTTGTTGGTCACATTCCATACAGGATTTAAAAAAAAAATAAAGTTGCCAACAATATTGACATGAATCATTTTTAATGAATCAGACTGACTAATTTTAATGAGTGCATCTCATTTTCAGGATATTAACAGACAATATAAAGTGCCTTTAAATGTTACACGAATCCTGTAAACAAACAACGAAAAATCTCTGAAGTAGGTGAAACCCTAATACAGCTTCCATGATGGTAATTTGTCAATTCATTCCACCTAACAACGAAGAGACAAATATAATGATTAGGAATGGCAGTACCTGTAAGTGGCTGTCAAAGCTAAAAAAGAGACAATGTAATTTTTGTGAGCACTTAAGCTTTGACGTACATTTTGTTTACTCTCCACTCAGACATACTGACTGTGAATGTATACAGCAAGCCTTCAGCTAACTTAACAGACAGGAATGTAACTCCCCCATTTTAAACGTGCGTCACTGGGATAGCTGACTAGGGTGCACCTATATACATTACAGAATACATAAAATGTTTCACCATTTTACAAAGGGTGACCCAAAAACATGAAGGACAAAGACAGCAGTAATGAAATGCATTACATTCAGACATCCTTAGTGAAAACATGAAGGAATGACATCAGAATATTTTATATTCACTAATCTTCTTGTGGAGTGAGTAACGCTGGTGTAAACTGGATTTGGACCAAATTTATCAATCTGAGGCAGTTTAAACGGTAGGAAAGAAGTACTCTTATTTTAACATAAAAATGGCTTACCCCCCCTTTGGAACAACCAATTAGATCCTCACCTTCGACATGCCCCACAATATCCTTCATTTAAAATATACAGGACATAAAATTGTGGTTAACTTAAATAAACACACTATATTCAGTATTTAAAGATTCTGTTAAGACAAGGTTTTTGCAGCACTGCTTTCAGGAGACTCAACAGCCTTTCCTCCATATGGCCAACGCAAAGATCCTCCATACATAATTCATTAGATATTACAGAGCTGAGAGAATTTTGACTTTATACTACTGTCGAAGAAAGGCCACTTCAGCGATAACGGGACTACTCCGAGAATCCATCACAAGTTCAGTACACAGTACAGAAGAGAATGCAGAATTTTCTGATGGATGATATCATCTGGCAGCACACATCTACACACTAAAATACTCAAGTTGGAGCCAGTGTTGCAATTACGATCTGGAACATAACCGGAAAACGATCATCTTACATTTAGCTTAACCCAAGATAAATATTCAAGATACCATTTAAACATTTTAAGTGAAATATAAGCAATGACAGCTTTGGTACACCTCTGGTCCTTTTGTGAAATGCTAAAAATCGCTATACTGGTCCGACTGTGACAGTATTTTATATTACTATTTATTTTTACTAATGAACTGTTCTGTTACATTTTACCTTGCTTTGACACTAAATTAAATACTACCATGTAATTTCTATCATATTAACCTTATTCAAGAACAGGTTGAACAAAAATGCTTTAAAATGTCTTTTCAGGATAAGAGTCATCTCAAAATCTATAAATGGCTCCATTTATTAAACAACTGGAGGTTGCTCTAGATCACAGATCTACAGCTCAATTTCAACAGACCACAATGGAGCATAAGTTAAAAAAAAAATAATATATACAAATGTTAAGATGATTATGTTCACAATTTAGAGACTTAAGGCACTAACTATATTTTTTAATTGCAGGAAAGACAAACTCCATGCTACTTTTAAAATGACCCCGTCTTCTGTAAATAATTATAAATCGTAAAAAGGTGCTTCATTGAGACACTCCACTTCAGATTTTAAAAAACCATTTCACTCAGTATTACTGGAGCACATACTGTAATAGATCCCTGAGCCGACAGCAGTCTGAATGGAACTTTCAAAATGCTAGAAGAGATTTGCCGTCCCTCTCGAGTCCACTGCTGATCCTCGACTCTGTGATAAGTCGTCGAAACGCTCAAGTCCACAGTGCTGCTCAGAACTCATCTTCCTCCGACCCAAGGTAGTTCTGCTTTTTCCTGACGTTCCAGTGTAAACATTGAGCTAGGCTCTCAAACCAGTCATTTACGGGGTCCCGGAAACAGATAGAGGGAACGGGGAAGCAGGAGGTAGTGATGGTAATGCTGGTGGCGAGAGCGACATTTCAAGTTAGGCGACACGACAGTTTGGAATGCAGCATCGCGATCACGCGAGTGGAACAAATGGAGCGTACAGTAGTTAAAAGATAAATATTTCCACAAAAGCTTCCTCCTCAGAAATATGATATTCTGCCGTTTACAGGGAAGAGGTCTCCACGGGCAGAGCTGCGCTTGCATTATGGGCCTAGTTCTCCATTTTTAATTCCTAGTTCCTATTATTATTATTTTTATAATATGGTGCGCCTCACCTGTCCCCGTGGCAGACTTCCTGTCGTTTCCTCCCGTCAAAGGAAACCCAGGCTGTGTTTCTGGCATCACGGGAGAGCATGATCTGAGAAATGGCAAAAATGCTAAATTGTAAGCCATGTAAATTTCCCTGGAAATGCGCACATGCTGAAACAGGTAATACAGGTGGTGGAGGAGAGTGTGCACACACAGTGAATCTACAGCTGGACTGCATGAGCTTCACTAGGGCTCTGACACTCTCAGACGCTGCAGGTACGATCGTTTGAAAAAAGAATTGTGAGGAGTGTTTGAAATTTTAAATTCCATTTTAATTGTTTTGCTCCTCAAGTACTTAGTATACAGAGCCTCAGTGGACTTCTGCTAAAGGTTGTTTTCTGCCTTTAGGCCATCATTTGAAAGGTCACATAAGTAAACAAACTATAATAGTTGCATAATAGCTTTGAACATGAAATACACAGGAACGCCCACTGGTGAATTGTTCCAGCAAAGTTGCGCGGTTTGCGAACATTATGTCATTTGTGTGGTACAATTACACCAGATCTTGAGTGCGGTACGTTACACCATACCTTGAGCTCCACCCCCGCAGGCACCACGATGGGGCGGAAGGAGAGCGAGTGGGGGCAAATGGGGGTGATCATGATGGCCGGCACGTTGGGGTGGATCATGGAGGCCCCGGCCGCCACCGCGTAGGCCGTGCTGCCCGTCGGCGTAGAAACGATCACACCTGGGGACAGAACCAAGAGTCACGTGACCAGACAAAACCAGTGGCCTTGCAGTACTGGGGGAAGGGGGCTAGGGGGGAGAGACTAAATACGGACTTATCTGCTACCCTGGCCTTGCGCTGCCAGGAGTCAGCAGGTGGGTGTGCACAGAGGTGAACTATGTGTGGGAGAGGGGGACTACGTGTCCCAAGTCCTGCTCGTTTAATAATCACCAAAAATACATGGTAAATAGAGGCAAGCAAGTGCAGTCTATATCTGCGTTAACATCTTCATTAAAAAGGGTATTTAACCGAACCACTGTTGTTTTACCGGTTGAAATGGAATTATGTTTTTCATTACGGACAGTACAGATATAATAATCCAATGCTTTCATAACTTCAAAGGCCCAAATTTGTCAGTTTGACAAGGTAAATGGGACTAGCCCCCCCCCCCCCCAATTTTACATTAAAAAGCAGCCTATATCACATTATGCAGGGCTCCTATGATTCTGTTTTTTTTTTTTTTTAATCCTTTTAAGCCAGTTTCCCCATTTTTAACTGTTTTCATTCTCAAACTACCTTGAAATATACGTATAAAATAATGCACCTGGTGGTAATCAAGATAAGCAAATCATATATGTTTTTTATGAGCAATCCAATGCTTAATTCTATAAGGTGCTGAAGGATTAAAAGGTGTTTACAGAATTTTGCCGTCTGTGTAGAGAGCTCCCTTAAATGCCTATGCTCTATTTACAGAGGATACTGTACATTTTTTGGGTGGTGGGGCCCCATGCCTACAGCAGTGAATGATGATGGATGTAATGGTAGAAAGCTTATTTAGGGTCATTGGTGAGTTTAGCCAGCTGCCAATGAGATGTTTATTGCCACCATTTTAAATAGGGCACACAGAGTGTGCTGGAAACCATCTGACCAAAAGAAGAAGGAAAAAAAAAAAAGAAAAAGAAAAAAGAAAATACTAAATTCCTTGCAAATGCAGAGATTCCGTGTTTTAAGGTCAATTCCGCAATTCTGTTTGTGATTCCGCTAAAAAGAAATCCTAGAAATCCCAATTACATGCATCTTCATATTTATCTACTGCCTATGCTTAAAAAAATACATTTTTAAACATACTATTTCCTTTTAAACATAGTTCTGTACACAAAACCAGAAAAATTGGTTTAATGACTAGGGGAATGACCGTACAAAAATTTTATTCTGTGGAATGAAACTGATTGAAAGTCAACTCTAAACCTTTTAGACGCTCTTAGCTAAACCCCATGAAACCATGAAAAGTCAGTGGTTAACAAATTGGGAACAAGATGTAAAGCGGTCACGGTTCTGATAGCAGAACGTGCAAGGCCCTGCTCCGATAGGACAGTGGACCCGGGGGGACTCACCGTCGCCCTGCACTGTAGTAATCAGGTGGCCGTCGAGAAAGAGGTCAACGTTAGAGAGGTACGACGATGGCCCTCGGTCCACCACCACCTCATTCAGTACCTGAGAGGTCAAGGGGAGGTCAAACCAACAAATCAGTCTGGGTAGCTTCTTACTGGTCATTCTGTACTTCCACATTACATTACCCCCCCCCCCTCCATTAGTCTTTCAATCAAACAAGAGACAAAGAGAGAAACTAAATTAACTAACAGAACACATACATTGCAAATAAAAAATATTTTTGTTAAAAGAAAACACTTATCTGCAGTCATAGGCATTTTAGCTTTTCTTGACAGTAACACATAAAAAATTAGCTGGAAGTTTGTCATAGATTGAGCCAAATAAAGCCTATGATGGTTGAAAACATACCAGCCACCGTACTAAAGGTGACTGTACCGATGAGCACCCTGCACTATAGCAGCCAGACACATGCAGGCACACAGAGGTAAAATCACCCCCTGCCGCCATTACACCCGATACCCCAAACACAACATGTTCACACGGCGCGATAAACCGCTGCCATGCATACGTCACTGCACTTCTCTGGAAACAAAACAGAACTTACAACACGAAGGGCACGGTGAGTCACGCAACGCTCAGCCACAGCGGGTAAGCCTTAATGGCGCCCGCATCAGCAACACTATTTTAAGACGATGACGGCTACCTTGCAATGATAACATGGACACATTGTGCGGTTTTGGGCGAACGGAGACTTTGGATAATTGCTCGTCTCACCGTGATCCAGCGTCCTCGCCGTCGCAGGCAGCTGAACGCTTGACCGTGACAACGTCGTCACAGTAGGCGAATTGTGATTGGCGGAGCTCACCTGGTATTGCATAGCTTTGCGGCCGGTCTCCGACTCCCCGTTGGTGAGGATCAGGCCCGTGTCGTCCACCCCGCCCTTCCTCTCCCGGCACTCCTTCACCACCCTCACCTTCAGGCGGCTCCGCAGGACGATGGCGGCGTTACCTGAGCAGGAGAGAGCCGCCGTCAGCCAAGCGGAAAGACCGAGACGGCCGTCTCTGGCGAGAACGGGGCCGCGCGGCGACATACGCGTGCTTCAAGCTAGGCCCTTCTCACACACTCACCTTCAATGATCTGTGTGACCTGAGACTGGTAGGTGTCGAAGTTGAAGGGCGTGAGGAAACCCAGAGAGCCCAGGTGAAAGGCCATGACTGGGGGAACACTATCCTGTACAACCACACAGAGGACTGGAGTCAGAACAACCCTTTCCCACTTTCAGTGGGCTCCTTATAAATGTCCTGTGCTCCTTAGTCCCTCACAATTCCTCCATCATCCATTCAAGGCAACTTGAACGTGAAACCGGTAACAGAACCGCGTTTACCTGGAAGAGGGACGATGCGTACAACAAGGTCCCGTCTCCTCCCAGGCAGATGATGAAGTCCACTTGATCGGAAATATCATCAAAATCTGAGGAACACAGACCGGGTCGTTAAAGCAGGTCAGCGCGCTCGTATCGCGGAAGCGGCGAGCCGGCGGACGCACGGGCCACAGTGCTAAGGCGCGCGTACCTTCTTGGAAAGTGCAGAAGGTCTTTTTCACCGCCACAAAGCTCTCATCGGCCACAATGGCTGGGTCTTCCAGAACCTTCCTCTCCACGTAAACAATCATGCCTTTCACCTGGGAGTGACAAACTTGAGCTTGACTACAATTCCTTCCGATTACATTCACAAAAGGACGAGATTTTAAAGCGAGCATGCCATCGCTTCAACTAAGATTTCAAAAATGGAAACACTAAGAGGCGTGTCCAACCTCTCTGGGGGAAACACAAGCCTTACCTCAGTGAGGAAAATGCACAGCTCCTTGAAAGGCTGCAGCAAACTGGGATCTCTGATCTTTTTAATGACAAGGACACTTTTGGGTGGTTTGTTCCATGTTAATTTCTGGCTGGCTGGATCCTGAATGTGCCTGAAATAGAGCACAGTGACATGGACAGTCTAAATACAGGAGCGCAAATAGAGAAAAGGACGTCTTTAAACACACAAAACTCTGAAACACCAGGAACATCTCCATGAAAGTGGACAGAGCGGATGTGCCCAACTGAGAGCCGTGAGATTTAGGCAGCGAAAGGCGCAGAAAGTCCCTCAGCACACAGGACTGCAAAAACTGGCCTCGTTTTGGGCGTGTCAGTGTGCGTGTGTGTGTGTGTGTGCGCGACTGTGTGCGTGTGAGAGTGTGTGCGTGTGTGACTGTGTACATTTCCCTGCCGTTCCTACATGCGTTCAGCGGCTGGCGGTTGAGTAATCCGCAGGGCTGGGGCATTCACAGAGTCCGGCTCCCGAGCCCACACTGCTAATCACACATCCAATAAGCTGGGGCTCGGGAGCGCAGCGCAGCGCAGACGAGCAAGGACAGGAACCTGCAGGTTATGTAAACGTGCAGCATAAACGCCACGTGACGCCTGCTGAGCGGTGAGCGGCGAGGCTGCATGCTCCAGGAGAGATTCCAGGTGCTGGAGAACATTCTAGAAAATCAGGGGGGAATGGCCACTGTTGATATTTGCACCTCTTCGCTTGTGTTTGTCCAAGGGAGCAAGCTGCACTTGTGTAATCCACATGGGACAAGCTTAGAACCTCAATCATCTGCTCCACGTTTCTACACCGTTAATACCCAGCTCACGAGTCAAGCTGAAAGTGGTAAGTTTCTTATATAAATTGTGCCAGTGGCCGTCTGTGTAAAAATGGGAAGACACTTCTGAAAGGACTGGTTGCAGAAGTTTAATCAGGCTGCTACTCTGTGGGTTGACTGTACAAGATCTATCTGTGACAAAGGCACCACACATCTCCAGGGTCTCATGCTTTCTATAAATGGCCCATAAAATGAAGCAGGAGGATTCAGAGTATTAGGTCAGTGAAATGTGAAAAGGATTCTTTTTCCTTTTCCCACAAACCAGAAAAAAAAAAAATTCCCTAATTGATTTGTCTGCCCAGTTCTTTTCTGTACGCTACTCCCAGCTGAGTTTCCATAGCAACAGGCCAGCAATCGTCTGCTTTGTTAAAAAAAGAAAAAAGGCAAAACGGTTCCTCTTCTTTTGCATGGTGGATACAAACTGTTCTTCTGGGATAGTACAGAAAAGAACAGTTTCCTTTTTAAAAACCTCTATAAGTATGGATTAGCATAATTTCCAATAAAGGGCTCATAAGGAAACACAAACACTTCCTCTAAACACTCCGATAGAACACAGAGGAACATGAAACTAAATACATGTAGTCGATATTCATCGATATTCATCCTTCAGATCCCAATGTTACTATGCACATGGGTGTTGTGGTAAGCCACCACAGTCAGAACACAGTGAGCTAATTTACCACAGACCCAGAGACAAATGCTCATTTTCATAGTTAATCAAGTATGGCATGACTTTTACATTCTTCAGTGACAGGAATCACCGTTGCACACGAGCCAAGCTTCCTCTAAGACAGGTGCTCTTGTAGCGCAACACATGTTAAGCGCACGTGAGACAAATGACAAAATGACCATTCTCACAATACAGAGAGCACCTGTAATGTGGAATACATTACATGGACAGTACAGGACTGTCCAAACTGGTTAATACTTCACAATATGTTGCTGCTCACCCATATGAATGATCCATTTCAACTGATAAATTCTTAGATTAATTTTACTCTATTGTACCTCTCAATATCAAAATTCACACAGACAATTTTGAGTAAAAAAAGCAATAAATAAAAAAATAAAAAGCAAAAGGCTCTCCTCTCACCATGTCCACACTCTGTTGTTGTTGCTGTCGCCCGCGGCTTGCTGTTGGACATACTGGTTGAATTTCATGACTTCCTGCATGTGATGCGTGTTCACCAGGAGCTGTACTGTTCACCAGGGCCTAGACCTATGCTTGCCCTATTCTCAAACCTGAAGCAACCAAACTGCCCAATCCTAAAGGAAAAACATTCATTATAACAAAAATAAAAGTCCCATCGAAGAGCACCTCATACTGCTATAACCCTAAATTCAGATTTGAAGAATATCGGCTCCAGCTTATCCCCTGTCAAACTTGGCTGAGAGAAGACGTGGACACCCGTTTGCTAAAGAGGTTTCTCATTTAGTTCCAGCAGGTCTCGCCCCTTAAGCTCATTCTGCCTCTGACCCATACCTCTTGAACATTTAAAGTCAAACCTGAAAGGGTGATGTCATCCTAGGTCTGCCCACAAAGCAGCACAGTCACACCCACTATAGGACTGCCCGCTGTGATTGGCCAGTTGCATAGTGCTATTACAGAATGAGGAAGTTGCAGAGCAAGAATTTCCCGTAGCTCTAAATCAGGGAAATAAAAGCAGCCCAGCTGAGCTCAGAGCAACCTTTTCTTCAGCATTTCTTTAGGTTTTTATTCTCCATTCTTGTTTTTGGCTTTTGCTTGAATTTTAAAATATGTGCTTACATTATTACATTATTTCATACTTTTTTCAATAGTGTCCTAGCTATTTCAACCAAACCAAAGACACAAGGAACATTTACAAGGCTACTAAGGGATTTTGAGAAATCACCACATTTCTCAAAAACAACAAAACAGAAATTAAGGGAATAATTAAGGGAATTAAGAAATTACTGAGCTTGTTAGACGATACATAACAATGTGTTCTTATACAGTTGAAGTCGAAAGTTTACATATACCTTAGCCAAATCTGTTTAAACTCAGTTTTTCACAATTCCTGACATTTAATCCTAGTAAACATTCCATGTCTTAGGTCAGTTAGGATCACGACTTTATTTTAAGAATGTGAAATGTCAGAATAATAGTAGAGAATGATTTATTTGAGCTTTTATTTCTTTCATCACATTCCCAGTGGGTCAGAAGTTCACATACACGCTGTTAGTATTTGGTAGCATTGCCTTTAAATTGTTGAACTTGGGCCAAACGTTTCGGGTAGCCTTCCACAAGCTTCTCACAATAAGTTGCTGGAATTTTGGCCCATTCCTCCTGACAGAACTGGTTTAACAGTCAGGTTTATAAGCCTCCTTGCTCGCACACGTTTTTTCAGTTCTGCCCACAAATTTTCGATTGGATTGAGGTCAGGACTTTGTGATGGCCACTCCAATACCTTGACTTTGTTGTCCTTAAGCCATTTTGCCACAACTTTGGAAGTACACTTTGGGTCATTGTCCATCTTTGTCCAAAAGCCATTCGCAACCAAGCTTTAACTTCCTGGCTGATGTCTTCAGATGTTGCTTCAATATATCCACAAGATTTTCCTTCCTCATGATGCCATCTATTTTATGAAGTGCACCAGTCCCTCCTGCAGCAAAGCACCCCCACAACATGATGCTGCCACCCCCGTGCTTCACGGTTGGGATGGTGTTCTTTGGCTTGCAAGTCTCACCCTTTTTCCTCCAAACATAACGATGGTCATTATGGCCAAACAGTTCAATTTTTTGTTTCATCAGACCAGAGGACATTTGTCCAAAAAGTAAGATCTTTGTCCCCATGTGCAGTTGCAAACTGTAGTCTGGGTTTTTTATGGCGGTTTTGGAGTAGAAGCTGTAAGATTCTAAACTGATATGATCCACTCAAACACTGACAAATCAAGCCGTCAAAACCAAAATAAAATTGACATAACAACTCATTTAGATGAGCAAATGCGGATAGATGGAAGTTGTCACTGAATTATGTCTTCCGTACACCCCGTTATTTTAACTACTCTGTCTTACTGTAGTACAATACCATATTAGTGACTGTTCAAAACTTTGCCCCAAGGCAGCATTAATGCAATCAATATGTCACTAATAAGCGTAATCAGCCTGCTTAGGTATATTCCACATGTGAATTAGTGCCAGGCACTAATTTATACTGCCCTCACAGAGGAATCTGGCCTAACGAGAACCTAATTCCTGCTGATCTCTCATCCCTTTGACACCCCCGCTCTGGGTGAGATTAATGCTTCCTTCTGCCCATTCCGTTTCCCTGACTCCACCCGAGTTGGCCGTTGCTAGATTTGAACTCCATGCCATCCCCATTACCTTCATAATAAAACTACTCAGCAATGCTCTTGGGAGTCCTGAGCGTCCACCAACCTGTATGCCCTACCCTGCCCTGCCCTGCCCTACCCTGCCCTGCCCTGCCCTACCCTGCCCCACCCAACCCGAGAGAGTGCAGAGGGCTTTGTTTCTGTGTGGAGACCACAAGACCAGCAAAACAAGATGGCCGTGGCCTTTCACGTGTTAATTTGCCCCATGTAAGGTCAATGGCAGAGTGATTATATCCACAAGAACCCTTGGAAGCCTGGAAATACTGAAATAGTCCCAAAACTGTCATTTTCAACAGAAATATCAGCTACATAATGTTAGAGATCATCATCGTCATAGCAGAAAAACAGAGAACAGACTCGACTGTTACGACTGTGGTGGGGAAAGGGGCTGGGGAAACGGATTTTAGACTGAGAGATTGTAGGTTCAAATCCAGAATGAGGCAGAGCAGTTTTACCCCTATGGAATGCACTCGACTGGATTATATTCAGTTAATATGAAATTACAATTAATTATATTCTATAAGACATATGAAATTTAAATGACAAAAAGCCTGCAAGGTCACTTTATGAAAGACTTCCACATGAGTTGGCACTCTTTCTGCGGGCTGGCCCAGCGGGTTTTTACTAGAGAAGTTAATCCATGTGGTTTATCTCTGCCAAAAACAGACAGCATTACCACCCAGTTACATGACACAGCCTAGCTTCCCTCTTTTAAAATAAGAACCCTTTTGTAACAGTCTCATAACTGCACAATGACCCAGAAAGAGTAAACAGAACCACGTAATTGGTGCCTCATAGTCCAACTGGCACAGAACACATATAGCTTTCACCAAAACTATGGCATAGTATTCGAGCTAAACCAATGTGTAAACGAAGATGAACAAACTATGCCGAGCACTGTTCCTGTTTTTTGGCATTCCGTTCAAATTGATATATTTTGAGTCCGAGAAGAAGCAAAGGAAGTATTGTTAAGAAGAGTATCTTTCTGCATCAGCTGCAAGTGTAATTTGTTAGTAGTACTCACTGTCATAAAGTTCCTCGTCACGGTTAACAAACAAACAATCTGTCATTGTTCATTGTTCTTCACCTGAACTTGTCAATGAATTTCACACACACCGTGAAAACCCTTGAAGAAAAAAAAAAAAGGGGGGGGGGGATTAGGGCTAGGGTGGGGCTGATTGCAATCGCAGACCGGGAGGATGGGGTGGGGTTAACGATTGCAATCGTTCACGGGGATGGGGGAGGGGTTATATTGTGATTGCAGACTGGGGCACCTGTGGTTTTGGCCTAAGAACAAAAAAAAGAATACATATATTTTCCAGGAACGACTTGTTTTCCGGGACATTTAGTATAGATACATTTAGTATTTTCAAATTTTCCATGACTTTTCTATGACTGGATAACTGGATAAAAAAAATTCCAGGTTTTCCAGGACACATGGGAACCCTGACTGTGTGATTCTCCTGTGTTAATTACATGAGTAATGAAATGCAGTAATGGCCAGAAAGGCTTCAGCAGTGAGTCCAGGGTAAACACCGCTGTTCAGTCACTCTACGCATTTTAAATAAACTGAAGTTGTCATACTGAGGTCAGAGATCAGTTACAGAAACTGAACTTGGTTCGGTCAAGAAAAAAAGTATACAAGTAACGACAGACATAACACCATTAGCCTAGATGCTGTTATATAACGCCCTATTAAGTGTATGTGTGTGTACTGACATTTATGGTAACATGACATGGTAACAATATTATACTCTTCTACATCACTTTCCACCAGCACCACAGTCCAACCCCAGTATTGACCAATCCAGTAAGCCAGAAGGGGAAGAGTTGCAGAAAGATCTGCTTAAAAGAGCTTCCCGTTTTGTGTGTGTGTGTGTGTGTGTGTGTGTGTGTGAATAACCTAAAGGGCCGTTCACACAGCGGACGGTAGACGGCAGGACGAAACCGGATGTCATTGTTTTCAATGAGACAACGACGGCAAAATCGCCGATGGCAGGACGAACTTGCCGTCGGAATAAAAAATATTTTTATTTTTGCCGTCTACCGCTGTGGTAGGGTCACGTGCCAATGGAACGGAAGTGGTACATTTCAAAATGGATGAAAGGTTTGTGCAAATTCGTGGTAGAGTACGAGAGAGGTGGGAAGAAATATCGAACCAAAAAGTAACAAAAACGGAGATGTTGACAAAGGCTGGAGTGTTGTAAACACTGACATGCAGATTCCAGGTATACACATTATTATTAGCTGTATTTTCAAAAGCTTTTCTGTGTAAGATTTGAGGTGTAGCTAACTAGCTAGCGAAGCTACCTAAACTAGCTGACATTATGATACATACACACACACCGCCCATTTGTTAAGACAAAGACTGAAACAACGCAGTAATACACATACACAATGTATAAATACACTTTCGGTCGCAGTCCATTTTGCAAAGGCGCTCTTTGGTACACCGGTACTCTGTTTCGCACGGACCGTAAATATGGCAACGGATATAAACAATGCGTTACCGCGACGGACATTTCTGTACTGTCAACTACATCCCTGCCGTTGTACCGTCTACCGTCCTGCCGTTTACCGCCCGCTGTGTGAACGCCCCACTAGCTTCAGTGTAATACTTTCATATAGTGAGGCAAATGGAACAATACGTTCTATGAGTTCTACTCCCTGAAAGTAAACAGATTTGACCCTTCTTACTTTTCCTCACTATACCTCTTAATCCTGTGCCTGTTTCTATGGATACAGGAAACATTCTGTTCTCAGATAGCACAGAGTTGGAGCCAACACATTCCGCTTTGGGTGGAACAGTTATACTCACATCACGGCTTTAGGATTCTGCAGCATGCAGGCTTTTGGTCCAAAGGTGGTCACAGGGCTTGGTCCATGTAGAGACTGTGTCCTCCTACAAAATCAAGCAGAGGGAAAAAAATTTTTTTTAATAAATAAATATTACCAACCCAACCACACCCTCCTGGCAATTCAGGATGAGATACACTTGTCTTCTTCTGTACACCATCTTATCAAATGTCATTACGCTTTACGTAAGAAATCATTCCCATGCAAAGCACTTCGTGAGAATAGCTTGCTTACAGAGCAGGGTGTGAAATTAAGTAAAATTGTGATTGCGGTAAGATTTTTACTGTATCAGCCACTTTGGCCAGTAACCAACCAATTGGTGTTATATTGTAAAAGGTAACGTGGCTGGAAAATGTTGAAAATGGCTGGTGATTTTTTTATAATTACAGACTAATGAGATTGGTAAATTTGTACTCAGGGGAAACGGTGGTAGATTAAGTGAAAGTCAGTAAAGAATGTTCCTGTCTTCCTAATGAATCATTAATTTCAGCAGTCAAGCTCAACTTGATATGTACAGTTTAACATAGGAAGACCAGACAGCAGTGGATCTTTGGACTCAATGGTTCCAATTTGAAGGCAACATTTATGCCCAGAATGTTCCCTGTTAAAGTAAATCTTTTGCTTTAATTCTTATTTTACGTTAAATTCATTCTTACTTTTGATTTTTTTTTTAAAACACTTAGAGGTGGGAGCTAACACTGATTCTGTATAATTTTGGTTAGCTGTTCTGATTACAAATCCACAGAAAACTGTGGACTATCTGGGGGAAACACAGATCTCGCTAAACAGAATGCATGTGAACCTCATGTTCCTGATAATATTTTCTGATAATATTTAGCCAGCGTAGTGATGCAAAAAGTTGACTTAAGGATACGAACATGCATTGGTATTCGTCTACAGCCAACATCAAATAAAAGCAAGGACACCCTGTAAATTCAGAGAGCAATCTTTCAACTCTACAGAAATGGCAATATTTGTCTTGATCAGTGGACAAACCAGTGAACAACTCCTGGAAGTTCCAAATACTACTTGGAGGTAAAGAACCTGCACTTAATTACACCTTAAAGACTCACCAGACCACATGCCCCAAAACTAACATGGCTCTACTCAAAAGGTACTGTGAGATGCTTATCCAAACCACAACAATGTTTTTTCCCCCTAAAATGTCAATAACCCTTTAACCCTTCACACTGGAAACCTTACCCCCAAAATATTACGCAACATTACAGCTTTTCGCCGGACGTGTGGTTACTGCTTTCATACACGACCCGCCAAACGGAACATGGAACAAACATATCGTCTCTTCTGGCTTTTCTAGTTCACAGAGCCAAGGGCTGTCCGGAATTCTACCCAGACAATAGCATTCACACAACGGTGCCAGCAAATGTTGCCTTAACAAGCAGCCGTCAATTACTGGAAAAGACCTATCAAACTACGTCAAGTGAATAACCAACAAGATTTATTATGGTCCCAGCAAGGTACGATTTAGTTAACTTTGGCTTACTAGCCAGAAAAGCTAGCTAACAGTGCCCCGGTAGCTTCCTAATAAAGAAAAAGTGAATCATAACTAATGTTCTGCCACATTTCATGTGCATGAACACTTATGGGAACTTTACTATGTAACATGGATCTGTGCCAGTAAGGTGGGCTATCATTTTCTTTGCATTCTCATTTTTTACAGTAGTAAGAAGCAACATACCTGGATGGGTATCTAGGGCAACAAGTTGAATTTTGTACGCTTGATCCATTAAATGTTCCAGAATACGTTACCATTTAGGGGTCATACGCACAAGTTCCGGAATATCGCCGGGTATTGCTGTATGTATGAAATGTATTAATAAGAGCCGGAGTTGCCATTCCGGAAAAGTTGCTCTGGCAATTTGCTGGCTCATTCTTTACTTTGGAGAGACAATCCAAAGAGGTTATAGAGTAAAAAAGACAAAAGAAAAAAAGACAACTACAAAAAACACAGAGCAGCACGCGCCGATTTATCATTACATTACAATCATTTGGCAGACGCTTTTATCCAAAGCGACGTACAATAAGTGCATATTGAAGGTCATTGACGTGACTACAAAGCAAATCCGACGAAGCACAACTTTCTCACAGCGTAGGAGCTATCCCTAGTAATAAACATGAGTAGTACACACAGTCAGCTATACATTCTGAACTATAAAAACCAAAAACACAAGTTAAATAGAAAACAAGCAAAAAAAAAAAACAGGAAGCGTGACTGATATGAAATAGAGATTTCTCCTCAAGTCACCATGGTTGCAACAAGCCTCCAAAAGAAATTGACAAACAAAAGAATTGGGATATGAAACGCTTGAGAATGTGGGGAAACTGAGGGGAAAAGGTTCGCTGCATGAGAAAGCGTGCTACCCTGCGGTAAAGATGTCGAAAGCAGCAGGCTGCTACCCCTCTCAGGCAGGGCACAAAAGGCAGGGTGACTCCTGGGGAGACAGACACAGAGTGGGGGCACCTGTGCTGCAGCCCTCAAGAGGCTCTTCAGGGCAAGTCATATGACCTGGGCCGGCAAATCCTATTAGCGAGGCTAGATAGTCCGCCATCTGTTGCGGACTGCTTTTCAGACGAACGATATCAAACAAAGCAATTTCAATGAGACAAGGCAACAGAGGGGACGGAGGCTGCAGCTGCAGGACCATCATTAGTCCTCCGTTTGTGATTCTGAGATCTGAGAGGCCTTTATAAAAATCAGTACGCCTTTTTCATCAAAGCTCTGAACATACAGTTTTTTGAGTTACTCACATAAAAATAAAAATAAATGTTACACTTGCATAAAATTTTAATTCGTCATCATCATTTGCTGGTTACAAAACTCAATGCAGTCATTTTATGTGTTTATTTTTTGTAACTGCTTTTTTTTTTTTGGTGGAAAAATCTACATACAATACATTATCACTTAGTTTCAGACTTTTACTTTATAAATATTAATCCCACAGATCAAAAAATGGAATAAATGAACATTAATTAGCTTATAAAGAGTAGGATGACTTGTTAAAAAAACATCTTTGTGCCTTTTCAAATACAGCTACAGCTCGGGGCAAAACAAAAATAAAGTGCGGAAATAACACGAGAAAAGCTTTTCTTTATCCTCAAGAATGCAATTGTCATTTCCCGCTCTGTCTAAACAGCTCAGGTTTTATGAACGTTTGGCCAGCTAACAAAATGCTTCCACGCTGTGAATCAAACAGGCATTTGTTTAGGTTAATCTGACAATAAAATCCTGCCTTTTGAAAGCAACCATGCCCAAGCCACATGATGCACCAGCCAATTTACACTTCCCTGCTCTCTGTGAGATGAAACGAAGCCTTGATTTTCACTTCTTCTGTTTGGGCACAAGGTCAGCCAGAGCAGCTTATCAGGGAGTAAAGCACCCCCACTACAGTCCTCTACCTTTACTCTGCACTTCCTGTTTGGAGCAGGGAGAGCATGCTCTTTTTTTTACATTTTCCAAATGGGAAAATGGGACTCGTGTTGTCCCTGTAAAAAAAAAACACAGGAGAATGTGAACAATTGGACAAAGCGCACCTAAACGGAGCTGGGGCAACACTCTCCACACAGGGCAGGAGGGGTTGTAATGGTCATACCTGTAGTCACTGGAGGCAGACATGCTGCGGGCCTTGGTTCTGCCCCGGACGGCATGCCCTCGGCCGGGCAGCTCCCCTCCATCACAGGCTGTGCAGCAGTACTGCGCTGTCTCCACACTGGACTCCTGAGCCTCCTTGTCCCAGCCTGGGCCTTTGCAGCTCTCCATCAGGCAGGGTTTAACGGGGGTACAATTCTACAAGGAAATGCAGAAAACGTTCCCATAAATGACTGTGTGATCTATGACAGCCAGATCCCTGGAGGTCAACATAAGATATGAATGATTCATTGTATCAGGATGATAGCAATAATTCGGTCATGTTTCAAAACCACAATACCACAGCCCGGTTTAATCTTGTGTTGAGAAAGGTGAGCACTCAAGGAAGTTGGCTAAAAAATCCATACACGAAGGCTTTTCTTTGAACACCCATAAAGTGGTGAAATTAGCCATTCAGAAGTTCCATACTGAAGCAATACGGGGAAGTCCCCCTCACACTAAGAGCAAAGAAAAGCTTCTGCCCTCTCACAGAGGCTACAAAAATTAATATTAAACAAAAATAACTCCCTAGGCAGCTGCAGAAACATTTTCTGGATGATTTACAAATGATACACACAAGAAAGGAGCGTTTTCCAATTTGCACTGAAATGTGTGAATCGCGATTTTATGAATGCAAGTTACTGAATGTGTACATTGAACTGCCAGTAACATTAATGCTGTTTCAGAAAGACGGCCTTAAGTAGGCATACTTTGTAAATGACTTTTAACAGCATACAAAATCTAATTTGTACAAATGCAGTTTCTGGAAATGTGACGGTTTTGAAATATATTGGTTGGCACAGCCTGCATAAGCTAGCTAACAGTTGACTTTCTCCCCATATCACTGTATGGCTAGTTATAAACAGTATCAATAAATTCACCAAAGCAAGCCCTAAGGAAATACCCAAAGCACCCTGCAAATGTACAGGGAGGTACAACCCTGTTCCTGGAGAGCCACAGGGTGGCTGGTTTTTGTCCCCACCATAAAATCAGCAGCAAGTTAACCATGTAATCAACTGCTATCAGTGCCGAGTAACATTGAAAACCAGGAGAGCTGCAGGCTTCGTTGGACACCCCTGGGGTCAAACATGCTTTCAAGCTGCTGGAGTGATGCGTATATGTGGTTACTGAACGGAAAAATAATTTCCACCATGATGCACCTAAAACAAAATGATTTCTCAAAGTGCACCGCTTGCATCATGGCTGGACTCAAAAATGGCCCCTATTGTGAAGTGATATTTGGACGCACTTGATTTAATGAAGGGGCTCATTCCCATTACAAAAAAAAACTAAAAAAAAAAAAAAAAACACGCCACTGTCTTTATGGTAAATATCAAACATCTTTAACTCCCTACTGCTATTCAATGGAGTAATTACATTTCAAATTCAACTAGGGCTCAGGGTTGACTGTTGACGATGATTTTCTTGAAGGGCTACATCTGTCATGTCCTGCAAGCAACCTACATGAAAATGCTACAGTTGAAGTCAGAAGTTTACATACACTTAAAACAAATTTTTAACCACTCCACAGATTTCATGCTAGCAAACTATAGTGTTGGCAAATCAGTTAGGACATCTGCTTTGTGCATGACAAAAGTAATTTTTCCAACAATTGTTTACAGACAGATTATTTCACTTTTAATTCACTATATCACAATTCCAGCGGGTCAGAGGTTTACATACACTAAGTTGACTGTGCCTTTAAACAGCTTGGAAGATTCCAGAAAATTATGTCATGGCTTTAGAAACTTCTGATAGGCTAACTGACATTTTTTGAGTCAATTGAAGGTGTACCTGTGGATGTACTTTAAGGCCTACCTTCAAACTCAATGGCTCTTTGCTTGACATCATGAGAAAATCTAAAGAAATCAGCCAAGACCTCAGAAAGAAAATTGTGGACCTCCACAAGTCTGGTTCATCCTTGGGAGCAATTTCCAAACGCCTGAAGGTACCACATTCGTCTGTACAAACAATAGTACGCAAGTATAAACACCATGGGACCACGCAGCCATCATACCACTCAGGAAAAAGACACGTTCTGTCTCCTATGAACGTGCTTTGGTGCGAAAAATGCAAATCAATCCCAGAACAACAGCAAAGGACCTTGTGAAGATGCTGGAGGAAACAGGTACAAAACTATCTATATCCACAGTAAAACAAGACCAATATCGACATAACCTGAAAGGCTGCTCAGCAAGAAAGAAGCCACTACTCCAAAACTGCCATAAAAAAGCCAGACTACAGTTTGCAACTGCACATGGGGACAAAGATCTTACTTTTAGGAGAAATGTCCTCTGGTCTGATGAAACAAAAATTTAAATGTTTGGCCATAATGACCATCATTATGTTTGGAGGAAAAAGAGTGAGGCTTGCAAGCCGAAGAACACCATCCCAACCGTGAAGCACGGGGGTGGCAGCATCATTTTGTGGGGGTGCTTTGCTGCAGGAAGGACTGGTGTACTTCATAAAATAGATGGCATCATGAGGAAGGAAAATTATGTAGATATATTGAAGCAACATCTCAAAACATCAGACAGGAAGTTAAAGCTTGGTTGGAAATCCCCTATGGAAAAAAAATATGCTGCAGTATATTGTAAATATATCAATATTATCTTCACAATATATTTAAAATATACAGCAGTATATTACATTTCCATATGAAATGGTTCTTCCAAATGGACAATGACCCAAAGCATACTTCCAAAGTTGTGGCAAAATGGCATAAGGACAACAAAGTCAAGGTATTGGAGAGGCCATCGGAGAGGCCATCGCAAAGTCCTGACCTCAATCCAACTGAAAATTTGGGGACAGAACTGAAAAAGCATGTGCGAGCAAGGCCTACAAACCTGACTCAAATACACCAGTTCTGTCAGGAATGGGCCAAAATTTCAGCAACTTATTGTGAGAAGCTTGTGGAAAACGAAACGTTTGACCCAAATTAAACAATTTAAAGGCAATACTACCAAATACTAACAGAGTGTATGTAAACTTCTGACCCACTGGGAATGTGATGAAAGAAATAAAAGCTGAAATAAAAAATTCTCTCTACTATTATTCTGACATTTCACATTCTTAAAATAAAGTCGTGATCCTAACTGACCTAAGACAGGGAATGTTTACTAGGATTAAATGTCAGGAATTGTGAAAAACTGAGTTTAAATGGAAAAGGTGTATGTAAACTTTCGACTTCAACTGCATATACCGTTTTGCCACAGTTGTACCAAAATAGTTCGCTGACAATGTTTTTTGGTGGTTAATAAAATAAAAAATAAAAGAATTAAAATATGCGAGTTTTCTCACGCTGGAACTGGGTAAGAGAAATGTTTTCATATAAATTAGCCGAACGCTTCAAAAATTCACTTCACTTTTGTACAACAAACTGAGAGACACATCAATCATCATCATGGCATGCTGCTAGGAGGAGCAGTGCTTTTGTGCGGTTCAAATTTTCACATTGTAAACAATAAAGCAAACATGGACCGTACACAGTAACGGCAAATATGGATGTAGATCAGATATAGTTACGTTAGCTAGTGTAACATTAACTCATCTTAATTCAAATCGTGAAATCGTCGTTGGAGTCTGGCGTGATTCATTTCGAGGCAGCTAGCTAGATCGTTATTTACTATATAATTCAGTGAATAATGTGAAGGTTTGGATTAAAGCAATAAATGTTGCTTAACTAAACTAGCAAAGTCCAAATTCATATTACTTAGCTAACGTTACCTTTGTAACGTTATTGTAATCGTTCGCATCATTCCGCTGCAATGCACCATAAACTATTTCCACAGTCACAAGAATGAAACATTATGTCTAAGTCAGTATCGACAGTTAATTCCCCCCTTTTCGAACCTGACCGATACAAAATCTCCAGAAGAGCACCAAACCCTCAATGGCGCAAAAATGCTGGCAGTGTCTTCCTGTCAAAAGTAGTAACGTTACGACTCCAGTCGCTCGTTATCGTTGCATTGGACCATCCTCGGCCAGACCACAAAAACTAAGCTAGCTAATATAAAGCTCTTTAAAAAAATAAAAATAAAATCCTATTCATCCTGTATTGCTTTCTTTGCAGGATGGGTCGGTTAGTTTAATCGGCTATCTCAATAACGAATTAAGAATGACGTTTTCTATACAGACCCCTTGCTCCACCAAATTATGGTAGCAGTTTGTAATAATAATAAAAAAACTTCATAACCTAGCCCAGGTATTTCGAGGGAGACTATTTTGACCTGCAAGTCAGCTTTCTTATGTTAATGTCACTAAAATAGTAAGGTTAATCCGTAGCTAAGTTACTAACATTAAATTAAATTAGGCTGCGAATTTAAATTGTTGACTTAAGTGACAGTATGTTCAGATTCAGAATAATATTTTGTGGCATCAAATTATATATTTATCCATGACATATTTCACTAGCTAAAGTTATACGACCGCATTATGTAAGCTATGATAAAGTTAGCTATGTGCCTAACGTTAGCTGTTAATTTAGAAAGTAAAGCAGGCGCAGCTAACCAAAAGGTTTGCGGTAAGTCAGCAAACGTAGCTAACGTCCTGAAACAGACTGCACACACCCATGCATTACTTTATTAATTACCTTAACGTTATAGCTAATGAACGAGCATATCATACCGTAAAATATAACGTTAGCTAAGTAATCCTATTTAAATCTAAATCAAGCCATCTAACGTTACACAAAGGCGAATTTGCTCAAAACTAATGGGAACGAACGTCTTCCTGTGCTTTGCTATCTGCAGCACAAATCAGGTTTATGTGGCCAGCGTTATCGCTAACGACGTTAGATGACTTCTCTAACGATAGCTAGCGACCCAGCACTTAACGTTAGCTAGCTAAGGAACTTGCGCTAGCTCCGTTTCTCTCGAGTCATGACAGATAACTAACTAGCTAGCTAGCTAGCTAACTTACCTTAGCTACCTATCGTGCTAATGCCATAGGCCGATGGTTGTATTAAACTAGGCAACGTTAGCGGTAGCTAGCCAATAACTTGATAGCATGCTTTGCAAATGAATTATATAACTGTTGCAACGGACAAATGCATACTGTCGGTGACATCACTCAAAAAATAAAGTTAGCTAGTTGGCTACCTATCACCAAAGCCCATAGAGACAATCTCTGCTCTCACTGTCCCACTGTTGTTTGTTAGCGTTAGCTAACTATGTTAACTATGTTAACATTACCTTTATCCGTCAGTCTGCGTGCGTTATGCGGTTCAGTAGTTGTACTACAGTGCTGACTCTTGATCAGAGCATCTCCCGAAACAAATCAGCTAGCGTTAGTTAGTTGTGTTCCTACAAACTCTCCATGGTAAATCATTACCACATAGGCTACCATTTAGTCTGCGCTCGTCTGCCTTTTACTACTTTCTCAATTCTAACGTTACGTAGAGAGGTAATCTGTACTCAAGCATGTTTGACAAGACACCGCGATCAGTGTTGCCAGCTCTTCACATCAACAATCCTCCCTATCGTTTTGTCAAAAATCCCCTATTCGCAATCCCTTCCGCATTTACCTCGAAAGTAGCAATCGGGAGATGCTTGTGTCGTTGAGCGGTGGGAAGGAGGGTTCCTACTTCCTAGTAGAAAAATGCACATCAACAGAAAACATATAACGTATAGTTCAGGTACAAATACATACCAGAATCTACTATATTTTCCAGGTGTGATGTGTTTTATCAATTCTCTCATGGCATCTCTCCAGTTACTTTATAATTTTAGAAATACGGGATTCTGTCAAATTTGGCAACACTGAAGTGGCGCGTCTGCCCCAGTTATCTATTGGTTGCTTTTAGCACACGTCATCGTTCAAAGCGGACTTTCCCAGAATGCACATTTGCACAAGAAAGGGCGTGGTCATTAGGGATGATGCTCCTTTTGGTCTCTGGTCAGTGGTCTGTCTGTGGCGATGACAACATAAGACAATAGGCATTGGCAATATGGAACTACAACAAAACTGGTTTTGTAAGTTAGTTAAGTAAGAAAATGACATTGTCAACGCGTTTATTTCGATCAAGTCGTTAACTCAAATGGACATGCTATATAAACGCTATTAACACAGACGCACGGAAGTGTGGTCGTTTCGTGTTGGGCAGGGCGCGTTTTGTAGACTAAACGAGACAGGATATAGTCTAAAATTCACCGGTCTTTTTTATTTTTGTCAGGATCCATAGAGGATTAATTATTACGGCGTGTACGAGAACAGCAATTATAGAGACCCTTAATGATTCGTGCTGCAGATTTCTGCTCTACTCCTAAACTTAAAAAAGAGGACTTAACCTTAATTGAGTGCAAAATTGGTTACAAGCGTGAATTATGTTGGTTTTACATTGCATGTTTTCACTTGCGGTTCACTCGTTTGTAGATTTCTGGAAAATATAGTTATGATGGAGAACACAGGCACCCCGCACACTGCTTATCCTGTATGTACAGTGAGCACCATAATTCATTGAACAGTGACACATTTATTGTTATTTTGGTTCTGTATTCTAGCACTTTGGGTTTGAAAGGATACAATGACAATGAGGTTGAAGTGCAGACTGTCAGCTTTAATTTGAGGGTATTTCCATCAATATCGGATGAACCGTTAGAAATTATAGAACCTTTTGTACATAGTCCCCCCATTTTCGGGCATCAAAAAATATTGGACAGTTTAAGTTGTTTAACATAATGTAGAATAAAGTAATCATTTTTAATATTTGGTCGCATATCCTTTGCATGCTTTGACTTCCTGATGTCTGTGACCCAACAACATCAAAAGACTCTTGATGTCTTATTTTCTGGTACTTCTACAAGCGATACTATAACCTCTGCATTTGAATGGATCTCTATGGGAATTGGGGGGTGGGACTAGATTTAGCTGTAAATTACACTGGAACAGTATGGATACATGGTTGGCTAAATGGCTGTAAGTCAACAAGGGTCTGAGGTATCGAACGAGCCTCAAACCATCACTCTGCTGCCAGATATGCAGTAGATATGGATGGATCACTTGAAGGGTTGTTTCTCCTGACAAATCTTCCTATTGAACTCTATGGAAAAATAAGTCAGGAGAAGAAACCCTTCAAGTTAAAGGGTGGCTACTTTGAAGAATCTAAAATATAAGACTTTTTTAAAAATTTGTTTAACACTTTTTTGGTTTTTGCATAATTTAATTTGTGTTATCTCATAGTTTTGATGTCTTTACTATTCCAAAATGTGGAAAACAGTAAAAATAACAGAAAAAAACCTTCTATGATTAGGTGTGTCCAAACCTTTGACTGGTACTGTATATTATTCCTGTATAGGCTACATACCAGTTAACTGCTATATGAAGTGAACATTCTGAAACAATACAAGACATTTCAAGCAATGTGAGATGCATTTTGCCATAATTTTGTTGACTTTTTAGAGAGGTTCTTAATCAAATCAAAGGCTTACCAAAATAATGCCTGTTGTCATAAAACCACAAACGCAAGTGCCTGGATTCTGCCAAATGTTAACCGGAATATAGATTGGAAATGGGTGCTATGGTCAGAGCAGATGAAAATTTCGGTTTTTGGCAATAAATGCCAACGGTGGGTTTGGTGTAGTAAGAGGCATAGTTATGCACAAAAGCCTTATCCCCACTGTGAATTTGTGATGTTGTGGAACTCACAAAGGCCCTGGGAGTCCTCTTGGGATACATGGCATAATGGACTCCCATCAAATACCAGGAGATTTTATACCAAAATCTGACTGACTCTGCCAGAAGTGTAAACAGCGGCTTGTGATTGGATCTTCCAGCAGGACAATGATCCAAATCATACCTCAAAATCTACACAAAAATGGTTCACTGACCTGTGGGCTGAGCTGAAGAGGAGAGTCCAAAAGCAAGGACAAAGGACACTGAAGGATCTGGAGAGATTCTGTATGGAGGAATGGTCTCAAATTCCTTGCTATGCGTTTTCCAACTTCATCAAACATTACAGGAGACTCGGTGCTCTTGGCAAAGGAACAGTGACAGGGATACCAATAATAGTGACACATCTTCAAAATATAATTAATTTTGCATTAAAGGTTTATTTTTTGCTGATCAGTGGTATCAGAATGGCACTATATAATTATCCTGAGCACAGAACATTAAAAAATAAATTGAATTTTTTCCTGTAATTTTTGCTCATGTTAATTGTTGCCAATAATGCTGGTGGGCACTATGTTTTTTATGTATCAACATCAAACACACTGAACCAAAGTTCCAAATAGTCCAATACCACCCTAGAGTAAGTGGTCTGAGCTGGTCTCTATTCGAATTTGCTCCCTACTAGTGTGATTACATCACTGGCAGTGGTTTTGTATATAGCTCCAAATAAACATCAGCTCTTATACACAAATCCGCTAATCAAATAAGCTAGAAGGTATAGCAATGCTGTACCAGTCTTTCAAATAAGACGCTTAACTCAAGTCTCGTAGCCAGTTTATTTGGCTTAATAAGGTCCCTCCCTCTCTAACTCAGCTGATTTGTGGCAAGCAAGATGGCAAAAATAGCCGCTGTGCATTATGTAGGTCAGTGGTCCCCAACCACATTCCTGTAGGTTTTACAGTCCAGCCCTACCAAAGCACACCTCATTCAACAGCTAGAGATCACGTTGAGCTGCCAATTAGTATCAGGTGTGCCAAATTAGGGTTGAAATGAAAACCTACAGGATTGTAGGTTAGTCTCCAGGAAGTTAGTTTCCCCTTCACTGTAAGATGCTTTGAGAACCGGACAAGAAAATTTCTATGTATTAAAAGGTTTTTTTTTTTTTTTTTGACAGAACACTTGTTCAGCATGAAGCTCCAGGACAACCTCCATTTGATGTTTGTTTTAGGCACTGCTATGCAAATGAGGGAAAATGAAACTGAATCTGATGATGTGAAATGCATTTGCAATGCCATACAGAAATACATTTTGAAGGGGCTTGGAAATTTGTAGCTTGTAATATATTTTCAAACTGGAATTTTCCCTCTTAAAGAAGTGGAAAAACTAACATTTGATTGCTGGGCATTTAACAGTACTAGCTAAGGTTTACAATCCGCAGTAAATTTAGAATTTTGGTTACTTAAGCTTGTGTAAAAAAAATTAAATAAAAACTACATTCTGCAACTCTGTTTTCAGGGTCAATAAACATTTCAACAAAAAAATATTAAGAAATTAAATTATATGTGGAAGGCCTCAATACATCTTAGAGGGCACATACAAGGATTTTGCTCAGGTGTCCAAGAGAAGTGCTTGGCTCAAGGTGTGAAACTTTACTGTGTTTAGCAGATGCTCTTATGCAGAGCCACTTACACTGAAAGCATAAAGGCAAACACCAGAGGTCAAAGTGCATCAAATTCCTGAGAAACAGCAAGTGCAAGAAGTGCAGATGTGATTGTCAACTACCCTGTTGAACATTAAACTAAGATATGCAAACAAGAACAGAAGTGATTTGCACGCTACCAAAATGCATTATATTACATCAAACGAACAAGTGACGCCGCAACTCTCACAAAATGAGTGATGTGAGCAAGGTCTGGCATTTTAACCTGGAGAAATCTGTTTGGAACAGATCCAAGTAAAAAACTTCAGCCAACTTAACGTCTTGTGTGAAAATGACGTCATGTGAAAGTGACTCGCGAGAGGACACGGTTTCTCAATGAGAAAATAAAAGGAAATCCATGCATTAAATGGACAAGAAACAGTGCACAAAAAAATGTGAGCATTAGGAACGAGACACCCCCAAAAAACATCATCTCAAACTGCTTTTATTACATCTTAAATAACAGTACATTTTAATATAGTTTCTATCTTGCATCCAGCTTTCTGTAGTACACTGACTTTAAAATTAAATACAAAGGTGAAAAGGGTACAGTGGGGGTTGCAGAGCTCTACAGTTATTTCATGGAAAGAGAAAAAGGGAATTTATTTTTTCTTTTAAAATTTTTTTTTGCCAACTCCAGGCCTAACGCACAATTACAGCACATTTTTTGTACAGAATGTCGCAGAGAAAAAACAGAATGGGAAATAATGGCACTACTGCTAAATAAAGGGCGTTTCTGTTTACAGTGAGAAGGGAACAACAGAAAATTCTGCCATTCAGATGCTGCAAATCTTTTTTGTTTATAATTTTTTATTATTTTTTCCCCATTTTTTTATTATTAAAGAAAGCCAGAAAAAAAAAAAACCTGTTTGTTTCAAAATGATTCTAACATTTGTGGAAATGGTTTGCTACAGAGGAAGTCTGAATGTATTTGTTCTATTGGTGTGTGCATGTATGCATGTGTACGTGTGTCTGAGCATGTCTGGTATGTGTACAAAGGTAAAAGGACATCTCATTTTCATTCCTCAATGAACCGTTCCAAATGTGTTGATAACAGGTGGTGTGTAGATTTTTAGCCAATGTGTCTGATTCTCTCAGGTGCATAGCGTTACCAGTTTAGTTGAATAATGTATGCACAGAGTAGCCAGAACAGTATAAATACAGCTGTGATGGACAGTTTAACAGGTTATTTTCTTAAAGAAAAACATCAAAGGACTTAGTTCCATATGCACTTTTTTAAGCAATTCTACAGCATGCGATTCTAAGAGTTAACCCACCCATGGCAGACAACCAAAAGAAATTCTTTTTTTTTTTCTTCTTTTTTTTAATTTTTAACTTAGAAAGTTTCAATATTATTTTCAAACATTGATTTGTACAACATTTCATTCACAGAGCAGTAACTGCATTTCCAAGCACGGACCGGGAACCTCCGTTTAAACAGGAAACTCCGGAATGAAGCCGGGGTAAAAATTGAGCCCCCAACCCTCCCAACCCAACCACGACCCCTGTCCAAAAAACCCAAGTTCAACAAAAAGGAAAAGAAAAAATAAAATAAAATGAAGAAACGAGGGGTTAATCTTCATTCAATTATTCTACATTACCCAACAAAATGGTGAAGAAATGGTTAAAATTGTTTTTTTTTAAGTTTTTTTTTTTTAAAACGAGCATTCATTATCATAAACAGCATGTGCTTGGTTAGTTAACGTTTTCAACATTATTCTATATACGCAAGGTTTCTTTTTGTGCAAACAAAGATCTGTGACACGACAGGAACAGAAAAATGAGGGGGGAAATCTGAGACTAAATATACAGGCCTGACATCCCCTGAAAGCTGGCCATGGACTCCCTGGTGAAGCTGATTTTATTTCATTCGGTTTTGTTTACTTTTTGTCTGGTTCTCCTTGTGGTAAAGCTGGATTAAAAATGACATGTGAATCTTCTTACTTTTACATCTACAAACTCAACTCAAAAAAAAAAAAAAAAAAAAATTTGAAAGACTAAGAGATAAAAGCTTTCAATCCTCATTTAAACATTAACCAACGGAGTTCACCTAATTCATCTAATTCTTGCAGGGAAAAAACCCAATAAAACAAAAACCCAACAAACAAAAAAAAAAGCCTATCAAGAGTTAGATCACTGTATAATTACGCTCACTCAAACATTTCGTTTCAAGGTACATGATACATTTGCATGGGATGATAGTGTTTGTTTCTCTTTCAAGACAACATCATAGAATGGTCCCAGAGGGAATGCACAATTTCATTTTTCCCCCATTTCATTTTATACCACAGAATTCTTCCTTTTTTTGTTGTTTTTTTTATCTTTTATTTTTTTTATCTGAGTGATAAACAATTGTGCTCTTCTTTTTTAATGAGTAAGAAAGGTACCATTTTGCCTTTCATAGTTTTGGGGATGTTTGAGTCAGTTTGTTTGTGGTGTTTGAGAAGATTGGATATGCAATGAAATTTAACATTTTGATGTTGGAATGGTCTTCCAGTCAACTTTGGAGTCCGGATGCCATCTGGAAGAAAGGAGAGAAGAGAGGAATGTTGTTGAATGCAAATCGACCACCAAACTTCTCAAACTACTTTCAAACTTCTCAAACTGAAAAAAACAGTGACTGCTATGCCACTCTTTAGCTGCAGATGGCAGCAAAGAGACAGAAATGGGTTTTTCATGTACCAAACCATTTCTCTCCACGCACACATGCACGCCACTGGTGGTACACCTTTACAAACGGGGAGCAAACTTCACACACATACAATCTCAATCATGTGGTAGCTGCTCTTTAATGACATCAAAGTAATGTCTTTACATAAAGGCAGTCTGAAGCCATTATATTTACACAAAACTGCTTTGTTCTTATAATCCAAACATGAGTAGTCATGGGGTTCACAAACATAAATAACCTACAGAAGTTTAGTACCCTCAAGTTAGAACCTCCCGTTTCAGACATCTCTCTTTATGGGTTGAAATACAAAATAAAATGCACAGGCACTCATCATTGATGAAATGGACCAGAAAGAGCAGCATAATATGTCCACTGATTTCTAGTGCGAAAAGCAAGCATTCTGTCCTTTTACAAAACTCTACTTGTGGAAAGTTAAACTCAAGAGGTCCAGCCCACTGACAAAGCCAGCATTACTAAACCCTGTACCTTTCAAATAAGACAAAAAAATGCAAAAAGAATAAACAGCTATTCATAAACCTATTAATAAACCAATAACAGCTAATCATAAATACATTAAAACTACAGCAACGATATTGGTGAACAATCAGAGTGCTACAAATTAATGTTTGGGCACACTTTAAACAAAGTCTCCATATAAAGGCTTTATATAGCATATATAAAGCCTTCATAAACATGATATAATGGCTTCATAAATCATACATAAGCAAATGTCATGCTTCATAAAGGGTGACATAACACCTTCTTATGCAACACTATGCCAAATGCTTCAGTTAGCCTAGCATCCTACATAAGCATGTTTTAGGTCACCCTGTGTAATGTATAGCCATTAGCCAGATGACATTGTTGGTTGTCACATTTGGCATAACAAATTGCATAAGGTGGTGTTATGTCACGCTTTATGAAGCATGACATTTGCTTATGTATGATTTATGAAGACATAATGTGACATTTATGAAGGCTTTATATATGCAATATAAAGCCTTTATATGGAGACTATTTAAACTGAGACCTAATGTTTTATATTGAGCCAATATAAACATGCATAAAATGGATAGCTTGGACCTATATTTTTGCAATCCTATGTAAATCCATACTTAAATTTCCTGTGCTGCGTATTTAACTTAAAACATGCAGTAGGCTTCCATTCTAGACTTTTAGATGAAGCCCAACATTTCAAAATGCAGAACGTGTTGTGCGGTGCATCTTGGAATCACGGTGTCAGATTCCGATGGTATGATAAGCGCAAACGTTTGCATTCTTGTCATAGCTTCACGATGCTGATCATGTGACACAGGAATGGAACGTAGCCTCACAATGCCGATCATGTGACACAGGAATGGAACGTACCTTCAGGCTTTAGTTCCAGATCTTAAGGAAGCTGTCCCAGGACCCTGTGGCTACCGCCATGCCGTCATCAGTGACGCCTAAGCAGCTCACGCGGTTGTCATGGCCAGCCAGCACACCTGGAACACATTAGACCATCAGTCTCTCTGCATGCATTACATTTATCCAGAGAATCCTACGCTTTTATGTAGTGTCCATTAATACAGTTGGATATATACTGCAGTTCATAAGGGTACAACAGCAGCGCCCCGCCTTGGAATCGAACCTTAGGGTTACAAGCTCCGTTCCCTAACAATTACACCACACGTGTGTCCAGGCAGTTTCAGAACCCGTTTCATTGTTTTGATTGACAACCCCTCTGTGAAGCACTTTGAGCTGCACTGCTGTATAAAAGGTGATACAAATAAAACTTATTATTAATTCAGTCTACCACTGCACCACAAAAGTAATTCAAACAAAACCAATACATTTATTTTATTTATTTTTTTCAGGATAAAACCCCTTGAGATGTACCATCTCGTTTTCGAGGGGGTCCTGACAAAAGACAAAAAAAAAATGCAACGAATAACAGACATGGTTACAGTTACAATTAAACTAAAACAAACACACTCTCACGCGCCACGCACACACCAAGAAACCTAGATGCACACACCAAGAAATCTAGACACCCACACCCGTGTTATAACAACAGTGAATAGTGACAGTTAACAGGAGCAGTCTGTTGTGAGGTAAGTGATAAGAGCATTTTTAAATGAACCTAAATACTGCAGAGATTTCAGAGAAGTTGGTAGGTTATTCCAGTCTCTAGGAGCCTTATAATTAAATGCTTATTTTCCTATTTCAAGTGAAATTTTTGGGACATGAAAAAGGAGATGATCATTATGTCTACGAGAATAATTAGAATTAGAATATTGTGGGATGAGTAGCTCTAGTAAATAGATAGGATAGTTGAGATGAATACATTTGAAAAGAAACTGGTACCAGTGCAGCTGTCGTCTATTTTCAAGAGAAAGCCATTGCAGTTGATTGTACATTATGCAGTGGTGAGTTCCAAAGTGACAATTGAGAATAAATCTGCATAAATTATTAAATATGACATCTGAATTTGTCAAATCAGTTTTTGAAGCATTTTGATATACAATGTCTCCATAGTCAAGAACAGGCAATAGCGTGTTTATTTGTTTATTTCGGCATGTGTATAGTCACATTGCATCACATTTCTGAAATATGCATTTAACAAATACATTTCCTGCCGAAAAGGGATACTGGAAAAAAGCAGCCTGCTTATCAAGTCCCGCCCCAATTCCCTCACGATTTTAAATGTTCATATTATAGCAACTGGGATACCAGCTTCTTTTTTACATTCATGGTAAAACAGTTCTTTGATCTGTACAAAACACCAATGGAACAACTAATCTTTTTACATAGATAATCAATGTGCTTTTTGTATGATAATTCAGCATCAATCCATAACCCCAGATATTTTACACAATCAACCTTAGTGAGTAGTGCACCTTCAGATGTAAAAATAGAAAAATGATCAGTAGTAGATTTAAGCCTTTGCCTTGTACCAAACAGCATGATGTAAGATTTTGTTCTAGATTATTTGTAATAAACCAGTTTTGTATCAGGTCAAATGTCTGGGGGATGTTTGAGTCAGTTTGTTTGTGGTGTTTCAAAAGATTGGATATGTCAAATTCTACACATTTACATGGGAGAAGACCAAAGAAAGAACCACTGCTTGGAATCCTTTGGTTTGATGACTTACCAAATGGCAGAACCATCAACCCTACGGATGCATTTGAAATTTTTTTCTGTGATTGTCGTCCGCGTTCCTACGTCAAACCCAGTTCCCTTTTGCCAACTTCCCCATGATCTCTAAATGCACATAGTCGATATCACTGAAAAATTCATGGCCCTGTAGGACAGCTTCCGCAGTGGCAGCTGGTGAAATGGCTGGAGGTTGCTGTGAACAGAGGATAGCCTTTACTGTGCATCTCCACAGGCCTCTCCACTCCCGACTGGGCCTAGTCTATAGCAGGTAGGCCCGCCCACCACCCACTTCCACAGATGGACAGATGATAGAGATCTGCTTGTCCTGCAGAGACCAATGGTCTGAGAACGTGGCCTGTGTCGTCCAGGCGACAAGCGAGGTACTTCCCACGTTTAGTTACATTTTTGAGTAAAGAGGGGAAAAAAATCTGTTTCCACAGTGACAAACCAATATGGCTGACTTCCTGTCATGTCTCTGTGTAAGGGGGATTCACAGTGGTCAGTTTTTCCACAAGATGGTTAATGGTTGTGCACGGGATGTGCATGGGATATGTAGTTCTGAGGTGCGAGTACTGTGGGGCGTAAGCTGGTATGCTGAGGTTGTTGTTGGAGTGGACATCATAACACTGGGTACGTTCACATGCACAGCAATATCCGATTACTGGAAACGATCAGCTTACGCCAGTATTTAACATATCGCGTTCACATGGACATAAGAAATGTGATTACTCCAAAAGCCGCGTTTACATGATTCTCTCCATAATCGGCTCTGTGAGATGCTGAAGGAACCCCAGGCATAGCAAATGTTGGCGGGTGGAATAATTTTGACGTTACACCGCCTCTTCTGCCTGACATAGTTTTGAAAAGCCGAAAGAAACCAGAGAAAGGTGTTTACATGCCCCAAAAAATCGAAGGTTTGGCCAAAAAACCAGGGGTGTTAATCGGGTTTCAAAAACACGGATTATGACCTTACATTATCGGACAAAGGTGTTTACATGACCATTTCAGTAACCAGAGTATTGCCATAACCGGGTTCAGATCGGAGTATTAGTGTGCATGTAAACGTACCCACTGAGTCTCAGGCAACCCACAAATCAATATAGTCAATGGTCACAAAGATAGCAGTTCAATTAGTTCACTGAATTAATTAAATTTGATGAAAGGCAAGTCTAAGATGATCCACTGTGTGATATGACCAGCCTATCAGAAAGATCGAGATTGTGTGCACTTTTCCTTTGGTGGGGGGTCTTACCTGCACGGTCGGCTTTGAGGGTGTCCCAGACGTTGCAGTTGAAGTCGTCGTATCCGGCCAGCAGTAGACGGCCGCTCTTGGAGAACGCGACGGAGGTGATGCCGCAGATGATGTTGTCGTGGGAGTACACCATCAGCTCCTGGTCGGCGCGCAGGTCGAAGAGCCTGCAGGTGGCATCGTCCGAGCCCGTGGCGAACGCATTGCCATTGGGGAAGAACTGAAAGCACAGTGTGCGTGATGGCGTTACTTCTCTACCAAAATCATTTAAAAACATGACAGAGCAACGTGATGACTTAACCCTTTAAGGGGTAAGATCACAAATATGTGATTAGAATGTTCTTAACTGAACATTCTAATGCTGATGTAACAATCACTGCTGGTATTTCAAGCAATGGAGTTCTAGAACACCTAGAACAATTTTTGTTTTAAAAACATTCCAAAGAACCTACTCTTCAAAGGGTTAAGACTCATCTGTATCTTCAGTGTGGTCAGTGCACAAATTTCTACATCCTCATATTCTGTGTAATGTTTTGTTCTAACTGAGGCTAGTGTGAGGTATTCCTTCAGCCTTGTAAACAGCTTTCCAACCTGACCGACAGCCTTCCCTGCTCACATTGTAGAAGGTGACAGACTTACGCAGATAGCGTTGATGTCGGACTCGTGGCCCGTGAAGGTCTGCCGGCACATGCCTTCTCTGACGTCCCACAGCTTGGCGGAGGCGTCGCAGGCGCCGGAGACGAATAACCTGGTGTCTGGCGCCAGCGAGAGGCTCATGACGTCGCCGGTGTGGCCAGCGAAAGTGGTCGTCTGCTGGCCGGTCTCGATGTCCCACAGAGCACTGGGGACAGGACGCGCAGGTCAGTACGGGGCCATTTTGGCTCATCGAGTGCCACTCTCATGGGGGTGAATTTGTGACAAATCGCTGCACAAATGCTCCAAAAGGACACTAAAACATTTAGTTTAATTCTCACACCGCTCATATTTCCCAGCGAAACAGAGGAGCGACAGCCCAGGTGAGCGCGCGTGGTTAGCGTTTATAATCCCATCTCCAATTTATCCCCATGAACACACCGTTCCATTTCTGCCATATATCCGGTGTGTATAAATCAATGTGACGTCTGTGATGTCAGAGGAGAACAGCAGCCAATAACGTGCGGGCAGCCACCGGGAGGCGTGACTAAAGCGCAGTACCCTTACTCACCAGGTGGTGTCTCCAGAGCTGGTGACAATCTGGTTGTCATCCACGAAACGACAGCAGGAAAGGTAACCTAGGGGTGAGAGTATTCAGATAAGGGGAGGGGAGGGGGGGGGGGGGTCATTGTCAGAGTCCCAGAAATAGCATTCAGTGATCTTAACAAAACAAATAAAGGTGTACAGGCAATATTAGATTTTAAAATGTATTTCAGTCAATCATGCTACAATTGTTCTGTAGTAGCATCTGTATCTTGGGCCAACCTAAATGCTATACCTAGGGTGCCGTGAGCTCGTTAAGTGGGCAGAACTCTAAAATGACCCATATGCTAATGAGGACTGACAGACACTACGCTCATAGGGTGGAAGGAGAGATGTCCAGTAGCACTGGGTTTGTACTACCAATCAGCATAAAGATGAGTCCTCAGTCAGTCAGTTGCATCAGTGCTGTGCCAGGATGTCTTTCCTGATAACCTCAGAAACCCCGGCCAGTGTCCACCCACAACCACCAGTGCACCCAGTGACAGGACTATGAACACACTTTAAAAAGAACCAGCAGCTGCTGTTTGAGATTGTGTGAAGGCAACCTGTGTGTCAGATCAAGCAGCATAGGGGCCTCTATGAAAGGGCCCCGGGGCCCCCAGACAGGAATAAATGAGGGCCATGTATCTGATCCAGGACCCTGCAGAGTTTTACTACAGTCAGTGAGCACCCAGTGCATTCAGAAGAGCTTATTACCACCGTGCGCACGCTCGCAGAGCACACGAAAACACGCGCACGTGCACACAGAAACACACGCACGTGCACGTGCACAGCACAGCACGCACGCGCACAGCACGCACACACACACACACACACACACACACGCACACCTCACACACACACACACACACACACAACACACACACACAGAGCACACAGAAACACACGCACGTGCACGCGCACAGCCTCGCAAAGCGCGCACACACACACACACACACACACACACACACACACACACACACACACGCACGCGCGCACACCTCACACACACCTCACACACACACACACACACACGCGCGCACACCTCACACACACCTCACACGCACAAGGCCTATGGAGCCCTGGCCTACAGGACTCTTCAAACAATCCTTTGAGATCAGGGTGTTCATAATAGGCCTCGGATCTCTAACTAGGACTGAGGAAAAAGTAGACCAAGTGCCTACTGGGGCTCACGAAAGGTCACACATGACCCCGGTGAACTAAATGGCACAGCTAGTGCCTGAATTAAACACTGAACAGAGCCGTAAAGTCATGTAAAACAGGGTCCCAAAACTGGCTTTAAGTGGGTGGGACAGGAAACGCGGTTAGATATAAAACGCGGGTTAGATATAAAACGCGGGCGGGTTAGATGTAAAACAGGGCTGACGTACCCGTGTGTCCGGCTAACTCGCGGCTCACGCGGACGTTCCCCTCGCGAGTTTTCAGGTTGTAGATGGAGCAGATGTTGTCCAGGCCTCCACAGGCCACGTAGTTCCCAGATGGGGCGTACGCACAGGTCATCACCCACGAGGACCGCAGGGGAATGGCATGGACCTGCAGGAGCCAAACAGCGTGGAGTGAGAAACACACACACATATACACACACAGCGCACGCGCACACGGAAACAAAACAGTCACTTTGCGCCAGTTTGTAAGAATTACCTTTCAACAGGTAAGAATCTACACATTTATCACCGTAATGCAGCTGGGTATAACTGCATTTACACAAGGTAAACGGTTTGTGTTCAGAACGAACGCAAAATATAAAAAGCATATTTGAAACGACAACAAATTTCAGGGCAACAAAAATGTAACAAACCAAAAAAATAAAAAATAACACCTACTTTTCTATTTGTGCAACTCAACAGACCTATGGAGCTAGGTTTCCGAGTCTCACCTTGTTTGTGGTATAGCTGTCCCAGATGATGAGTTTGCCATCCTGGGAGGCACTGACTAAGAGCCTGTGGGTGAGAGGGAGATCATACGGGTCATACCAAACCCTCAACTGGTAGCAGAACCAGCCTGGTAACACAGTATCTGAATGACAGGAACAACACACATCTTCACCACAACAGGATTATCAAGAACTAACATTCAAATACGGCCGGCTGTAGCCGCTAAAGCTGCTCACGAAACCCACACGCCGGGCTTGATGTTATACACACTCTCCGTCTCCACCGGCTTTGAATAGGCAAATGAAAGCATTTCCTCATAGAAGCAGCTGAGGCAAATCATCTTGCAGGAACGTCCATCCGTACGGCTCGGGGAAGCAGCCGGCTTTGTTATCCAAACAAAAGAAGCGACAGAGTTTACTCAATGTTTCTGAGCTCCGGCTGAAAACGCGGCTCTCCGCTCCTGACTGACGGAGAACGTTTCCCCCCCTTCCACAGCGACTTAAGGCGATATTGGCCTCAAAAATTGAGGCACTCCGGTTTATGGCCTGGAGTTTCCCCCGATAGGCCTTTCATTTTCAGCCTCTCCAATATTCCTCCAATGCTTTGGGTGTGTGTTCCTACAATCTTACATCAACACAGTGGCAACAATTTGGGCAATCGCATTTACTTTATTTTCTCCAAAAACAGAACCGAAAAACACCTATGGGTCTATGACCTCAAAAAAAAACCTCCCTCTTCCCTTCAATCCAAAAATGGCCGGAGTGTAGGAACTCCCCCTTTCACCGAGCACTACACATCTCCCTCGCACCACAGGAAAAGATGCCTACGAGATTGTCTGGCAATATCTGAATTTCCAAACACACACTGCCGCATTTAAGCAGGAGTCCAATTAACAAGCTTGCTTCGGATTAGCTACCAAATTTGCTTGCATTTACTAATTAAAACTGGGTTTGGATTTACATAACAGTCACGGTCATTTAAAACACCCTGGTAGTCATTCCAACTGTTGTGCAACTTCATGCTTCACCACCACCTGGATGGCTTGAAATAATAAATGTTTTAATATTATCATATTTGGCATGCGATTTCATGCATCAACAATACAATTTAATTGATTTTAATGACCGAAGATCACGTCGACGTGCAAGAAACAAGGAATGACTGCATTCTTCTGAACCATAATAGAAGAACTTAAAAAGTAGATTTTCGTGTGGCTCTGTGTGTTTGGGAACGGGTACAAGTCGAGACCGTTAACACCACTATTATGAAAAATGCAACCTGGCAGAACCTGCTAGAAAGGTGCTGGCTTTGTTGCTTACTGTATGGGAGACCGGGAGCGTTCCTAACCTTGAATAAAAAGCGATTGTCTTAAGTCAGTTACAGCTTTTCTGTAGCAAGCTCGCCCATACAGCCACAGCCTGGCCCTTATACTACAACTAGGGAGTAACAGCTATCACAACAGCAGCTTTATTAATAAAATCCCAGTGCCCAACTGAAGCGAGAGAGCACAGCGGCATGACAAAGCTATTTGATTTCTCCCTACGGACCCCAGCACACCCACTGTCAGGTAATTAGTTTCTTTAAGCTCAGGTGAGTGCTTACACCCCGAGATACTTCCCTTCCCCCACCCCAATCCCAGTGAAACGGCACAACCCTATCTACGCACCTGGGCACAAATAGGTCACATGGTCATAATCCTGAAAATTTGGACTCCACCCTGAATTTCAAGAATCCCGCCCACAAAAAAAATGCACTTCGAAGGGCGCCTACTACGGAAGCGGATCGTTTTTAATCACGGGAGCCATCTTGGCGATTCGGTGGTTAGAGGCGCAGAGACGACTGCACAAGACATGATATGCAGCAAGTAGACCCGGTTCCGTGCTCACTTCCTGGACTCGCAAAATGGAGTAACTCAATGTAGTGACACGACATGTAGCTTGATGAAATTACCTGGAGTCAGTGCCCCAGTGCATGGCATAGATCTTAGCCAGATGACCCCTCAGTGTTCGTCGAGTGCGCATCTGAATTCGGCCAACGGGATCGATGTTGGCTGTGATCTATTTAAAAAAAAGAGGGAAAACAAACGGGGCACTTCAGCACAATTCTGCATGATTCATTCCCATACAGCACCAGTCTTACCAAACTTCACTACAACAGAGTAGTCAAGGTCCCCACAACGCCCTGAAAATCAGAATGTGTGTGTGCGCCTGCATGATGACTGAATGTTAATGGCAATGTCCTCATTTGGTCATAAGAGAAAAACTGGGAAAAGTTAGACCTGGCTCGGGTACTGAAAGCCGAACATGAAAACAAGGCGCGGTACTAGATATGTAGCGGGGTACGAAACCTAGCCGGGCTGTTGCCTTTATCGCTTGCAGTCTCTTGCTTTGTTCAAATAATCTAGCTCTAAAGACAGACCTCAAAATAAGGTTGTCTGAATCTGGATGTTATAAACATCTAGATACTTCACCATTAACCTACTGAGAGAGAGAAAGCATTTTCACATCAATTAACAGTAATTCTGTAACATTTCTATGAAAGATTCTATGCAAGAACCACATAAAGCTTTTCTAAGTACTAGATAATGCCCTGATAAATACAAACATTCATAAATATTTGCTGTATGTAACAGCGCAAGTGATATTAAAATATTCTAATTCACAATGATCTTGGTGGAGAATAGGCTAACTGGCATACATTTTTATGTTAATGCAGTTCATACGATGATAATATGTAGTGTTTTTTGAAGTATTGCATGCACGACTCAGTTGCTGAAATTTCAGATGGGTTTACCTGAGACAAGGTAGCATCTGCGCACGCTTTCCTGGCATCCTGTAAGAAAAAAAAACAAAGAATAAATTGTACTCGCAAGTCTAGATAGGTCCAGGTTACTGAAGATGATAAATGAAAGTTGCATGCGCACGCACACACCTGCCCTGAATGGTTAATTAACCAGTTATTTAAAAAAATTTGTGACAGCCTCAGGAGGCACACATCCCAAATCCCACCCCTAATGTAAACCTGGGCCTTAGTGCGGCTGCACCCCTAATCTAAACCTGGGCCTTAGTGCTGCTGCACCCCTAATGTAAACCTGGCCTTAGTGCAGCTGCACCCCTAATGTAAACCTGGCCTTAGTGCAGCTGCACCCCTAATGTAAACCTGGGCCTTAGTGCGGCTGCACCCCTAATGTAAACCTGGCCTTAGTGCAGCTGCACCCCTAATGTAAACCTGGCCTTAGTGCAGCTGCACCCCTAATCTAAACCTGGGCCTTAGTGCCGCTGCACCCCTAATCTAAACCTGGCCTTAATGCCGCTGCACCCCTAATCTAAACCTGGCCTTAGTGCAGCTGCACCCCTAATGTAAACCTGGCCTTGGTGCAGCTGCACCCCTAATGTAAACCTGGCTTTAGTGCTGCTGTACCCCTAATGTAAACCTGGCCTTAGTGCAGCTGCACCCCTAATGTAAACCTGGCCTTAGTGCCGCTGCACCCCTAATGTACACCTGGCCTTAGTGCAGCTGCACCCCTAATGTAAACCTGGCCTTAGCGCAGCTGCACCCCTAATGTAAACCTGGCCTTAGTGCAGCTGCACCCCTAATGTAAACCTGGGCCTTAGTGCGGCTGCACCCCTAATGTAAACCTGGCCTTAGTGCAGCTGCACCCCTAATGTAAACCTGGCCTTAGTGCAGCTGCACCCCTAATGTAAACCTGGGCCTTAGTGCAGCTGCACCCCTAATGTAAACCTGGCCTTAGTGCAGCTGCACCCCTAATGTAAACCTGGCCTTAGTGCAGCTGCCCTCCTAATGTAAACCTGGCCTTAGTCCGGCTGTACCCCTAATCTAAACCTGGCCTTAGTGCAGCTGCACCCCTAATGTAAACCTGGCCTTAGTGCAGCTGCACCCCTAATGTAAACCTGGCCTTAGTGCAGCTGCACCCCTAATGTAAACCTGGGCCTTAGTGCGGCTGCACCCCTAATGTAAACCTGGCCTTAGTGCAGCTGCACCCCTAATGTACACCAGGCCTTAGTGCAGCTGCACCCCTAATCTAAACCTGGGCCTTAGTGCTGCTGCACCCCTAATGTACACCAGGGCCTTAGTGCGGCTGCACCCCTAATGTAAACCTGGGCCTTAGTCCGGCTGCACCCCTAATGTAAACCTGGGCCTTAGTGCTGCTGCACCCCTAATGTACACCTGGGCCTTAGTGCGGCTGCACCCCTAATGTAAACCTGGGCCTTAGTCCGGCTGCACCCCTAATGTAAACCTGGCCTTAGTGCAGCTGCACCCCTAATGTAAACCTGGGCCTTCGTGCCGCTCCCCTGGGCCCATTTCATTGGGCCTGGCTTCAGTCCAATACAGGAGACATCAGGAACTGCCATCAAATCCACCCCAAATCCCACTTTGTGCTGAATCTGTTTTCAGTAGGGATCCCAGTCCACTACACTCGCAGAAACCAGCAGCCAGATGAGGTTACACCTCAACTTCCCATCAGTCCAATAAATCGGGTTCAGTTTGGGTTAGCGAGCGATGCGCTGGCACTTGGCCACTGAGCGAGAAACTGTGGACTTAGTGCTCTCGACGCAGGACTGATCTGCACCTCCATTAAAGGAAGGGGGGAGTGCGTCATTCGAGGGAGTCCATTGTGAAATGGAAAATTAATGTTTTAGAGAAACAATTCATACAAGTCCCTGCCACTCCACCTTGTCTTTAGTGTGACTGGTACTCAATACCTTTTTCTTTGTGCTCACAATAGGGGTATTTAGGGCCTTGAGACCAATCTAAACATTAGCAGACTCCTCTTCACAGATACTGGACCGTATTATAACTTGATTAAGAATAAGGAAATGTGGCTCCCAGTTTGAGTCCTGACTGAATCACACAGGAGGAAGAGGAGGAAGAGGAGGAAGGTGAGTACTGGAGCACTCTGTGCTTTGTTTTCAGCCTGTCAGCTGGCTGCTAGCAGAGAGGCGGGCCATGCTCTGAGCTGCACAAAGCAGGAATGTTTGTTGGCCAGATTTTTCCAAAACAAACAGGTTATCTTCTAATGTAATCCCCTGTGACCTGGTTCTACACAGGCAGGCAGGTAAGCAAGAGCAGCACACAAACACACCCACACAGGAACGCACACAGACATACAGAAAGAGAGACGCACACACCCCCCACCCCCATGCACACAGGTACGCACACACAGACATACAGAGAGAGAGAGAGAGAGACACACACACACACACACACACACACACACACACACACACACACACACACACACACACACACACACACACACACACACACACACACACACACACACACACACACACACACACACCCCACCCCCATGCACACAGGTACGCACACACAGACATACAGAAAGAGAGAGAGAGACACACACACACACACACACACACACACACACACACACACACACACACACAGACAGACAGACAGACAGACAAACGGAGAGAGAGACGTACACAACCCCCAAGCACACAGGTATGCACACACACACAGAGCGAGACAAACACACCCACACACAGACATACAGAGACACCCACACACACAAACAGACATACAGACAGAGACACACACATAGGAAGTCAGACACAGACAAACATACAGACAGACACACACACACATACAGAGAGAGACAGACAGACACACACATAGATACACACACACAAACACGCACGCACATGTCAGAATGGGACATAAAGATGAAAATAAGTGCTGCCTGAACTCCATGAGGTAGGTTATATATGTGCTCTATGCGCAGGACTGAGCTCTGATTTGTGCTGCGGATGTGAATGAAAGCAGGAGTGGAAAAGAACAGGCTCTGTGGAGCCTCACGCTCAGCATGGTGGAGCCTCACGCTCAGCATGGTAGAGCCTCACGCTCAGCATGGTGGAGCCTCACGCTCAGCATGGTGGAGCCTCACGCTCAGCATGGTGGAGCCTCACGCTCAGCATGGTGGAGCCTCACGCTCAGCATGGTGGAGCCTCACGCTCAGCATGGTGGAGCCTCACGCTCAGCATGGTGGAGCCTCACGCTCAGTATGGTGGAGCCTCACGCTCAGCATGGTGGAGCCTCACGCTCAGTATGGTGGAGCCTCACGCTCAGTATGGTGGAGCCTCACGCTCAGTATGGTGGAGCCTCACTCTCAGTATGGTGGAGCCTCACTCTCAGTATGGTGGAGCCTCACGCTCAGTATGGTGGAGCCTCACTCTCAGTATGGTGGAGCCTCATGCTCAGTATGGTGGAGCCTCACGCTCAGTATGGTGGAGCCTCACGCTCAGTATGGTGGAGCCTCACGCTCAGTATGGTGGAGCCTCACGCTCAGCATGGTGGAGCCTCACGCTCAGCATGGTGGAGCCTCACGCTCAGTATGGGGGAGCCTCACTCTCAGTATGGTGGAGCCTCACGCTCAGTATGGTGGAGCCTCACGCTCAGTATGGTGGCGCCTCACGCTCAGTATGGTGGCGCCTCACGCTCAGTATGGGGGAGCCTCACTCTCAGTATGGTGGAGCCTCACGCTCAGTATGGTGGAGCCTCACTCTCAGTATGGTGGCGCCTCACGCTCAGTATGGTGGCGCCTCACGCTCAGTATGGTGGCGCCTCACGCTCAGTATGGGGGAGCCTCACGCTCAGTATGGTGGCGCCTCACGCTGTGACCCGCTCGTGCCCCGAGTCAGAGAGTAGTGTGTGCATATATGTGTGTGTGCGCGTGTGTGTATGTGCGCACGTGTGTGTGTCTGTCTGCGTTTGTGTCTATAAGCCATTGTGAGCATGTGTACACACACCGAGAACACACATGTATGAGTGTGTTCAGTCGGGTGTGCATGAGTGATCTTGAGCTTGTGTGTGTGTGTGTGTGTGTGTGTGTGTGTAAGGAACCCCAATGAAACTCACTCTGATCTGGTTCTTGAGCTGCTCAGCCTCCTGGCGTAGCTGGTCCAGTTCGCTCATTTTCCACTGCTAACGGTGTGCTTCACTCCGGCCGCCGGGACACTCGCTTATCTGAGACACGGAGAGAGGAGGACGCTGTCAATCAAACTCACCCTGCAAGAGAGGGTCCCCTTCCAAACAACCCATCATTAAAGAGACCCATCAGAGAGGGTCCCCTTCCAAGCAACCCATCATTAAAGAGACCCATCAGAGAGGGGCCCCATCCAAACAAACCCATCATTAAAGAGACCCATCAGAGAGAGGGTCCCCTTCCAAACAACCCATCATTAAAGAGAGCCATCAGAGGGGCCCCTTCCAAACGACCCATCATTAAAGAGACCCAACAAAGAGAGGGGCCCCTTCGAAACAACCTATCATTAAAGAGACCCAACAGAGAGAGGGGCCCCTTCCAAACAACCCATCATTAAAGAGACCCATCAGAGAGAGGGTCCCCTTCCAAACAACCCATCATTAAAGAGTCCCAACACACAGGGTGCCCATTCAAACAAACCCATCTTTACAGACAGCCCAACGCTAAATCCAGTACAGCCTCCATCTGTCTCATGTTCATTATGGGCTGTCCATCATAAAGCAGTCAGCGCAGTCAAAAACAGTGCTCGGCGAAACACTGAGCAAAAACCTGCGTGTGGATTAAAAATTAACTTGTCTGACCATGTAAGGCCAGGTTGATTACAAACTATGACACCACCGCCAGATTAGATGAATCTGGGGACCTTTGATACAAACCATTCGCAAGGCCACAGCCAAATACCTTAGGCTAAGTATTGTACAGGCCAGGGTTTACAAAGTCTCAAGATAATCTGTTGTGTATTGTCGACGTGATTAAAATGTGTAAGCGCAAGCAATGCACTGTGGGTAATGGCACCGTCCCATTCCAGAGTACAGTGGGTCAGAATGGCCTCTCTGAATACTAAGTTCATTTGAGCAGCACTTATTAGAACGGACATAAGCACACACTAGCTGACATACCCAGCGATGCTTCAGTGCTATTCCTGAATAGAGAATGTGTTGTCTTTCTGCGGTGTAAACCCCAGGCAAATTCAGGGTTTTCAAAAAATCACCAAGTCAAGAATTGAGCAAGACTGCAAGCAGCCGACATTGGAGGAGGGGCAAACACAAAAAAGCACTGAAATCTGTGATCACAGACGGGGATGAGTACGAAACGGGGATGAGTACCAAACGTGTTCACCTATAAGCGCCGGGAGTCATTTTTAGAAATCTCAACTTCCGAACTTTACGCTGTGCCAGTGAGCGCCAGACGATTCACATGCCCAGACCCAGGGAGCCGGTGTCTCTACTCGATGAGCCTCAGTCCTTTTCACAAACCCAAGAAGTGTCCTTGCCAGTCTCAATCCGTTACCTAGCAACACGATTCTGCTGCTCGCCTTGTGCTAAAAGATCACCATTAGACATTTACACTCCCCTTCCCACAGTAACGCGAACCAGCCCCCACCCCCCACCACCACCGCCCAAAAAATCTTTAACACTGCAACCAACGACTCTGAGATGCCCGTTTGGCTTAGAGCGGCCACCGTACGAAGGAAGACTCATTGGTGGAGAACGCCGGTTCCTCTCACTGGCAGGAGAGAGGACATTAACTTTGGGCGGTACCTGATGCTTCTCAGACAGTGCGTGGGGGGCCTGCCCTGCGGAAGGTCACGGGTGACCGGGCGGCTCACCTGAGGCTCGCAGCCCCTGGACACCGCCCAATGTCACCCGTGTAATCCGGGGACACGGTTGATTCAGCTCCTCCAGGCAAATCCGCGCTAAGACCCAACCTGCTGATGATCTTAAAAGCAGCGGCTATCCTGCTGACCCCAATCCTTCGGCCGACCGTCTTAGCCCTGACACTTTCACTCAGGCGGGACGGCGGGAGAAACGCGACGCCAAAAACGCCGCCTCCCGTGCCTCCGGTGTTAAAATCTGACGTATGTAGACGCACAATGAACGTAACCTTGACAACCAAAACAGATGCCGTGTATTGGATTTTAGTGCACATGAAAAAAACCAATGTACGGTACTGTACATTAAAGCTATGCACTGAAACCGTTTTGGTACAAGCCTTCCAGTATTCTACGTTGATAACAAACTTCCATTATTTTAAGATGGATGAACTATCTCAAGACTACATTTATGAGCTGTACCATGCATTACAAGTGGAAGGGGTATGGAAGAGAAACCTAAAGGCTTAGCCTATACACGGCAGGCATACTGAGATACGACAGAACCACCGTAGTTCACTCCAATGGAGCTCTCAACACGAACGAAGCCAACGATTGTAATTTTGCTCCATTAGAGCCCATTAGAGTTTAATGGAAGTTCCCATCTGAAAACAACATCACAAGTCCTACCAAATCAGTTCACGCCTTTAGCTGACTGGTAAATAAATAACGTTTAAAACTGGTTTCTCTTTCCTGTGTACTTGGCATATTTAGCGTGCCAACCCACAGCCTTGTGCAGAGCAGGCACTTGCACCATGCCAGCACATCACGTTTTCCCCAACATACCGGTCCACATAAATTCAGATACCCAAGGAACACTGCAATATACCACTTTTTGATGCATATCCATTGATAACCCTTCAAAGTAGTCACCATTACACAAACCAACAAAAAAACCAAGGAAGAACAAAGCCGGACTGATATTTGGTTTGGGTCATTGCGTTTTTCATTTGGACCAATCAAAACAAATTCCCGTCCCATCTTTTAAAATCCAGGTCCTTTCCCCCCCCCCATCTAACAGTGAGCACCTTACCTCACTCTCCCTTTCAGATACGCTTGGCGTGTCTTCGCTGGAATGAACGCCTTAACCAGCGCAGCCCCTAAACACCCCACTCCGTGGCACGCTACAGGCTGATTGGTCAGCGCAACCTAACTGGGTTTTGGATCTAGGTGATGCGACTAAACCCCGCTAATCTTGTTGATAAAAATGTGTCATGGTATTGTAGTTAATCCTCTACCCTCGCTCCCCCTGCTCACTCCACAGAGGGAAAACCAGGGCGTCGGATCTGCGCGACTCGCTTATGGCTTTAATCACCTCTCAGGATTCAAAAGCACAGGCGCGCCAATAAAAAATAAAATAAAATAAATAAATAAAATCCAAGCCCACATAAAAAACTTAAACGCCTCTGCCTCCACCTCACCCAGTTTCCGTTTACCGGAATGGATCCCGCCCCCCTGAAAATACGTAGTCGGACTTGCCTGAGCGCATGCTCTCGCTTACGGGAATAAATAAATCGTTGAGCCCCGGGGCCAAGGCCATTAAAGCGGGGACTGGGAAATTTCCTCTCCTCCTACTGGAAATATTGGAGACCGATGTTTAAACGGCACTCAGTCCCCACCGATAGACAGTGCTTATGTGCAGCCTACTTCATATGCAGGCTATTTTTAGAGAGGTGGTGGATGGGCTCCGTGGAGGGGAGGGAAGATTTTCCAGCGGAAATCTTAAGCACAATGCAGCGTGGGGAAAAAGGTAGTGAAATTCGGCCCTACAGAAACGCCCGTCTTACAGCTTTTGATTACATTAAAAAACTTTTTTTTTGTTTTAGTTTGCATTTTTTGGGGTAGGGAAGGGAGGCCTTGCTTCCCGACACGTGCGCTTCCGCAGTGAAAAGGCCGCGATTATGTAGGACCCTCCCTTGCCCGGATTGCGAAGGCTTGTACATTTTAGGAGTTTCGGCCCACGCTAATTTTAGCCACACAATTTAGCGCACAATCCCGGCCCTGTAAACTCCACCAATCCGGCCACCGATTCCAGAGGGAGCCAAACCCATCGACAGCTCTCCTTTTTACGAAGCCGCCACCCACTTTTCGAGGAGATCGAAAAAGCTTGACGTAAAATACTGAATCCATGAAAGAGTAAGCGTTCAGACGCAAGTGTTCTTACCCCAAATCTGCAATATAGGCCACTCCACTCGTGGTCAAAAAAAGAAAAGAAAAGAGGAACAAGCTGTATTTTTCTCGCTTACGGAAACTGACGCCAAATTTAAAAAAGAATGCAACTTGTTTCCAATGAAAAAGAAGCCAGAATACACTTCCCTCTTATGCCGGGACAATAGAGTGGAGTATTCTGGTGACACTCATGGTCCACAGAAACAGAAACAGAACAGGAGGAGGGAAAAAAACAGCATTAACACACAAGGATCTTTGTCTTCTTCAGGAGAAAGTCACTTTAAACTTCTGGCATAGTGTATAATATACACTACACTATAGTGTAAAATGGCACATTCACATTTCTCCCAAAGATGGTCAATGCAAGTCTAGATATTAGGCTCTTTGTTTGCATGTCAAGTAAAACGATCTGAGGAGAACAAAGCAGTTATCTTGTTGAAATTGATATTATTGAGCTAGCTAACCAGTGAATCATTTCATGCTAGTTTCATGGGAAACATAATTCCCCTATGAAATTGGGTATGGGGTGGGGGTATGGAGTACAGTAGATCGTTCTCCTTCATAGTGCGAGAGCTAAGAAGCAGGCTAGCGGATGATATCAGAGAGCTGGCTGTTGGAGGATAGAGGGAGATTAGACAAACAGGAGTGTACAACCAGAGGACGTTCGGGAGAGCTGCTGACTAACTCATTGATGGAGGGAGGGGGGGTAACCTTGAGGGAAATGGAGGCAAACTGAGGTGAGCGATTCGGCTAGCCATCTCCACTCCCGAGCCAGGGACTGCACTGTAAGTGTGGCCCAATGTTCACGGTTCATTTAAATGACAATGAAGTACTGGAGTAAAGTAAGGGGACATCCAGACAGAGCAGGGTGTTCAGGTTTCCTCAGGTTTTCAAATCTGCGACAGTTGACAGTTGAAAATCTTTTTTTTGAGATTGAAAAAACTGTTAGGAAGCCAACAAGCCATCCCAGATGCAATACTACATTCAGTTTTAACATAATTATTGATGCGGCCGGCAGTTTCCTCCAGTCATTTCCATTCAGTCCGGATGGAACGATGAATTAATTCGCCAGTTAGTGATGTCATGGCCATTAATGTGTCCCTTTCTTCAAAAGGCACATGAAGAATGCAGATTAATGCATCTCTTAGTTTCAAATAAAAAACGCCATTCAAAAAAATGATTTACACAAATAGAGACGAATAAGTTGGAAAGAACTAGGGAGCAAACCACTTAATTCTTTAAAGAAATGTTTTCCATTCCGTTTGGTCATTGTAAAGAGTTAATTCAACAATAAATGTACAGTCATCATCCCTGATAGTTTACAATGCTAAAGCTATCATCATTAACTGTTGGCTGGTGTATTACATTTTTGTACGCCGGCTAAACCCCTTTTCACCAAATGAACATTTTATCTGGGAAAATGTAAACGTCATGAACACTCGTTAGTGGTCATTTTCCTTGTTGTAATCGCATGCTATTGTCAGCGGTCTAATTCCTTTGGAGGCTAATCTATGGAAATATGCAGTTTTGCTAATACCTTTGGATGGATTTCTGGTTCTGTGTTTCCAAGCACAGGCACAAATATCATCAAGCTTAGCACAGACCCAATTACGCGTAGGAATAATAGTTCCTCAGCGCACTAATTCATACGGCAGCCCACTATGCAACTCATGCTGCCTCATGACTTAGGCCTCAACAGGAAGTAAGCACGATTCCTGGAAGAATTAAAGCTCAAACATATTAGCAACATAATTACTTAATCAGTTCTACCACACAGCATTTTAGCCAGCCGGTGAATGAGTTCACATCTAACCCTGGAACGTGAGAGAAGACGTCACCAAGTGACCCGTTAAAAAAAAAAAACGGCGCCTTCTCCACACACTGTGGCATCTATTAAACATGACGCCCTGATTCTGGAAGGATTAAAGGCCCCCCTCCCTCCTTTCCCAGCTGCACCCCAATGCACTGTGGGTAGCTGTGGGGCTTAACTCCTTCCTGACTGCGCGAGTCGTGCAGGGGGGCCCCTGGGACCACCTGAGACCACCTGAGACCCAGGACTGGTCTTGTGCTGACGAGCACAAGCCTGCGGCCACAGTGCTACTGTACTCACTATAAACAGTAATAAACTGGAGGCGCCTCGGTGGCGTTGCCTGTAAGAGCACTGTCCGCATACTCGTTGCGGTTCGAATCCGCCCGCTTGACCTTTGTCGGAAGTCTCTCCCTCTCTCTCGCTTCCGTTCTTCCTGTCTCTCTACACTGTGCTGTCCAATAAAGCTGAAAAGGCCCTAAAACATACCTTTAAAAAAATTATAATAATAAACTGCTGAATTTACTCTGCAGGAGCCATTTCACTCAGCTCAGAAAAAAAGAACCGAACTGCCTGTGTGCGTATTCTCTAAGTCCACTCCCATTTAATTTCCCCCTCCACGAACTTCTGACCAACAATAACCGATAGCCCAAGCCAAGCCGTTCCTGAACCTGACGGCGGCTGTATGGTCCGTTTCAGCAAAGGTGCTATATGACTCTCCGGTGGCTGAGCACGCTAATCGAATGCTGTGAATCTCAGTCACACCTGGGCGTTTCCCTGTAGAGTTTCTTTATTCTTCTGTTTCGGCGGCGGAGAGAGAAGAGGAAGTCGCGGGAGCGACGGCTTCCTCCCGGGCACCTCGTACCTCAGCTCGAGCGCTCGTGCGCACGCGCCCAGACGTCCCGAGGCGTGAACCACTCCTACTATCTCCTGACTAAGACGAGACGGGGAAGACAAAGTGCTGACGAGGTCGGGCGCAGCGTACTTCTCGTGTGCCACACGGCTTAGAGGTTCATTTTCACATACCAGGTATTGAGCGCACAAAAAAAGAAAAAAAAGAAAAGGAATTTCCCTTGTGGCAGTGTTGCCAAAGGAACACTTGTCACACAATTACATGTACAAGTCCTGAAAGGCAAGAAAGACACAAACTACAAACAGTAAAAACCAGAACAGCGCACACAGCCGTGAACACACTGTGATTCTGCAAACAAAGAGGCGAGCAGAAGTAGCACCAAATTCAAACGGCAACAGAAAAACAAGTTGTTTTTCTTAACCAACTGATTTTACGTTATTGCCCAATTTCAGTGTTACTCATTCAGTGGAAAATTACTGCGCACCAAGTAATATTTTACCACCGTTACTTAGTACCCGCGTCGAGTAAAGATTTTGATTTTAAATTTGCCTGCTCTTCTTTTGCACACTGCTTTGCTCGCTCTCTCTCTTCCTATATATACCGCGCCCGACCACAGTGTCAGCTGACTGCTCTCCAAACAGGAAGCCCTGGGTGTGGTGTGCAGCAGTAACCACGGGAACCGCGCGCTGGCTCCGCTTCCCCTGGTTACTCAATGGACAGTCCCCGGGACCCTCCGGCAACCAACGCTAACGCTCAACACCACGGCCTCAGCCCCGCCCGGCCCGTATCCCTCCTGCGGCCGGTCCACCTCCCTCCTGGATCTCCCTCTCTTTAATGGGACAGAGGAAAAGCAGATGGGGTGACAGACAGAGAGATAGGCTCCCAGTGCAGAACACCATGGAGGGGACCTGAACCCGAGCCACACAGACAAGGTCTGGTGTACGGCGTGGACACGCATATCTGGCCCTCAAATCCAAATCCGGCCCTGGTTTTCCCTTCTCCCAGGTATACAACTGAATAATTAGTAGGATTGCAAAATTACGGGAATATTCAAAGATGGAAACTTTCCATGGGAATTACCGGGAATATATGGGAATTAACGGGAATAAACAGGAAATGTTGGCGTTATTTGTACTAGCTGTATTTACCTTGTCATATGCAGACATAAACAGAAACATTTTGTATTGTCATAAGCAGACATGCACGCAAACATCTGTGAGTAGAACTTTAATGGATTGTTTCATTGAACAAAAAACATGAATGCACAGTGCAGGGTTGAAATTCAACTGAATTCGCATTAAATTGGTTGTTTTAACCAAAGCATGCTGCAAGATCTAGAATTGCATTTTATGTATATTTTCCAACTAAAATTTTTCCACCCCTTTGCAACAATAATAATTAGTGCTACTGAATGGCCAGATTGTCTTCACAGCTGACTCCCAGGTAAAGGGAGGGTGGAAAACTAGCAGCTTTCAGCCCTCGAGGACGGTGATTTGAGTAAACAGGGCTGTACATGCCGCACAGTCTGGCCATTCGACAGATTGCTCTGAAAGGTCCCACCATCTCCTGGCCCTTCTGACGGCCATAAACTACACTCACTCGCTGCTCATTCATTGACATTAAACAGCTGGGCGGTAACAGAACACAATAAAAACCTTCCTTATGACGTGGTAAGCGGAGGATAGATCTCGAGCCAACAGCGCCAAAGACAAGCGTGCAAATTAATGCCACAACAAAGACGGTTTGAGTGACGGTCAGGGGTAGCCTTAGAGCCCAAGCACACACATGCCCAGCTGCCCCACAGAAAGCCATGTGCGCTCCTGTGGTGAGAATGTCCCATAGGCGCTCCTGTGGTGAGAATGCCCCATAGGCGCTCCTGTGGTAAGAATGTCCCATAGGCGCTCCTGTGGGAAGAATGCCCCATAGGCGCTCCTGTGGTAAGAATACCCCATAGGCGCTCCTGTGGTAAGAAAGCCCCATAGGCGCTCCTGTGGTAAGAATGCCCCATAGGCGCTCCTGTGGTGAGAACTCTCTCCACGGCGGAGGTCGTCGGCCTTCATGACAGCGAGCTGCAGGTGTGTAACGCGCTGCTAGTCTAAGCCGTTACCCTGCTGGGCGAGTGACTGTACCGATACGCAGGCGGTGACGGTGACATCACAGCCACTGTTAATGCTTTTGTGCCCCGCTTCTTCTAATGGGATTACAGGAGGGGGCATTAGGATCAATTACTGAACCACTGCCATGTTCTAATGGATGCGCGCCTCGTAAAATATAAGGACAGAAAAGAGAAGAGGACCATTTGTATTCTAATTTCTGAAGTAGAGAAGAGCAGTTAAAACGATGTATAGTTCTCACGCGCCCTATATGCTCCTACCTGTCACCAGCTGAGACCGTTCTCACGCGCCCTATAAGCTCCTACCTGTCACCAGCTGAGACCGTTCTCACACGCCCTATAGGCTCCTACCTGTCACCAGCTGAGACCGTTCTCACACGCCCTATAAGCTCCTACCTGTCACCAGCTGAAACCGTTCTCACGTACCCTATAAGCTCCTACCTGTCACCAGCTGAGACCGTTCTCACGCGCCCTATAAGCTCCTACCTGTCACCAGCTGAGACCGTTCTCACGCGCCCTATAAGCTCCTACCTGTCACCAGCTGAGACCGTTCTCACGCGCCCTATAAGCTCCTACCTGTCACCAGCCGAGGCCGTTCTCACGCGCCCTATAAGCTCCTACCTGTCACCAGCCGAGACCGTTCTCACGCGCCCTATAAGCTCCTACCTGTCACCAGCTGAGACCGTTCTCACACGCCCTATAAGCTCCTACCTGTCACCAGCTGAGACTGTTCTCACGCGCCCTATATGCTCCTACCTGTCACCAGCTGAGACCGTTCTCACACGCCCTATATGCTCCTACCTGTCACCAGCTGAGACCGTTCTCACACGCCCTATAAGCTCCTACCTGTCACCAGCGGAGACCGTTCTCACGCGCCCTATATGCTCCTACAGTTGTGTTCAAATAAATAGCAGTGCGTTAAAAAGTGAATAAAGTGCAAATATTTTTTAATAGCTTTTAGTTCCATATTTCAAATCAAAGCATTAACAAATTTTATCAAGTCTGCGTTATTCGTTTACAGGAATCAAAGAAAAGGAATATTAATCTGTTCAAAAAAATAGCAGTGGTCGACATTTTTCTCTTCAAACTCAAACACTTACTGTATAAACTGAAGAAATTTTTCAAGATTTAACTTCACTTTAAATTACTGAACTAATATGTAGTCGCATAACCATTGTTTTTGATAACTGCTGCGTATCTGCGTTGCATCGAGTCAACCAACTTCTGGCACCTAGAAACAGGTATTTCAGCCCACGATGAACGAACTACATTCCACAGTTCCTGTGAATTTTTGGGTCTTGCTTCAGAAACTGCATTTTTTAATATCACCCCACAAGTTTTCAATGGGGTTGAGGTCGAGGGATTGAACTGGCCACTCCATTACCTCAATCCTTTTTGTCTGGAACCAAGATGTTGCTCACTTACTCGTGTGTTTGGGGTCATTGTCTTGTTGAAAACACCCATTTCAGGGGCATTTCCTCTTCGGCATACGGCAACATAATCTCTTCAAGGATTTTGATGTATTCAAACTGATCCTTGATCCCTGGTATACGATAAATAGGCCCAACACCGTAGTATGAAAAACTTCCTCATACCATGATTTTTGCGCCACCGTGCTTCACTGTCTTCACGGTGTACTGTGGCTTGAATTCAGTACCCGGGGGTCGTCTGACGTACTGTGGACAACCACTAGACCCGAAAAGAACAATTTTACTCTAATCAGTCCACAGAATGTTACGCCATTTCCCTTGGGCCAATCAATGTGTTCCTTGGCAAATTTTAACCGATTCTGCACGCCGTTTTTTCAACAATGGTGCTTTACGGGGGCTTCTTGCTGATAGCTTAGCTTCGATCAAACGTCTTCTGACTGTAACTGTAATTTTAGATCATCTTTGATCTTTCTGGAGGTGATGATTGGCTGAATCTTTGCCATTCTGACTATTTTTCGATCTGTTTTAACAGTAGTTGCTCGTTTTCTTCCGCGTGTTTCGGGTTTTTGTTGCCATTTTAAAGCATTTGAGATCATTTTAGCTGAGCATCCTATAATTTGCTGCTAATTTGCTGTTCCTCCGAGCAATGTTTGGAACGGCCCATTTTACTTAGAAATTCAGAAGGAAATATATTTTATAACAATGTGTGAAACATTTGCTTCCCTTCTTCCTTAAAGGTTGTATCAGCGATTTTGGGTGGAAACATAAATGATCACATTCATCTGATTTTTCCTCACGATCCGCTAGCTGCCCGCCCCATAAGCAGGCCGTCAAAAAACCGCGTCTCTGTAGGCAGCCTATGCTCCGAGATCGTACACAAAAACAAATGGTACTACCAACCACTCAAAACCAAAATGAACAGTATTCCAACCAATCACAATGATCTGCACAAACGCTAATACTCTTATCTCGCTGAAATCTTGACGGATTTACAAACGGTTTGGTTTCTTACAAACGTTATTAACGTGGTTATAATTCTGGATGCTTGAACACTATTTTTTAAAACATAACATAATTATTCATAAGTATGTTTGTTTGGGATTTCGCTTCAGAAGTGACGTCACGTTTGTGCAGATCATTGTGATTGGTTGGAATACTGTTTATTTTGGTTTTGAGTAGTTGGTAGTACCATTGTTTTTGTGTACGATCTCGGAGCATAGGCTGCCTACAGAGACGCGGTTTTTTGACGGCCTGCTTATGGGGCGGGCAGCTAGCGGATCGTGAGGAAAAATCAGATGAATGTGATCATTTATGTTTCCACCCAAAATCGCTGATACAACCTTTAATAAAGGACAATTAATGACACCTGTTTTTTCACAGAATGAATAAATTCTCTAATTAAACTCCACACTGCTATTATCTTGAACACGCCCCTTTCAATGAATGAGTCAATTACTCAGAACAAGCAGTGTACATGTCATGACAGTTGGGTCTGTTGTTTTTATATTACACTACTACATCTACAAGTAAATTATTTGCCATGCAGAAATATCACTACTACTAATAACAGTGGTTCATCAGGTTACTGATGTTGTACTGCTATTTTTTTTAACACAACTGTACCTGTCACCAGCTGAGACCGTTCTCTCGCGCACTATATGCTCCTACCTGTCACCAGCTGAGACCGTTCTCACACGCCCTGTATGCTCCTACCTGTCACCAGCGGAGACAGTTCTCACACGCCCTATAGGCTCCTCCTACCTGTCACCAGCTGAGACCGTTCTCACGCGCCCTATAAGCTCCTACCTGTCACCAGCAGAGACCGTTCTCACACGCCCTATAAGCTCCTACCTGTCACCAGCGGAGACCGTTCTCACACGCCCTATAAGCTCCTACCTGTCACCAGCGGAGACCGTTCTCACACGCCCTATAGGCTCCTACCTGTCACCAGCGGAGACCGTTCTCACACGCCCTATAGGCTCCTACCTGTCACCAGCTGAGAACGTTCTCACGCCCTATAAGCTCCTACCTGTCACCAGCTGAGACCGTTCTCACGCGCCCTATAAGCTCCTACCTGTCACCAGCGGAGACCGTTCTCACGCCCTATAAGCTCCTACCTGTCACCAGCTGAGACCGTTCTCACACGCCCTATAAGCTCCTACCTGTCACCAGCGGAGACCGTTCTCACGCGCCCTATAAGCTCCTACCTGTCACCAGCGGAGACCGTTCTCACACGCCCTATAAGCTCCTACCTGTCACCAGCTGAGACCGTTCTCACACGCCCTATAAGCTCCTACCTGTCACCAGCGGAGACCGTTCTCACACGCCCTATAAGCTCCTACCTGTCACCAGCGGAGACCGTTCTCACACGCCCTATAGGCTCCTACCTGTCACCAGCTGAGACACGGAGTTAGTGCGGCCACACTTGTCCATTCAACACCATCACAACCTTCAGTGACTCAAGCGGTCACGGTAGCTACTAGCACATTCTAAAGGTTATTGGAGGGTATTCACATTGTTCCTCAAAAGGCTGTGATAAAAATGGGAATTTAATAGTACTGTGACATGCGTGCGATCTCCATGCGTGCTGCGGCTACGCAGTACTGAAGAACCGCATGAAGCACGTCACTGTGTCACACAAGTTCCTTTGCAATAAACAGGTCCGTTTCATACAGGTACCAATCAAGTTGTAATGCTTGATGGCGATTTTTGAACAGGAGTGCTGTTCAAAAAGCCTGCCAATCTCTTTGCTCTTCTTCATCGTTTGTTAATATAGATGGTTCATATACACAACCTGGTTAAATATAAGAGTATCTCGCATTTTTATTTCAGCCATGAGCTTAAATAGCCTTGATTGAGGTGGAGGTCACAGCCTTGATCACAGACCACTTTATATTGGCCATGTCTTCAGTGTGAGAAACCATTAATTGCATCTCAACTTTGAGTCATTTCTCCTTTTCATTTTAAAATGTATAAATGCACATAGTCTTTTATATAGGTCTTATAATAAAGGACTCGGAAACTGAATTATAAAAAAAATCTCACACGTTAAATAATGACATGGTTTCATGTGCCACCGAGGTCACTGCCTGCAGGAAATGCGGTTCTTGACTGAATGAACCATGCTGTTGGCTGGTGGCTGATCACATGACCCGCCTTAGTTCTCTCACCCAGGAAACAGACCTTCACCAATCAGGAGTCAGATGACTGTTACACACAGGTCCCTCCCTCCTGCGAAAAGTGAGCCAATCCTCTGACGCACCCCCTCCCCCCCCACACCCTCCTCTCTGTAATGGGCCAGCTGACCCGAGGCTTGGTTCTTTACCCTCTCTCCGAACAGGCCTGAACACCCTTTCCTGCCCTCAGCCTCTGGCCTGGCCTACATCCACACTGGAGCCGTTTCTCCCGCGTACAGCAGATATGGGTCAGTCAGGCCTCTGTTCTGCTGGGCCTGGCTCCTCCCCCAGCCCTCAAACCTAGCTCCCCCCACTGCGAACTGCCGACCAGACCTCAGCATCCCCATTAGAACCATCATGGGAGAAACCTCAGAAACGTTTCTGAGGAGACGGTGGCAGGATATTGCTATCTTGCTTCCTGCTCAGGCTGCATTGAGACAGAGCCTCCCTTCCTAATGAAACCCCAGAAACCGTTAGCATCATGCGACGCCGGCCGCAGAAACGCTGTCATGTCAATTGAGAACGCTCGATTACGTCAGCGCGCACACACAGCCGGTCCCGGCCCTTCCTACCACCCCCCCCCCCCCCCCCCCCCCCAACCAAAAAAAAATATAACAGAATTGCAAAGGAAAAAAAAAAAGCAAGAACTACATTGACCCACATCAACCAACAAACCTGACCCATTCATTGAGTCAGTCAGTCAGTCTCTCAGTCATTTGCATAATTCACTGTTAACAAGCCCAAACGCCTCCTTTCAAATGTGACCCGTGCGCTGTCTGCCAATCCGCAATATAATGACGGACCACAGAGCTGCCGCAAGAACAAACCTTTTTTTTTTTTTCTTTTTTCTTTTGCCGTTCCAGAAGATTTAGAAAGCCGACGTGACAACAGGAAGTCCGATATCAGAGGCCTACAATGGGGAGTGTCTGAGTCTGCAATATGAGGAAACAGCCAAACCGGGGGGGGGGGGTAGTCCTGCTGCGGCCCTGCCTGACCCAGGATCAGCGCACGCAACCGTCTCCCCTCCTGACACAGCAGGGCAAACTGACCCCCAGATCAGGGCACACGGCCACGCCAGGAGGTGGGGAGGGGGCACTTTTAAGAGGCCCGTGTGCTGCAGCCACACCTAAAGCCCACTGCAGCCAATCACTCACAGCGGCTCCTTACCGCCGTCGCGTTTAGAGCGCATCCGCCGCGCGCGCCCACCTGCATTCCGGACGTTTCGCGAGGAGCGAAACCCCAGTGGAATGCGCTCACCACCCCCCTCCCCCCAACCCTGTGTGCGTCATAAGTCCCCCCCCCCCCCTCCCCCCTCAGCCGCTTGACTTCCACTCTTAGCCTGAGGTTTTGCAGGCACACAAAGGAGTCTGCCCGGCCGGAGTGAACGTACGAGCGAGCGAGCAGGGGTTTTCAGGCCCTCTGAATGGCGCTTCATTGTCTGTGCTGGGACAGTGAGCAGGCTGCTGCCTCTGGCTCTGCGCAGAACACACTGAGCATGTAATATTTAACAGCACTCAGCCCGGAGCCACTGCTACCCCCCCCCCACATCCCGTCCCATCCCATCCATTTAAACAGGTCCACATATGAGCACACACAGATCTCCCCCTCTCTCTTTCCCTTTCTCCCCCTCTCTCTTTCCCTTTCTCCCTCTGTATGAATGAGGGAGGAGAGCGTACTTCCTGCATAGACAATTCTAAGACGGTCGCCGAGACCGTTTTCTGTGCTGCCTTGACAAAAATGTGACAGGTGTCGGCAATAATACTGCCTATTTCAAAAGCCTTGCACACAGCGATTTGCCATCATTTGAACATGCAACGGCGGCACTATTCCAGAGTGGCACTGTGGCATAAACACTAATGCACCTCAGGGACAAGGCGATGTCGACGAAGAAGAAAGCTACTAGGCTGCATTTAACCAAAGATTTTAGATATAACAAGATACGCAACTGGCGCTTTTCCCCATTGGATTTTTCGTCCGCACAAGGGGAAGTGATCAGGCATGCGCAGTAGTGCTTAGCAACTAAAGTTACATAACGTATGCTTAGAGTGGCGTGTATCTGACCGGCGCTAGCCGCATTTAAAGTTGGTTTTCGTTGGAGTGTCAAAATCATAACGGGTTGTAAGCAGTAGTACTGGGTCCTGACAACCTAGACATATATTACCTAAAAAGAGAAGGGGGAGACTTTTGATGTCGTCTGTCTGATAATGACCCGTTTATCAGACAGACGACATCAGACGTTTAGTGTTCTTTAAAAACTCCATTGACCTCCAGTCACTCAATGAGCATCTGTTGTCTGTCTAATAAGTTCCAAATGCGGACTTTCCAGCCCCGAATTTGGACCTCTTTGATTTAACCCACAAAAAAGAACTGTGATTTAACCTGAACGTAGCCTATAAGCTCCCAAATATTATACTTAGCCGTCTAGTTAGATGGCTATCCAGTTGAATGCAGTTTTTAAATACAGAATGTCCTCAGTATTGTCTGTGTAGCTTAGCCGAGGATATAGCCTAAAATTCTAAAATGTTAATATATAGTTTAGTAAAAGAACGTAAAGTAATGTAGGTAGCTAACGTTAGCTGTCAAGTAACTTACTACTAGGTAGCCAGACCTTCGGTTTGTTTTTAGTGATTGGATTGTAGCTCCCAATATGATGAAACTGGTAGCTGCCAGGTTATCAAGAAAAGTGGTACCCAAACTCGGTCCTGGGGGACCCCTGGGTATGCTGGTTTTCGTTTGAATCACAATTGCAATCCCTGAAATTTAACAAGTTGTTAATTTTTCTTAATTGGGTGCAGGGTAGACATTGCCAACATAGCTAGCTAGTTGTGTTATTCTTCGTTTATCCTGCATAACGTCATGACAACTCCGATAAGCACTATAGGGAGGAAAACGACCAGAGCAACGTCCGCTAACGGCAGCTATTTCTAACTCCTACCAAAAACAAGAAAACCGCTTCACCTCACGATAACTTCTTGGCAGAGAGGATTCTGAATGTACTAAACAATATCTGTAACCAAGCAACAAGGGTTGCTGCAGCATCGTTACCTTACCCACTTGTGTCATTGTGCTCAATCACTGACTCGAACTAGCCTTCTGTGTTGGAATTGACCTTTAAGGATTTTGTGGAGAGAGAGAGAGAGAGAGAGAGAGAGAGAGAGAGAGAAAGAGCGAGAAAATGTGTATCTGATGCAACTTGCTCTGGTGCGATCAATTAAAAAGTTTACGGGCACTGCAAAGTTAAACTGTCACAAAATGCGGCCAATTGATGGCACTCTGGAGGTTTGTAGCAAAGTTGCAACTGATGGCCCAGATCAGGAGTTGTGTGACTACAAGGACTGCCTGAAGAGGTTTTACACAATTAAAAACAGGACGCTCGAATGTTCGAACTCAGGATGTGAACTGGGTAAATGGGCCCAAGATTGCTCTGCCCCTCCCACACACACACACACACACACACACCTTGGTATTGTTCTGTGTAAATAGTTCTGAAGGGCATTAAACTGTTGTGCCTCTTATGTTCAGATAAAGCTGTTATACGTGTTCATTGAATTAAAGTACGTTAAGGCCATATTATTGTCCTTATTAATCATGGAGTTACAAGATTTTCGAACTACCTAGATGTGGTGCATGGGCCTGAGGAAGGCACAGCACACGCACAGCGCACGCACAGCGATTTTGGCTGAAATACCACCTTTGCCTAATTTCAAGCCAGGAAAACCCCCGATACTGTTCATGCCAAAAACTCAATTTTGCATCCTAAGCCGTTAAGTTTCTGCATCCACTTGCATTGCTATAAAGGCAGCCTCATACGACATTTTGTAGAATGCAACAAAAAACACAAACCAGGCTGACAAGAGCAGACTTCCTTGTGCTTCCTGAAGCCTCATCCTGTACAGACAACCAGTGATATCCTGTTGCGACCTGGAGACTACCTTATCACCCACCCTCAGTTTGTGGGGAATATTACGCCTTTCACCTGAACTGTGCGATAATTAACCTCCATTGTTAGCATAAGTGGCGTAGCTTCAAGTTGGGCGTGGCCCTCGCACGGTTTCCTGTCCTACATGCGAGAGAGATACAGGGTGTCGTACAGAGACGAGACGCTGGGGAAGCTCTCCTCTCCGTATGTGGAGCGGCTAAGTGCTCGGAGTCGGCCGTGCATGCGAGCGAGACTGAAGCACCTGGAGGTCAGGGAGAGGTCGGGGACAGGAGGAGAAGGCGCCGGGAGCCTTTTTTTTTTTTTTTAAAGCCCACCATTCTCTTGCCTTCTTTACCAATTCGACTGGAAAAGGACAAAGGGAAAGGGAGAGATGGAGATAGAGAGAGCAAGACCTCCATCACACCAACCCTGTTCTCTTGGAGGATGCTAAATGCGATCAGACAGCGACACACTTTCATTGCTGTTGAGGAGTCCTCCTCAATATAGGCCCATTCTTTGGCCTATATTTATAGTCTAATAGTGAAGACGCCCGAGCCGTACCCGTCTGCACACAGCTGACAGTCTGCGCAGACAGAACCGTACCCGTCTGCACACAGCTGACAGTCTGCGCAGACAGAACCGTACCAGTCTGCACACAGCTGACAGTCTGCGCAGACAGAACCGTACCCGTCTGCACAGCAGATAAGACTACACCAGTACCTGCAGGAGCTCCAATGGGTCAGGTATCTGTGCCCACTGTGACTTCTCCTACTGCTGATGGAAGTATGCTATTCTCAGAGAATATTACACACTCAGAACAGCCTGGGAGCAAATCTACTGAAGAACCACCTCCGGGGGTGTCTCTTCATGAGGAGACTCCACCCAGGAACACTGCTTTAAACCAATCAGGACTGATGGAGGCGTGTCTGAACCTGTGCAGTCCCAGCCAAGGTTCGAGAAAGCCATTGCAAGCAGGGGGTGTGAAATGTAAAAGAAAGAAATAAATAATCATTTTAAAAACCTTTCCAAAAGGTAATGCAAAGAGAAATAAAATGAGCTAAAGTAACGAGCAACTAAGTGCTACTCTTAAGAGACGGGGAGAGGGAGAGAGAGCGATCAACTATGAGTGGAGTTTGGATGTAGGACGGTGTCCTTCTGGAGAGGAGGGAGTGAGTGAGAGAGGGAGAGAGAGAGACAGAAAGGAAGGAGAGAGAGGGAGGGGGCAAGAACAGGGTGTGAGCTGGCAGCTGGTTGACAGTAGCCGGCTTTGGTCTGTGTGACGAGGCGAAAGAGCCCTGTGGAGACTGTGTAGCCGTGGTGATAGGGGCACTCCGCTGCAGATAAACTTCCTGTACGCACAGTCGCACAGCCACACACAACTACACCTGTGAGAGAGTGTGGGGGGGGGGGGGGGGCAAACGCGTTTTTTTTAGGTTGGTTAGTGTGGATGCCAACATTGTGCTTTCGCAAAACTGAGCAAGTCAACCTTGGAAATGGCTTTTGACCGTTCATGAGGCCAAATGTGGTGAATCAATACGTACCATAAATTTGCACAAATGCATAAACTGCCATTGAAATGCTTCAATTCCCCCCCAAAAAATAAACTGAGCTGGCAGCTTAGCGACATTTACCCCACACCCCACCCACCACGTTTAGTATATTCGTTTTGTAGCTGGGCGTCTACAAAAAAAAAAAAAAAAAAACTTTGACACTACAACAGTCCCATACATTCTTAAACACGCACGCACACCTGTTACAGTCCTCAGAGATGCGCTCAACACCCCAGCTAATGCCATGCCATGTTCTTAAACATGAAAAACATACCAAAACCTCACATTTTATGACGCTCCACTGGTTTTGATACCAAATCTGTTTTTAGGCCAGGCCAAGACAAATGTTTAAAATAAAGAGGGCACAATGAAATTGCTTTCCAAATTGCTTTAAATCTAATCTCTAACCTAAAACTGAAATACCATTTAATAATGTATTCTTAATTACAGGGTGTACTACTGTGCTCACTGTGCTTACCGTCACTGGCAAAATGTAGCTTGCAATATATATACATTTTACATCTTATAACCCAGGAGATGGCTGCAAACTGCATCCACTACAGTTGTGCATATTAATTGAACCAGGTTTTAAAGCATACAGGCTCTCTGGTGCCTTCAACATGCTCTGCTTATTCTCAGAGGAGGAAAAACTTTAGGGCATGTGTAGCCACTGTCTCGCTCTATCCTGAGCACGCTGGGAGAGGGACGTGTTGCGTATCCTAGCAACGCTGCGCTCACCCTGGTGCACTTCCCGCCGCCACCGCCGACGCCTCGCTCTCTGGTGAAGACGCTGGTTTTTTTCCACTGGTTTCTCTCGCTTTACCGTGGACCAGGACTCTGCAGGCAGGGAGTCTCCGTGTCCATTTTCACACGGACAACGCGTCACCACGCCCATCGAGTCGTTCGCGCGGAAGACGCACACACATCCGTTCGGTTTTTACAACTCGAGTCAAGCTGGCTTACTCCGGGTCTCTATTGCATCACTCTCGCCCAGGCTGGTATTAAGCCTTTCCACAACCGACTCAAAAACACATTCAGCACAGACGTGAATTTTATTTTTAAACAAACAAACTTGCACCCCCTCTTCCTCCATTCATTCAGAAAATGAGAAGTGAAGTGAAAACCACACCGACGGCCTGCACTTGGGCTAGCCAAGAAGCCCATTTCAGTCTATAGATACAACTTTCAAAACCGTGAAACGCTGCTGCAGTTATTTAACTTGAAGCCAGTGGTTACTAACATAGTCGGAGAAGCAGCTCTTCGCAAACCCCTGAACGGCGTCAGAGACGGGGTGTGACTCGATGGGAAGATAAGTATTCTGCAGGGACACAAAGGGGGGGGGGGGGGTGGGCGGGGGGTGGGAGGCCAGGGAGGAAAGGTGCCCTGGGGTTTGCTGATATTGCCTGCCGTCTTACAAAGGTGTGTGTGTGTGTGTGTGTGTGTGTGTGTGTGTGTGTGTGTGTGTGTGTGTGTGTGTGTGTGTGTGTGTGTGTGTGTGTGTGTGTGTGTGTGTGTGTGTGTGTGTGTGTGTGTGTGTGTGTGTGTGTGTGTGTGTGTCTATTGCTTAAAGGTCACTTTGTATGACATGCAAGTCTACCAGAAATCCCAGGCGGAACTGACAATGCAGCAATAGATACCAGGTCTTTATGTGAAAGCTAAGACAGGAATACACCATTTTTCCCTTTTCTCTTCCAAAAAAAGGTGCAGAGTACAGGCGTACGTCTGAAGGAAGAGACACGCCCTCCCTCTGAAATCTAGAATTTGATGCGCTTTGCTCGTTTGCTGAAACATCACAGGAAATGCTGAGTACTGAAGAGAGGGGTGAAGGAACAGGGTCCGCCCGACATTTCGCTTTATTTACCTGCTGTTCAGTTGAGGTTGGAGCAGCTCGATATTTGGATACATAAGCCCAGGTGCCAGGCTTTTCCCATGCACGCTGCCCAATCGTGAAGGCCCTGGCCCAACACAATGGCCAACCCCAAACAGGGTGACAGGCGGTCTCGGGCAGGGCGTCCCAAGCACTCTCACCGGCTGTTTGGACACGGGCTACCACAACCTTTTCCTGTTCGGGATCAGGAGGCTGAGACACAGTACCCGGAAAAAAGACCCACAGATGTGGGACCGTGATGGAGCCATGAGAAGGAAACGCAGTCAGCACACCGCCCCACTGAGGTCATAACGCCCCACTGAGGTCATAACGCCCATTTGGACGTTTTCTTAATGCTTCAGGGATGGAAAAGGCACTCGTAATCCGTAGCAATCCAAGCCGCTACAGGGCTTGCAAGTAGCAGGTAAATGCCTATCAGTGGCTTCCCCCACCAACACAGCAACCTACTGTGACTAAGAGTTTACTACTGCTTCTAGGCCTCAGACTGCTTTGTTTTTGAGTGCAATTTCAGTCCCTTCAGTTTTCTGAGATAACGCGGAGATAATGCAGCCATCTAAACTTTGAGGATCCGGGGTTGATGGTACAAAATATGGCCACTGAAAGTGGTGGAAATTGCGTAGCGCGTTTCGAGATCTGTTGCCATCCTCCGTATGGCCAGAGGAGGCATCAGGGAGGGTACAGAGAACTAGCCACCTGAAACGACCCCTAAATATCTCGGCCTGGGTCACACTATCACCACCTCATGAGACCAGACACAAGTACAGAAGCCTTCCACACTTAGTGAACTGAAGCCTGATAACTCCAGTGGGACAAAGTATTTCAGAGTCGCCACCAGCGACGTCCCGAGGTCTATTTTTAAACCATTCTCTCCCCTGCCAAAAACACAGTGAGACTGGCGTGTGCTGTCCGTGAAGCTGGAAGAGCGAGGGACTTGAGAGCCGTGATCTTCCGGAATGGGCGGGAACGCCGTGCCGCGAACGGGTGCTTCCAAACCCATCCTACTGGCACCCCATCCTGGCCGCGAGCGTGGTGGGAGTCAGCGCTTATGGGCCAGACCTGTTCTTATAGAACAATTGCACCGTTACCTTTGCCTGCCGTAGTGTGTTAGCGCCCATCCGCTGTGGCAGACAAGTTCATATCCCACTTTCTCAAGCTTCATAGAGAACACAATTCCAGCACAATAGCCCTTTCCTCTGCCCAATATTAACATTAAATAGGTTTGCACAGCAGCCATTAAAGCTTACATATCCTGTAATACTGCAGAAATTAGCCTGGGTCTTTAGATTTCCAAGAGCCCGTTATTTGTTTCTTGTTGCAATTTAAAATGGACACCACCACTTGTCTGAAGGGCGGAACATATTAAACATATTGGCTGCAGTGAGCCAACACATATGCCATGCGTTTGGCACTGCGCAGCGACGCGTGGGAGAGCACGCAGACCAGCAGAGAGCCATTATTAGGAGGGGTAAAGAAATGAAAACCCTTTCATGTTGAAGCAGAAAGCTCAATTGAATTTAGCGGGTCAAAACCCAGAGTCTGGACGTGTGTGTTTGTGTACGTGCGCGCGTGTGTGTGTTGGGGGATGGCAGTGGTTATCATGGAAGCAGGAACTTGTGCATTCCATTTATAAACAAGGGTCCATTTTCCCCTGCGTTAATGATCAACTCAAGGGGGACGGGACTCGTACGGAAGGAAGACACCTTATCGAGGGGTGGGGGGGGTACAAGGAAGCGTACGTATATCTGACGTTTCCACACAAAACAGTGTATGAAATATCCTAAAACAGCCTCCGCCCGCCCCACAGCTGTTTTATTACCCATTGCCTTCCCTCACTGTGAGACCTCTGGGCACAAATGCCGTCATGGTCACAAGAAATGGCCGTTTCAGTGCCATCATTATGTCAGTGTTTTCCACCGGTTCCCTGCACGCAATATTTCACTTTCTCTTTTTCTTCACTCACGTTCTACAGCCAGATTTATAGACTGGTAAACTATGAAATATACGAGTAATAAGTTAACATAAATAGTAATCCGTAACTATGCAGGTAATAGGACCCTTACATTGTCCTACAAGCCCTAAAAATGCACAGATGCGCCAGCAACAAAAACTGAGATCAAGGTTCAGACATCGGAAAATACTGAGATTCTCGAATCAGAGATTCTCAAGCAAGACTTGAATTGTGCCAAAACCGAGCTCTCACAGCGGATATGAAAATATAAATGTCACTTGAGTGCACACAGCCAGATACAGTTGGCAAGGGGGGCACCGAAAAGCGCTTTCTGATCAAACTAGGCAATTACGCCATCAAATGTAAGTTAATTTGAACAGAACCTGATTATAGAAAAATATGTTTTTTTGGGAAATGTTCAGGCATTGGGCTCTACGGGAACATACACATTCCATTTGGGTCCCAAAATTACAGTGAAAAACTACAGCACACATTCTGTCCCAAATACCCTGATTGCTACCCACTAAAAAATAGGCTAAAAGCCATTCTGACCTAAAATAGGCCTACAAAGTTTCCTTATTCACTTTGGAAAAACATTGTCATTTTCAGAGATTGTGGTTGAATGAGATGTACTATGGCGGAAAAAAACAAAACACAGCTACCCAGACAGAAAGCGAAAGCGCTACTCCACACTTGTTTTATGGCCGTACTTTCTTTAACATTTCCGGACACTCACCTGCACTGCAAGGTTCAACAAGTACAAACGGAGAGCTTTGAAGTATTTGTGAGTACAAGCGCGGAAGTCCATGCAAAGCACGACTTGATTAGGAGCAATGTTGTCACTCTGGATAATTCACACTATAATAATTATCTCATTTTAATTCTAGTTTGGGCTTGGATTGTTCCAAGAAAACTCTTACCTCATTCAAATTGCCAAAATGTCCAGTCACAGATTTCAGTTTCACATGAACGCGATTACTGGCAGTCAGCCAATCGCATATCAGCCAATCGCATATTCCCAGCCTTGGAGAACAAGAGTGCACAAGGAGAGGGGTGACGCACGAAACGTCCCAATTACTCACTTCCACTCACAAATTATTGTTCTAGCACGACTTGATGAATAATCTTCATGGAATTAGTCCAATTATTGCACAGAAATGTAAACTAGCATGTCCTAGCATGGTTTCAGCGTAACTATCTGCTTCAGATAAAGTAATTAGCTTATCGAAGAGGACGGCTCAGCCACATACTGCACTTTCTCAAGGGGCTGTGCTGTGCAATGTTAATTCTACAGCTGTATGAGACAAAAGCTTTTAAAAATATAAATACAAGTATCTCCATATCTTAACATAGGTATATGTAATATCAGGAGACAAATATGGTGGTTTCACACTTTTGACAAGGGTTTATCTTGACTTTAGTCATCTGCAATGTCTGACTGAAATGGCAAGTGTTAGGTCTACTTTCACACACAGTGTCACTTTCTTTTCAGCTGCAGGAAGGGGAGGCATATGTACCAGTCAGGCACTTGAGAAGCTGCAAAAAAGATACAAGGACACGCCTTGTCAAACTGACGATTCAGCAGAGCGTGCATACGTGTTTTTCCAGGACGTAGCCGATGAAGGCTAAAGACAAATGAAACTTGACCCACTACTGGCCATTCTTATGAAACACGCTCAGGGTGTTCCGGAGTAGCTCGTTAGGAAACAAGATGGCGCACTCGGAAACCAATTAATTAAAAAAAAAATGTTTCTAAACATTCCCGTGTAAGTTTCCGCACCTATATAGTAGGGCTGCACGATATATCGCAACGATAATTATCGATTGCAATAACGGCCGTTGCCACCGTGTGGGGCGCCTTTCTTTTCGTCTTTTTTTCTTTAAGTATACCCAATATACGGCAGTAAACATCCAAACCTCAGAGGCTGCGTTAAATGCTTCCGGAAAAAAACATCACCGCTGATATCTATTGAGTGTCGATAAGATAGCCAACCAGCAGCAAGGTCGTACAGCTTTCACGTGATCACGTGATGTGTTTTTGTCAATCGCATAAAAGGTGCAACGCCTTTCTGTGATTGCCCGTCTTATCAACACGCAGTAGACAGTGATGACGTTTTTTCCCCGGAAGAATTTCACACGGGTTTTGAAGTTTAGATTTCTACCGCATCAAGAATAATTAAAGAAAAAAAGACGAAAAGAAAGGCAATACCCCACATGCTGGCAACGTGTCCTTTTACAGTAACACTATTAACCTTCTTTACCAAGAGTGATTCTGCACACTGCACAAGCAACCCCAAGATACAATAGTAGCACGCCAACCTAATTAACTCAGAAATGATCATTCTGCGTAGTGTTGTATACCGCGCTACTTTATTCACAAAGTCTTTAAAATGCCATTGCTCTGGTGGAATATTTCCATTTATTAATGCACTTTTTTGACATGATAAATGGCCCGTTATTTGTTTCTTCTTGCAATTTAAAATGGACACCACCGCTTATCTGAAGGGCGGAACATATTAAACATATTGGCTGCAGTGAGCCAACACATATGCCATGCGTTTGGGACTGTGCAGCGACGCGTGGGAGAGCACGCAGACCAGCAGAGAGCCATTATTAGGAGGGGTAAAGAAATGAAAACCCTTTCATGTTGAAGCAGAAAGCTCAATTGAATTTAGCGGGTCAAAACCCAGAGTCTGGACGTGTGTGTCTGTGTACGTGCGCGCGTGTGTGTGTGTTGGGGGATGGCAGTGGTTATCATGGAAGCAGGAACTTGTGCATTCCATTTATAAACAAGGGTCCATTTCCCCCTGCGTTAATGATCAACTCAAGGGGGACGGGACTCGTACGGAAGGAAGACACCTTATCGAGGGGTGGGGGTGTACAAGGAAGCGTACGTATATCTGACGTTTCCACACAAAACAGTGTATGAAATATCCTAAATTACTCACTTCCACTCACAAATTATTGTTCTAGCACGACTTGATGAATAATCTTCATGGAATTAGTCCAATTATTGCACAGAAATGTAAACTAGCATGTCCTAGCATGGTTTCAGCGTAACTATCTGCTTCAGATAAAGTAATTAGCTAATCGGAGAGGACGGCTCAGCCACATACTGCACTTTCTCAAGGGGCTGTGCTGTGCAATGTTAATTCTACAGCTGTATGAGACAAAAGCTTTTTAAAATATAAATACAAGTATCTCCATATCTTAACATAGGTATATGTAATATCAGGAGACAAATATGGTGGTTTCACACTTTTGACAAGGGTTTATCTTGACTTTAGTCACCTGCAATGTCTGACTGAAATGGTAAGTGTTAGGTCTACTTTCACACACAGTGTCACTTTCTTTTCAGGTGCAGGAAGGGGAGGCATCATGTGTACCAGTCAGGCACTTGAGAAGCTGCAAAAAAGATACAAGGACACGCCTTGTCAAACTGACGATTCAGCAGAGCGTGCATACGTGTTTTTCCAGGACGTAGCCGATGAAGGCTAAAGACAAATGAAACTTGACCCACTACTGGCCATTCTTATGAAACACGCTCAGGGTGTTCCGGAGTAGCTCGTTAGGAAACAAGACGGCGCACTCGGAAACCAATTACATTTTTTAAAATGTTTCTAAACATTCCCGTGTAAGTTTCCGCACCTATATAGTGTCCTTTTACAATAACACTATTAACCTTCTTTACCAAGAGTGATTCTGCACACTGCACAAGCAAACCCAAGATACAATAGCAGCACGCCAACCTAATTAACTCAGAAATGATCATTCTGCATGGTGCTGTATACCGCGCCACTTTATTCACAAAGTCTTTAAAATGCCATTGCTCTGGTGGAATATTTCCATTTATTAATGCACTTTCTTGACATGATGAATGGTACTGAAAATGCACAAATGTAATCAATTGTGGACTACCTAATTGCACACAAGCAGGACAGCCATTTCCTGGGGAGGGTGGGGTACCATACCCACAGCTCAGCCCTGGAGAATCTAACAGCCGTGACATAGGCTGAACCCGCTTCCCATCTCATATTGTGTGAAGCAGAGACACGGTTATTTTTCTTTAACATTATTAGTCACTTGTAAGCCTTTTAAGGCGTGACTGAGAAGAAAAGCGCCCGTGGTTTCTCCCCTGTTGGGCCACAACACCAGCGCTTGGTTCAAAAAAGATCCCACATGGATCCATTGTACTGCCCAAGAGGGAAATGCATGTGTGGAGGAAAGCTGGCTAACATCAGACTTACTGGCTAGCTAGGCAGCTGAAATCAAAATGAATGATTTTAAGTCGACAATTCACAGAGAAGATCTTGCAGTTTCTAAGTTGATACACACTACCTGCAGAAAAACTAATATATATAAACAGTAAACGTAAGCAATATTAGCTAATTAGCATTGGATGGTTAGCACACTTAGATTATTGCTAGCTAGCCATTCTGCCACTTGGTCAGTGTACACAGTTTAAAAAAGTAGCAAGATATGCCTAAGCTTCCCTTTTTCATTAGTTAACATTGGTTAGCATCACAAAACTTATGCCTCTAGTGCCTTGAAGCCCATAAACTGTGGAACACACAATCTTCAATGAAGCACGACTCGAGCAATTAAATATTTTCCCACGTGCTGCATTCAATTTAGTTCCATGGTGACCGAGTAACCAATTGGCCTATCTTACCTTTTCCATGTCTAAACTCGTCACAGATTGTGGTAACATGCATTGCAAAAGACTCTACGTTTGCAACCCAAACACTGGTTTGTTTACACTACAGGTCATTACAAACGCGACCCACCTATTAGCCTAGCCATAAAGGATTGGTTACTAGTCACCACCTCACCCAATACCAACCCAGCCATCTCCCCTTTGACCCCCCCCCACCCACTCCAGTCCTTTGATTGGTGTAATTGGGAGCAGTGTCCAATCTACCTGTGACCTCCCTGTCCCGCTCTCTGCCGTTTCCCTGTGCACGCAGCCCAGGACAAACTGGTTCCGCAGGAATAAGCTGCTGCCTGGCTGTGGCCTGGCTTGAGATGCTTCAAATGCCACAGTGTCAAAGCAATGCCGGGATGCTAGTTAAGCAGAATTAAAACTGTTGACTGTACTTCACACATGACGCCGAATATAAAGACACGCACAGCATATATACGGTAATATAAAAGAATACGTAAGTGAAATCCTTTCAAAATTCCCTATTTAAATGCAGTAAAACAAACAGGCCTGGCTTGGTTTTTTCGCAAAACATCAATACAATTATCTTTTTCATCGTGGAAATAATCAAGAATCAAGACAGCCTACTCAGACTTAAGCCCAAAGCCAAAAGCATGACTTTGCTTAAATGGCAAAATACATTCCTTTGATTGCATAAATACACATACCCTTCAACCCCCCCCTTCACCACATTCTGAAATGACACATACGGAAAAGCTCAAGTGTGCGCAGAGTCACGTGATCTGTGACATGAGCCAATCAAATTCATGCTGGTAGCTTGCTTTTCCGCCCACCTGCAGCACGAGTGTGCGCAAGTACACACGTACACGCAAACACACACACACGTAAAATCGCACGCACACAGGGCAGACCTATCTAGTGGAGAACACCGACTCTGGACCTCAGCCTTCAGGTTAAGCCACACCCCAGTACGAGTCAAATCTTTGGCCTATAATGTAAACAGAAAGCAAGGCCTCTATTCAAAGCAGAGCGCTGAGGTTTGACATGCAAACTGCGGTCAGCGCGATGTGGCCTGGACACGACATTACTGCGAAACCCAGTTCCGAGACAATGGCGGCCTTGCTGTTCGCTTTGGGTATGCAAAACAAGACAACTCTTGTTTTTCCTGCACCGTGGACAACCTGGGAGGGAGGATTTCTTTTACTCAGAGTGTTCGGTGGGCGACCGGCTCGCCACGCCTGCAGCTCAAGACGCACAAACTGCACAGCCGCGCTGTTTTCACAACACTCGCATTTTTGACAGTTTTCAAGCTGCTGCGACAGCCGATTGATTCATAGAGAGAATGCTGAAAAGGCATTTTTAGACAAGTTTTTTTTCCGTCCACGGTCCGCATTTCTTCTTTTCAAATTAACCGTTGTAATAACACAGACGCGAAACATTTTCTTTAAGCAAATTATTCAATCCATTGTATTCTCAGCTCTTACATCACCGAATCAGAGTACGCTGAATCAGATGGAATAAAATCATTCCAAATGAGCCAAAAACATTCTCGATCTTGAATTGATTTTGCCAGCGGTGAACTGTCATTTGAATCAAACCGCTGGTCACACCACACCCTCTAACTTCGGAATGGGTATCGACAGAGCGAGCGCAACTTTAGCTAGTGAAGGCGTGTGGCAGGGGTGTGGGTGAGCGATGGTCCTGTTGCCCGTTCCGTTTCAGAAGGCACTGGAAAACGGTGGATAATTATATCGGCAGCCAAGGCATTGTATTTTAAAGTGGCACCGAAATCCGTGTTGCAATTCGGTCCGGCAGGTACCGGTTGTATGGGAACAGGGGCGGTCGTGGTACCGGGTTTCGGCAGCCCAAGCCTACCCGGACTACAACAGCAGGGGGCTTTGACAACACAGGCCTTTGAGGAGGAGCAGTAAGCAGTAAGTAGGGTGGGCCTCCTGTGGAGCAGCCCTTTACTGGAGCTGATTGGACAGTGCAATAAGGATGGGGGGGGGGGGGGGGGGGGGGGGAGCACAGTGGAAAGTCACATGCAGCCAACACTAAAAATAAATGACTGTGGGGAGGATCTGCTTGTTTGTGTTCAAATATACCGCAACCTACGGGTCACACTCCAGCTCTACTGCCCCTCCCTCGCACAATTGGGGATTGAGGTGATGGTAGCAGTGGGGGGGGTGGGGGGGAGGGGGTGCTTTGCTGATGATCTTGCACCCAGACTTCCGTGAAAAAAATGTTTGTTTCTCGTTACACAAAAAAAAAAAAAGAGGGGTCCCGCACTGGCGATGCGTTCCCAGGCGGACCTCGCTAAAAGGTCTGCCGCAGCAGCTCTAGAGCAGCGCTGTCAGGACCGGCCCCCTCCGCCGTGTCCCAGGCTTCAGGGGCCGGCGGTAATGACGCTACGCTACGCGCGCGCGTTAAGAGTGGCCAAAAAGCGCCAGTCAGAACGGGGGGTTCCCCCTTCAGCCCGAGAAAAGCGCACACCTTTACCCGCGACTGCCCGAAAGGGCTCGGCGAGAGCAGGCGCCGAACGGCGTCACAGGAAACCGAGCCGGAGCCGTCCCAGAGCGTCCGCTAGGCGCGCGCTTCTGAGGCTAAATGAAGCAAAGACAAATTTAGGCCAATTTCACACCTGGTAACCCAGCCCCGCTCCCTAGCCTCACGTCCTGCATACGGCCCGGCTCATCGCTCCACAAAGTAGGCGAAGTACCGAAGTGAACTTGCGCAAGTTAAGGAGCAGCTGAGCCGAGCTCTCACGTGTTTTTACCGTCAGACCGACATCACTGCACTTCACTTTGCAGCGTGCGTGTTAAATCTCTCACGGCCCACCAAGGCCAAGCCCGCTACATTCTGCACGGACATGTCGCTAAGAGACTACAGACAGACAGACAGACACGGACACAATCACACACCAGAACATGACAACAACGCAGCAGATTCACTCATAATACCACCTTTACTATTAAAGTGAACATAAATTAAAGCGGAAAGCTGAACAAGGCCAATTTTGACCAGTAACTTCATATTAAACCATGAATTATCTTCATGTTTAATAGAAAAAAGAAAAAATAGAAAAATAGAAAAAAGCAAAGCCCTGATGTTTGGCGTGCTCCGGCTTTGACTGAAGCTGGGTTCACAGGAAGTGATTACATAGTTATTAACTGTGCTTCACAAGGTGACTAGCAGGGGATCACCTTCTATTGCTTTGATGTAGGAGAGTATTGGTATTAACTAAGGGAACCTTAGTCTTATACAGTAACCCAGAAACTCGTAGTTGAGCATTATTCGAATTACTGTTATCATCTTGGTTTATGTTGGTTCATCTAAATTAACTTTAGAAAGCCTTATACACACAGCAGCACTGTGTTTCCAATTTCCTGCCCTCAGCCGTTGTTATGGACACAGGACAGTTCACTCATTTAATTGGCGTGAGGTGTATTTCTGCTACATACAGGCATGTGACAGACAGGACAGCAGTGGCAGCAGACTACAGAGGCACCAGACAGCAGCAATCTGCCACATCTCTGAATAGGCTGTACATGCTGCCTGACCTGCTCAACCCTTCTTACTGATGCCATTTCTATACGCCCACCACCTGTCGGAGAACCACGCTGCTGCAAGCCTACGTTCACCCCCCACCTCCCTCCCTCCCAGTTTTCCTGTGGCCTCAATTTTTAGCCATAACCTACACCCCACCCACCCCAAAATATGATCCATTTGTCCAATGGCTGCATTATAAAAAGGTATGGCTTTATTTGCACCTGCACCTGCAATGTCTTTATTCCCTCCTGGAGAGAGGTTCTTCCCGGATTACGGCTCTGCTCCTCCTGCGCTCCTCCTCTGCCAATCTGCTCACTCCCCAGGGTGTGGTCCTGGCACGGGCCTGTTCTCCTCCCCACCCCACCCCCCAAAAGCTGCGAGCTCATTTGTATTCAATGCTGTACGCCCATAGCACTGTCATTTACTGTCATCAGGCAGCTTCCTGTGTGAGCTGAACCCCTCACCACCGCCCCAGCTGGGTAACACCTTAACCATTAGCAGCACCACACGCAAACACCACACGCTAACACCACGCTTCTCTCCCACCGTACCCACTGACCAAGGAAGCAATTCTGGGCCAACGTACCCTCTGAGGCTTCTCACCCTGCACCTCTCTGCTGGCTGCCCCCATTGACTGAATGTGCCTGACTGACCTTGCAGCCTCCATTCTCACGTCTACACACGATTCCCCTCGTCCCATCCCCAACGTGCTCTCCACACACCCAGGGCGGCATGGCGTACTCCCTCCAATGAGAGATGGAAATGATCCAGAGTCTCCACTGGCCAAGAAACCTACCGTTTTTAATCCCCTCCACCAGAATCCATGGCCCCGTTTAATTCAATTAGATTTTACTTGCCTAGTGCTTATTGCAGAGTACTGTCACAAAGACGCTGTACAGAAAAACAGAAGGAAAATTGGACAAAAATCAAGCCTGAAGCCCCAAAATGCAAACGAGGTAAAAAAAAAAAACTCCCCATTGGGAAGAAATCTCAGGAGGAATCTGGCTAGCGAGGGGGGGGGCCCATCCTCCACTGGGTGGCCCGGTTTAACAACCACACTTCTCAAACGAGAAAGTGCATTTGATTTTTTTGAAAGAATTACAAAATGGCTGAAGTGAAATGGAACGGGACATCTTCCGATTAAAATACAAGAACTAACGTTACATCAAGAGTTTGGGAAGGTTAAAAAAAGGAAGGTGTTCAAGTAATGCAAGATGGAAATTTTGCTTTCACAAGTGTGGACAGATTGTGACATGGTACATTTTTAAATGTCACAATCTTAGTAAATTAAGTTAAAAAATGAAATTGCATGTACGCTTTCAAATTGAAATATCCATGAAATGCGATACTGCCCTGTCCTTTGTTGTCCGAATAAAACATTACCTTGCGCCAGTACCCAACAGTCTAAGTAAGGGCCTGTCAGTATGACAGTATAATAGGAAATTCCACATGGCTAACGCAGGATCAAGGAAAAGAAGCAAACCAGCACTATCACTGACCAAGCCAGTAATCCTGAAAGCTGAAATCCATGGACAGTAAGAATTTAATCCCATTCATACCCACTCACAGAAAAAAAATAGTAGGCCGAAAATATGCTATAAACAAAATAAATATCCTGCAGCTTACAACCGCCAGATGATTCAGTGAAATAATTTGTTTTAAGCATTTTAGCAGTCCCGTTGTTCACTCTCCAAGAAATTTTTTTATGCCCTGAAATATTTCGTGACATTTTACTTCCATTACCGGATTTTCTGTTAAAACATGAAACCCGTCGTTAAAAGGTTGACAATAACCGCTCTCTCAAAGCTACAGTTTATACAACTGTTCTAATATAAATCACCAAAAAAAAGTACGGGGAACACGGTCATGGCAAATATAAGGGCGTAAATTTTAAGAGAGATGTGGATTTGAGTGGGCTAATTTGTGTTATGGACAATACAACTAAAAAACGACTTTTAATATTTGGATAATCATTTGGTTACAAATTAGAGCGTCTAGTAAAGATAACTGTCCCACTCGGATTTAGCTTTGAGGATGCTCATAACAAGTAGAATGAGATGTAAGTTCTTATCAGAGACAAAAATAAAATGGCACCAATACACAACACCATGGTATGAAATGCAACAAACAAATGCATGCATGCCGTCCTTAATGGTGGCAAGCTGGCCATTCAGCTGAGGCTTCTCAATGTATGGCACAATATGGACGTGCAGACCGCTTCTCCACGACGAACAGTAGCCAACTGCTCAGGCATAAAATAAATTACTGTCTTCAGCAACGAGCAGCATCACTCCTATACATGCAGGAGTCTTTGCCGTTTGACATCAAGCTTGGGACACGTGGACCTGGAAGCGGGGTGGCATGCCATAACCATTACCACTGACGGTGCATATATGCTCAATAATGCAATCAACTGTCCCTCCATCACCAAACACCTGCAGGCCAGGGACTGCCTCCCCAGTTAATGTCATGGAGCCATTAAAACTCAAAATTAGGGATGTACTCTTGGCTTTGATTTGCTTATCACTTATTGGGGCCAACTAACGATGCTTGATCATTAAATATGGTCCATACGTAAAAGTCAATTAACCACTATTTAACACTGCATCAGAGAGGAACCTAATGTGCGGTTCTCTTTGCTATGTAGCCTGCCCTACACCATGAAATATTCCATAAAATAATAAGTTTGCTTGGACAATTTTCTGTGTATTGAGCAGCTACAAGCAGTGCTACCTTTCTTGGGCTTGTTTCTAGTTTTGTCTAGGTGCTTATTTTTATACGATTGAGCATAGTTCTGGCACTGATATATATAAATGCTACCCCTGCATTACAAAGTTTACATGCAACTTGTTTTTTCTCACAGAAAGCCAAAATGTGACTCTTTTTCCCTGGGCTACACATTTGGTAAAGGCACTCAATTTGAGTTCAAGGAATTCACATTGAATCACCATTTACATTTTCGTCAAACAGTGTTCTTAAAGGCACAATGCCCTTTTTCCATTTCAGTGATTTTTCTTTTAATTTTGTGCTTAAACCACTTTTCTATTAACCAATAAATCTCAAGCCCCTATTCCATTTAGTTAAAGAATGTCAGAAATGTAATACATATTCCTATGCCTCTTAATGCTGAATTAATGAATGTCTATGAATTAACTGCCTCAATTTAGAACCAACTTAAAATAAACTAAAGCAATATAGAAGGGGAGCATTAATATAGCTTTACTGCACCACATAGCTTATGTAAAAGGAAATATTTAGAAGTTATTCAATTCTGTTCCATTTATTATGCCTTTGAGTGGACTTACAACAGAGTGCAGGCTTACAAGCACACAAAACTTGAAGTGTCTGGGACTCTGGGATGTTAGCCAGACATCTTACATTCTTACCAGTCATCATGACATTAGAATGATCCTACACAAACTTAAGAGCTGCATTTCACTGAATGTTGCATAAACTACTTACTAAAGACGGACTTCTGTTAAAAGGCGACAATATGTGCACAGTTCCAGTTCATTGGTCCAGTAACAAAGCAAGGAAATGGTGGTAAAAAGAGTAACGCCAGTACGACCTTCCTTGATTAAAGGACGCCTAATACCCAAACAAATGTGTCATTAGCAGAATTATGTCATATGTTTAAGGTCCATTTTGGACATCCATGGCTTTCTGACATTGCATATTCCTAAACCTTATGCCAGTTATCAATTTTCATGTTAGCAGTAGACTATACAATTGATAAGTTGGGTAAGGTGATGTTGAGGACTGTATGCAATGCGGATGGTACCAATGGCGCTACACAGTGTCCTATTTCTGCCTGATAAACCAGATCCAAAAAATGGTATTCATATGTTCCATGTGAAATAGCACATGTGGAGAAATAGCACAAAATGTTCCAGAATGATGCTCCGAAAATTGCGGATACACACCAAAGGTATTTTATTTGCCAACTTAAATTACTGTTCATCTAAACTACATCATCCGAACAGCGCGATGTCACTTTCACAAAACATCAGCTTCATAAGCTTTCTGGTTTGACTGAAATTTAGACACGGTAATACCAACCCAATGTTTCCATAAATTCCCAGTTAAATGCAGATATATTATTGAATGATATTGTCAAGTTTACGGTAGTCAAAATAGAAAGTGAGCCATAATTTTCAGTCTCTGAATGTAAAAACATAAGTTAGTCAAGCTCTCTCCCTATCCTTGATTTAACCGATGCTGAGCGTTGTGGAAAAAAGCAGCGAACGCCATCTTGTTCGTTGCAGCTGCTTGGGCCCAGAATAGAGGAACCCATTCATTCTACATGGGACCTGGATGAATTCATCTTTGTAGACTAACTAAATGCAAAATAGCTCGTAAGAAGAAAAAAAACTCCGAAAACCCGAAACTTGCCAAAAATAACCACGATGATCAGTGGATAAGAGAAACGTGGAGAAAACCCAGATCTATCCTTTGCAGTCGATCGCTCCAATTATGTATCAAATCGGTGAACCTGCTTTCAACAAACCTTGATAGCCCCGGAACACAGTTACTAGCCTGTGAATCTAAAGACATTTTACAACAAATATTTGACGAATTAATGCTCTAAACTCCGCGTTAGAGCATGTGCATGCAATGGTTTACGTTTTATGTTCTCGAAAGAAATTCCCCTCCTTCAACAATTGTTTTCTCAGTTCTTGCATTTGGGAGGATATTCGCAGCTTCCTCATTTTAAAAGAGCTAGCGATCTATTTCCTCGATTTAACGTTGCAATAGTATGGGTAGCTACGTTAACAGAGAGCGGCATCCATCAAACTAGATCGTGTGTTAGTTCCATTAAATTAAGAGATTGCTAAAAATCCAATTACCTCGTTGCTAGATCGTTAAAAAGCTCCACACATTAACTAAGACGGATCAAATGTGCATGGACAGTGTGCTAACCACCGAGCTAGCTAGCTAGCAGCTGGAGAACTTTGGCTAAAACCATTTAGCTAAACAAAACAGTGAACGTTGGGTCCACTGGGTAACCAAATTTGAACACAGGTCCGTTTTAAGCCATTTGAATGGTTGTGCTTAGTGGTATGCAAAAAAAAAATACACGACTACAAACGGAGAAGACAAAATATATGTGGCGCTCGGACTGCTAACAAGCCAGCTAACCGGGTGGCCGCAGTTACGGAGATGGCTAATGCTAGCTAGCTAGCTTGCCAATTCGTGCAATAAACGTACGTAGTGCTGAGCTAGCAAACCAGCTAATGAGTCGGCATTCTGGGGTCTTTGAGTGTGATTTACAGCCCTGAATTTCTCCCCATCTTAGCTAAAACATTAATACCAAACCAGCATACCCATGTGTGATATGATTAGGCTCCAACTGAAGGGGGTAAGTTAACTTAAGCTTGCTTGAGAGCTTTACTAAGTTAGCTTTTCACAATCCTGGCTACCTAGTATCGACTGGATGAATACGGATACATGAGCCAACGTTAGGTAAAATACGCTGCCCTGCTGCTGTCTTATCAATCTTTAGCTGGCCCTCCAACTAAATCATTGCATGGCTGTCTGAAGGAAACGTTACACACCCAGACATCCAAAAGCTAGTGTATGGAGCTGTAAAGAGAGAAAGAGGGGGTAGTGGTAGGAGTGAACAAGCTGGATAACGTTAGACAAGTTTGCAGGCATTTTATTGCAAAATAGCATTGAAACTACCAATCTAACTTAAATAATTAGCTTAATAGCTAACGTTACCGTTATTGGTCTTGGGTGATAGCTAGCTGGGTAAGTTAACAGCTCGGCACACCAAAAGTAAAAGATACCGTCAAATATCTTACAAGCAACCTAGTTAAATTGTAGTGCTAACACAATAATGTGGACTGGCAAAATAGGAAGTCTAATGTTAGCTAACCGAACACCATGGTAGCTATAATGCATGGGCGATGCCGGGTGATCCTACTGACGGGAATGATTTCAATTTCCAATCAAGGTGTGTAGCTAGCCAACTAACGTTAGTAAATTCAGAAAAAACTTCCAACACAAATTGAAATAATCCAGTGCATTATGCAACCTAATCCAGGAGGGTTTTATTTGAACTTTTAGTACCCACGAATGCCGCAGAAGACAGTGGACAGCTAGCAAGCAAGCTAGCCTACTCTAACATTATATGTAGCCAACTAGTTGGTTAGCTAGCTTAATTATGGGTGGAAAATATTCAATGACCTAATGGAAAAACTAAAATGTGCCATTAATGCCACAATTCAAAAGATACTCTATCAGTGTCACCAATTAGCTAACGTTAGCTAGCTAAGCTAGTTACCCCCACCCCCGTCGCAGCACAAACCACGAACCATCGAGTCAGCCAACCCAATTTAACCCCTTTCGACGATCTAGCTGCGGCTCTAACACATTCCTTGAAAGTACACTCTCCATTTTCCTAAAATGCATATTTCCTTACCCGTTTTCAGTCGGGGGTGTCCGTTGTTTATATCGCATTGACTGGAAAAAGGCGAAGATCGGGCTCTCCTCTACGCACCAGCAGACTTCACTAGCGAGGAGCGGCACTCCCCGAACCCAGCTTTCGATACGCCAAGGGAAACACACCGGCACACTGGCGCAAAGATGGGGCACGGTTCACCGCAGCAAAGGCTAATTTTGCAACTGTGCGTTTTAATAAAGCGTCATCTAATGCCGCCTCGTCTTACTACCTTCTCTTCCAATCCCTCAACTCTTATCTAACCTTTCTTATCTTTCTCACTCTATGTCGCTCTCTCAGACTCACTCTCGTTTCTCTCCAGCACCTCAGTCTCTTCCTCCGGCCATCAAACAGCAGAGATGGGCGCGGTAACCCTGCACTCAGCCACGGGAAACCCCACGCTGTTGCGGCGTCACTACGCACAAGAGGGATGGTCTGCGCAAACTGTACTGGGAGCCATGCGCGATAGCTAACGGGGTACATGGCGATCTTTCCTAAATGTAATTAATTGAACTCTTATTATGAAAAATAACATGCAAATACACACTTAAACATTGATTACAGGAATAAAAACAATACAATCGACAGCAATTGCGTAGTTAATTGAATGATAGGTAAAAAACCACAAACCATGAATATGGCCATTTATTTGGTTGATTCGACTGGATCAATCTCAAACCTGTAGGCTAACTGATATTAAACTCGGATTTAAATAAACCAATTTACTAACCAGTGAAAACACAGTCTACCCTTTCATAAACGACCTTCAATGTGTTTGTTCCATTTTCTAGAGAAATTCTTTGTCAGGATTTAGAGATCATTGGAGGTTTAAGGGTAGGCTAGGCTACTGGATTATTTTTACAGGTTGTCAACACGGCTACAGAAGGTGTGCATCTACCAGACCAACCATGTTAATGGCTTACTGACTATAGAATTACTGTTTTGCAATGGTCATCTCAGTCTCCAGGCTAGACCCCAATCAAAAATCTGTGGATTTGGTTTGAGGTCAGTCAACAAGCGTGGACAAGGATCTGAAGGATCTCTAAATATTCTGTATGGAGGAATTAACAAGGATCCCCCTTAATGTTCACCTCATAAAGCACTTGTAGAAGATGACTCAGTAGTGTTATCCTTGCGAACGGAGTGTGCACAAAGTACTGAAAACGGGTGTGAATAATTGTTAGTTTTTAAGAAAAGTGGTAGTTGTTTTATTCAATTGAATCATTATTAAAGTAGAATATTATAATGTTTGAGAATTAAAATATAACTCAGTACATGTTTTATTTATTTTACACAATTAACTTTTTTGTTTATCTTTATCTTTTACCCTTTTTCAAGGGTGTGGACACATGTAGAGGGCACTGTAGCCTATACATGTGTGTGTATGCTGTGTGTGTATGTATATGTATATATATATATGTATATATATATATGCATATAATAATATACTTCTGTTCTCCAGTGACTTTTTTAAATAGTTACACTTGGATCGTTTAATTAAAGGAGGCTCCATTTGTACCTTTAATGAAGAAAACACAGTGGTGCTAGTGGGTGTGTTGGACTCTGGGGACAGCTCTGAGGGGAAAATATCACTCCTCATAGATAGGCTTATTATCACCAGCAGTTAGTGTGAGATGCTCCTCTGAGGGACAGCACCGTTACTAAGAGACCTGGAAGACAACAAGCCCTGATCCATTACCCTAGGGGGAAAGAGTGAGTTCTCACGGCTCCCCAGTGTGACTACACCAGTTCGAGGAGACCACTGCATCACATGATCCCTCCTGGAGCCCAGCCTCAGTTTGAACCTCAAGGTCACGTCAGGTGTATGTGCTTCGGCAGTTACAAACACGCTTCTCTGAGTAAAGAAAACAATATAATGTCGGCTTTCTTGTTCAAGTGACAAGGTCAATTACATTATACACTGCCCGGCCAAAAAAGAAGTCGCACACTCTAATATTTCGTTGGACCGCCTTTAGCTTTGATTACGGCGCGCATTTGTTGTGGCATTGTTTCGACAACCTTATGCAATGTCACAACATTTATTTCCATCCAGAGTAGCATAAGTTTTTGGCTGAGATCTTGTATTGACGACGGGAGAGTCGAACCACTCCGTGAAGTCTTCTCCAGCACATCCCAAAGACTTTCAATGGGGTTAAGGTCAGGACTCTGGTGGCTAATTCATGTGTGAAAATGATTCCTCATGCTCCCTGAACCACTCTTTCACAATTTGAGCCTGAATCTTGGCATTGTCGTCCTGGAATATGGCCATTGATGGGATAACCTGGTCATTCAGTACATTCAGGTACTCAGCTGACTTCATTTTATTGCTGCATAATGTTGCTGAGCCTAGACCTGACCAATTGAAGCAACCCCAGATCATAACACTGCCTCCAGAGGCTTGTACAGTGGGCACTATGCATGACGGGTGCAATGGCGACTTTTTTTTTGGCCGGGCAGTGTATCTGGGGCATATGAGTTATATAACTTACTTTTCTTGTAAGTTTCACCAGTTTTGTTGAAAAACAGCAGCAGCAAATGGCACTTGCTGTATGCGCAGCTACATCTACAAGCTTAAACACAGAAACAAAGATGGAAGTCAGCATTTCACTATTGCCAGTATTTTGTATTGCTTCAGTAAAGCACAATACCCAATCTCAACTCAAGTTCAAAACATCTGGTACAACAGCAAGATAAGCCCATCAGAAAGACAGAGTATTGTGTGACGTTACTTCTCCACGTGTTTGCCAGACAAGGTAGTTTGGGGAAAGTAATGCTTTTTGTTGTCATAGTTCTTCTGCAAAAGTGATACAAACAGGGAAGTAAACACACAGCAGGTCAGGGTACATAAAACAATACCGGCATTCAATTTATTTTCGTATCAACCTGGAAGCCCTCTGGGTCATTTTAACATTAATCCATGGAACAAATAATTTAATGTTCCAACACTTGCATACTCCTTGGCCTTCAAATAAACTTGAAAAGTCTTAGATAAAATGTGTCTTTGACTTCCACTTACAACCATCGCCAACAATGGATATCTACATAGGAAACGAGGCTCAAATGGTCAGGTAGAAAAATCAAAGCTCCAAAAATGAACAGTCTAAGACATAATAAAATGTTTGTAATCGATTATGCTCTGTCTTCTCTTTTCTACACTACCCCTGAATTCAATTCATAGGGAACAAACCGTTCACAAAATAATCACAGGCTCTCCAGAGAGATCCGCTCAGTGTTTTGCCAATTAACATGGCTGGGCAAGGTAATACACCCACTTCTTTGTCACCCTAGGATAGAGGCCCTTGTTTCAGGCTCTTGTTTTTGGGGATTGTGAGTTCACTGACAAACATACACAAAACAGTTTTATGAATAATAGTGATCTGAGATGGTGATTTAATTAAAACAACAAGAGATGACAAATGCTGATATTACAACTCATTACATTTCGTTGTTTGGGATTTATTATGTGTTATATACTATTTGTATACTGTATGGTAACCAAATGTGCATCTAGATCTGTAGACCCCTAGGATATTTGTTTTAAGAATAAACTGTAAAGACATAGAGTACAGAGTGGGAAAAAACACATGCTGTTCAAGTATAGAAAGTGGTTTTGGAAAGTAGGTTCATACAAATCCCTAACTTTCACGATTGAAATTGAGAATGTAAATAATATCTTCTGTTTAAGCACAGAATATACAGCATGGACAGTTGCATCAATGCTCAAATATTGAGAACATACAGTAGATATATACCAATTTGCATGTAGTACATACTTTCTCAGCTACTAATAATGCCAAGTGTTATGTGATTTCTACATTTGGCATACAATTTTGCCTTCTGTTAAATTGTATACTTCAAAATCAACATGATGTAAATCTTATGTATAATATTTGACTGGGGAAATGTGTTTTAGCTTTTTGGAGAAAGCATTTGTCTTGCCATTTGATTGAGGGCTCAAATGCATGTTTATTTTTTGTCAGCCATTATCTCTACCTTTAATTTTTGTTCATTTGGTTTATGCCAAAGCACATATTAATGTAAATCATTAAATGTTAAATGAAAATATAAAAATACATGAAAGGGACATTTTTTCTTAAAACCAAAAACTTTCCACTGTTTGTACATGCAGCAGACATGGTTCATGCTTTAAACTCTGACCGTTAAGGTGGTTTTAAGCAGTGACCTCTCTCCATTTCTCAAATCGGAATGGAGTGCATTATGCAGATTGCATTAAAAAACCAGTGCCTGTGAAACACAGCTGCAATGGCAACACAGTTGAAGTGAGCGCATTGGGAGAATTGGTTACCCTGGATACCCCCTCATCTGCGTGCATCCATCGTAAAGCTTGACCACGAGTCCCCCAGGGAACCATTAGCAAACCTGCTCTGCCTCTTCACTCAAGCAAGTACCTGTAGCTCACACAGCAGAGTGAGGGGCCATTAGAAAACACCTCGACACGGTCACATTCAGTGCTACACCCTTGCTTTTTTTTCCACTTTGAAAGATAAAATAAAGAAATAAGAACAGTTCTGTTTCTACGTGAGGTAAATATAATTTTATTTGTAATGGAAACTTTGTTTTCCCCTTACAAATAACTTATTCTTAGTGATTTCCCACATCCCCTCATATTTAATCTGTCCCATCTGTATTGTGTATATAGGGATTCCCACAGAAATAACTACGATGAACACAGACTCTTATGCCTTACAAACTTGTTAGCTTCAGTTCCCTCTGACCTCACATAAATCCACAGATACAATTTCACACAGCCACACAACAAAGCTCAAAACTTGGGTCATTTTGCATTTCTTCCTTATCTTCATCTCCTGAATTTTCCTGTCTCCAGTCCTACAATTATAATCCCCCCCCCCCGGTGGTCAACATGTAATTCAACCAAAAATACTGTTTGTTCAAATTTGCTTCAACCAATAACAATATCTGCTCATAGTAGCCAACAGAACACTGAGTTTATTTTCCAATTTGAAAGACAACCTACTCTCCTTTGATTTGTCAATCCAACTGTCAGCTATTTTTTGGAACAACAACCCCCCCCCCATTTAATTTCTCTGGCAGAGTGATAGGGAAGTGCTAGACGCCTGCAGGGAAAGGCTAGCAGGACAGCAGCAGGGAGTGAAACTGTACGTTGAGTCCACACACATGTGATCCACACATCCACATCACAGAGTGTGCCCATTCACTTCTGGAGACTGCTTTTTATAAGGCATCCTATCAGCGCAATGAGGCATAAGCCTATTGAATGAGCCTGGATTCTTCTAGGTACCCTTCCAGCACACTCAGAAATGGAAAGCCAGGCTCCATCGCCAGCCTGTAAACTACACATAAATCAGGAGAGAGGATATGTATACGAATAATTATTAAAAACAAGGAATACTGGATACCAGGCTTTCCTATAAAAAAAACTGGCCATGTGTGAAGGTAGTGTGGTAAAGGTTTAAAGCTTTGGTATGTGACATAGAATGGCCAGCAGTGTAGGATAGTGGTTAGGAAACTGGGGCTGCAGTTGTGTGTTTGTAGGCTTTACTCCCAGGTGGAGCTCTGCCATTGTATCTTACAGCAGGACACTTAACTTGGAGTTGTTTCATCCGGCCATCTGCTTTGTCACGTTTTATTGAATGATATCAATGCCGAGCTAGAATGTGTTAGTCTTTTTCAGACATAAAGTTGATCAAACCGTACACAATGGTCTTCAGCAGGTCTGTAGGAATGGTATTATCGTGGATCAAGCATCTGATCAGGTTGTTTTTGTCACTCATCAGATTTCAGCATCTTCTCTTCTTACAGCGGTAGAACTGAAGAAAGAGTAGGCAACACAAGTTGGAGAAGATTATAGTTTAAACACAGGTTATCTATGTATCTGTTTAATTACTAGGGATAGCTGCTACATTATGGGAAGGATGTGCTTTGTCTAATCTGTTCTGTAGTTGCTTCGATGACCTTCTGTATGCACTTATTGTATGTTGCTTTGGATAAAAGCGTCTGCTAAATGATTGTAATGTAATGTAATCTATGGAAATGAAAAGCATGAGGACAGAAAGGAAGAAAGATCAGACCACAGCGAAAGTGTATTTCAAACCTGGGGTGATTTTGTCTGTAAACCGCACGCAATGATGCAAATGAGTGACCTATATTTGTAAATCCTGTTTCTTTACTGGAGCTATGAAGCTGCGGAAACATTGCGGTCATTCCTTTGTTCGCTCTTAACTAATTATAGTTGTTCCCCAAAAGTAAAAACAATTCCTTCGTTTTGCCACAAGGGGGCAGTCACAACGTTTGTACTGGCCCTCCAGTGGTGGAACAAACTTCCCACAATGGTGAGCACAGCACAATTATTGGTCATCTTCCACTCCACTGCAGACTGAAGACCACCCCCACCCCCCCCTCTTCCATCCCACCCCCTAACACTTCCACCTTTCATACAATTCAGGAAGTGTTATTTTTAAGGTGATACTTTAATGGTTTTATCTTTCTCATCTTGGGGCTTGTTATGGAGGCCTGGCACCATTGCTCATATTAATTACATGAATGCACGTATGATCTCCCTACATTGTAATTTGCACTCGATAAGAGTGTCTGCAAAATGAATGAAATGTAAATGCAATGTTTGTAAGTCACCATGTTCAATTATTCAATGAATCGCTTGTTTACTATACTGTATCTAGATCCCTTGTGCTACAGATTATTCAACAGAAAAATACACATTAATTGCATGTATTGAATGTGTTGGAAAAAAATGTATGTATTTGACATTTGTAACTGCTGATTTCCAGGGATATGGACAAGTTGAATTCCAAGGACACCATGGGTTCATGCCCAGATACATTCCCCAAGCAACTGTTCAATGTAAAATGCAGTTCAGCTATTGCATTCTATTCTGAAATCTTTCCATGACTTTCTAAATGGGGGTTCCGTTAGATTCATTGTTCATGATACACGGCCCTTGGAGATAAAGTCCACAGTACTATCACCTTCCTCGCCTGCTTGTTTTTAACGTCATTGTTTTTAGGATACTCCTTGTAACTTTCCTCCTTTGTGAGATCTAGGAATTAGTAAAAACATTTCCGTAAAGAACAATCAGCCCTTATAACACACAAGCAAATCAAAAGACAGCAGGTTTCAGAGAAATCTATATTTTAAAATCATAAATCATTGCTAGACAAAAGTGTACAAAATAAGACATCGCTAGATAATTTGACTTTAAATATGGGACAACTTCTTCAACCGACTGCGTGACAGCATTAGTTCTCTATCCGGCTACGGTAAATAGCAGTATTGCACAGAATTAATGGTAAAATCAGACGATTAGTCAGATTAGGGGGGAAAAAACAGACAATACAAATATGACATAAAAAGATTTCACGCGTTTAATGAAAAGACTGTTATTACGTTAAGCCAAAGCTTATAATGACCTTGCTTTTTATAGCCGGGTTGGGATATAATAATCTGATTGAGTTTAATCTGCTTCAATCTCCAGTAAATGCTGACAGTATGTTCCTCTAAGGACAGGCTGCTCTCGCTGGCCCGAACGCAACCTCGCCATCATCTGCTGTTGATACAGGATACCTTATACAGTATATTACCGTTTACTTCCAAGCAATGCAACGGTTCTCCTCTACCTCTCCGTATAATCCACTTCTGCTCTGTAATTTAAAAATCAAATAAACATATCAGTTACAGAAACAGGTTTCTATTAAAGGAAAATGCATGTTACTAAGAATAATACTGCTTCAGAAATGTGTCCCAGTACACTACACAACCAGACTGTCCATCTGTCTAATCTCAAGGGCATGGGTTTGATTAACCAAATATGTGCTTTTGTTAGCTGCGGAGCACCAACTGAAAATCTGAAAAAAAAGTTTTAAAAAGCACTAAGAGGCATTAATCCCCTAACAAGAAAATAGGGTCCCTGCTTCAAGTCTCTTTGTACACTGGCACTCTGGTGAAAACAAACAGTAATAATGACAGTGATGTTGAGCTTGTACAATATAGGTTTTAAAAAAAAATGTCCGACACATTTCACAGCAACCTTGTAGGGAGTCACATCTGAACCATTAGCTGTTTTGAATAACTCACCTGCATAAGACAGAGGGATGGGGAGATGTGGCCAAGATGCCAGGGTGGCCGCCTCTGTCCAATGACTCACCAGAGAGACACAGCCCGTCCAACAGTGCACAGTACCAGACATTGCACTGAGGCAGGAGTTCACAGAGGTTTTAGTCCATTCAAAACCTTGATTACAGAACTGTATCCATTCTAAGGTTGATCAATGCTGACAGTGTTAGAGCTGAAATGTGTCTTACCTTGTTTTGAGTGCAATCCCTAACACTACTTTTAAATGATTGTTGATGTTTAATATCATTATCCTCCCATGAAAATGATTAAATGATCAGCCAAAATCCAAACAGGAGGCTGTCATTTGCTCAATGTTTTACTATGCATCAGCAACCTTACTGTTGTTTATTCTAAGAACAGGGCACCCTACTGTACAACCTCATAATTTCATTGGGCCTCCTTCTGCTTAGGGCCCTGAGGAGGTCAGAGGCTCCACTGATCCTGTATATCAAATGTACACCAAGCCAATGTGGGCTTGGTTCATACTTGAGTGGGAGGCCTAGGAAGACTACTGCTAGGAAAGGTGCTTTTGGGCCAGTAGAGGGCACTGTTCCCTCTGGAGCGTTAAGAAAACACCCAATGCCCCAGCACAGTGATGGGGGTGTTGTCTTGGCCAATAACCAAGGTCCTGACTCTCGTGTTTGGAGGTCCCATGGCACCCTTTGAAAGAGGAGGGATGTTAACTGGCCAGGTGTAGAAAGACGCAAAACTGGCCACTTGATTGGCTACACTTGCATTCCATACCTACTTTGATTCCTGAGGTTTCCACTGCAAAAGAGAATTGAGTTCAGTTGACCTGCCTGGTTAAATAAAGCCAAAACACATGAAATAAAAGAGCATCACACTAGATGCACATAAAGCCGTTGCTAGATGCAGTTGCTAGTATCCATACACCCTGAAGTTCCATAACACTCAAAAATCCTAGAAATATGATCACATGCAAAGATTCTGAACAAAGCAGATTATTAGGCTCGATAGAAATTTCAGCAAATTAAAGAAAATATTTCAGAAAGGAAACAGAAGCAGCTTTGAACAGCCTGATGTAGTACACAAGAGTGGGAGTACTGGGATATGACATTTGCAAATTATAGACCTGTGTGTAACTCCCTTTCCCCAACATTTATTTGGATTTCACATATTCAAAATTTAAATCGAAAAAAACATTCACCGATTTCTATGAAGCTTTGTGAAATCAGTGCCTATAGAAAACAGAAGTACTCATTTGATTTTCAGGCTGATATGACAAATTGTAAGGGTGGTGGAGGTGTGTCTTGCATCCGGATGATATGTTGTATCTGACTTCCTGTTTGCTGACATTTTTGTGAGTAGTGTGCTCCGAATGCAATTATCAGTAATGGCGCACCATCTAGTGGTGAATGAAAACATTGCAGGTAACATTTTATATTTAGCCAAACAATCTACATTTATTATGAGTACGTAATTTAAAAACCAAGGTATATACACCTCCACAATTAAAAAAGCAAACAGCGACGCATTACAAGGCAATGTGCATTGTATATGGAGCAAAGTAGTTATAATATAGATACAGAATTGAAATATTGGACTGGTGGAAATTGTGTGGACTGGATGGAAACAGAGAGAACAGGAATAGGCCTAATGTTCAACATGATTGACATTATATTACATGTCAGCATTTAGCAGAAACTCTTATCCAGCGCAACTTAACACAGATAATTTTTTTAAAATACATAAAATCTATTTATACAGCTGAATATTTCGAATGAAGCAATTCACCTGAATGAAGTTAAGTATCCCATCTGATGTTGTTCTGACAGTTGTTGTAATAGCAGGAAATATCTGGAAAAAAGTTGTGTTATAATTTTTCAGAACTTTGGTCAGTCCTCTAGTTCTGATCCATTAGCTTTCTACACATTGGCAAGTGAGCTAGCTAAAAATGTGAACTCCTGTAGACGTTTGGACTCATCCAAAAGACATCAGGATTTTGTAAATATTTTTTTTGTAAAAAAAAATTCCCAGATGGCTTTACATACACAACGTATCCTCAAGATGAAAAGCCCACCCAAGTTTCACTAGCCCTGTATTTCATAGGCCAGTTTTAAATGCATTTTCTCAAAATAATATCTATGTACGAAAATGTTTTTTCAAAATGTCAGTTGCGTAGTCCTCAAAATTAAGACGCCTGTTTTAGGCTAGAGATGGATGGTATTTAGATTAGATGACAAGACAGTCTAATGTGACATTCATTGTTTATAATTTTAAAACAAATTTTATGATTTTATATGAGAATATACAAACAATTATCTATAAAATATATGTACAAAACTCCTGTAAACCAGAATAAATAATAAAAACATTATTAAATACTGGAAGTTCAAAACACACAATTAAAAATGTCTTCATGTACATATTATACAATATAATATTTACGGGTAAAGGCAGCAAGACACGGAAACATACAATATGGGGTTCAGTCAATAGATGAAACAGCAACTGTGATTTATCATTGACATTGCACAATTGTATGTTGCACACGCGGTCACATGGAAGTTTCAATGCATGTGAATGTGTGCCAATTTTTTGTTACTTTCTGGTATTGGTGCAAACCCATATTCATACACCTCTATGATTAAAATGCAACAATAGGTCTGGATAGTGATTCTGTAAGATAAACACATCGACCCGACCCTTAATGTTAAAAGGCCAGAGGGATTTCAGCACTTGGATATTTGGTAACACCCTTAAATACTCCTAGTAACAGGAATGGCAGTAACAGGAGACACAACTACACTGTTAAAAATTATTTGTTGAATCAACTTGACTAAGTCAAGTCATCTTGTTGCTTTGACTGAGTTAAGTTGAGTCAAGTTCAGTCAACATATAGTGTCAAGGTTATTACACTTCAATAAATTAGTTGATACAACATGTAGTCTGTTGACTCAACTTAACTCAGTCAAAGCAACAAGATGACTTGACTTAGTCAAGTTGAGTCAACAAATCATTTTTAACAGTGTACAGATGACTCGCGAATACATCTTAAATGTAAAAATAACCACTGAGGCCAAACTCCAGTCAAACCTGACAGGCAACAGAGTGGGGAGAAGAGATGGGGGAGGGAGGGGGTGCAAAATGAGAACAATGAGGGTTTCACATAAAAACAGGAGGACCTCTCTCCTCCCTCTGTTTTTTACCAAAGCAAAACCTTGGTCATGCGTGTCTCAAGCAACCATGACTGTAAACAGTGACACAGCGCCTTATCAGAGCCCAAAGCACCAGCATGTGGTGAAATGCAGGGTGACTGCTGGGAATAGGCTCTAGAGAGCTAGACAAACAAACGCAAACTGATATTGTGCGTTAGTGCCTTTGTCTTTGTGAGGGCAACGTTCCCATTTCCTGTCCCAAGTGCGAGACCTTTGTACTTCTAGAGCAGCGCGGGCCTTTGGGTTTGGCCAAATCTTCCGGCCTCATAACAGAGGTTTAAAGTCCAGCTTCAGACGTTCTGTTCATGGGTGTTGGTGTCCTCCTTGTGACTTTCGGCAGGGTCAAGTTCATTCAGATCTATCTCGTTAAACTGCTCCTCAGCCATCACGCCGTACGGCTGGTACGCCGGCGGCTCCTCCTCCTCCAACACCACACTGTCTCGCGCGTCCTGGAGGTCCTCTCCATGCAGGGTCTCCTGGGTAAACTCCACCGATTCCCCTTCGGACGCACTCGTCTGTTGGAATCCCCCATGATCCTCCGCGGTTCCGCCGATGCCTGCTAATTCATTGGTGGGCATGGCCAACGCCTCGTCGTACTGCGGGAGGCTATCCAGGGTATACAGGTTGTACGGAGGAGGGGAGAAACGGTTGTCCACTGCAGTCATGAATGGGCGAAGTGGATGTGAGTCAGTGAAGGCTGGTGAGGAAAGTATGAGAAACAGGGATATAGGCAGGGCTCAAAATTTCCATCCCACATCTTACTGCTGTGTTGACTAAGCTGATAATAATAAACTCACAGGTTAAGACACCCAGAATGTCCATATTGCAACATGCTGTATCTGACTGCAGCTGTTTACTTAAATGGAGTTAGAACTAACTGAATAAGGGGTTACAGAGGGTGTTAGGCACTTAGGCTAAGTGTACCCATCATAGTTAGTAACCTATATCTAAACGTTGTGTTTTTTCCCCAATTACACTATAAACAGAACAAAGTTTGCTTACATGAAACGCGGCTTATGCTGTGTACTGTGCTTTGGTTGTCCATGGAAATTACGGTGACTTCGAGGGGATGGCCCTCGACCATCGATACAGGTGGCTTATTCGGTCTACAGCACATCTTGATGCAGCTGGCTATTAATCCGCATCCAAATAGAGCAAATACGAATACAAGAATCACCCTGGAAAGAAAAACACAGACTACTGAAAAGGAAAGATCTCTTCACTTATGGAGTGGGTACATTTCTACAACCGAATGGTTAATTTCGCAAATAAATAAATAAATATTGTATTGTCTTGGTAGGCTATTACACATTTAAAGTAGCCTAGGTTATCTTGCCATAATTCACCAGCTCCCTATGTGAGCGACAGAGGAATAACCAAATAAATGACAAAAATGAAATTAAAAATAAAGAGGTATATCAAATGTATCATTTCACTGAATGGGTCATAGCAAGTAATAACATACGTTTTATGTTAGCTATGTTAAAAAGAGCAGTTTAATCATATTAATAAAATACATTTTAGATAGACTTACCAAACATACCACAAACTAGACGGATCGAATTCACTCCAGCAGCTACAAGGGTGACATAAAAACAGAAAATCTTTAAAAATGTTTGTTTTGAAATACATGGGTCGGATTTGAAAACATTAAATCATTAACGTTAACGAATAGAATCCCAATACAAATAAGGCTACTTACTCTTTTATACAATTTTCATCTGCGACAGTGAAAGATACCTGTAAAGGAAAATTAAAAAAATCACACCCAACATTTAAAAACTAGCACACATTATTTTTACGATGTTGAATATCTTTCTTTAAATCGGCTGACCCGAGAAAAGAAAAAAGATGCTTCGGCACAACAGCCTAGCTACTCACCAATAAAACCAAAAAAGTTATCAGAACTTCGACACTCTTCATTGCTCATTGACTGTTAGGTCACAAAATGTTAAAAGATATGAAATGCACACTATTATTACAATTCCAAAACATTCACCTACACTAGTTATACAAAGACTATCCCGCGTACATCAACGTATTCTTTTGGAATTGCCTTTATAGGCTGCCTGCTTCCTCGAAATCACTAAAGTGGAATGGAAACGCCTTCCTCTGACACACACCTCTGCCAGCTACCTGGATTCACTTTCAGGCAAGTATTGAGAATTTCATTGGGCAGGTCAGTGAGCTTTAAATTGCACCACTAGACAGAGGGGGATACTTTCACCTATCAACACAGCTGTCATGACTAAATTTAATGGAGGAAGAAATTTCTTTAGCCTATGATTGCATTGCGTGGAAATTCTACCTATAATAATCACATCATCACATATGTTTTGCAGAAGAGTATGGTAGGTATTGCATTATTAAACCGAATGCACACTGTTATAGAATTAACAAAGTATTTCAAGAGATTAACAACCAAAAAACTCTCTCTCTCGCTCCCTCTTCCTCGCTCTTTCACACATACAGGCGCAAACACTTCATGACATCAGAACATGGACAACATTTCCGCTGTGTTCAGCAGGTATTCATATGCTGGGAGTGTCTGGGATAGGGAGGCTTAACTAAAATGCCAATAACAAACCCAATGAGATAGGGATGTATTTGCACTGGTGCCCACAAGGTATTCATTGTAAGTAAGTGACATTAGTATTAATGCTTCCTTGGTGGTTGGTGTTAAAAACTTGATGAGTACAGAATATTTATGAGATAAAAGCCATTGTCGTTAGTACATAAAAAACAAGATTAGATTTGCTCATAGATAATCTAGACATTTGAAATGAGTTGCTGCCCCATGCACATGGCAATTGAAGACCATGCTGCTAAAAGTGTACTGAAATCACAAAATGTCTATTTTGAGAAAATCAAATCCAAAAATATCATTGATCCATAAAATCAGCCATTAAAAGTTTAGCTGTTTTTATGCATTGCTTAGGCACCTTTTCTGTTAATATTTATAGGGTGGACTTAGCTAAAAAATTACAACATGTTTCTATGCTCAACTTGAATTATCTAAAAATGTGACTTCAGTACTTTTAGCACCAGGGTCTTCAATTGCATCCTTAGATGTTCAAGTATCCAGCTGATCAGTGTCCACACAAAACTGGACCCAAAACATAAAACAGTTCAGCCAATCACACTGTTAGAGACCATTAAGGATTGATCCATGTCTTGATAAAGTCCTTATTTTTTTGTTCTCTGTTCATTTAATAAATCACAAGCCAGAGGTCAGAGGAAATATGATATTACCCATGCAGCATCACGTCATTCGCTGTATAGGCATCTGCCCCTGCCCTGCAGTACAGGAAACCCCAACTTTTAAAAATCTCAAGGACCCGAAAATAAAATGGTCAACATTTTACTACTCTGCCAACCACCTGCACAATTTTTGAATGAGTGAATAAAATCTGAGAACATATTTCCTGTTGATAGAACAGAACAACGGAGTTGGGTGGGTTGACGTGTGGATATGGTGTCAGAATAAACAGCAGGTGTACAGTAGGCTATTAAACGACCCGGTTGGAGGTTTTTGGATAGGAGGTGACAGGACTCCATATCACAGTGCTTATTTTCTGTGCTCTACCCATGTTGCTTGCCTGATTCCAGGATATGCTGTCACTCAAAGTCTCAAACATGAGTGAAGTGTTGTTCCCACAGTAAGACATCCTGAACTCTCTGAGCACAGACCTGATAACATCACACCACGTTGTTTCGTTTGCCTCTGTCAGGTATTTTAGTTCCCAGGTGTAAGTCAAACCTGAACACAACAACAGGCTTGAGGGTATAACAAACCAGAAGCCTTCTCAGCAAACCCACAGCAGCACAATTCTTTATTTCTATGATGGAAATTATAATGACTACAACTAATAATATGCTATTACTACAACATTTACTAAAAGCACACTATTGAAACCCACCTATGCTTGGCTTTCGTCCAGCTTTTTAAATGTCCTAAGGGAAACTCCCTTTCATCTTCTGGTAAAATATTATTTCCCATAGTGTGGTTTCCATATTCCATATTCTTGTTTGCATATGTATCTTAAACAGCAGGCTATTCTGGTCCCATATTGTTGATAATGAAAGATCTGTGTTGTGTTTCAGCTCAGCCAAAGAATGTCAAATTACACGTGACGATGCAGAAGGCTAAAGGTTGTGGTTAGTGACGTGTTGTCAAAACAAGCATTACAACTGTAGATCCTTACTGTAAAACTGCAAATCAATGACAACAGTCACGTATGAGCCAAAATATAATGTGCCCTTTAAGCCTGAGGAATGAGAAAGGCATATGATGCTATAATTTTGATCAAATATGAATCTGTTTCTTCCATTGAACTTTATATGTATGGGGGCTCCAGTCATTATCCTGTGGTCATTATCACCGGATCTTCTTTTAAGCAAAAAATATATTTTATAGGGAACATTTCAATGACTATCAGACTTAACACCTTTGAGAAGGCTTGGTTAACATTACTTTTTCATACGTTTGTATATTTCTCTGATCATATGTATCATTAAATTATTAATCTAAGTGATTAGATTACATGAATGGGCCTGGATGAGGCTTACAGTGAGTGGATGAGGCATGCAGCTTAACTGTTTCCTTGAATGCCAGGAATTGCCACCCTTAACAATTGTCATAGCAGCCTTTTTTTGTTCAAAACAAACACTTATCAGGTGTACTCTATTCTAGTCTGAACCAAATCTGTTTTTTTTTTTGTTTTGCAAAAATGAAGGCTACATGATGATATTGCAAAATATTATATAAGTGTAATGAGTGAGAGGCACTCGCCCAAGGTGAGATTTGAACCCATACTTCTCAGTCGCCCAAGGTATAACTAAGGTCGAGTTAAGTTTTATACTCAGATTTCTACCCAATTTGGAATTTCAATTTTGCCTTTTGATCCATCATTATGCACCTGCACCCACATGCAAGGAACACTGAAACCAAACACTGACACTGAAAGCAGATGCACTCAAGTACACTTGCCTGAAATGGATGGTTTCACTCTGCTGAACTGTATTACGAGAGAGAGCTAGCCAATCAGAGGGGTACCTCTCTTACTGAAAACCACAGGTAAGAGGTTGAGAGGATCCAAGGAACCATGGGCAGCTTACACCTACCCTATGGCAATTTACATCTGGCACTACAGGCTCCTGAAAGCATTCAGTTAATGACATAGCTGAGATTTCAGCCAATGTTTTTAAACAAATATTGTACCATAGATAAGCTTGAACAAGGAAAAACAAAGGCACTTCTCTAAAGAAGTGACTTTAACAAATGAGCTAAACAATATGAACAGCCTATTTGAATAAATCACAGCTAATAGGTAGAGGTGGGAAGTTCAGGGGTCAGAAAGTAAAAGTTCTTCCACGTGTTTCTTTCACCCACAAACTGAGCCAGCTCATTTCACTAATTAGTTCTACCTCCTGGCTGGAAAATTGTGCTAATTACAAAATACCGGGGAAGACTTTTAATTTCTAAACTTGGACTTTCCACCTCTGCTATAAGGTAGGCTATGTGGTATGGTGTATGTAACTAAATATTGGTCATGCTAGCCACCAGCAAGCCAAATAAAGCATTATTGAGATAATGTCACACTTTGGTAATACAATTTACAATAACGTCTATAGGAGAGGAAGTAGAAATACTGTAAGAATTATCATGAGGTTTTTTTGGAGTTTTGTTTCTTACAAAATTTCTGGAAAGGAAACAAATTCAGGCGGTACCTAATCTAACTTTGATAAGAGCTTGCTGTTTGCTTTTTGATTATCTTTCAAAAAAGTGCTAACCCATACCTTTGTTTTCTCTCAATGTCATATGAGCAGGTATGCTAAATGACCTTGAAATTAAGTTAACATGAGCACTGTGTGTCTATAATTGGTGTAGCATATTGTACAGTACAGCCTGTCTCCTGTTCAAGTGCATTATTGTAGTGTTGTAATATTTACTTCTGTTGTTACCTGCTGCTCATATATACTATAAGTGTGTACCAGCAACAGAATATTTTGTTCTTTACCTACCTGTCCACTGATGCAGATTCCTTGGACCGTTGTTTTAAGGAATGTGACTAAAATCGCTAATCACTAAAAAGAACAATGAAGTTATTCACGGAAAATTATATTACCCAAAGATCCATGAAAATCACCATATTTTATTTATTTGAAAACTATTTTTCTCTTTTGCAGATATCTACAAAACCAAAAATTGAGGTAATACATAGATACAAAGATTAAGCACACTTTAACAATATTGCATTTTGGATTTGGAGCCCTTATTACACAAAATATACTTTATGTACATTGGTAGTGTCTGAACTCAGCCAGTAAACACACAGTGCCCCCTTGTGGGCCGCCATCAGCATAGCTGTCAGTTCACCAGCATTGTGCAAATCTGCAGTACAGTGGTCCAGGGACAGTTGAGATGAGGATCACCTGTTAACAGAACACACAAATAGCAGGTGAACCGTCCTCCTGCTATAATACATGCTTAAGAGGAGAGCATTTTCTTTATCAAATGAAGACTCACCTCAGACTGAAGGTTTACAATGGTTGTGACCCAAAACATGTAGAGTATTCTGGGGGCAATTGTAAAAGGGGGCAATTGCAACACCATAAAATTGCACCAATCTGAAACAAACTAGAGCTGAGATTCTATCCAGCAAGCTAGCTAGTTTCATATGTTCAGGGTTGGGGGGCAACTGTAACAAAAAATTGTGTTACAATTGACCCGTTACAATTGCCCCCAGAATACTCTACCTCTGCATACACCAACCCACTCCAAACATTACATCAAAGCACATCACGTGCTTACTAATAATAAACAGTGTAAAATTAGCAAGGGCGACTAATTTGGGCACATTTAGCAGTACTCCAGTATTTTTTTGTTTTAGTGCCCCATTGTGTCTGATTATTTCCCCACAATTAGTCCACCACCACCCTTCTTCATCTCAGCAACACCACCCTATTTCACGTCAGCACCTGCAAAGAGAATAACGGTTTACTGCTAATTAACATTTATATGGGCAGGTCTATGCAGTCGAGGTCTTGTCATCCTTTGCAAGCGGCAGCAGACAAACAATAAAGTTCAAGCTGCTCTGGCAAGTGTGTGAAAGCAATCGCTTCAAACTGAGTGTGGTCCGCAGTAACCCAGTAAGGGAACTAGTTTCCAGCAGAGACACTGTACATCACATGCTGATGACCTAACCCAGCTGGTGGGGGGGGGGGGGGGGGGTTTCTGTGTCTTCGAGAGACGAGAAGTCACGTGACAGATCTCTTGTTCATCATCAAAAAAGGAAAAATAAAAAGTAAATGACTGAAGCTGTGTAAAGGGCCGGTGAAAAGCTAAAGTACATGTATACAGCTCTGACGTGTTCACGGACCATAGGGGTGTTTAAGTCCAGGACTGATGTAGTCAAGTTTGTAAGTTAATGGAGAACATAGATGGGCTGAATGGCCTGTTCTTGTTGTTATGTTCTAATGCATTGTCTTTGTCACGCCCACCCCCACCCAATTAAACCAACAGGGGGCTATAGTTAAATTATATTACATGACTGCAGAGGTTTCTAAAAGTGTAGTACAATGGCTGACGGAAAAATAAACTATTATTGCTTACTGCACTTAGCCAATGGCATAATACTTATACTGAACGTGAGATTATATTATTATAGCCATAAACCAGTTGTTTGATCTGACCTATTATGGTGTAAAAAAGCCACTGGTTGCAAAGCTAACCTGTTACTGGTACCAAACTAACACATTTATCAGCAACGCAACCCTGTGCACCACTGACAATGAACCACTGGCAATGTGGCACGTGAACTCGTATGTGGATATCAGTCTCAGCCCCACACCTTGACCCTGGACGGACAGACAAGTGTGAAAAGCACTTCTCTCCAGGCGTTTTTTTTCAGTCTTCTGCGCACAGTTGTATAAATCCACAAGGCCCATTCAACATAAAGGTCTCTGCAAAACAGGGACAGACTGAGCTCACTCAGTCGTCAATCAACACGGCAAACACCACTGATAAGGCTCCAGATAAGCGCTTCAACCGTGAGACTAAGTGGATTACAAGTGGCCATGACCTGTGCAAAGCATAAAATAAGTTTGTGTACAACTGTCCACATCCTTAAAAAAAAATGCCGACTGAACCGATGCCACACCATTGGGTGACTGACGTAGAAAAGAATGCAGTACAAAAGCCCTTCTGCTAAATAAACGCAAGGTCTACTTTGGAGCTCCTAGTTTCAGACCAATGAACCGAAAAAAAGTACCTATGACGCACGTTATTGTGCCAATTTCAACACTTTGCCCTTTTAAAAATAACTTGTTAACTTAAAAATAACTATAGCTACAAATGACACGAGTACACACAAGCAGACAGCAAAATCATATAGTTTAGCCTTTAAAAAAACAAACACCCTTGATCACAAACTTTGCTGCCATATTATATGCAGAAACAATATAAACAAGAAACGTCCAGTATAGTCAAAGCACCTTTAGAATCAAGGCACCTTTAGTAAATATTCATATTTATAAACAGTCATATTTAGTAAAAACCTCTGAGTCATGTAACAATGACTGGGTCCCATAAATATGCTAGAAGGAATTTTCATAATAGCACATTCTTTTCTGGTTAGTGAATGCTGAAAATGATGGCGGTACCTTTCCTGCTCAAACGTTTACTCTCTCACACATGAACTCAAACGGCCCTCAGGCTGTGTTTACCTGCTGTCTGACCATATCAACTGGTCACAGGCTACCAGACAACTCAACAGAATTATATAGAATCATGTGACCATGTCCATTCCCAGGCCACAGGCAACCATGTGGATGTTCTGAGCCAAACTGTGACCTATCAATGGCCCAGTTTGTAGCGCGTTTTAGGGCGTCTAACGGCCCCACACAGATAGCACCCCAGAACCCTGCTGTGTTCTCTTCTGCGGGAATCTACAGGCACATAAATCAATTTGACAAAAATTGGTTCGTTATCCTCCTGAAAACCGGAAACTGAAATATGAACGTGTCTATAAAACACATCTAGCCTATTTCTCCTCATTATCCATACGATATAAAGCCACAGGCTGCATACTTCAAAAGTCACAGTGATAATTACTCTCCCATGAGAGAGAGGTTTACTCAACAGCCTGGTTTGTGCATCTGGGAAAAAAACCCGCAGCATTTGGGTTATTAGAGCTTTGGGATTTAGCAAAATGCACTGGGAATGCACACAGAATGCAGAGTTACATGTAATTTAATTTTCATATTTTCCAATGCATGCCATCAGAATATAAAGTAATGCATTCAAGTGATTACAAATTGAGTTGGTATTATGTGTTTGGGGGGGGGGGGGAATCACAAGTAAATAAAAATCACAAGAAACAAATAACATGCTGTATCCTATCAACATCAAAACTAATTTGTAGCTACTGACGATATTAATTATCATGGGCAAAACATAAAGCACTATTATTCTGGCTACACAGAAAACACTTTTGAAATAGTGAAGTGAGAATTACAGACATATGCCTCAAGACAATGAGTAATGTTGTAGTACCAGCCATAATAACACCATATGATGATGGGTTAGGGGTTAGGGGTTAGAGGTGGCAGTACATAGACCCTGGTGATGAAGAGGCCAATAATTAGCATCTGCAGATGTGTGTTTTGCTCTAAATAAGCACTATGTAACAGGGCCATGCAGAAACCTTCTGAGGGGTAGGTGCTCCACCTGAGAAAAGGACACAGCAAACTAGAAAAAGTGTTTTACGTTACCCACATATTGTACACAATGTACTTTACCAAAATGAACGACTGCAAAAATAATACAGTACACACGGGGCACTTGGGGCAAAAGGGGCAGGTGCTTGGGCAAGCATGTGCTTCCCACGTAATACACCCTTTTCAGGCTCCACAGTACTGCTGTGTAACAAAATGAGGCCTTTGAGTCGTCCCAGCTGACAAGAGGCCACAGGATTTGAAGTCTTATCTACCGGTTGGTCATATTCATCCTAAAAGGCAAAGAATAGTTTTTCCCTTGTGGCGGCGAGAGGGCGCTCTTGCCTTACCGGCTTTCGGTAGTCCGCTCCGGGTCTTCGTTTTGTTACGGCAATTTTTCCCACGCACCTGGTTTGTTTCCTGCGGACTACAAAAGCTCAGGATTTCCGTCTTCCGGTGCTTCGGTGTTGTTTCTCGCATTCTGACACTAAGCCGGTAAGGTATAGGTTTAGGCACTCTAAGGAGACCCCTTTCCTCCATCGCCTTGCTTTGGAGTTACGAGGGACTTGCCTTTTTGTGCATTTAGATTTCCGTTTTTTCCTCTCTTTTGCACTTTCTGTCCCTCGCCCCAGTTCACCTTCTCTAGTCTCTCGAAGACCGTTTTTCTTTACCGTTTCTCTCTACCTCTCTTTATTTTGTATTCTCTCTTATTGAGAGTGAGAGGCATTTTTCTTTTCCGTTATTCTCGAACCTATGAGTTTCTCGCCCGACTATTTGTGGGTCGCTATCATTTCTCCCTTTTTTCCAGTCTCCTCCTTATTGCTCTCCTGTATTGAGAGCAGGAGCTGTTTTCCTTTTATCTCCTCTCTTCATGGAAACCTTTCCGTTCCAGTGGTGTTCATTATTGGACACTTAAAGATCCCTTTCTGTCGCATCTGGTCCTCCTAACCCTTTGCTCCCCCATTACAGTTTTGAGCTGCAAAAAAAATGTGCTGATGACCCCTTATTTGCATGACTCAGCTATAATTACAACAGCCCATTAGCAGCTCATGGCTGGTATGGCCGTTGTGCTGGCACTGTTTTGCAAACCCGAACAGCGGACAGTCGAGATGAGTATCAGATTCAATTTTAAATTTTATTTGTACAGTGCTTTTTTTTTTTTTACAGACACTGTCACAAAGATGCTTTACAGAGGAAACAGAAAGGAAAATTAGAAAAAACCCCAGCCCTGAACCCCCAGACAACGAGCAGATGTTAAGACAAGGTGAAATTTTACGCAGGTGAATGGTTCGCTATGTCGACACTGTTGCATGCTGCCAGCGGTTCCCCACAGCAGTCTAACAGGCCATTGCTCGCTGGGAAATAATATTGGTGAATAAAGTATAAATAAATAAATGAGTGAAGTGAAAAAAGACACTTGTGTAACATCCCCAAACGAAATAAAATACCAGCAGTTTACAAGGAAAGGACATAAACTACAGCTATCTTTGAAAATGTATGAGTTTTTATTTTGCCGTTCTTAAATCTTAACACATAGCACAGTTTTTGAGTAACAGTAAGCAACAGTATGGCTCCATTCAGATGAAAGTCTCTTTTAGGCCAGTACTGCTGTCAAAATGTTATATTTCTAGAATATTCTAAAAAATATTATTTGGTGGAAGTTCACATTTATAACCACTTCCATTTAAATACAATGTTAAAGTCCGCTCCTTGTTATATGATTGCTACCTGATTTTCAACATGTTCTTTACTGTTGTTTAAAGCCCATTGTCTATGATAAATAGAAACCTTTAATTTAAGAAACTAAAGTGCAATAATCATATCTCTAAAAACAGTAGAAAGTATGTTTCTAATTTGGATTTAATGAAGCTTCCTAGATTAGACAAAGTTAATGGATAACACAAAAAACTCTCGCCTCACAGCTCAGTAGGTATGCATACATAAAAGCAAAGTACTGGTTTCACTACATAATAATTTCCAGTTCCTTCCAGAAGAATGTCACACTCTTACGTCAGAATTTGAAATTCCCCCTCTGTAATGCACAAGGTATGAACGCACACTTACTCACTAATAACTAATTACTCATTGCAGCAAGTTTCCTTTTTCCATGTCTTTGTATGTTTTTGAAGAATGTAAATGTGGCTTCCCTGAGCTATACTCACCCTGAGCTAAATTCAGTTTTATTGTGACGTTACTGTTACTTATAGTTTAAAATGACGTCTCTTATTTCACTCGGGTCCTGTCCCTGCTGTGGATTTGGTTGCACACCTACTGCCTGCACAAATATGATAGATACACACAATAGGACAAAAACTAGCTTAGCATACAATGTGTGTGTTAAATTGATGAAGAAGATTTTTTCTCCCCTTCAGGCTACATAGCTTAGATTGGAGCATGTGTGTTTACAGACCAGAGCATTTGGAAACCCATGAAGAACCAGTAAGGACAATGCTACAACCCACAGAAACAGGGAGAGATTGAGTATTTCAAATGACCACATGATCTTAGTCATGGAAATAATTATCTTTTCAGTATGGATAACTGTTTTAAATGTTACCCTGAGAAGTCTCTCATAAATGTGACCAAGATGCTGAATGTCCACACTGTCATTTCGCTCATGTAGACATGAAGACGTTCTTTCATTTGCATAAAAAAGCATTAAAAAGCAGTGCATTGCCTTAAAAAGTAACAATTGCCTGATCGTACATTCCTGCCATTGCAACCAATTCTTAAAACTGGTCAACTCACCACTGACCAGGTGAATATTTCAAAGATTAAAAAATTAAAAGAGTTCATGTTGAAGTCTGTTTAACGCTTCTTCCTGCTTCATGAATGCTATGATACTTTAGCCAGTGTTGGACTGGAAGGCTCTGGTGTCGCTCGCTATGGTACTTTAGCCAGTGTTGGACTGGCAGGCTCTGGTGTCGCTCGCTATGATACTTTAGCCAGTGTTGGACTGGAAGGCTCTGGTGTCTCTTGCTATGATACTTTAGCCAGTGCTGGACTGGCAGGCTCTGGTGTCGCTCGCTATGATAATTTAGCCAGTGTTGGACTGGAAGGCTCTGGTGTCGCTCGCTATGATACTTTAGCCAGTGTTGGACTGGCAGGCTCTGGTGTCGCTCGCTATGATACTTTAGCCAGTGTTGGACTGGAAGGCTCTGGTGTCGCTCGCTATGATAATTTAGCCAGTGTTGGACTGGAAGGCTCTGGTGTCGCTCGTTATGATACTTTAGCCAGTGTTGGACTGGAAGGCTCTGGTGTCGCTCGTTATGATACTTTAGCCAGTGTTGGACTGGAAGGCTCTGGTGTCTCTCGTTATGATAATTTAGCCAGTGTTGGACTGGAAGGCTCTGGTGTCGCTCGCTATGATACTTTAGCCAGTGTTGGACTGGAAGGCTCTGGTGTCGCTCGTTATGATACTTTAGCCAGTGTTGGACTGGAAGGCTCTGGTGTCGCTCGTTATGATACTTTAGCCAGTGTTGGACTGGAAGGCTCTGGTGTCGCTCGCTATGATACTTTAGCCAGTGTTGGACTGGCAGGCTCTGGTGTCCCTCCTGTCAGTGGGTTTAGTGCAGTCTGCTCCAGCTGGGGGGCTTTCTCCAGCATAGCCAGCAGGGTGACGCTGTACACCTCTGTATCATCTCCTTTCAGAGTGAGCTGTGCAGACGTACGCACCACCTCCTTCGGCTGAAACACAGCAGACCGCAAAAAACACCTGAGCCAGGTTTGCACATACGAGGTATGGAAGAATGACACACTCTATGTATTTTCCCCAAATATATGTTAATTTAACTTCCACATTCAGATATTTTTTACGGTTTAAAAAAACAGTGCTTTTTGAAATCAGTGCAGGTTCCATTGATTGTCCCTGGGGGTCTGCATTTACCACCTGTGGTGGGATTAACCTCCAGGATTTACATGCTTTTCCTCAAATTGAATTTTTCAGAACACAACTACTTTCTGCCATAAAACAACTGGAGCAAAGTCAAGTCATCAGTCACCTGTTAATTCTCAGTTAAGCTGATATATTGTCATGAATTTTAATTGTACTTTAATTAGTACCCACACTTAAATATCAAATTAAATGCAGCACATTTTATTATATTCAAATCGCGTTACTGGCTCTCAGCTTGCTATTGGATTGTTATTCATTGTTTTCTATTCAACCTCATGTTGTACATTAATTCCAATATCGGTGATGGGGCCTTGTTTGCATAAGAGAAAGTCATTTCCCTTGTCTTGGTCTTTGGCCAAAAACAGCAGCAAAACAGCGCCATATGGAGACTGCGCTGATGACACAGAAGTCAAATTGAAAGATTAAGGGCTGCAGGCTCACGCTGAAACCACTGGGTGGCGCCCACGTGACGGTGATGGAGCGCTTGGTCCCGGGCTCCACGGTCCCTCTGGCCGGCTCCACGCTCAAGCCCCAGCGCTGCAGCGATAGCAGGCCGTCCCAGCTAAACTCCACGTTCTGCTGGGAGGGGAGAGGAGGGGGAAAACGCTGAGGGCCTGTGAGTGATAAGCCTCTTATGAGACAGACTGCCACCGACTGCATCAGCCACTGGGGCTGGAAGCTTAAATCCACCCAAGTATCAGGCCTGCGGCTCCGACCACAGAGGAAGTAATATATAACAGAATTAAGCCGCTGCCGCATCAGCGTACACTTCTCTCCTCGGCTGTGCAAACTGTTTTTTTTCCCCCCTCCTGCGGCTGAAGGAGGCCCCAGAAACGGTTGTGACCCTTTACCCACTCGCACGCTCATTCACATACTCACTCATTTCATTTGCACACTCGCGGCAGTAATGGCCTCTTTCCACAGCAGGGTAAAAAAAAAAAAAAACGGGAAAAGTATTTTGCAGCGCCAGAACAATGCCCCTTCACTACACAGTTTTAGCAGGAAGGAACACTTTTAATGTGTGGGAACGGATGTACTTTTTAAAATTCTTTCGCATTTTCAAAAGACGAGGCAAGGCCGGAGCTGGCGTTAGCCGCGTGCGTGCGTCACCCTCGACGAGAGAGCAGCAGACGTTAGCGCCTCTGCGGATGTGTGGGCTGTCGCGGCAGGTGGGAGGGAGGGCGGTACCTTCTTGGCCGCGGGCAGGGAGCAGCGGATGCAGCCCACCACCAGCTCGCGTACCGCCGGGAGCACGCCACTCTCGCCGCAGAAGCCTCTGAGCGTGAGCAGGACGGGCAGCGGGACTCTCTCTGCTTCTGCCAGGCAGCACAGGGAGCTTACTTAGCTTCCCACTCACAGACAGTGCCAGCGATCATGTGACAATGATCCAACCACCAATAAACAGCCTATAAGAAGCCTGCGCTCAAAACAATGCAAGCTGGGTTTACAACATCGGTTATAGAGGAAAAACTAAAAGCGCTGAAATCATTCACTTCTTCCATGTCTAGAAATTAAACCCCCAATTCATGTTCATAAATACCTGCCAACTCTGGGTCGCTGCTGGGAGGCAAGGTGGCCAGAGACTCCACAGGCACGTCCAGAGGGTCTCCACCACACAGGAACATTGTGTGAATGCGTGCTGCCCCCTTCAGGTCAAATGCGCACACTGTTTGCTGAGAGACGAGAGGCCATTGGCTTCCAAAATACTCCTAACAGACTATAGACGGACAGCGATGATCTTAAGAAGGCACATCCCAAGTTCTACGTTTGACTAGTCTGTGTAATGGCAAGGCATGCTTCCATGGCATTTTCTACATCTGATTTTAAAACTACGCCTTGGTCCTATTTAAAATGTAACAGTAAAGTCTACCTCCATGATGTAGTAATCCAGAGCACTCATAATAGCCTGTGAGGTTAAGAGGCATAAAGAACCAATGCAACAAGCACCATTTTAATACTGTTCACAGTTCAAACAACTCTTCCCAAAATGGTGTGCAGATGCTGTCCTCCAAAATGTACAACATGTACAAGTGGAGTTTTTGTTTAACCTGCTTTTGGACAACACGCTTTTATACAAATTTAAAAATAACTTATGAGTATCATTTTATATCTGTAATACATTACAAGAAATGTGCAATTTATTTAATAGATTATTAAGATCTATAGATCCTCACTGAAAGTATACATTTACATCTGTCCTTCTATATGTATATGTATATCTATAACTATATCTTTACATCTGAGGCCATATATGAACAAGAGAGAAAGTCAGAGGGTATGAGTATTTGTGTGAGTGTGTATGTGTGTGTGTGTGTGTCAGAGAGCAAGCGAGAGAGAGAAATAGCGAAGGAGGAAGAAAGAAAGCAAGCGAGAGACAGAAAGAGCGAAGGGAGAGAGAGAACGAGAGAGAGCCTGATCTCCCGTGTAAATGTGTAGCAGTCAGTGGAGTTTCTGTTTTTTTTTGGAGGCCCTGTGTGTCCCACACTGTGTGTGTGAGGGGAGACCCGCCCCTCAGACTCAGGTACTGTACCCCCACTCACGCCTTGGCCTCCCTCACAGGCGTGCGTTTCAGTTAAAGCCCCACGCTGACCTTGTTTACCCACACTAACAACAGGCTTATGCAACAGACACAACGTGCTAGGGAATAACATTACGCACGTTTCCCACGCACCGAAACGAGCTTTACCGTTTCCTCACTAAACTAGGCCATCTTTTTTATTTTTTTTATTTTTTAAAAAGGGCACGTCATATTTCTCGACTACAAACTGTAGGCTCAGAAAAACTGTTCCAAGAGTACGATCTCCTCCAAAATTGCCTATCTCCCACCAAATGCAAGGGGAGGTGCCAATTTTTCCATTAAACCTCACAAAATAATGCACAGAGCAACAGCTTTTTCCACGGTCCCATGTGGGAGCTGGTAGCTTGCTTCTAAACCCACGCTGTTTTTCCGCTAACAATGTGAGCGCTAACCTGGTTTCGCCGTTCTCACGGGGGCAGAGCGTTTCTTGAAAAGGATAACTGTCGAGTGGATACAGCTTCACCGTAATTGATGAGCTTTATTTTTAGGCCTTGTTCTCTGGGTGTTTTATCGTGGCTTCTGTTTGCCATCAGCTCTTTCAGTCCTATATTTAGAAAAAAAATGTGTCATCGCAGCCGTGGATACTGCTCATCCTGCTTGATCTAATAAATAACCGGTATCACACTACCTGCCCCTCACACAAAGTATTTATAAATTTTGTGACACCTTATTCATGAGCTCCACACTCAGCCTGTCGGAGTAGTTGAGGCTCTCGTGGTCCGGCTGGAATGTTACGTTGACGTCCTGCGTTTTTCCCGGAGGTATGGCGCCCTCTACTGGCACCACGCTAAACACGCTCACACCACTGTAGTTCTGAGTGCCTGGGAAGAGATATAAATGCCAATAAAATTATTTTTTCGCTTTACAACTACAGAGCTATGCTTCCTCTGCATTCTGTTCTCTAAAACCAGCTAATGCGTGATCGCCACTTGAACACTGAGAAGAGTGGAGCGAAGAGGTAAACAGCCTCCCCTTTAACAGAGCCTTTGCAAGGCACTGACAGGCTCTGAACTCTCACCAGATACTGCCACCATTTTGTGCAGCAGATTTCCCAAGAGTCAAAGGGTAGAGATGAATCATGCGCAAAGGCACAAATATAATCCCTCGCTCCGGTGAGAATTAAGATCATAGTGCAGTGAAACTTTACACTGGTAGGATGTGGGCGGCAATACAATAGATTTGCAAAGTCATATTTAAAAAAAAAAAGATAAGATAAGCAAACGTGTTTGAGCAGTAGGCAAGTGAAACATCAAGCCTTTCTTTTATGCCAACAGTAACTCAAACACATTGCTCACACTTTTAGCGCCCCTTCATTGCATCCATCATGCTATTGACCTTTCATTCTTTCATTTCATTTGGATTTCCCGTTACTACAATTAGACTTCATTACACATTTTATTTAATTATCATTATAATTTTTTTTTGACATATCTGGCTTTCCAGGTTATTTTCATTAGACGGTGATGGTCATTTATGTGAGATTCTTTCACTGCTCACAGAGCATCACCTTTGTTTTATTAATTTTATATGTGAAAAAAATTTTTTTAATTGTTTTTTTAATTCACTGGTGTTCAATGTGTTCTTGGTGTGTCATTAAGACCCTGTACATCTGCATTAACACACAAAAACAATGGTGTAGATACACACACACACACACACACACACACACACACACACAAAAACACACATGCATGCACATACATATACTGTATGTACGTGTGTGGTGTGTGCATATCTGGAATACAGACATACGTCCAGCTGAACCAAATCAAGCTCCTGGTGTGATTTATGTCTTACCCACGGTAGGCTGTAGCTGAGTGTCATAAGCAAGGTATACTGGGAGCTGCTCCTGCTCCTGGTGCCTGGTGAGAGAGAGGCTGTCCAGGTGAACTCTGAACCGTACCTGCAGGGTGGACGTGTTCTGCAGCTGGACACAGGGAGTCGAGGTCAGTACCCCTGACCGCACTGACCATAACAGTGAGATATGAAGAGCCGCCGCCCCGGACGTACCTTAAACACCTGCGAAGCGCTCTCCTTCGCTAACAGGTACCCGAAATCCATGACCTTTCCCTCGTGTGAGCAGGAGACGGCAGGGTACACGCCGACGCCCCAGAGCGTCAGGCGGAGGCTCATCTTGGCGCTTTTGATGTCCAACGTCTCGCGGTACTGCGGTAAAGGATTGCCATCACTGTACCTGAGAATACAGGTGCCGCTTCCAAACAGCCCATCAGGAATTAGCAAGAACATGTCCTGCTGTACTTCCGGGCACAGCCCAAGGACAGCACGATCTCTCTGCTCCGCCTACCTTTTTAGCCAACGCTGGAGAGAAACTCAGGGAGATGGTCTGTGTGGCCTGAGGTTCAATAGGCCTGAGAGGACTCAGAATCATGAAGGGGCCACTGAGATCTAGTAGCGAGGATCCTAGCTAATTACAGCACTCATTAAGGATCACGTACAACCTTGGTGATACTTTTCTTATCAGTTCTACTGAGCTGAATACAGTTCCCTGTAAAAAATATGTTACACAAGATAGAATATCTTTAAAAAAAAGAAGCAAACTTTTCATCTTTATTTTGCTCGAGTGCTTCCTGTTGCTGGGTGCCAGCTGATGTTGAACACAAGCGAGACACAGAGAAAGACTTTATATAGTGTGATTGAATACCTTGTACAGAGAGGGTAAAGCAGAGAACAAGAGGTTATTACAAGATGCGCAACATAATGGATTTTCTGTCTGCGTGACCTGCAACATTACACAGAATAAGTCGTGTTCTGGTTTCAAGGGGCATCAATGGGATTTTTTCCATCCTTGTGACTTTTGAGTTGAATATTTTTATAATAACTGAATAGCAATGCCTTGGTGGTCAAGAAAATATTCAGACGTAAAAAGCAAGGACACTACCCATGGTCTACATGGTGCTTAACTTTGCATATTTATGAAGATGGTTTGACAGTTACCAGGCCAGACCAAATAAGTTAAAGAACGTCTTCATGCTCTCACATTTTCTTATGCAAAATCACAAATATACTGCGTAGCTCGCCGGCTATCTTGCTTACAAGCTTGCGCTCAAGATTACCTTTCTGTTTAACGCTAAATATTCATACATTAAGATTGTTTGGGCTCAACACATGTCCATTTGTCCAATCTTCGATCTACTAAAATCTCAGTACAATTTGGGGACACAGTGCTCCATTGGTTTCATTTATAACATATGTATCTTGTTAGTTCCTCGCCCATCTTTGGTAAAAAGTAAACAAAAAAAACTTAGCATAGAGAAAAGTACACCATCTAGTGGACAGGTCTCAAAGCCATTTTCTCGATATAGATCCAATTAATTTAAATGCTTATTACACTCAAACACGGTTCTGCTGTCAGTGTAGTGACCCGAGGCACACACTGGCCTCCCTAAAACCGCATTCTCAGGGGGAAAACTGTACAAAGACAGACGTCTCTAGGTGGACAGTATGATTAAGAAAGGATACCTCCAGAGATTCCTGAGAAATGTTCTGTATCGTGACCTTCTGGATAACTCTCTGGCCTTTAGGGAAATACAACATATGACAGTAACAGTAATGAGGACGTGAGACAGAAACACAGTAATATTGATCCTCTCATGACTGCGCCTCTATCTGACTCCTGAATTAAAGACTAAACTTAAAGGAGACACTGCCAATGCTCTGCATACACATTTTTATACTCAGATTTCTTCCTTTATTCCAGCCATGGCACTGCAACATGGAGAGAGTGCAGGGTGGTATACTACGTCCTCCACAATGCACTCTGCGGTCCGTACGCTCCTACTGAACTGCTCAGTCCATTAGCTGAGCCGAACAGTCCGTACGCTGGAGCACTGCTTTACCTGCGCAGCAGGAGCAGCCAGACTGGAGGTCCCCGACCAATCACAGCGACTGTTACTGCATGACCAGGCAGGGAACATCTGAGACACCGAGACTGACGCTGAGTCACCCTGCAACACTCGCACTTACAGCTGGCGTTACACTGTTACACTGGCCTGAGAGGAATGGCGCTGAGAACCAGAGCTCTTTTAGTTTCCACACTGGTGAGATTATTGTACTGTAACAGTACTGAAGATGATCTAATGGAGTTCTGCCATTCTGTACAGCAGAGGAGACACAAGTTCCCATAAGTATATTTTTAATATTTGGCTGGCAAGCTGTCTTGTCCAGGGTGATTTATCATTTTGCATTCTGAAAACAGCCTTCAGTGGGAGGTAAGCATGGTGAGCAGACTGTGAAATTGTTCAAATATTTGTTTGGATTTCCTTGGTGTCAACACAACGCTACAACAGTACAACGCTGAATGCAGTTTGATCCGGGAATATCGAGACTGATGATTTTTTTGTTTCTGATTTGAGAGCCAGCATCAACCAATTCAGCTCAGGTCTGCATATTATACATTTATTTTAACAAGTTATATTTCACAAAATGTACAACACATTCTGATAATTAAATTGAGCTTGTTAAATGAATTTTGTTGTGGTTTTCCTCTGGGGTTGTTCATAAATTATTTAATGTTTTAATACTTTCCTGTGAGGTGTATTACATACAGATCCTGTTGTAAGGTTTTCAGGAGTATCTGGATCATTAGGGGTCTGCATGGGGAGCTTTTTTGTGTACTGATTATATCATTATTGTTGCTGCATGTTGGCAGACAATAAGACAAAAACATTAGAAGGTTAAGGAATGCACGGCCTGACCTACTGCCACCTGCTGGAAGTTGAGGGTTTTGCGGCCTTTGTTTGAGATGACCACTATGGCAGGCCTGACGGCTGGACAGTGCAGCTCAAGGTACAGGGTGTTGTGTGGGCTGCAAGAGGACAGAAACCTTTATCAGTCACACAAACATGTGACATACCTAACTTGGAGGAGGACGAGCTCTTTAACCCTCATGGAATTCAGCAAAACGTGTATTTTAATGTATTTTTCAGCAAGAATACATTAAGGGCCTGATTTACTAAGACCTTTAGCGTGTGCAAAACTAATAACACAACCAATGATTGGTGCAAAACAAATGCCATGACCAATCAATGATCATGTTATTGGTTTTGCGTGTGCTAAAAGGTTTTGCACACGCTAAAGGGCTTAGTAAATCAAGCCATTAAGTGTAAACAAACATGAGCCCCCAACAATAATGCTAAAGAGAATTTAAAAAAACCTGCAGCAAACAGCATCTGGGACGTTTAGCGAATGAGGGAGCCGTTACTCTGAAAGGCTACTTAAAAGTGATTACCCACTAACACAGAGAATACCCCAGAGCGTGACCAGCCTTGGTGAGCGGCCGCTCTTAAAGGGGACGCTCTACCTGAACAGCAGGTCTTTGGGCAGCGGGCGGTCCGTAGCGTCGGCGTTGGACAAGAAGCAAGGGATGACGTAGCTGCTGAAGCGTTGGGGGAAGGAGAGCAGCAGAGACGTCTTGCCCGCAGCAAACTCTTCTGAACTGAGAGAGAGAGAGGAATCCTACAGATTATCTCCAAAGCAGCGCTGCTTAACAGACAGGATAAAATCACAAAAATGATAAATAGCACCGAGACTGCGTTTGCAATTCTAATTTTCGCGATAGTAACGTTGGGTACAGTACGCATTGAAACACTGACTTGCGTTGGGGGTGGGATTGCACGCATTGAAAAAGACAGGCATATCCATTTATATTTAATTACGTTGGTTCCACTTGATAATTCACTTTCTAATGACTCGTAGAAATATTTACATATAAAGGATATGCCCGAGATATTAGAGATTGGTAGCCGTTTTGATGAATGTTTCAAGCTCTATACTTTGTAGAGAGTGACTTTAAGGCTCTAAATATTACAGTTATTCTGCCTCTGTATTATCTGCGATGATTATGCACTTGAACAGAGCGATTATGTATTTAGTCTCCAGGCTGTGCGCTAGATAAACGCGATGGATGGAAGTCATTCTCCCATTGGCTGACACATACTCCTGCTGGATGTCTGATGGGTGGGGGGGTCGGAAGGGGCTGGAGATTTTGGGTGTGGGGGACGATTTGCTGCCCCTCTCCTTCAGAGACGGCTTGGCTGAGGGGAGTCTGGACTGCTGGTTTTTGCCTTTCTTGGAGTCCAGCTGTGCATCCTTCTTACTCTGGACAAATGCAAGTGCACAAGAGAACGACAGCGTATGTTAGCGTAACGTGAAGTTTTAGCACAAACAAATCATGCTCTTCAGACGGCAGACAAAAACGGCAGTTTACGTTTTAAGAGGGAAAACAAAATAAAGCAAACAGCTGTTGACATACAAAAGGAACAGTGTGAAAAGGGTGCACAGCCAATCAAAGGCCAGAGACAGTGCAGGAGATACTATCCTGCATCTCTCTCTCTCTCTCTCTCTCTCTGTTGGTGGTAGTAACAGGAAGGAGACCCCAGGGAGAGTTACCAGGTCATCCAGCTCCTTCTGTTTCTCCGCCCTCTCCTGCTCCTTAACTCGCTGCTCTTCCGCTTGACACAGCAAACGCACCGCCTCCTCCCTGACCGCCTCGTCACTGACCGTGGGCCTGAAGGACACCTGTACAAGGCACCTCTGTGATACCCACACAGCAACAGGGCAGCCATTAGTGTGTGCTCAAATCTGGGCTTCAACTGAATTAGTGTGTGCTCAAATCTGGGCTTCAACTGAATTAGTGTGCGCTCAAACGCTCAAATCTGGGCTTCAACTGAATTAGTGTGCGCTCAAACGTTCAAATCTGGGCTTCAACTGAATTAGTGTGTGCTCAAACGTTCAAATCTGGGCTTCAACTGAATTAGTGTGCGCTCAAACGTTCAAATCTGGGCTTCAACTGAATTAGTGTGTGCTCAAACGTTCAAATCTGGGCTTCAACTGAATTAGTGTGTGCTCAAATGTTCAAATCTGGACTTCAACTTAAATGGTGTGTGTTCAAACATTCAAATCTGAGCTTCAACTGAATTAGTGTGTGCTCAAATGTTCAAATCTGGACTTCAACTTAAATGGTGTGTGTTCAAACATTCAAATCTGGGCTTCAACTGAATTAGTGTGTTATGAAACATTCAAATCTGGACTTCAACTGAATTAGTGTGTGCTCAAATGTTCAAATCCAGGCTTAAACGGAATTAGTATGGGCTCAAACGTTCAAATTGGGATATGAACTGAATTGATGCTCAAAACAACTGAATGTATGCTCAAACACACACTAAGCCATTAGCGGGCACTCAAATGTTCAACTGACCTTTCTCGTACCTGAACTTCCCCATGACTGTATTTCTCATTTTACAAGTAGTATTTACACTGAAATTATCCAGCTAAATGGACATAGAATATTTAGCTAATTTTATACATGGCATTTAGATATCTTGCACATAAAAAACCTTTTTACAAATCCATAAGTATTTGCTTTGGTTATCAGATTTATTTCTGCAGAGATCTCTGGCACCTGTCCTGGTAGGACTCGTCCTGTCGTGGGGGTGATGTTGATTTCGGAGGTCTCCGGGAGTGCGAACTCAAACAGTTTGGGTCCCACGGGCGAGGCGGCACCCTTGCCGATGCGAGGCGGCGGGCGTGTGAACTGGTTGTGGCTGGTGTGCGAGTTCACCACGTGCAGTACGGCCGTAGACTCGTCACCTGCGGCCGTCGCGCCGAACTGCACCAGCGAGTGCGACAGCTCCAGGGGAGGGAGGACGCCGACGGCACAACACGACAACTTAAAGTCTCTGTGTGAAATAAAGATGGCGGCAACACGACAACTTAAAGTCTCTGTGTGAAATAAAGATGGCGGCAACACGACAACTTAAAGTCTCTGTGTGAAATAAAGATGGCGCAACACGACAACTTAAAGTCTCTGTGTGAAATAAAGATGGCGGCAACACGACAACTTAAAGTCTCTGTGTGAAATAAAGATGGCGCAACACGACAACTTAAAGTCTCTGTGTGAAATAAAGATGGCGCAACACGACAACTTAAAGTCTCTGTGTGAAATAAAGATGGCGGCACACGACAACTTAAAGTCTCTGTATGAAATAAAGATGGCGGCACACAACAACTTAAAAGTCTCTGTATGAAATAAAGATGGCGGCACACGACAACTTAAAGTCTCTGTATGAAATAAAGATGGCGCAACACGACTTAGACTAATGCGCTAAAATACACTGGTGGTTTAAAGCTCCTCCTGAAGTAAAATATCCAGCTGATTCATTCATGATTAAGGACAAAAACGGATTCATACTGTAAGTCTTCCACGCTTTAACCATACACTAACTTATCAAATAATAGTGACCAACTTCTGTTTTTATTTCCTTTTTCGTGGCTTGAAAATGTGTTCATGAAGATAAGTGGATAATTACCTGTTAATTCCTGATTTGCAGGAGAGCTGAAATTTGTATTCTGCAGCCTGCTTGGGGCTGAAAATGACTTCTATTTCCAGAGTTTCCAGTGGAAGAAGTGTGCCGAAGCCATCGTTGGGCTGTATATCTACAAACTAGGACACAAACAAAAAGAAAACTGCTTATTTAAGCTACCCGGAGCGTACTCTGGGTTATCCTTGTGGAGTAAAAGTAGAAATTGGAGAGTCCTATAGATGGTGACCTCATTCGAGTCACTTCCCAGCTCAACCCACACATCACTGTGCTGTTATAATGCATAAAGAAACAGACCTTCAATAAGCCATATAATTACACACAACTGTGCCTTCTGGGACAGCAGGATGGGAATTAGAGTTTTCATGCCATACATATCAGTGTTTCCCCATAAAAAAACAGCAAACATCCTGCCAGCGCAGGGTATTACCATAGAGGGTAATACATTAAAGCTCTATGGTATTACACAACCTAGTGTGTTCGGTACCTCTGGGATCCTCAGGAAGCCAAAGTCCTGAGGAAGCAGAGAATGGTTTCTGAGGAGAACGCTGGTTTTCACAGACTCAAAAATGGAACAGTGTCCAAAATCCAACTCCGTCCTGTCAAACTCCAGTTGGGAGGTCGTGATGATGGCGTTCACCGTGAACGTAACAGGACGCACCTAAAAACAACAGCACAGCAAGCCAGCAGTTTTTATATTGTCATTACTGTCCATTATATAATTTTATTATATATTTTTTAAATTATCGAAACTAACAGCGAAACAGCATTCTCTCTCACGCAGTGAAATCTGCGTGCACATAGAGAACGTGATTAAGCGCATCGTTTTCTGCCAAAGGAGAACATAGGCGTCCTGAGAGAAGGCCGTGCTCACAGTCCCTGCCCCACGCATCGCTGAGGCCTCTGCAGTGTGAGTCACAGCTAGAAGGGAAGCGGCAGTGATCCCGCAGTGAGGAGACAGTCTTTCAGAGACCAATCCAGTGATTACACACGCAGCGCTGTCAGGCCTCAGACCGACCGGGGCTACTCCTGCCAGCATCGCAAACTCAAATTCTATAAAAATACTAGAGCTACATTAGTCACTTGAACTCTAAAACGAAACTGGCCCCAAAGGAGGGACCTTTTTTTAGACAAAATTAATTAATTAATTAACTGAAAGATATGGCTGTAATACACATTTTTATCTCCAAAATCTCTCACAGCAGACAGGAAATTAACAGTTTAACAGTTTTCTGTACCTTTCATCGTGATTATATTGCATAACATATTTGGGATATACTGAGGTGGAGTTTTCTGTTTTTTATTCCCCCTTGAAAACAACTATGAAAATATCCTTTGAAAAATTTTTAATTCACTGATTTATTAATCCCTTCTTTCAAAAAAATGTGGTAATTGCATAAGAATAAGAAAATATATGTACACATATTACACATTTATAATTGCAGCTGTAGGAATGCATACATTACTACTGTACTGTACTGCCCAGTGCAACCGATTATCCACAGTGGCATTTCATTAACTCTCTACCAATTTGAATCTCTGAAAGCATCCTTGTAATCACCACACCCCAAAATGGTGATCTGAATTAAATTTGTGTACGCTTTTCACGATCATCTGATTATAGCTAGTTATTAATTGTGATACAAAACCCAGTGATATCACTGCAAAAGTGAATTGAGATTTCAGTGGAACTAGCTGGTCAAATGAAGGTAAGGAAAGAAAGAAACAAAACTAGCTACGACCTCCATTGCCTGAATGTACATTTGAGACCATGTCTTTCTGAAAAGCACACAGAAATATCATTCCAAATTCACTGTGCCTCACCTATAAAGGTCGCACTGCTTTAAAGGTCAGTGGATGTACTGTCTCACATACACAGCCAAGCCTTCTGGCTCTTAACTCCAGTGTTTTTTTTTTTTTTAGCGGGGGCGTGGATGACCTTGTTTCCTACGACCTAGCGCTCGCTCGCTGTTGGTACTGGTCAGTGTGCCAGGCTCTGGGAGGAGGCTGGGCCTCTGCCAGTCTCCCCAACCGAAGGACAGGTTTTCTCCCCGCATGTGGCTCCTGGCCTCAGCCATCGTCACAGCACAGCGAGTCCACGAGGACAGTTCCTCCCACTCGCAGCCTTTATGGAGGAGAGAAGATTCCGGGGTGTCGTTCGGGCCGAGCCGAGCCGACCTGAACTGTGTCCAGCAGGAGGAATTGTATGAATCGCCGACACACGACTGCAAGCTGGCCCTGCTGCTGACGTTTGGGCACCATGTGTAAAGCCCCCGCCCTTTTTATTTTGAGATACTGTGCAAGGGAAAAAATGACGGGTGTGATATTTTGATAATATAAAAACCTGCCCTACTCTACGGGCTCTGGGGTGTACCCTACCCTACCCAGATTGGGGCTTCTGCTAAACTGCTTCATAATCACCGCACTCTTGGGATTAGGACAGGTTCCAATGGAAAGTTCTGAATTAGAACAAAGGGTTTTTGCAATGAAGAATTCATATTTTACTTAGGCAAAGACGACTGGCAAACTGCAGTTTCTGTGACATTATCATCTGCAAATGCCAATATCTGCGAAATTATTCTAATAGCACTTGGTGTAATATTTAAAAAAGTCATACATTTATTGGGAAGAAAAATCTGAATCTATTATTTTTTTAATGGTTTATTCGAGTGGAGGTGGGAACAAACAATGCAGTTGTCTTCACGTGGAAAAAACACAAAATCCTAAAATGTCTGATTAACCCAACCGGAGAGCTGGGTTGAGAGAGAATAGGGGATGAAAAATAAAAAAGCCAAACTGAAGAGAGGAAAAAAAAAAGCGACATTCCTCTCCTCATTTTTGGAGAGGTTAAAATAATGTGAAATAACCTTAATTTCCGCGGGCACCTCATTAGCAGTCATGAGCCCGGTGGCCTCTGGGGGCTGCGGTTTAATTTGGATACGCTAACATTACCTACATTAACCTTTTGTCACTGACTCCTGAGGGCTTTAATAGGAAACGTCTGAATAAAACTCACTCAGCAGAAGGAATGGAGGGAGTGTTTCATAGGAAGATGGGCCTGAAATGGGCTCCTGCCCAAAACCTCTTAATATCTGTAATAAACATAATTTATGGCAGGAGCATTGGAACAACCGACCTGATCTGCCACTTGTATTGACATGGGGACTTCAAGGACTCCTGTTTCTCTGTCAAAGAAGCTCTCGGCGTCCTCTGGCAAGGAAGACCTGTGGACATTACAAAAAAAATAAATAAATATCTTTATGAGTGACCTCAACTAAACTTATAATCAGATCAATAACAAGTACACTGCAAAAAAATGTCTTGTAATGAGACTTAAAATCTTATTTTTTTCTCTAAAGTAGAAGATATTAGCTTGTTTTAAGTTACTTTTTGCTTGACAAGTGAAATTATCTTACCCCACTGGCAAATCTTTTTGTCTTAATTAGCAAAAAAGTAACAGAAATAAGTTGAAATAGATCAAAATTCTTGTTAAGATTTGTTTTTTGCAGTGTAATCCCATAGCTTCAGAAGGTATTTTAATTCCACAGTACTAAAACTGATGGACACAGTAAGGCATGTGAGAGTTAGTAGATATGGAGAGTGCTGCAGTGCAGAAGATCAATAAAGATACAGGGAGGACAAGGCGGCCCTGGACACCTTCCACAACACAAAGCACCAAAAAGACTGGAAACTGACAGACACAAAGCAGAGGAGGTCATAACTCATAACGGATAATTACAGCCCTGTTCCAGTCAGGGTCAGATCGATTCTCATTCTGCAGTTACTTGGAGGCCCTCGGGTGAAGGCTTTCAGAATGACAGGAGAGGGCGGCAGACGGACGGGATGCCAAGGCCGGAGCACGGCTGGAGCGAAGCAAAGTCAGGCCAAAACCTGTGATGGGTTTGCCAAATAAACGGGCGCGAAGAGGCAGAAGAACCCCGTCAATCATGCGAACGGCACAGATGTTGAGAGCGACTGAAATCGCTGCGCTTTGCGGCGGTTTACGGTGCGCGACATCTGTCAGGTTCTGGAATCACAGCCAGGACAGGATTTCTGCTTTTAGCCAGGAAAAGGGAGCTTGCTCTTTCTCCTTCTCCGCATATAGCCATGGAGATCCTGGGTATAGGCATCGTCAAGGCAAGAATGGAGACTCGCATTATATAAAGCTGCAAATAGGTCTATTAACCACAGGGTTTGTAGTCTCTCTTAGAGAACAGGGACATGTTACTGTGCAAGCTGACGCTGTAAGTCCATCACCATAAAAACAATGGGAGATATGGAGATACGAACAGCAGCAACACTAAGAAGATGGTTACTGAGACGAAGACCTGATATCCTGATAAGTGTTTAACAGAGCCTGAAATTCCCATGTTTTAAACGTGGGATTCCCAGTGTTCTCTTTAAAAATCCGAGTGATGAAACTGTCAGAAGTTAAAATGACCAGCGATTAGGAAGAGGGACGGATAAATAAATGGCACTTTGAAAAAAGAAAAAGCATATAGCTGGGCCGTTAAGTGGTTCCTCACCCTTGTTATATGGAGATGTAATTTTTTGCTAGGAGTTTGCTGGAAGAACAAGTACTTAATTCAAACAACGGAACAGACTGCTGTTGTGAGTTCAGCTTGAACACCTGACGCGCCGTTCTACACTGTGAGATCCGTGAGGCGCCTTACGGCGGGAACGTCGTAAAGCCGTAAAAGCCAATGGCGTCGCATGATTACAATGGAGTTTCCAGATGTCTGATTTCCTAAATAACAGCAAAGCACTCGTGCTCACAGCCTTTTTTTCCCCCTCCCTGCCTCTTGTGGAGGAGAGAAGATTTCGATCTTATTTCCTAAATAACAGCGAAACATTCTGAAGCGTATTGTGCTTTCACAAAGCCTTTGGGAGCCCCATACTGTACTCGCTTGGTTTTTACAATTCCCCTCGAAGCAGTTCAGCTCTGCACGCCTACTCCACACAGGCAGACATATGCGGACGCCTTTCCGCAACCACGGTAAAAACAAGACGCAAAATAACCACCACAAAAGGTGGAAGGGTCACGATTGAAAACCTGTTTACAGTGGGAGTGTGGAGATGGTCCTTCTGAGCGTTTCACTGCTGATCATTTATTTACAGAATCACTCTCTGCTAATAGAGTCTCTGCTGGAGCTGTAGTCTCTCTGCTGGAGCTGTAGAGTCTCTGCTGGAGCTGGAGCTCCTGAATTAGCTTGGCAGGGCAGAGTGGAAAATCCTGGCGGGACGGCGGCAGCCCCATCTGCCGTCCGCGTCTTTGGGCTCGGCACATCACCCCCCTCCCTCCATCCACACCCACGGCTCCCCGAAACCCTCCTGCCATTGTGTGTGAGAGCAGATCAGAACACCTCCTCCCTCCATACACAACCACTGCTCCCCGAAACCCTCCAGCCATTGTGTGGAGAGCAGATCAGAACACCTCCTCCCTCCATACACACCCACTGCTCCCCGAAACCCTCCTGCCATTGTGTGTGGAGAGCAGATCAGAACACCTCCTCCTGAACATCCACACCCACTGCTCCCCAACTCCCTCCAGCCATTGTGTGGAGAGCAGATCAGAACACCTCCTCCCTCCATACACACCCACTGCTCCCCGAAAACCCTCCTGCCATTGTGTGGAGAGCAGATCAGAACACCTCCTCCCTCCATACACACCCACTGCTCCCCGAAACCCTCCTGCCATTGTGTGTGAGAGCAGATCAGAACACCTCCTCCCTCCATACACACCCACTGCTCCCCGAAACCCTCCTGCCATTGTGTGGAGAGCAGATCAGAACCGTTCGTCTGCTGCGAATACGAGCCTGAATATTTACCCGCATGTTTGGATCGGGTGTCAAAGCGTAGGGTGAGAGAGGTGGCTTCTGGGAAAGGACACGCCGTCAGACCGCAGACACTCGGCTCATTGAATTCATCATCGCCACGGCAGCGTAATTAAATCTCTAATTTCCTCCTAGATCTGCCTGAGTCACAACTGCCAGCAAAATCCCGTTTCCAACGGTCCTGGCCTTGTCTGCAAATGTGGAAAGCCTATTTAAAAAGCCATAATCTGCAGACCACCTATAATCCTGGAGAGGACACTCACTCTGTGGAGAAAAAAAATCTAATGAAAGGTACTGCATGTCTTTGTCTGCTAAATATGATACAATTTTATGATTGCAAAGCACCTGAAAATAAACAAAATAATTTCAAAAAGACCATTTTCTGCAAGCTTTCATTTCCCTCTCACTTCAGCCATTAAAACAGCGTTCATGAAGAGGATTACAAAACCGATTAAGGGGATAAATGATTCCTCACCACATTCAGAAAACACCTCCGACATCCAAACACACTTGTAACTACACACTAATGTCAAAAAATTATTTTCTTTCTCCAAAGCTCCAGTATAAGGGCACTTGGCACAATCTCTTTGCCCCCAATGTGCAAGCTGCAAGCGCATACAGTGCAGAGCTTCAGTGTTAATACAGAGCAAACTCAACGTAATCTCCCTTTTTCCTGTCCCGGCTGACGATTTGAAGAGCTCGCTCAGCAAACCTGTTCACTGCAGATGCTTCCCCCCGTCGATGACGATTACCAGACGATGTTGGCGAGAAGGCGAAAATACCATCGAATGCATTAAAGCAACATGCTACCCCGTAAACATTTTGACGCTGGTTAAACATCTAATTAACGTTGGTCATGGAGGTCGATATTACTTTCAATTAATGGTGCAGAAATAAAAGCTTTTTTGATGTCGGTATATTGCAACATGGGGACGAGTACAAAAAACGGATCTATTGCAGGTAGAAAAGTGGTGGCGTCATGACTCAACGTCCATCGGCCTTGTAGCCGCCACGCAAGTCCACCATCAAGTAATAATGATGCAGAAACCCATTTCTTTAACCTTTAACCTCCGCTTCCCTTTGAGCTGCTGCCATGTGAGGCCTCTCTTCATTCCTTGTGGGTCTCCATCAATCCAATGAGAATGAAGAGAGAGAGAGAGAGAGAGAATGAGAGAGAGAGAGAAAAAAGCTTCTCTCCACAGGGTGGGAGATTAAAAACTCCCCATAGCTGCAGGGCCCAGGAATGTCTCATCCTAATAATCCAATGGAGATATACATAAATATCTTAAATATGGGGAAGAAACTCATTTAAAAAAACATACTATATGCACAGTAGATGACAGGATAGATGAGCTTGTCAAATACCTATTTCCCTACGTCGTCCATCACTGTACTTTCTGATTAACATAATACTGGTGAACGGATCAAAGCGAAGAACTAAAAAAAACTACAAAAAAATGACTATTCTAAACCTGCAAGGACATGCAATTTACATTCAAACTGAGTTTAAAATGAGCCGGGTTTGACTGGGGTAATATTGCAGAAAAAGCATTTAAAAAATAACCATGGGTATAATTATTAAACCGTATTCAGAAGGCAAAAGCATTTAAATGTGTAATTGCATATTGCACTCCAATAACCAGAACAGAACATGCTCACTCAAATTGAACATTAACACACATCTATTCATTATATAATCTTGTGTACAAGAGGTACAAACATACAGAGGTGATTTGAACGAATGCAGAGAAACGCTTCAAAGAAGGAAAATCCACTAATACAATGTTTTTTATCCCCTCAAGCCTTCGTGCATCGCTCACAATCGCATGCTTGGCAGTGGCATTAATAACGGCCCGCATTAAACGCAACAATTGCATAAGCCCCAATCTGCCAACGTGAGTCAATTTAATCTATAAATTACTATGGACGCTTCGATGACGACGACAATATTAAAAATGCGAAAAGAGGACTCCGTGTGACATTACATAAGCGGGCCGTTCCCATGGGGCAGTGGTAGGGGGCACGAGAGATCTGGAGAGGGAAGAGGGACACCCGTGCCAATGTCTGCACAGTCCTCATTTTAAAACCTTCCGATTCACTAAAGCAGATTACTGCTGTCGGACTTTTCCATTCGCGTTCGCACCCTCGGCCAATCGGACGCGCCGTTGCCTTCTGCCGCGTATAGCCCTTCCACCAGACCGCAAAGCTTCTTACCAATCATCACGCCTCAGGGCCAAACAAAAGAAACGGAAGGTGAAAAAATGTGCCCTCCACGCACGCCTCCCACACCTCAGGCCTTTCAGCTCCCCGTTCTATTCATGTACAGCACAACCTTGCCCTTTTCGCCTAAAAATAACTCACCGCCCTCATTTAGATAATAAGTCCCCCGAAGTTATTAAGAGCCCTGATGGCAGTCCATTCCACAATTCCATGTAACAATCCATTACGGTCAAACGTTCCAGGACTTTGTAAGTTGTAATTAAAGACTCTTTAAATTTAAATTTCATAATGATTAACTGTCACAGTTTTTTTTGCTTCTTTTGGCTTTCGGTATAGGCTAATTAATTATTGTCCTTGCACTGCCTGACCTAGACAAGGTCCCCAACTGAGTCATGTCCACAGACACTTTATTTTTCTCTCTCATGCTAACTTTTGCAACATCAGCACAGAATATTATTTTCTGCCAACAATTAATTAGACCAGTGTCTTGGCATTATCTTTATAAAATTCATTCAAATATTCATACCATTATTAATATAATCTTTCAAATTTTCCTTCATTGATTCAAAACAAATATACAAGAGTTATATAGACTTCTGATGAAGCCAACCCGTGATCTTAAGAGAAAAATAGCCCACCTAGCCAATGTGCAGATGACTGATGAGAGAGTGACAGGGTTATAGCTCATGGGAAAAGCAGGGTCGTGTGAGGTCAGTTCTGTTCTCTTCAACTCTCCCTGTGTTTTTGACAAGACCACACTCCTAGGCCTTACCCTTGTGAACCCCGCATCATAAGAGGCGCTGTCTAATAGGCAAGCCGCTATCGCTCCATTACTCACGACAGACGATTCTGAGTAAAGGTGCCCATACATATGCAAAGTAACACCTCTGCCCCTACAGCCCATCCTAACACAGTACCGGCAGTGGCCCAGTGAGTCGTAAATCACATCACGGAGAGCAGAAAGAGGCATTGAAGAGCAGTGTCCCTCTTCTCATTTCCAAGCGCCATTCTGGAGAAGCCAGAATATCTCAGGTATATCATTTCTTAAAAATCTAGATATTATATATTACCCTTTAATGGGAAATATATTAAATTCCCAACACCACTACAGGGTTGCGGTTACCGCAATAGGGTATTTACATAACTGGAATACTTCAATATTTGGACGAATATCAGAATATTAGTGTCCATGTAAATATTGTCATTGTTCAACACCCAGTCCATAGCCACTTAGAATAGAGGCTACATTGTTGTTCAGGATAGTATGACCTGTGCATAATTGCTGGTTACCTGGGCAGGAACTTGAGTTGCGCGTTGAAGCTGGACTTGGCCTGGATGTAGCCCGTCTTTGGTAGGACCTCCATGTGGTTCCTCAGCTCCTTACACACCTCAAATGTGAGCCGGAGAGCTGTGTTTGACCTGAAACACAGCACACATCAACATTACCAGCCTTCTGACAGAGCTGCCCTTACAACATCTTACGTACCGTTCTTAGTTTATCAGTTTAAAGACCAACTTTAGTGGGGTATTTTTTTTGATCAGCCCCCTTTTGCTATTTTTTTGATTAACGGAAGTGTAAAGTGGGCTGTGCTTGTCCGTAATGAATCATGATGTGAGGGTGGATCGGCTAACAAGTCCTGAAACGTCACGCTAACGTGCGTGCGTCCCAGAACCTGGCAACCAAGGCTACAAACACACACCCACTCCACCCACCCACCAACACCCCCAGCATAAACCCACTTCCAAGTCCAAGATGATGCAATGGCATGCAAGCAAGCCCAGTGATCATCAATGGGCAACTCCTACAGAATGTGAATTATGTGGATTTTAGGCCCGAGATCGTTGGATTAAACATACATATGATTCACCTTACATATACAGTATGTGGTTGCATATATTGTTATATTTTCCCCCAAAGTTGCCCATTACGTTTGGCGCATTGGTCCATCATATACTACACATTAAACCGTAAACATGGTGTAATACTTATGCTGTCTTTTTATTATTTATGAGTGTGATTGACTTTGAATGTTCAATTTCACTCTAGACCCATCTCATCACTGCAATGTCCTCCGTCTGTTTGGGAGAGCTCTGATGTTGACTCTTTCCTGCGTGCGGTCCACAGGCTGTGCAGTCATTGTTTAGGACAGGTACACTTAAAGCGCACCCGGTCTAGACAGACTGCATATGCCTGACTGACCAGAGGACGTGCGACGAGACAGAATCTCTCCCTCCACGGACGACGCTATTGCAAAAAAACGCTCATCGTGCCCTGTAGGGCCCGACGGCTACTGTCTGCGTGGGTGTGGTCTGGATCTGATACCACGCCAAGGGGTGCCATCCACACGTTAGAACAGTGTTTCTACAGGACGTGAAATTTCGTGTAAGTTTATGACTTATATAGACACAATGAGGATAGGATCCCTGCATTATCTACAGATATATCACCGCTGTTAAAAGACGGTAAGCCATGTGCATTAACGCACTGGTGACTTATATAGACACAATGAGGAGAGGATCCCTGCATTATCTACAGATATATCACCACTGTTAGAAGACGGTAAGCCACGTGCATTAATGCACTGGTGACTTATATAGACACAATGAGGATAGAATCCCTGCATTATCTACAGATATATCACCACTGTTAGAAGACGGTAAGCCACGTGCATTAACGCACTGGTGACTTAATAGGATCCCTGCATTATCTACAGATATATCACCACTGTTAAAAGACGGTAAGCCACGTGCATTAACGCACTGGTGATTTATATAGACTCAATGAGGATAGGATCCCTGCATTATCTACAGATATATCACCACTGTTAAAAGACGGTAAGCCATGTGTATTAACGCACTGGTGCCTTAACGGCGATAAATTAAATGCGGGGAAAATGGAAAAAAAAAAGCAGAAAAAAAAAGACGGCTCCTTATGACTCCGTTTAAAATCATTTTTCGACAAGGGCACTGGAACCTGACTCCAGGCTAGTGATTGATATGTATAGAGTTGAGTCTCCAGCTAAATTGCTGGATAATGTGAAATGCACTGAGTCCTCGTTTTTTCATCCCACCACTGAAGTGACCCAGTTTCTGTGAGCTCCAGCAGACGGTTATCCCTTCGGCAAGGACACACCGTCGCTGGAGATAAAAATGGATCTATACCCTGGGAATTCTTCACGCACACCCAACCACATGCATACATGTCCCCTTTAAGGTTGGGCACCCTACAGCTGACAAGCAACATAGCTGTTTAGACACAATTTTTATTAAATTTTTATTAAAAGTATAATTGTCTTTTTTTTAAACTAAAGTACACAGAGATGTGTGTTCATTCCTGTGATTGAAATATATAAAAACATTATTGAATTGGTTCATAAATTACCTTATAGTATAAAATGTCCCCTGTGTTCATTATTTATGCCAACAGTGAAGCATTGACATTTCGTGAAATCCAACCAGATGGTTATCCCTGTGGCAAGGGCAGGTGATATAAATGGATCTTCACCTCGGGAATTCTCCATGGAAGAACAACTTTGCATACTGTACTTGTGTCCTCAAAGAAACATTGTGCTCATGGTCAAAGGCACAACCAATGTTTGCCTGGTTTTTTTGTTAAAGAATGACTTAAGTGGGGTAATTTCAGACTGAAAGCCAAACCCCCACGATGAAGAATTAGGACTTTCATGGAATGGAGGCCGTGATTTGTTTTATCTCAATTTTAACTGAAAGAACGATTCTCCTGTCACATCCGCCACTACTGATGGGCGGACCCCACCTACAATGAGTAGGACGAATCACTATGTATGATCAAAAAGACGTCATCAATCATACAACAGTGTAATGTAACATACCATTTGTGCAATGAACACAATTCAGAGTCACAGGTGAGAAAAGTACATTGATATGCATGTACCTCTGATCAAAGTACATTAGGCAAATATTAAGTGTGTAAAGCCTATGCAGCTGGAAACACATTTATACTGCACTAAAGATCTGTGATCCATCCATTTTTATTACATTTTGGGAGGCTAGACTGCCTTTTGTCCCATGGTTTATAGTGGTTGGACCGCCAGACACATTGTAACAGCGCCCATGCCGTTTTAACAGTGGTCTCCCATCCGTTTTCCATTCCTGCGCCGGGCCTGAGAAAGCTGGCTGTCCAGATGGCCGTCTGGCTCACCCTCGCACCGTTTGGCCCCCCTGCGGGCGGGGCCCGGTGCGATACGGAACCCTGAGAGGGAACCTGGGTACTTACTCAGCGTCATCGCTGTGACTTCTTCTGTCAGGAGGACGGACGGAAAATTAATCCAGACGGGAAAAAGCCCAGGTATCAATTTAAGACAGGGCCAGGGCAAAATGACACCGGGATACTCGTTTTTTTTTTTTTTTACTTTAAAAAAAAAAAAAGAAGAATTGGGAAGTGGGACATATGGACTTTTCTTGTGTACCACGGGCATCTCTAAAAACAGAGGCCATTAATCAACTTAGCCTCATTTTGTCAGGGTGAACATAAGGTTGTACTAATAAAAGCCATGTTAAACAAAATGAACAAAATCCAAGAAGGAGCCAAAGGGTTTGTTCAAAAAAAATAAATAAATGGTTAGCTGCTGTCTTGAGCGTCCACTTGACAGATCTTCAAAGGAGGAACCTCAGACAGTTATTCATAGGAGTATTCATTATGTATTAGAAGTAACAATATATATTTAATCCCAGGACTTAATATAAACCTGGCAAATTAATTTATGGTTCCATAATACAAAGCCTTGAGTACAAAGAGGAACCCGTTCAGACAGGTGTGAGTGATTGACATGCCCATTCCGAAGTCTGCCATCAAGAAAGAAATACCTGTACTGTATGAACTAATAATATTTTACATGAGCTGCCGTGCCCTGATTTGCATGGACTTGATTTGTTTGCGACTGTGTGGAGATGATAGGAATAATCCGGAATGATTCTCATGTTGTAAGGCAGTGGGCCTGCTTCAGTAGGGGATTATATTTGCAATATTGGGAGTTTTGTGAGTAGTTGGCGTTGGTAATACGCACTGGGCCGTAATCACTTTGAGAATCCAGGCCAATGTCATTGTCACATGCACATCTGTGCCTGTTCTCCAGCTGGTCTCTGCAGCCCAACCCCCTGCTGATGACACCGTGGGCAAAGACTCGCAGGAGGAGTCACAGCAGTTTCTTATTTTAACCAAACCTCCCATCCACCTTTCACCATCCACCTTTACCTAAATATACGGTTTAATATGCAATACCCAGGTTAAAAATGAGAGCATTTTTGTGCTCAGAGGTACAGCTTCTATCTGCAAGGCATAATGAAAGAAAAATGTATTGGTGTGAACAACCCACTACCTTAGAACTCAGAACTCGGAAGTCAGTAGTACGAGTGAGTCAGACCATTTAGAATATGCCAATAAAAATATAACATATAAAATCAAAACCTCACATGTTGATTTTCAACAGTAAATGGTTTAATTTTCTTCACTGAGTAACATTTCAAATTCAAACTTGTAGAAAGACATTTTCCAAAAACAAAAAAAACCCAAGATGGACTCACCTGCTTTGCACTACGATGCAGTCTTGGTAGAGGCGATCGTACGTGCAGATTTTGAGATCGACGTTGGGCTCAGCCACCCACACGGGGACGCCGATCCCCACCCCACGCACGGCCACAGGGATCTGCGTACGAGAGGTCTCATTGTGTTAGTCTGCTCGCTCAGAAGGGAAAGGAAACTTGTTAGGAAAACGGGAACCGTACGTACCGGCTGAGAGCCGGGGTCGGAGAACCTGACGTGGAAGTCCATCTGCACCTCTCCCAACACGGTCGGGGTGAAAACTACGTGCAGTTTGACGCATCCAAAGGGGCCGATTTCGCCTTCTCTCCCCTGGAGAGTGGAAAGGCTCATGATGATACACAAACACACAAAGCCCTGGGCACATTCCCTGTCTAAAGGGCAAACCAACCTACTGCTGAATAACTTAACACATCTGTATCGGACAGTTGTCTGGTAATCAGACCTAAAGCAGTCATTTTTAAACACATTATTCTCTATTTTTATTTCTGTCACTTCATGTCATTGTACCTTGCACGTATTGCAATACTACTATTAAAACGCAGACAACAGCTCCTCCTGAGCTGCAGTAATATGGCCTTGTATGTTGGCCTTGTAGTCTCCTTCCCTGTGTGCTTGGATATTGCACCAATGAGTATATCTTGGCTAACCACTCTCTGTGTTTGGTTAACAGACAAGGCCTGCGTCTTTATACCTGTTGTCTTTGATAGATTCATCTGACACTCTGAGTGTGACACAACTCAGAAAAGCAAAATCAAATAAGAAGATAAGTCTCAGACACTTGCCTTACACTGGCACTGTGGTAAAAATATGCCAGACAAAAATATGTTCAAGACCGAAAGACGTGTCACTTAGTCAGCTGTGTTATTTATTTATTACTTTTTTTAAACATGTCACCGCTTGAGAACTCGAATACATATTCTGACATAATCCATTTGTAAGTCACAGAAATCAGCATTCATTTAAGGGCAAATAAATCAACGTTGACAACGCGACAACACGCCGCACTGAACACAGCGGCCGTCTCCACGCGAGCGCGCCCGTGATCGATACAGGGGGAGGGACCATTAGCGGCCCGGCAGGAACACAATGAGCCCAGAGACGTGTTTTCAACACAAAATTAGAGAAGCAACTAAACCACATTCTTCAGTGTAGGTCTAACAGTAAGGCTGCCCTACAAATAGAATACCTTACTGGAAGGATTCTTGGGGAGCGATAAAATGATTTGAATGGGTGACATTAAATCTACCCTCAATAGTCCTTTTTACTTGACTTCAATTAATGAATTCAAGTATTGTTTTTTAAAACCTTCTGATGCGCATGACTCAAAGTTAAGGGCGAAACATAAGAGAGATTAAATGGCACCCTTAGTGCTGTTCACACCTCTCCAGCTTTGATATCACAGCTGTCCTGGGTGTCCTCCTTACTGGCTTCCTGCATCTCTGCTCCAATCTGCTCTGATGATGTTGACTTTGAGGAAGGTTCCGGACCAATCAGCTCAGGGGACACAGGAGTGTGACATCTTCCCGGCCAATCCCCTGCAGCTGCAAACAGAGCGAGCACTCTCACAGGTTACTGACTCTCTTCTCCTCGGACTCAACCTCAGGTGGAAAAATTATGTTACTGCACCACTTTGTGGTGGACACTTGACAGAGGGGATACCGACAACCTTGAGTGATCACAGCTTTTACTCTTCTCCTGTGAAAGGCAATGAATGGCAACGCCGAGAGCAGGTGCAAAAATGTGACACTGCAGGGAATTTTGGGAGGTGTTGGGAGGAGAGTGCAGCTCAATGACGTTCATTAAGGCACCCAGATCCTGTGACGTTTCATTTAACGGCTCACCAGGCAGCTTGTGGCCCACTGTACTCCGCTCCAGAGCCTACGCCATTTTATTTTTTAAATGAAAAAGCTAATTTGCAACTATGTATTTTTTACTACAGGATGGTTTGTGAGTCAATACAACTGCAGCTAGCTGTTCAAGTCAGAAAGAGACGTAATATGTAAACATGCCATGCTTATATCACTACTTACAGGTACACAAAGACACCAGATGTAAAGTACATTTTTAAAGTGGTCTGAGCTGAGCTACACTACGTATCAACTGTACCTCCATGTCAACCACAGAGTAAGTTGCAGCAGCCCTATACTATACATACAGTACATCCAAACCAGGGGGAATTCACAGGGAAAAGCACAATGGTTCTCTTACTTGACCTATGTTCTGAAAATGGCTTACACTGCTTTCCGGTATCACGGCATTATACCGTAAATGGCTTCCTTCCTTTCAGACACGTTCTCGCCAATTGGCAGATCAGAGGGGTGGATTACCCAGGGTTCAAGTGTTCTGGAAAACTGCCTAAAAGATTATCCGAGAAGACTGGCTTTTTGTAACTGTGAGCACCGCTGCATGTAAACACAGCCTGTGATCACTTTCACTCATTTAAATACAGACATTACTCTGAGCTCAGAGACTTCTTTTCAGTAAACTACCACCAACCACAGTAAGAAATAAATCGGCAACCAGCGTGCATTTCCCGTTCAGATAATGGACATGGATAGAACTGTTATTTTATACTGCGTAAATATAAGCTTTTAGACTGAGAAGTGAAAAGTCCACTTTCGCAACCTACCCCCGTGTGAGCCCTGAGCTAAAATGTCGTTCAGAACTGAAGACGCATATGATTATGGTCTTACAACAAAGCAGTGTTGTTGAAGCACATGTCCACAAAGAATAGTAGTTTAGAATTTATTGTTATACAGTGCACGTTAAAAACGTCTGTTACACAGTCTGGACACATTAAAACGTTTTTCTAACTAAAAATAGCTAGTGGATTTAGATTTTATTGGAAAATAAACTGTACGATGCCCACAAAAATACTTTATAACTCATCTTGGAAAGTGCAATATAGCCCTACTACCTTGCTGTGTTAATGGCCTGTGACTGGTACATGCGTGTTTAACTTAAAGTGCTTTATTCACCTACCAGATTGTTTGATCACTGTGCTGGGGCAATCTACTCCTGCAGAAAGCTTGGAAGTCTTTTCCTCTGGTTTAGACTCTCCAGACTCCTGCTGTCCAGGGCTCTCTACCTCTTCCAAAACAGCCCCAGGATTGCTGTTGTCCTGGGGGGTCACCTGAACATCGACAGAGACTTGTGGGCTGACAACAGGAGGCCGACACAGGGCTATGTACCCCTCTATTTCCCCAAATGATTCAAATTAAAAATACCTCACCCATGAAGAGATAAACAGCAAAGATAAAACATGCCGAATGAACGCTTTGTGTAAAGAACAGATAAACAGTCAGCATCTTGACATCAATTCAAAGTTTCCAGTCTATTTTCTGTGTAAATTCCCATTAGTTTTGTTAGCCTGTTATCTAGGACAAAAGGGCCCACAGAGAAAGCACAGAGAGACTGGCAGAGGAGTCCGTGAGTGAGGACAGAAGGGAAGTCTCACGTGTGCGTCCAGGGAGCACGGCTTGGAGAGGGCCTGTTGCGGTTCGGAGCAGGCGGAAGGAGCCAGGATAAAGTGTGTGCCCACTGCCCCCTGGTTGGTTAGGGTGATTGTCCGTGAAATTGTCTCCCCCACCACATGGGTGCCAAAGTCAATGAGGCTGCAATCGATTGCGGGCTTGGAGAGGAAGACGGGAAATAATGCACTCAGCAATGTGTGGGAACGGGAGAAGCACCAACGAGTCCTGCTGGTCGGACAGCCTCACCCGACACATATTAGAATACGATACTAATGAAACGTCACGTACTGCATTAAAGTATCCCATGAAAAATTATCTCTTCTTCAATAGCATGCACTGACGTAACATGATTTATGATATTGACATTTTATTTTTTTCAGTTTTTATCAAGTGAAATATCTAGGATGTTGTCGGTGGACTAACGAGACACACGGTCAGCCCATCCAGATGTTATACTCACAGAACATGTCTTGATGGTACATTTAAGAGGCACAGAAAATGGCCCAGCTGCTGAGGAAAATTGCACTTCTCCATCCAAATCTTTATTTATCTGAAAGAGTGTCAATACACAAAGCCGCTTTAACCTTTATCACAAGATTTACACAATTCAACTATTTGAACAAATATCTGACAAAAATGTTTGTTTTCAGTTGACTCAATCAGTTTAATATTTGCTGACATGCTGTGGGCAAATTTGTCAGGATATAAATGAATGAGAAATGGAAATCCAATCTAAAATTAAATACTTGTCTCTGTTTAATCATGAGATCTGACAGAAGACTTGTTTGTTGAAGCACAAACATCTATTAGACATCCAGCCTACAAATAAACTCTACTACTGTTATGCCATTCCTTTTTTTCATGGAACAACAGGAAAAGTGTGAAATCATATAAACCACCCCAATCCCAATTATGTGGCACTGTTTCTAATACAAAATACCCTGAATACCAGCAAATATGTCTCCAGCTTGCTGCCTACCTTGTTCTACATTGTCCAGAGACAAATGCAAAAAAATGTCCTTCCATACCAAGGACCAGTTGGAATTTCCCTATTGTTCTTAAAACTTGTCACGCCACCAGGTGGCGTGTGCGAGCGCGTGTGAATGATCAAAAATGATGATAGCTGCCATTTTGAAGCTGCTCTAAATCTCTTGATTAAACAAATTGGAAACAATTTAATGGCAAAAAAGTACCACAAACAATTATTTTACGGCACAAATCAGCACAAATGCAGTGAACCGAACATAATAAGAGCTTCTCTGGGGGGAATTAAAAGTCCCTGCAGTTGTGTTATTGCAGATGGTTTCAGAAACTCGCCTGCTTGTGTTCCTAAATATGAAATTATAAATGACTGAAAACATTAAAAATATTAAGTATAAATCTGTTTACCCATTCCACTAAACACAGCCAATATAAACTACAGAAACTAGACAGATCTTTCTATTTTTTGTATATGTACTGTGGGCTTACTTTATATTCCTGTTCAGATAATGGACATGGATAGAACTGTTATTTTATACTGCGTAAATATAAGCTTTTAGACTGAGAGAATATTTGAAAACTCCACTTTTGCAACCTACCCCCCTGTGAGCCCTGAGCTAAAATGTCGTTCAGAACTTATGACAAGAAGGAAAAAAATCACACTCCTAGTGATGTTACAGGGGGTGACGTCACTTTCTGATACACAAACTTATCAGTCAGTCAAGCTAAACTAAAATACGAGACAACGCAATGGAAGCACCACATTGTTTTTATTTGAAGCTGCTACTGTAACCGTGTAACTGTGCTTCTTAATCATTTCTTGCTTGGATGTATCCCACAAATTGATATTGCAGTACACGATAACTTGATTGCTATGAGCAGGAAAAGACACATAAATAAATCATAAAACGCTCTAAAAGGTTTAGCAACATTTATTGTGTTCCCATAACTGTTGATTTATTTGTCTCAATTCAAAATCCTGGCCCAAACCTTCACTGTCTCTCTGTATTAAATTTGATACGGAGAATGCATGGCAATATGTTATAATATATAATATATATTTTTCATCATTGAACTAATCGTGGTGAAATATATATATTTTTCTTGTCAAGGGAATGATTTGGCCATATCTTCTTAAAAATTGTCTCAAAATATTAAAACAGTCAAATCTAATAATCTCTATACAAAATGTCAGCCCATTGGCTGGAGACTCACCATTGGTTTAAAGGTAGCTGTGATGTCACAGGCCATTCCGGATGACATTGGACCAGGAGGCTCAAAGCTGCAATAGGAGAAAGGTGGGCAGGGGACCCAGTTACACAGCAGCAGCAAGTCATCAAGATTTTCAATTATGGAAAAGATTTCATGCAGAAAGAGAGAATTCTAAGTCTAATTTTCATATACGTGATGGCAACAGATTCTAAAGATTAAACGTATAGGGCTGCACACGATGCTGTTTTGAATAAACAGTCGCTCGCAGTCATATATTAGTGTACCAAACAAAGGGTACCCATTTAAAAGCAAAGCTAGAGTGGCGATAAGAAATTAGATTTTAATGCTGTTTCATTCTTCTACCAGAGCAACTACCTCAAGCTAATATCTCCTGAAAAAGAAAACACAGCAATTGAAAGAGTGAGTGGGCACAGAAGTCACCATATTGCTGCTGTTGCAGTCAAGCTGCAACAGCTAACTGTTTTCAAAGAAGAAGTCTTTGGCAGCAAACAAGCTGCACCATGTGTCCTGATCTCTGGATAGGTCACGATAAAAATTGAAGATGCCTGGAGCGGTTTCGGAGGACTTGAGCCCCCAAACCACACAGAGAAGGCAGACAAATCGATAAAACGGCACAGGAAGGCCACAATAACATTCTTTTGAGAATGTGGCAAAAAAAGAAATTGCAGAAGAGAGGGAAAGTCATAACAGATCAGCAAGGGTGTCAAACGCTAACGGCGCTTCTGCAAAAATGCATTATTCCTCTTCTCCTTTGTTGGCTGGAGAGCACACAAACACGATTTTCCAAAGCGCTTAATCGAATCTGTACATTCTTTCACGAAATCTCTTCATTTCCAGCTAATTGTACTGTGCCAGAGATGCTTCGCAGATGTGCGTAAGTAGAGCAGAGCCTGGTTCAATGGCATCAGCAAATAGTCATCCTCCATCGCCTCGGCATGGCTCAAACCTGATCCTTCCCCAACTGAACTGTAGTCAGAAGGACATGTGGAGGTACTGTAAGGGCCGGGATGGAGCAGCTCCCCGATATTAAATAGCTCTAAGCCAGGGGTGTCCAATTTTATCTGGAAAAGGGTTGAAGGTTTGGAGTGTTTCCAATTAGGTAGTAGAAGCTTAGAGCTGGACTGTGCTTGACACCAAGGTTAGGGAGAGGTGACCTGGGAATTATCAACCTATCTGTGATAACCTGTGCAGCTGATCCCAGAAAGCAATAGTTTTTGTTTAAGCCCAGCACCACAGCACCTGATTCAACTTTTGAACTAATCATGGTCTTCGAACAAGACCTGTACTGAGCTAAAAACAAAAACCGGCACCCACATCGTCCCTTTTTGGATAAGATTGAATACCTGTCAATGCCTATTGCTTCCCCGGATCAGGTGAACAGGTTATCACAGACAGTTTAGATGGTCTCCTCAGTGCTAACTCTCTCATCACCAATGCTCCAAACCAAAACTCTAAGGAATCCTTTTTCCACATTTTGGATGTGGTCCAACACTGACATGTGATACCAAAAAACATACTTGGCTTTGCCTCCTCCAGACTATATTCATGCCCTCTTTCTAACTCCTAATCCCCAGAGAAATATGGGGTACCTGGCTGGCACATCCAGCTAAAATCAGAGAGGTGCCCCATGGTCTGCAATAAAATTCTGCCTGTACCAGTGCAGTCTGTCCCATGGGGAAAAGGCTCAGCTGGCCATAACGTCGCGGGGGGGGGTTTCAACAGAGACTTTCACTGCTGCATCAACAGCGGCTCATCTGATGAAGCAGGAGCCTGCGGTCTGTCTGCCCCAACTGCGCAGGAACTGCAGCTGTCTGAGACGGTGACCACGGCGACAGCGGTGACCGCTCACCTGGACTGCAGCGCAGAAGCAGCCTCTGCTACCCGTGTGTCCGGTGCAGTGGGGTCGCTCCATGAACGCGGTTGGAGGCACAATTGGACATTCCAAATTAGGTTGAGAATTGGACATTCACAGCCCCGTGTTGGGCGCCAAATTATATAAAAAATATCAAAATGATAAAAAAATGTAAATAAAAAAGGAAGCAGAAGCCCTCATGGACACAGCTGCTTATCTGCACTCTGACACTGCAGCAATGGGACTCTCTCACTCATCACAATGGGTTAAATTGGGTGATATAAAAAACCTTTTTAAATGGGTTAAAAAGGTTTTTTATATTATCATGGACATTGGCTGTTTTGACCATGCTGGTCATTAAGACCTAGACCCTGAGCCGACCAGAGGAGGATGGGTTCCCCCCTTGAGTCTGGTTCCTCCGAAGGTTTCTTCCGAGTTACACCAGGGAGTTTTTCCTTGCCACTGTTGCCTTTGGCTTGCTCTTGTGGGGGGTTTAGGCTGGGTTTTGCTGTGAAGTGCATTGCGACAACTAGTTGTGAAATGCGCTATATAAATAAATATTGATTTGATTTGATTTGAAATAAGAAAAAAGGGTTTCCCAATTTAAATATGTACCCATTTCATGTGTGCCTGGCATTTCAATGTCGGTTTTAATATCCTTTTCACCCATATATCTATGAATGAATTATTGACCCACGTACTAACAGTACTCTACCTTTGTCCCTCGGAGCAGGCAATTACATTCATTTGACATATATTCTACGTTATTTACAGAACAATACATATTGCGCTTAAATATGAAAAAAATAAAAATAAACATTTAAAGACGCCATTTTCATTATGACACATTTGTCAAAGCCCTTTCTATGTCTCTACAATGTACACTGCATTTGCCCAATATATAACGACACATTTTCTCTCAAAATGCAGGATGACAAATCTCAAAATGCAGGACGGAAATGCAAACAGAAATCCTATATTAAAGAAATCCTGATTTTCTCCTCACAATCACGTTTCCCCGTGGGTTTTGTATTGCACCTTTGTTGTTTGTAGTTTTTCTCCTCGGCGGAGCAGTCTGAGAGGAAGGCTTAACAGCGGGAGTCATGTAAATAACATGTATTATAAAGCAAGGAGATAAAAGAGGCCTGTGAATCAGTAGGGAGCAACTTGTAGGCGTGTGACTAGTGACACGGCTGATGGGTCCGTAGCCCTGGGGCTGCTTCAGTGCTCTTCAGCAGACCACGAGGCTGGCATGCCTCCAGTCTCCAGCTTTGGGAATATCACTTTCACAAGCGGGTTTCATAAGACTGCGAGTGGTTTCAGACAGAACTAGCAGGCAAGTATTATTTATAACAAATAGCCTTGTTTTGCTCGAGTTACTGAGAAGAGTAATCAAGCGTAACAACCACAGTAAGCATCAGGGTGTCAGTCAACGTGAATAAAACGACAGACTGGGTTATGTAAAAGCACTCCAATAACCTAATGTGATCTCATAATGACTTTGGAAGTACAAAACAAGCACCGCAATGCTCGCTCGTTTATCCTGATAAAGGATTCTTTGTAGGAATTTCAAACAGTAATGCTTATGTAACATAAACTCTAACATAAACACTAGGATTTAAAATGCCCATACCTCTTTGCCAGAATGTATTCTTTTCCAGTTTAGTACTGAACTACTCCCATTCATGTCTGTACAACTCTCACTCGTGTCTGTACAAAGCATGAAATAAAAGGAAAGAAAATACTGTATTTTTACTGAGTTGCAATGAGCTGTTAATGTATTTATATTAAACAGGGGAAGTCTCTATGACTGTTTTCCCCTTGGATAAAATAACTTGATGGGCAGAAAGGCAATAGTAGCTAAATCAAAAGATCTGAAAGCTGTCTGATATCTGCTGCAATCAGTGATTAATCTGGAGGGGAGGGGATACATGCTGACTGTGGTAATTTAATGTCCAAAATGGCTGCCTTTCTTCTTCCAAAGATTGCGGAAAGAGAGAGGCATAATATTATCTCACTCTTCCAGTACTTCCCAATCCCATTATGAATCAATTATCATCCTGACCTTTATTCTTAAATAAAGCCCTAAAACAGAAGTCTGGAAAGTAAAATATATCTTTTGAAAGAAATATCCGATCTTATTAGATTAGACATATTTACACTGGTTTGAAAACAATGTGCGTGTTAAAAAAAAGTTAACATTAGTATTAGGAACGCGAGGCTGAAAATGTGCGCATGACATCATATCTTTCATGGGTTTGGCTTCCACTGGGCATGTGCAGGAAAGGCAGTGTGTCAGGAACACGGGAGATATGGCTCTGGCACCCAGATAACGGGGGCATCAGCAGCTATTTTCAGTGTCACTGAGGTTGACACACACAATAACAACTGACTCACGTCCTAATGCTTCAACATATGTTAAATTCTGAAGGAAATTAATACTATGTTGTATAAATAACAAGACAGGCAATAATAAATGCGCTGCTTATTAAACAATTCTCCTAACCCTCATATTATTTTCCCGGTGAATTTGACCCAATTCTTTAAAAAGGTTAACCATATTTTTTCATCTTGACACTATATTTTTCCTAATTTGTTGGGGTCAAATAGTAAACACGCAATGAACATAATGCTATATTTAAAAATGTCCTGTACGACTTGTGTTGCGTGTCATCTGTGGGGTAGCTGACCAACAACTAAAGGTGACACAGAAAGTGCAATCATTTTTCTATTAAAATCTTTTGTGTCAGCTTTTGGGGTCAATTTGACCCCCAAACATAAAAGGCGTCATAAAATGTGAACACAATTTGAGAGTTAAGTACACAACTCTCTACATGCACGTTCAGGGACAAACCTAACACTTTGCCATATCACTGTCTGAAATAAACGTTGAGGGGTCCAAAACCTATGCATGAGCTACAGCCTTTTATCGATCATATGGACACAGGCCATAGAGAGTGCAGCCCTGAATTGCTCTGATGTGTGTACAAATTCAATATTGATTCATTCAAGCTCTGTTTGACAGAATTTATAAAAAAAATGTTAATAGCCAAATACAAGAGTATCACCCAGTAAATGGCATTACATTCAAATATTGACATATACTCTTCGTAAATGTGGAAACGCAGCCAACAACACCAGGCCCTTCACTTATAAACGACATCTACAATGATAACTTTTGGCATCTGAGGCTAACTCCTGAAACGAGATGTTCATTCACAAGGAGAATGTAGGATGATGTGCTGTGACACCCATAGAGATGCTGGTAGTGTGGAGGCGGTGGTGTGCTTGGCTCTGCTGTTGAGTTGGGTATCTCCTGAGGCTCAGTCACTTACATGCAGGGTGCCAAGTGAGACGGAAACAGACTAAGGCACAATGTTAACCAGTCACTTTCAGTCTCCCGTGAAAGGGACATTTCAACCACTATTGACTTCCCAATCACCCGTGACTTCATTTGTTGGTGTACATGTTAAAAGGGGCCCGCGTGTGTATACCACAGACTGTAGGTTATGTTGCCTGAGAATACTGGGTGTGGATTTATTGCCTTGGCAGGAACTTTGCGCTGCTGTGACTTTTAATATTTTAATCGTTTATGAAATTCCTCTGCGAAAAGCAGAATATTCCAATGGGAAAATTTTCTTCAACAAACTTCAAATTAGAGCAACGTATACATTCTATGCTCTACTGGAAGCACCTTCAGGCTTGTCAACATAGGATATTGTTCTTAATTTTTTTGGTTTCTTATGAGTGTATACTTATAAGATGATTTATATGGTTCACTTACAAATTTTAAATGGAGCCTCAGCTCTCAGTTCTTAACCTGTTTATAAACTGTGACAATTAAATCTGCGTCATATGTGCCTGTTTATTTCATAGATTGTATTCACAGTGCTCCTTCAGCAGGCAGATTGATGAATGAGAAAATGCCAAATAAAATAGTGTTTTGACATGTTCAGATTTGGTGCAGCAGTGGTTAGGGCAAATGGGGAACAGGTGCAAACTTATACATAAAGCCTTGTAAATTTATGAAATACTTAAAAAGTAAAGCCATCGACGTTCTGCCAGACAAGGGCTCCCACTGAGCAAGTAAGAATAAATGATAAAGTTTGTAAGGAAATGAAAAAATATTGAATGAAGGAGGGAGACAAGAAAGGTAATGAGAAGAGAAGTGCAGCTGAGGAAAGGGAAGAAGAGTTGAGGTCTTATAAACAACGTGTACACAGAAGTTACACAGACGTGTACATTTTAAGCTTTAAACATTATAATCAGGGCATGCAATTAACTTTTTCATACACTGAATTCTGAAAATCACCATCCATATTCTACATTTTACCAGTGACATTACCTTTTGCAATATAACACAACCTGGTTAACTGCCAAAGTGGCTGCTAGAGTATAAAAACTTTCCAGACACAATCAAAATGTTACCAGCATTTGGCCGGTGGCGGGTGTTAATTTCACACCCTGATTATAATCGTGGAAAAGGATTGAACTCAGGTAAATGCTTTTACAGGAAGCTGGTACTCACTGTATTGAAATGAAATCCTTCAGATGCTCAGTAACTCCCAGCAGTTTGCAGTAGTTTATGGAGTAAGTCACATTGGTCAGCGTGATCTTCTTCTTGTAGGTCTTTCCCACTTCAAAGTCCTGTAACACAGAGAAACATTTTTGAAAATGTTCACCGTTAAGTGCCACTTAACCTTTGCATATGCTCGTGCTAATACTAAATGGAAATAAACACAGCGATTTTCTTCCAATAAATTACCATCAACATTTTTTCTTCAATGTTATTGTACACTGGTGAGTGATTTCCATTAACATCACAAGGTGGATGTAATAACCATACAGCAACAGCTGAGAGGAGCAGCATTAGCAGAGAAGAAATCCTTAAAGCAGCATTAGCACTTACCCGGTGTAAGCCTAATTGTTTTTTTATTTCCCAAAGAATAATTAATGTGACTCACTGCTTTATTTTTCCACACAGACAGACCCAACAGGCAAAGACACCCCTCTGATCTACAGTACCTTGAAATGAATGAATTCTGGTCTGCTGACAAAAGGGCATCCCTTGAACTCTTTTCCCTGCATTGCTTTCCTCCTGAGCAGTGCACTGAGGCGTTTGCCCTGTGTCAGGGTAAACCCCTCCTGCACTGTCGTACACATGGAGACTTCATCGTCTTGGAGATCCTGGTAAATATAACAGAGGAAGAAGCAGATAAGCTGTCCGCACTGTGAAGGACTCACTAAAACAATATTTAAAAAAAAAGACATTTCATTGAAAATACAACAATCCGCATAATTTAATTTGCATAATTGAAATGCAAATATGCCACTGCTTTGCCTAAACACAGATCATCTACACGTACTGGTACCTGAAGAGTCAGTTTCTTTGAGACTTAACTGGAGCAGGAACCCAGATTTTAAATGTAGAGAAACTTCTAAATTGTTTGCCACATCAGTTTTTCCCCCCCTGAAAAACTCAGACATTTAAGGAACACACTGATTTACAACCACATACACTCAGACTGAAATGTTGTCCTAATTCTTTTCAAGCTGAAAGAAAATATAGATTTTAATGTTTCTTTACAATATGTACTAGGCTGAGAAGTACTGTAAGTCTGTATATTCTGTGTATCGAATTACATTCGCAAGGTGAACCTACATTTCATGCACCACGATGCATGCATTATATGTATATACATATGCAATTTCGACAAAGATGACAAAATGAAACATGGCAGATCCCAGTTTCATTATTGGTGCAGAAATAACACAATTATAGATATTAATAAAGTATATTGGACGGTATTGGACATAGTGCCTTGATGTGTTCTCAATGCTTAATATTATAAATCACAATTAATTGCTAATTCAAGTGATACCTAATTATACAGAATTTACAGGTTGTGAACCTAACATTTTTCCCCCTAAGAATAATTATACTGAGCACTCCACCAGAGGAGATTATTAAGACAGGACTGGTAGCCATTTGCCTGAGAGCGACATATTTACGACAAGTGCGTGACCTTTAAGAATGAAAAATATGTTAATACAGACACGTGAAGAGATTGTGTGGACACAGGTAGTCAAGGAACAGATTGGGTTGAATAGCACAGTTTATAATAACATTATCCTAGCATAGCACTGCTCTACCCTGCAGGAGCAAAGCATTTAGAAAATGAGATTTAATGACACAGGATGCATTTGCCACCCACATTTACACTTCATGAGGGAACATTTCTTAAGCTCTAATTTTCTATCATGTCTCTGGTCATCTCTGGTTATTTGGCCTGAATTACTCTGAAATAAAAGGCTCAACCAAAGCTTGTCATGCCAAACCTATGTTTCCGCAGTGTAAGACTACAGCCAATATTATAATGCTATATATGTACTGTAGTCGATAGTTCTGTACTGTAAGCACTTAGTTCTTGTTTAATGACACCGTTTAATGAACGGTCCATGTAACCCTATTCACTGTGGCTTAATGTCAGAAAATGATTTCCTGAGCTAAATGTTTGAGCCAGAGTTTTCTGCATGGCTTCTCCCATAAAGAAATAGCCGAGCTGAATGTCATTTTCTACTCTGAGTTTCAGGAATACCAGCAAACCAGAAGTGATATCTGTCTTCACAGATCTAAGGAAGTAGGGGAGAGGAGAGACAACCCACTGCGGCATTGCTCGTGGAAGACTTGCGTTCCGGGGCCTATCCCGACAGCCCACATGAACCTGGTCACCACGGGCATGGCTGCCTGCCTCCTGTTTAGCGCTTAAATCAGGAAGCAAAGCTGGGATCTGCTAACCTGGTCCCGGCGAGCTGAGCAGTCTTTTGATTTCTGTTTTCACCCTAAAATCAGCAATCAATTCAGACCCAAGTAACCAAGGTAACTGAACTCAACTGATTTAGTTATTCAATAAAGTAACAAAAAAAACACTTCTACAGGACCAGGGCTTTAGACCCAATGCAATAAAATATTTACGAATATTTACACACAAATTACATTCTTTTATTTAAAAAATGTAGGATATTTTCATGTTGAAGAAGTCATAGGACAATTTTATTGAGCATACCCATACTGCACTTTGGGGGGGGGTGGGGGGGACTTTACTGTAAGTTACCTTCAGTTTTAAACAATGTATTGCAGACCTCTGATCTGAACAGATTTCAGAGTGGCTTTTTGCAGGACACCTACCGAAAAGACAAGAGATGTAAGCAATTTCACTCTGCGCCACTCTGTACCTTGTATTCTCTGTGTTTCAGGTCCCATAACCCTATGAATTCAGGCAGCGCTAGGCAATCTTCCTCTTCCTTTTCCTCCTCATCCTCGCTCCTGAGATTCCCCGCGCCAGGGGAGGAGGCATCATCGCTGCTTTGACCGTCCTCATCCTCGTCTGACACGGGGGACGGAGTGCGCCAGTCCTTCAGTCACAGACAAAACACAAAGACTTGGGAGTAATATTGAGAAACCAGTCTCACGAGCAGAGATGTATACTGAGAAATGATCTTATTCATATTTCACCCAGTCACGGCGCTCTTGAGAACAATGACTGTACATATTATTTTTGGTTCTTTCACTCACAGGTCTCAGTCTCTCTGGCTTTGGGGGCGCTCGTTCTGCATCTTGTATTAAGGTCTCTGCAGAGGTATCCAGTCCTGATGTCTTTTTAAGTCTTGGTGGAGTTGGTGGACAAAGTAGAGAATGAGGTTTCTTGTGTTTTTCGTGTAAGGTGTCCTCCTGTGATACCCGGGAGATTATTTCAACTTTTTTCGATTTCTGCTGCTCCACAGACAATCTAAAAAGAAAGTAAAGAAAGTGAGATAAGTAAACATAATCATATTTAACTCTTACCCTGACTAACTGACTGAACTCTGAACTCCTAGACTGCATAAGCAATTTGGTTTTAAGAAGTAAAGCATTCAGCACACTGAATCTTGTGCACCCATAAAATCCTCTCTAATGAAACACAACAAACTCTCAGTTTGGTCTTCTGTAAATATCAAGAGCAGGGTCAGTGTTTGGGCGTTGGCAGCTCAGGTGAAGATGAATAGAAAAACTCAAACTAGCTCTAAAAAAATTCTAACTAGCTAGTTTGTGTAAAAAGCGAGCCTGTCAGCCTGATTTGAGATAGTCAGATCACTCTCATTCTCAAACTCACTCCAATAACTGAAACACAGTTTATCCAACACTCGATCGCTGATCTGACCGCAGGCTCACTCCCAAACACTACACACGAAGGCAAAGAGAAAGAGCAATATGATTACCTAAATGTACATATAACTATTTAAATTCTCAAAAGCCTTTAACATCTGTTGTTTGAACCACTTTGTGCATGTATATAAAGTAAAACCTAAACCTTACAGTCAACATGCTATAATATAAATTATAGTTATATAATGCTCAATATTTATATAACTGCTAAAACACTGCCTGCTTTCCGTCATGGTCTGAAGACACGCCTCTTCAGACTCCACCTTGACTGACTTACCAATCTAGTACCATTTTCACATAGCGACTGTTTTTTGCTTGTTTCCTGTTCCTTAATTCAGATTTTATAGTTTACTTACTGTGTGTACTATACTCAATGTTCATGGCTATGGATAGCTGCCTGTGTTATGATGAGAAATGTGCTTTGTCTGACCTGTTGTAGTTGCTTCAATGACTTTCGGTATTGGTTCGTCGCTTTGGATAAAAGCGTCTGCCAAATGAACGTAATGTAATAAATTAATTTGGTCCTGCGCACTTATTCAGCTGCAAACTGGCTAACGGCTTTATTATAGTCCACTTCAATCAATTTTGGATGGAAATTAAAACAAGAGCAGAGAGTTCCTCCTGGGACAGTGCTGGTCATAGAAAGTTTTTTAATTAAGGACAACTGCACACGGGGAAGGTTATTCAGCTTTTCTGTCACAGCACAGCTGCCTCAAAAAAAATATTACACACTTCAAATAAGTACGCAGATAACTGGATATGGGCAGTATGCATTTACAGTCTCATTACGCCCTGCCCTCAACAAGAAAACATTGTCTGATTTCATTAAAATGGAATTTAGTCTTAAACAGGTTTAATAATAAGCATTATTATTATTACTTCTACTACTACTACTACTACTACTAATAATAATAATAATAATAGCAATAATCATTATAATTATAAGAATAATAATTATTATAACAATTTCAAAAAGCATTCACATTGACCCACAACTCTCCACTCCCCAGTGAATTTGGCATTCATCAGAGCTCTTGAAGGGGGTGGTTTTGTCGGTTATTTTCTTTGTGCAGGACAGCGAACTCATTTTAAAAACAGGATTTTCCTGTGACAGGAGGGGCACGGACGCTGAAACATACTCTTTCTTTTTCTGGGAATCCTGCAGTCGTTTCTGCTGGTGCTTGTGTCTGACGACGTTTCTGTCCTCCGCCCGCTGCACCTCCGTCGTTCGCGCCTCCCCCTCCTCCTCCTCCTGCCGTAATAGATAGGCCTTGTCTCTCGCCTGCTTGGCACGCAGCTTCTCCTGAAACCACAGGGTGTCACTTTGAGAGCTGGGAAAATGTTACTGCATCACGGAGCCTTTGGTTGCCAGATTTACATGCGTAGTAACGAGGCACGTGTTACTAGCATAATTTCAAAGGGACGCTATCTACACGACCTTTTCTGAATGTGTAATTCTGTCCACAAATGGGAGAGATACAGCACATTGTCGACATGCACTTAAAGAGGCAAATTAATTTCAACTGTTCTCATCTGTCACAAATCCTTGTATGAAAAGAACCTCTTTAAATTCCCTCCAGTTAACGGGAGCCATTGTTATTTACATAACATAACATCCTGCTATCATAGTGAGGACTGAGAAACCATGGGTCCCCACTGTAAAGCATATTGTGAGAGTATTAGGCGCACTGCAGAGCTCAACAGGGTCCATTAGCACTTGACAGAGATTAGAGAATCCAGCCACATTCATATGGTGGTAGAGGAGAGTTTCCCCCTCATCATTGTAAAGCACTTTGAGTCACCGGTTGGTGAGAAAGGTGCTATATAAATGCAAGGCATTACAAGGCATTATATAAATACAGCACAAACATAATTTCCTCGAGTGATGTCATTGGATAGTTTGTTCCATGACCTCTGAAGGCTGCTGGTTGGGAGGGCCTATCCATTCATAACAATTCTAATACAGTTGAAGTTGGAAGTTTACATACACTTAGGTTGAAGTCATTAAAACTCATTTTTAACCACTCCACAGATTTCATGTGCATGACACAAGTAATTTTTCCAACAATTGTTTATAGACAGATTATTTCATTTTTAATTCACTATATCACAATTGCAGTGGGTCAGACGTTTACATACACTAAGTTGACTGCCTTTAAATCTTTTATATTTGGTCGCATTGAAAACAACCCTTAAAGTGATCCATCCATATCTACTGCATATCTGGCAGCAGAGTGATGGTTTGAGGCTTGTTTGATACCTCAGACCCTTGATGACTTACAGCCATTTTACCAATCATGTATTCCATACTGTTCCAGCATAATTTACAGCTAAATCTAGTCCCACCCCCCAATTTCCATAGAGATCCATTCAAATGTAGAGACGTTATAGTATCGCTTGTAAGAGAAAATAAGATATCAAGAGTCTTTTGATGTTGTTGGGTCACAGACATCAGGAAGTCATGGCATGCAAAGGATATGCGACCAAATATTAAAAGTTTAAAGGCACAGTCAACTTAGTGTATGTAAACTTCTGACCCACTGGAATTGTGATATAGTGAATTAAAAGTGAAATTATCTGTCTCTGAACAATTGTTGGAAAAATTACTTGTGTCATGCACAAAGTAGATTTCCTAACTGACTTGCCAACACTATAGTTTGCTAACATGAAATCTGTGGAGTGGTTAAAAATTAGTTTTAATAACTTCAACCTAAGTGTATGTAAACTTCCGAATTCAACTGTATTTTCAAATATGAGACTTATGTTAAGTTGCTTAAGTTAGACAACTAACATGTGAACCCTGATTTTGGCTGTGTGACGCTCAAATAAAAAGAAATAAAAAGACTCAGGTACAGCCAAGCCAAAAGATAACAGCTTTATGAGATTAAAATGTTTTTTAATTGACAATTCTGCCATGATGCCAAAAATGTAATTAAAAATATTTACTAAAGACATTAAAATTAAAATGTATGTATCAAATTAGAACTTGACACATAAAACTCTTAAGACGACTTTTGATACCATAAAAATACCCAACCTAGATATCATTGGTCTTAGCAATGTCAGAAGAAAAGTTTCCATGAATAACAAGTAAAAATATATTTTAAAAAACCACATTAGTCAAAATAGAAGACTCCTCACAGGGATTGTCTGATAACACACTTTCATATGAAATTATGAGTTATAAGACTTTTAATTACTGAAATTAGCATCTGCAATTTAAAGTAAATTCAACTGATATACATCTGTATGAGTGGTGCAATTAAATACCCCTAATTGAGATCGGGCCATAGTGCATCAAACTGTCCACACACTTTAAAAACAAACGACAAACCCTCCAAGGGGATGCCCTCTGTTATACATGGCAGGTGATTGTACTGGACTTCAGAGCCGTTGGAAATGGGCTGGTGAGGTCAGAGGGCTCATATCACCAGTAGGCCGAATCTCAGGTTCTCTTACTGTACCTGTCTGGCTGTGATACTGGACTTCAGAGCCGTTGGAAATGGGCTGGTGAGGTCAGAGGGCTCATATCACCAGTAGGCCGAATCTCAGGTTCTCTTACTGTACCTGTCTGGCTGTGATACTGGACTTCAGAGCCGTTGGAAATGGGCTGGTGATGAGGTCAGAGGGCTCATATCACCAGTAGGCCGAATCTCAGGTTCTCTTACTGTACCTGTCTGGCTGTGATACTGGACTTCAGAGCCGTTGGAAATGGGCTGGTGATGAGGTCAGAGGGCTCATATCACCAGTAGGCCGAATCTCAGGTTCTCTTACTGTACCTGTCTGGCTGTGATACTGGACTTCAGAGCCGTTGGAAATGGGCTGGTGATGAGGTCAGAGGGCTCATATCACCAGTAGGCCGAATCTCATGTTCTCTTACTGTACCTGTCTGGCTGTGATACTGGACTTCAGAGCCGTTGGAAATGGGCTGGTGATGAGGTCAGAGGGCTCATATCACCAGTAGGCCGAATCTCAGGTTCTCTTACTGTACCTGTCTGGCTGTGATACTGGACTTCAGAGCCGTTGGAAATGGGCTGGTGATGAGGTCAGAGGGCTCATATCACCAGTAGGCCGAATCTCAGGTTCTCTTACTGTACCTGTCTGGCTGTGATACTGGACTTCAGAGCCGTTGGAAATGGGCTGGTGATGAGGTCAGAGGGCTCATATCACCAGTAGGCCGAATCTCATGTTCTCTTACTGTACCTGTCTGGCTGTGATACTGGACTTCAGAGCCGTTGGAAATGGGCTGGTGATGAGGTCAGAGGGCTCATATCACCAGTAGGCCGAATCTCAGGTTCTCTTACTGTACCTGTGTGGCTGAGATACTGGACTTCAGCGAGAGCACTGCTTGCATCCTTCTGTCCATCGTCTCTCGACTCTGCAGCTCCTTCTCAGCCTCTTTCTGACGGATTCTACGGTCGAGGTTAGCAGCGATTAGCCTCAATCACATTGGGTAACGGTGTCACACACGGGACATACTGTACATGCATGGCTGCGTGACTCCTCTGTGGTGTGGAGGGTCTAAAAGCTTGCCTAACAGCTTGTTTCAGAACCGCAGTGCAGTGCAGTGTTTTATGGGCTGGACTGGATTATCTTAGTGTGACAACGAGAGGTCAGGTCTGCCCCTTGGGTCTTTTACTCACAGGGAGAGAAAAGAGTACAGCTGCTGACATGCTAAGACTGTAATTACGGGCCGGTCAAAGTTTTCACTTAATCTGGCCCTAAACCACTGAAGGCAAAGGATGAGAGTCTACTCCCGCTTGCCTTAAACGATGAAATGCCCCGTTTAACACGTAGGTCACAGTTGTTTCTTGAATGGAAGCATTTAGATTTAGTGTGTCTGAGCCTCGGTGCGACATAGAAAACCCACTTGATCCCATTCCATTGATCCGCTGCGGCGCAATACGCTATTGACTTATAGGGCCTGAGAAATCACACGGTCTTAAGGGCTGAGATTGATTTACCCCGCCATAAAATAAAAAGGTTTTTCAAACAAATCTTTAAAGGACTAGCTTACATCTAGAATTACCCATTCCTGGGTTTTTAAAAGTATATAATATTATTATTTCAGTTTTAGTGTAATGTTTTCGATTTTGTGGATGAAGTATATTTTAGATGATTTTTACTTTCGATATTATGTAAGTTTCTGATTACCTGTCCGTTTTCAATGGCTCATATTAGGGCATTAGGGGTTTGTGGTCTACAGCAAGCAAATTCACTTCAAGTAACACCAGAGCTGCTTGCACAATGACATTATGCCTCCAGAGGTTGTAGCATCTCTACGTTACCCTATTTTCTTCAAACATTATGTTTAATCTTGTCTTCGGTTGAAACTATTTTCTATGACACATGCAACCTGAGAGACCCCTGTGTTCAAGGAAGGAAGTACCAGCACAATATAAACTGATATTCATGCTTATAATTGTGAATAAACACTGTGAAATTAATCTACTCGTACGCATAGCCTCGTCATGCAGCACACGGAGCAGATACTCATTAAAACAATACTCTGGGAGTAAAAGAGGCATTTCCTCTGGTTCCACCACACAAATGCCCCTGCTTACCCTCTGACACAGTTCAGCTCTGCTCTGTGTGATGAATTGCGCTGTTACCTGCTCACGGTCTCCTTGAAGTACACAGAAGCTCTCTGATGGCTGACCTGAGCCTCCTCTGCGGCCTTAAGACTGTGTTCCTCCTTCGCCCTCACAAGGTCCCTCTGCTTCCTGCAACCAAAACGCCCAACGGTACCAGCAACCAGCAGCGATATGCCAGTGTTCTGCCAGATTTCATTTTGCTACTCTACCATATGCACAGCTGATGCATTCAGTTCGTTCACGCATACGGTACAGTTCTGCGCTCAGCATAGCATCTCATTCACGAGACTCAAATTTAGCTGGTTACTGGTTTTGCAGTTTTCAAAAGCAATGATATTTTTTAGAGAAATCTGGTGCACTTCTTTTGAACACGAGGTGATGCCACGTATTATTAGTAGGTCCCGGGCGATAAACCATATCGGCGATTATCAAAAGTGCAATCAGGATCTTTCTTTCTTTTCTGTGATCACACGGAAGCTGCAAGACCTTGCTGCTGAGTGGATGTCAAGTGGTATTGTTTTTTTCCCCCCCGGAAGCATTTCATGTGGTCTCTGGGTTTACTACCACATCAGGAATGATTAAAGAGGAAAAAAAAGGAAAGAAATCCGATACGCCATATGGCGGCCATGGCCCTAAGTATTACACGTTAAGTATAAAACTCTGGCAGGTGGCCGTTTACCTTCTCTCCAACTGTCTCCTAAGCCGAACTCGCCTGGCAACAGCGTCCTCCTGCTCCAGCCGGCAGGCTGCTCTGTGCGCCCGATTGGCCTCTAAGACCTGCTCCTCCTGCTCCACCTCCTGCCGCAGCGGAGAGAAACGGCCCTTTTCCACCTCCACCTGACACAGCTCCAGCCTGGGCGGATCAGGGATAATGCAAAGGACTGACATCAGCTACTCACAGAAGCCACGAGTAGACTTCAGAACGCACTGGACAACAGTTTTGTATCAAAAATTAAGAATACAAAATGAAGTTGAAGTAGATGGTTAAATGTGTCTGGAGCCATTTTTGCATTTTGGATGTGTTTGGACGGAATATGTTAGCATTCACACACTGAAATATACAGTAAAAGCATACACTTGTGGTTTGTTATGGCATGAGACTGGAGAAAACATATTTCTTCAGAACCTTCAAAACATTACATTTTTTGAAAGCTTCCTGCTGGTCATATAGTATATGAATGTATAAAAGCAAAAAAATTTTTTTCCCTGCATTGTTATACTGAATTGCAGTATTTATTTGTTTTATATTTACAAATATTTACTATTTATGTTTACCGCATCATAATGTTTATTACATACAGTATATGCGCACTGATATAAGTTATGAATTGATTCTAAGGTTTGAAGGCAGGTAACTGAATTTAGAGAATGGTATAAAAAAAGCTCTCAGCCTTGAGCGGGTATGTAGATTAATAATGCATTTTGTGATCTTTGTGATCTCATCGTTCCTGAAATATGCATCAACAAACAAAAAAATCGCAGAACTAGCCAGTTTCACGTTGCACTGCAACATAACATTTGTGCAACTGTGGACTCAGGGAAAGGAGCAACGTTGCCACGTTAGGCTGGCAGCCTCTACTGTACGTGTGAGTGTGTGTGTGTGCGTGTGTGTGACTCACTCGTGCGCCTTCAGTTCCTGGGCGATGTGTGACTCCAGCTCCTCCTCTGCATGAAGCTCTGCACACAGCCGCTTGTGTTGGGCCCGCAGGCGGAACACTGCTGCACTGTGGGAACCGTATGGAGAGAGAGAGAGAGAGAGAGAGAGAGAGAGAGAGAGAGAGAGAGAGAGGGAAAACAGATCAATATCTTAACTCGGGAGAAAACGGGGAGTGATCGGAATGCCTGCAAGCTGGAGGCTGTGGTTTCAAAGGCCTTTGCTCCACCTGAGTGATCTCAACCAGTTACCTCAGCTTATCACGATTGGCTTGATCACGGCCAAGGTTTTTATCATTGTGCTGCTCATACTGACTAAAACAAACAGCAATTCTAGTCATTTAATCCTGTTTTCCCACTGAAAACTGAGACGTTCTTCAGTAAACCTCAGTAGTTTACTGCCTCTCAATTGATGCCATGTTACTGACCTTCTTCAAGGTCAAAAGGGTTTTAATAAACTCTGACAAAAAGAAGAAATATCTGGGATGTTGGACTACTAAAAACAGGAAAAACACTTAGGAAATATTTTAGATTTTCTTTCATAGCAAAACAAGTTCATGGAATACATGCTAGTGATGTATAATCTAGGCCAGTGCTTGCCGAACTCAGTCCTGGGGGACCTCACGTATGCAGGTTTTCTATTCCAGCCAATCTCTAGATCAATTAAAGTAGTTGAAAACGGGTGTTAAAGTGCTTTTAGAACATTTTCCTGAACATTGCTTGCAGGTCTTTCTCATTGATTTTGTTTCAGATGTTGGGATCTCGCATATTTTAACCAGTCAGTATACCATTTAAACAATTTAAAAATGCAACCTCTTTCTAAAGGAATCATTTGCCACGTTACAGAGAATGAAAGCGGTTGATGTGACTGATGAAAGGTCCTGTGACATTATTCTTCATGGCATAGCCTTTCAGAACTAATGTGGTGTAAAAGAGCGAATCCTTCAATAGACATTAAAGTGTCTTTTAATGAACAAGTGACCCAGCTCATTACAATTCAAGAGTTGCAGTTGTGGTTTTTTCTTTATCCTTTATTTTACCAGTTGAGCCCCACTGAGATATCCATCTCTTCTTCAAGGGAGCCCTGGCCAATAGAAAGATTGGAATGACAACCAGCATACACTCCAAGCACGAGTTTGGGGACCACTGATCAAGGCCCCTGTGCCACCCTGGCCCCATGCCCCATTCCCCCTCTCTCCTTCAGATGAGACGCTGTGCTTGATGTTACACTGAGTTGCCCTCGGAGAATGGAGAGCAGAGGGAGGAATGTGAAGCGTTAAATCTGGGGACGTAGTTCAACACTGTCAATCAGCACCGTTATCTTGGGAGAAAAGCTACACGCTCAGAAAAAAAGTACAAAAGAAGGGCCTAAAAAGGTACAAACGCTTGTGACTGGGGTGGTACACTATAGGTACATAAAACTGTACTCCTAGCCAGTAACACATAATTCATTTGTACCTTTTTTTGCTTGTAAAACATACTTATTAGTACCCAAATATAACATTATTGTATTTCCAGGGTAAATCTTTTGCTTAAAGAACATAAATGTAGCATCATTGTACCTTTATTTCTGAGAGTGTATAATTCACTGCTGTGACTATGCTGCAGTTTAAGACGTTTTAAATTGGCATTTGAGAATAAGGCTACTATACGTGTGCCATGCACCAGTATGGAAAATACTTTACTGACTCAGCGAAAGCTGGATATCCTAAATATTCTCCTGAAAGTTGAGAGTCAAGCACTCACGGCCTGTCTTCCTCGTCCACTGGAACCACACCTTGACCCCTTGTTAGTTTTAAACCTGTTGACCTACGTGTTGTCAGCCTCCTTCTGCTGCCCGATGTCTCTCTCCACCTTGTCCCTCCGCATCTCCAGCTCGGTGATGCTCAGCCGACACGCCTTCAACTCCTCCCTACAAAACACAGATCCAAAGGACCGCCATGCAAGCGCAACCATTACTGACAGAGAACAAGTAGTGTTCCAACAGCAATTTCTGTATTAAAGCATGATTAGTCATTTTGAGTCCACCTCTTCTAAATATAATTTGTTATGTTTGTCCATTTGTACAGATGACCCACCCCGCCCCCAGATAAAAAGCAATAGAATCAGCATTTCACTACATTCTTCATTTGAATCATCACTTTAAAATAGTGCAGACATGCAAATGCTTGTATTACCACAGATGTCACAGACACCCACATTTCATGTGGTTTTGGAAATTTCTGCCTCTCCCGAGAGTTCGCACTAAAATTGCTCCCCGTTGCGCCGGCTGGGAACAGATGCAGGTGTGATGGAGTGGAGAAAACAGCAGCCTTTGCACACAAAGATTTCTCGTTCCCAGCGATAGATCAGCTCGTGCCAGCCTAATGCGTGTTCTCCCTGCCACTTAATGAACTGCAACACAGCAATCTGCTACGAGGCAGCTTAAAAAAAAAAAAGCCACAGCTAAGGGAAATATGTTATTTTATTTTTTTTTGTCACGTTTGAGGAAATGTCTTTTCTTTTTAACGTTGTGATCTAGATATTGCTGTGATTATGGTACTCAATCGTGGGGATTTGCAGAAGATAATTTGGGCGATGATCAGAAAAACACAGAAAATGGACAGATTGACCATGATAGGGTATCATTATAGCCTCTCTTTATTTTTTTTTCCTTGCTGAAATTCATCGTGTCATTTTTTGGCACGCTATTACATCTCTATAGCTGCCGGTGCAGGGCTTGCGGGGGTAAGAGGGAAGATAAAAAAAGCCAAATCTGAAAATATTTTGTCACATGCTAATCTTTTTGGTGAAAGAAAAGGCTTAAAATAGATGGACCTGCTGGTGAGGAAATGTTCCTTCTGGTCTCGGGGTAACACTGACAGGAAAGGGCCAATCACTGACAGGGGCCAGACCTGGCTTTGAGGACATCGTGCTCCTTCTGTTTGTAGAACGAGTCCCAGCTGGTCCAGGTTTCTTCTCAGCTTGAATATCCGCGCTCTCTCAGCATAGCTCTTCTTACTGCTGTCTGGTGCAAGATCAGCCTCCATCTCATCGCTTTCCAGACACAAGGCATGAAAAAACACGATAAAGCAGGAGTGCCAGTTACCTGCACGCGGTGACAGAAGAAATCCACTTCTCGAGATCAGGGAATCTGATTGGTCAGTTTCAACCACTGGTTCAAATAACTGGCCTCATTGTCTTCCTAAAACATGACTCTTTGCAATCATTGTGTGGTTATGTTTGCTTTGTGATTACTTCGTAGGTACCTGTGTGCTTAATGCTGAATGGCAATATATAATATATTTAAGACAACACTGAAAAGGAAGCAATTCTGTGTTCTGGATGAATTTTGGAAAATTTGTGAAACCTTAGAAAATTTGGTATGAAATCAACTGAACTTTGCCAATACTCAATCAAGTTAGCACATACATTTATCATGTTGACATAACAACTGAGTATAATAACTGATTTCTGAGATACATGGGGTTAATGAAGTAGTTATCGTCTGTTCTGTAATCATGCTACTATCCTACTCAAGGTTCATTAATTTATCTCTGCATTTTGATCACAATGTGTAAGTCATGGTTTTATAATAAAGCTCATCCTCCACCTATTAAGGACTTTTCAGAATAAATGACCATTTTTCCCATTTTAATTTATGGCAGGATGATTAACACAGCAAATGAACCCTAAACTTCTAATTCATATTTAAATATAGTACTATATATTATCTCAGGAAGAAATTCAGCAATTTCACATAGAAATACTAACCAACTTGTGGAAGAATCAGATTCTGTGAACTCATCTTCAGTATTTGAAAACGATGTATTTTCCTCTCTGAACCCCTCCTCTCCAGGCTCCTCATCTTGAATGAAATTAAAATCGTATTACTAGAACGCTACTGAGTTTTGACTCCCAAAATGACTTTAAAATCCATCTCTTCTTGAAACAGTGAAAGTCAAAATTTTAATGCAATGTTGTTAAAAAAATAAATAAAATGAAACTGTACCATTGAAGCAATGACAAAAAAAAGACAATAAGTACAAAACGTATTGTATTTGATGCATCTTTGAACAAACAGGAAAAGCATAACATTTTGACAACATAACCCCCGCCCCCCCAAAATTAAAATATGTACAATATGTAGCCATGAGCACATGAGGTAGTACACTACATGTACTATAACAGTCAATTCTGGATTATCTAGGCATAGATTTGTTTTTAACTACCTACTGTAAATGTGCATACTTTATGCCAGTTTAAAAATGGTCACTCCAGCATTACTTGCACTACTGGAGCATTGACCGTTATTTCCCACTGTCACTAGGATGTAAACATTCACTTTCAATTTTGTTTACTATTCTGGATGGGCTAGTGCCCATTAATAATAATATAACTTTCCTTGAGGCTTCTTTGTGTCTTACCACTGCAGTTTGCTGAGAGCCATTGTGTGCCACTTTCATGAGACAGTGCCTAGAACGAATTACTCTGTTTTATTAAAAACCATAATTTTTTGTGTGTAACACCTACATGTTGTACTTTCATACAAACTTGAACCCCCATATTACGCTACTAAAATCTGAAAGTGATGTACTGATCATTTTCATGACAATTACATCTTTCAGGACAACATACATGATTTTTAAAATGACTAATCCCTTTATTCCTATATATTGCAGTTGTGTGGTTCTCCTTGTAGTGTAGTAAGTTAGTGTGATGTTCTAACTACTGAGCTCTAGCTAACTAATTTCCTTGATTATTCCTTTTAACACTGCCAGTTTCTTTGCACTTACTCTGCTCCTCTAGTAAGTTAGCCTATCAGTATGGGTGCATATTATATCTGTGCAAGATAACTTAATATTTTATTCTCTGGTGGTGCATACAGCATTTACAACTACATTAGTGTCACCCGTTTAAGAAAGAGAAGTATTTATTTACCCCCGGTTTCCTCGTCTGTCCAATTATTCGGGGGTGCATTTTCAGCAGCTAAGGGTGACGCTTCTTCGGGACTCTCCGAAATGTTCATTTTGAGCTGTTGCATTTGAGGGGAACAGGTAGTAGAAACTCTTTTAACTTTTACTTTCAAGGTAAATTAGCATAACTAATAACGTTACAGACATTTTAGCTAACGTTAACGTTACCTAGTGCTCAGTATAGTTAACGTTAACTACGGTAGCTAACAGTTAACATTAAATTCTAACGTTAGGTAACGTTAGGCCAAATTATAACAGTTTTGGCTACGGAGAGGCCTCTCGGAAAACATATAAAACGTAGCGAATAAATTGCCTGCTAAAAAGCCATGCCAACCAACATTAGCTAGCTACACAACACGAAAACAAGCTAACGTGTGCTATCTTTAACATTAGCAACGTAACCAAGAATAGAAAAATTATAGTTAAATAACTAACAGTTACAACTAAATTAGCATGAATTCATTATATGTAACGTACATTTAAAAAAAAGAAGGAAGCAAACTAATGAACGTTGATATCTACCTCTGCCAAATCAACTTGCTGGATATCTGCTTGTTGGGGAAACTTTCACCTTTTTAGCGTCCAATGTCTCTCCAGTGTCTCCACGGCAACCGGGGCGGGTACCTTCAGCAGGAAAAGGGAGGAGTTGCTTTTAACCCTAATGCTTAAACAAGACAATGCATGCTCGCAGTGCAAAGATTAGAATAAATAAATAATAATAAACGTTTAATATGACAATTTGAATAATTCTTATTTTAATGTATAGAGCATAGCGTCAAAAAAAAAGCCTATGCTAAGTAGTTATTACGCTTAGGATGTCTGATTTTGGTGCATCATTTATACAGCACTGCTTAGTTTCTTACATCAGGGACTTCAATGACGAACTTTGCACTTTGAGTAAGTATGAATTTGGTTTTGGCTGTTCACTGAGTCGCAGGCATCCATATTGGAAGTCAAATAAGCATTGTGGTGTCTACCTTGCCTGCTTAGAGACCCCACTCTCTTTGTGCCATAGCCAATGACCTTGGATGACCAGGCTGTTGTTCTTTGCTACATGCCTTTTCTGTCCTCTGCTACCCACAACATCTGCAACCTCTAGACTTTCTCAATAATCCTTTGCATGATGTCTGCTAAGGCTGTAGAGGTATACATGAATACATGAAGACTGCTGTGGAAAAAGTCACAAACGGAACTCTTGTCCAGGAAGTCACTTAGCCAGAAATTGGCAGTAATAGCAGATGTATGTAAGGATAATTAACCAAACCAGAATAAATAAAGTAAACAGCGATGGTCTGGAGGAAAATTCAAGACAAGCCAATTTTATGTTGTTGTAAATGTGAAATGGCTTAATGTATTCAAACTCCAGCACAAGATCCCTACTCATTTTTTTAGCTCTGAGAGACTCTACCATCTGTTCTTCAAACTACTAGATAGCCTGCATCTTGAGAATGAAGTAACTATGTATGTAAGGTAGATACATGTCTGACAAATACATTTGCTATTCCTTCGAAGGTAAGGAGCAGAAGAGCCTGATCTCATGGAATTCGACAATATGTACCGATTGTTAGTGTCTCAAAAAACGGTACCTGTTTCCGAATTTTGCACAAGCGCCCCCATGAGCCTGTACTGGGAACTACTGACTAAAGGCTGTGATAGGCCGAAAACATCACGTGTGAGGGTAGTAGTATATGACGTCACGCGTCCCACTGCTTTTCTTGGCAAGACACGGACACAAGTTCGTGATCCCCGTACCCCACCCACAACCCCTAAACATAACCTCACAGGAGTTCACGTAACTCGGGCTCATGCCCGAACTGTTAAGATAGTGTCCCTTTTTGCTACCATATTGTTACCAACAATTTTGAATAAAAGAAATAATAAAAAATAAAATAAATTATAAAAAATAAAGTATAAATAAAATAAAAATAAAAAATTGTCCCAGGGTCCCGCCCAACCCCTAAACATAACCTCACAGGAGTTCACGTAACTCGGGCTCATGCCCGAACTGTTAAGATTTAAAGAATCTATATTTGCACAACTATATTTTTCTATCACAAGCTTCTCTCGCACTATGTATCTTTCACGAAATCTTACACTCTACAACTGAGCATTAGTCAGTAGTTCCCAGTACAGGCTCATGGGGGCGCTTGTGCAAAATTCGGAAACAGGTACCGTTTTTTGAGACACTAACAATCGGTACATATTGCCGAATTCACATGAGATCAGGTGGGAGCAGGAGCAGAACCTTAAAATCAGCCCTACACTTAATGGGTAGTCATTGAAGTGAAGTTAGCACTGGGGTAATATTCTTACTTATTCTTAGTCTTGCTACTTTGTTCTAGTGAAAATACAAGAAGGTGCATTCTGGTCAAGTTCACGGTTCTTTTAACTGGTGAGAGTGTTTTAAGTGCATGATACCCAGACACCATATACAATCTAAAAAATGTAAGAATGTAAGCATAAAATAATATTTAGCTTTTCAACTGTTCACAATCAATTGCAAGATGTTGACAAAATGAACAGGGTATATTAACAAGTAAAACAGCTGGCTTAGTATAGTCTGACTCTGTATCAGTTTTGTGCTCAATGTAATGTACAAGTACAGTGTGTATATATCCCAACATACTTTTTGGTATTTGGGTGGTGCTTTCATCATGGAATGCCTCTTCCGTGTAGCGTATCGCTGTCAATGAGACACCGAGGCTTTCATATTTTGTTTTGAGTTGAGCTTTGGGTCTTATTATGTATTATCAGATCAGCAACGATTTAAGCTTCCTACTATGTCCATATGCACAACCAATTTCATTTCAATCATATTGCATTATAAAACATTACATAAGAGTTATTGAAGACAGTAATACCTCTGGTGATATGTGAAATTTAAAAAAAGACTAGGTAATCCAATACAGATTTAGAAGTGGAAATAACCATTCTCTCTTTACTTGTCCAATCCACCTTTAATACTGAAATATACATTAAATGTGTTGAATATTAACGACTATGAGCCTTGGTTTTGAAGATTATTTCTGAAATGTCCAAAATGCTAAAATTTTAAAATAAATGAGTTCTCTATTTAAAATTAGAGAAATTTTAAAGATTTCCTGACATATCATGAATGGAGAATTATTACAACACCACTGATTTTACTTCATGAGTGGTAAAGAAGGCTTTATTTTTACAGATGCTATAAGATTTATTTAGGTTATTTAGATGCTTTACCTTCCAAGTAAATTCCAAGTAGAAAAAGTTGCATTCAAAGTCAAAGGTTGATAAGAATGATAATGACAATAAAATAAGATACAGCGACACAATAACTGTGCATATATACACTGCCCGGCCAAAAAAAAAGCACCAGTCATGCATAGTGCCCACTGTACAAGCCTCTGGAGGCAGGGTTATGATCTGGGGTTGCTTCAATTGGTCAGGTCTAGGCTCAGCAACGTTATGCAGCAATAAAATGAAGTCAGCTGAGTACCTGAATGTACTGAATGACCAGGTTATCCCATTTAATGGGCATATTCCAGGATGACAATGCCAAGATTCATCAGGCTCAAATTGTGAAAGAGTGGTTCAGGGAGCATGAGGAATCATTTTCACACATGAATTGGCCACCAGAGTCCTGACCTTAATCCCATTGAAAGTCTTTGGGATGTGCTGGAGAAGACTTCACGGAGTGGTTCGACTCTCCCGTCGTCAATACAAGAGCTCGGCCAAAAATTTATGCAAGTCTGGACGGAAATAAATGTTGTGACGTTGCATAAGGTTGTCGAAATAATGCCACGACGAATGCGCGCCATAATCAAAGCTAAAGGCGGTCCAACAAAATATTACAGTGTGCAACTTTTTTTTTGGCCGGGCAGTGTACGATAATATACATATATATATATATATATATATATATATGTAAATTGAAGTAAAGCTTGTTCTATTGACTGATCATGGAAACCAGCTTTGGAAAAGTATTAATGTCAGTAAGGGATGTTCAATATATTGTATACCATATGCATGAAAAGTTTTTTATAATGATGATGGGAGTTTTCACATTTACAATACCAAAAATCAAAACTCAAAAATCAAATTTATTGTGTTTTTGTGAACGCAAGTGAGTTCCTGTCAGTGGATAACCTCCCATAAACTCACTTTTTAGAGTGAAGGAATCCAAAAAGGGACATACAGTATTAAATGTGTTTTTATGCACTTGATTCACATGAATGAAGTGTCTTATTATGTACACTGTTTAAACATGCTTGCAAATGGACATACAGTTTGAATCAGTTATTTCTCAATGAAAGCTAGATTTGCTGATTTTACACAATGAAATGCCAGAAGCTGTTGGTTGTGTCTTTTTGCTTTGGTGTAACCAAACGTGACAGGAATCGCCTAAGGCCCAAGGGCCAGTGAGGAACTATTTAAACTCATCATCGTGATTTCTGTTGCAAGTGGCAGTTTTAATCATAATGTCTTTGAATCAAGCGGGACTTGCATTCAGGGATGAAATCAAATGATTTTTTCTATTTGTTTAATGGTTGTTAAAATGATTTAATATCCCTGAGCAAAAATCGAATGTGAATAATTTTGCTTAATGTTGTTTATTATTTTTGTAAAATGAAAATGCATCGTCCTTTCAAATTAACTTGGGTCATTCACCGAGAATTATGATTTTTATTATAGCGTTATAGTGTCGTATAAAGTTATGACTCCGGTTGGTGTATTCTCTATGTTGGTAAAGGCAGCCTTTAGAAGTACAGAAACTTTTGAAAGTGTCTTTGAGTAGAGCATGCATACATCAGAGATGTGGATAACGGCTCATTTGTCATTGGTTGCCGCAGAAATGGGCTCTTAAAATTCTAATGAAAGGGGGTAACAGAGGGGTTTAAAATAATCAAACAGATTCGCTACTGCACAAGTCGATCTGGGAAAAATCAATCCCGGCCTTATTCGAAATGAGATCGAAATAAAGAGAACAAATTAATATGAGCATTTAACGCATCGGTAAACCTGCAATCAGTAATCAATGCAAGAGAGGTAGGTCCAGAAGTAAGTTATGGTCTGGTAAATGATGCTTAAATTTTTACCAATCTCCTTCTGTCACAGTATACACACACACCCCTGCACCCAGGGGCCAGTTTAATCACAACCTAATGGGCTTAAGATGAAATCTTCAAATATCAATGGAGCATGAGCATGGTTCTATGTGTGCTAATATCTCTCAACCAATCGTTTGAAAAGTGATACACTCTTGTGAGTGAAAGTTCGGGGGGCACAGTTAAGAGTCAAAAACATGCACATTTCCTTTGCTCTGCTCATTGTACAGCAGATAGATGCCTTCTCTTTGAACCGTTCAAGAACTACAGATCCTTTCCAAAAAATTAGAATATCATGGAAAAGTTGTTTTTTTTCCATAATTCCATTCAAAAAGTGAAACTTTCATAGATTATAGATTCATTACACAAAAGTGAAATATTTCTAGCCTTTATTTGTTTCATTTTTCATAATTTTGGCTTACAGCTCCAGAAAACCCCCAAAACAGTATTTCAAGAAATTAGAATAGTGTGTCGAAAATCAGCATTTACTTCAGTTATTTCAGAGAATGAATGTTTTAGACTGAGTGTCACACTATCATCTAATTTATTCTAAACACCTGCAAAGTTTATCTCAGTTTGGTTCAGTATGGGGAAGACTGCAGACTTGACAATTGGCCAGAAGACCATCATTGACACCCTCCAGAAGATGGGTAAGCCACAAAAGGTCATCGCTAAGGAGGCTGGCTGTTCACAGAGTGCAGTGTCCAAGCATATCAATAGAAAGTTTAGTGGAAGGGAAAAATGTGGCAGGAGAAGGTGCACAAGCAAAAGAGATGACCGTAGGCTTCAGCGGATTGTCAAGCAAAGACGATTCCAAAATTTGGCGGAGATGCAGAGGGAGTGGACTGAGGCTGGAGTCAGTGCTTCATAAACCACCACGTACAGACGTATCCGGGACATGGGCTACAACTGTCGGATTCCTTGAGTCAAGCCACTCCACTCATTCTCTGAAATAACTGAAGTAAATGCTGATTTTCGACACACTATTCTAATTTCTTGAAATACTGTTTTGGGGGTTTTCTGGAGCTGTAAGCCAACATTATGAAAAATGAAACAAATAAAGGCTAGACATATTTCACTTTGTGTGTAATGAATCTATAATCTATGAAAGTTTCACTTTTTGAATGGAATTATGGAAAAAAAACAACTTTTCCATGATATTCTAATTTTTTGGAAAGGATCTGTATGTTGTTCCTCTAAATTAATACCTCCCCAAGCTCGACTGTTTACTGCGAATTAGCACTTGTTTCGTACAGGCTAAGTGAGGAAACATGCCAGGAGAGACATTGGGAAGCTCATACATTTTAAAATGCTCTGTAACGATACCATGGTGTAGGCCGCTATATTAAATATAAATGCCAAAAGTCTGACGGACTGATACACAGCTCATGTTTATTTCAAGAGAGAAGAACATTGCTTTTGAAATGTTATTCTCCGCAGATTCATAAATGCTTTGCTTATTTCAATATACACAGACAGGCGTTAACAAAAAATACCAAATAGAGAAAACAGTGTTTGCAGCACAAAGTCAGCTGGATCAGAAGATATACAAGGTCAAATTGGAGGAGGCCTGAATGCTGCCCTTGTCTGGATCATCTCACATCAGCACATTTTGCCTGCAGGCTTTCAGGGTAGAGTAACCAAATGGTAATGCATTCAGTCCAGCTGGGGAAATGCACAAGGAGAACATGTGCTGTAGAAGAACACTAGATTTATGTATGATATCAGTAGGCAATCTTTGGCTTTCAGACCAACTTGTAGTCACTGTTATTAAATACAGGGGACATTCGTTCAATGTTGGTCAATCAGTGAATAAATGAATGAATCAACTAGCTTTTAATTGGTACAGCACCCTGTGTTATCACCTTTTCACGGGGCTCTTGACAGCTATCCATTTACAAAGAGGGTCATATAAATAAACTAAGAAAACTCAGACTAAAGTTTGACTATCTGACTAAAGTTTGTGTAGAGTTTCTGACCACTGACACATTTCGCTGACAGAAATTGTTCTTGTCTGTCCTGGAGCAGTTACCTTTTCACACTGCCACATCAGAAATGAAACTACAGTCCATTTGCAGTGTGAAAGCCAGCTGTGTGCTTCGGTTGGTATACATCTGATGGAGAATCGGCGAGAGCATCAATCTGGGCAGTGGTGTCTTTTTTTTGCAAATCTTATGACAACCTTATGCTGAAAGATTGATGGGGTTGGAAAAACTCTTAAAATATTGTCCTCTTACATTGTGGCCTCAGTTCTTGGTCGCCAATATTTCCGCGGAGGAAATTAATTTATGCAAGTTTTCCTACCGTACAACACTACTTGTGCAGTTTCAGGGAGAATCTGGCTTTTTCATCATTATTTCACTCTGCCTCTTTCAGACATTCTTGATCCATCAAGCTTGCCTCTAAAGATAATTTCTTGGCCTTTTCAAGTAATGTTATTTTTCTTCTTTTTATTAATTTATTTATGCTTGCATTGTGCCCCTTAGTTCAGATATAGAGTATTTTAATTGTTCAGGCAATTTAAAAAACAAATCCATCGTGCTAGGATTGAATTGAGCAATTACAATGCAAAACACAAGGAACAATTGCTGTGAGAGGACAATAAACATTAATAGGGTGAGCTGGTTTGTTGCAATTAAATGGGAAAAATTCTATAAGGTTCCCTAGGGGATACATGCCCTAAGGGGATGAATAAAATTTCATTGAATTGAACAGAATGGAAAAATCAAGTGGAATTAATAAAATTTGATGAGAAGATGAAAAAATTGCAGAAACATGGTAAGGCTCTATAGGTTATAAAACCGTAGGATACAAATCCCATCCTCTTACTAAATGCTTGTTAAATAACTACAAATATAATGGTTATTGTTGTTATCATATTTATTATTATTAATTTATTCCAAGATGGTCCAATGACATAGCATAATATAAAGTAGTCTGGTTTCTCACAGAGCAAATATAGAATATAGAACAAAAACAATTAATACGCGCACACACACGCACGCACACACACCGTTGAATTTCAAAACTGAAATTCAAGTAATGATCTTACAGAGTAATCTTACAGAGGCCTGATAATGCCTGTTTGACGACATCTCTCGGGCATTAGCAGGCCCCTATAGGATCATTATTTGAATTTCAGTTATGAGAGTAATGGGCCATAATGAACCATTATTGGTATACACTAACTCTTATCCCGTATTGTTTTGTTTCCGTGTGTGTAGCGGGTGTAGCTCGGCTAGTTCGCTAGTAAGCATAGTGAGGTGCGGTAAAGCGAAGGCCTCGTCGCAGATTACCGTGACAACACTGTCTGGCGACACAACCCTCAGGTTCAAAACTACAGTCTATGGTTCAAAATAACGACGTTGCCCTTAGCTATCGGCGATTGCACCTTTAGCTGATTGCTAACGCGTTCGGTTTGGAATATTTGGACGAGTGAGAGGAGCGGAGTTCAAATCTCACCTTGGACTTCTGAGTAAGCTTTTCTCTTTCCATACTCGTTACATGTGCATGGAAACCAGGGAATGTTTCAAGACTCCTCATGTGTAGAGTATGAAAAGAAACTACAGACAAATATACACAAATTTGAGCAGCTAAAATAAGCAGAATAAAAAGGAATCTCATGTTGTGCCCTGCATGCACTTTTCCACTTTTCATTGTACGCTGATTCTGTAACTCTGACTTGAGAAATGGCAGTTTTCACATTATCATATACTTCAGTGTTGCTGAAAAACAAGGAAGGGTTCAGAAGTGTTTAATAGAATAATTTTTTCACCGCTGTTCCAGTAGATAAATGAAAATGCATGGCTGGTACTTTTTCAATTGATAAAGATCTGCTTTAGTCTGGAAAAAATACCCCTGCATTTGAGAAACCAGGTGGTTATGACTGGTAAAATCTGGGGTTTTATCTTGTTTGTTTCGTGTCAGGATATATATATATATATATAATTCATTTTTTAAAATAAATATAAGATACAGCATGAACAATATATTGCAAATTTTATATACACAGTGAGAACCATAATGCATTGGACAGGGACACATTTTTGGTTATTTTGGTTCTGTACTCTAGCACTTTGAGTTTGAAAGGATACAACGATAATGTGGTTGAAGTGCAGACTGTCAACTGAGGGTATTTTTATCCACATCAGATGAACTGTTTAGAAATTATAGAACATTTTGTACATAGTCTGCCCCATTTTCCGGCATCAAAAAATATTGGACAGTTTAACATAATGTAGAATAAAGTAATAATTTTTAATATTTGGTTGCATATCCTTTGCATGCCAGGACTTCCTGATGTCTGTGACCCAACAACATCAAAAGACTCTTGATATCTTATTTTCTGGTACTCCTGCAAGCCATACTATAACCTCTCTGCATTTGAGTGGATCTCTGTGGGAATTGGAGGGTGGGACTAGATTTAGCTGTAAATTATGCTGGAAGAGTATGGGATACATGGTTGGCGAAATGGCTGTAAGTCATCAAGGGTCACAAAAGGTTCTAAACGGTTCATCCAATATGAATGAAAATACCCTCAAATTAAAGCTGACAGTCTGCACTTCAACCGTATTGTCATTGTATCCTTTCAAACTCAAAGTGCTAGAGTACAGAACCAAAATAACAAAAAATGTGTCAATGTCCAATGAATTATGGTGCTCACTGTATCTATTTATAAAATTTTAAATATATTGTTCATACTGTATCTTGCATTAGCTTAATGAGCAATCAGATTCAAAAAGCCTCTTGCAGGGGCAGTGTGAGAAAAAAGAAAAGGGTGACATGGGCCTTCGGTCCCCCACCAACGGGTAAGTGTGACTTTTGGGCTCATTAATAATAGAGCTGACTCAAGGGGATTTAGGGAAGACTTCCGGCGTCTTCCGAGGAAAGCAGGCAATGCCAGAGGGGGAGGGGATCTAATTGGATGCGAGGTATGTTAGCGTGTACATTGTACACCATCCACTCCATTGCTTTACATCAAATTATCTGCCACACAACTCCAAACTGTGAATTCTCTGAGGAAGTATCCTGGTTCACAAATAACACATCTCTTGCTCCACCCTCTGCTATGGCATATTACCATGTAATATGACATAAGATTATTGGCAAAGTCACAAACATATTTATGCTCTGGAGAAGAACAAATTAGTCGCTCCACAGTTGCTTTGAATTCCTCTGAAAAAATGTAGTTTAAGTAAACGCTGAGTAAAGTAAGACACTGCCTATGAACAAAAACAGTGCCTGTGAACGGTGCCACATTTTCACATTTTATATCGGCTTGTACCTGTAAAATCTATTCAGTGTATTAACATATATAGATAGATATGTATCTTTATGAATACTATTTTCATTTAAAACCGACTACTTCAGTAAACATTTGCCTCATTTCTCCGGCACTTCTTTTAAATCTGCCTTCAAGCTCTGCTGTAGATTGTGAAATCATAATACAGCCAATAGTTTTGATTTAAAAAATAGGTCAGCTGAACTGAACAATTACATATTTATATATTTTTGGGGTGAAGCCTCCAAATCAATAATATACTGCAAACAGAGATATCAGGTCAACAAATATTGTTAACTTGTCTCACTGAAGACATTGTGCTCAGTGCTGGACGTGTGGGCTGAATGTTTTTGAAATACTGTACAATGGCTCTACAATAGCAATAGCTCCTACATACATTTCAAAATTATTGCCGCAAGAATGTTTCTAAGCTATTTTTTGTTGGATTCGGTCAATAAACTAATTTGTTTAATAAAATTATAATAAAAGGAATATATTCTGTGGATCAATACAGGTCCAGCTTCTCTGGTCCCAAAATCAGATTTCAATTCTAGAAATGGCTCATGGAACATTTACGTTCTTTCTGTTTTAACACCCCATCTCTTCTTTGGTTTGAGCCAATGACAAAAATATGGGTAACCCTATAAATAAATCATTAATTGCACCCTGGAAAATATTCCTGACCTGGTACCAAGAGCACTCATCTGTCATTTATGATAAATTAGTCTCAACCCTTCAGAACCAGACAGAATAATTTGGTAGCCCACAATTTAATTGGTTGGAAACCAGTGGAATCGAAGCTTTTTCTTAACATTTGGTAGGCCCAGGCTGAATTCAGCACTCAGTTGAAAGATCCCCGCTCTGGCAATATATAGCCTATTGTAGGCGACAGTGATGTAGATGTTTTTTTATCTCTTCTAATACGGAGGTATGAGCGATAAGAATGAACAGCGCGCTTGATTGACAGACAGTTTTTTTCCCTTAAGGCAGGGAAGTGGCAAAGCTGTCTGTGAGTGGTGTAAACCTGCATCTCTACGCTTTCTCCTGGACAAAAAACCTCGTATTATAGTTTGTAAAAAAAAAAAAAAAAAAAAAAACTTCCCAGCCGGCATTTCAACGTTTATTCACGGGTGAATCAACTTCGTGGGTCATGGTTGAATCACTGTTGAATTTGGTTTCGATTTTGAAAGGCGAATCAACGTTGATATCGCGACGTTGTTTCAACGTCTTACTTTTCAACATGGGTGAATTGAAAAGCTGTTAACCAGTCAGCTCCAGTCATGTTCCTGCTGTAACACAACAATTTCCCCTCGGGAATTAATAAAGTAGGCTACCCATCTATCTAATAAAATTATAATAGCCTAATGATCATAATAATAATTTAAAAGGCAGAACATTGTTGAAGACATTATGTTGATTCAACGTACAGATCTTGTTCAAATTTCAACGTTGATTTATAAGTATGTTGTTAACCTTTTTACAACCATTTAGCATTAAACATTGTTTCAAAGTTTTTTCAACGTTGAAACAACAACTGACATTATTTCAACTACATTTCAACGTTGAAGATCGGTCACGTGCCGACTGGGTTACACCCGTAAAGCTGTAGGCCTAGTTACCGAGCGAATTGGAACATTATGGCGTTTAGCATACCATGTATTTCTTCAGTAAAGCAGAAGTAGTCTAGAACTCGCTGAACTGATTGAATCGACCCCTTGCCTCCAGTAAGTTGAAAGGAAACTATTGTGACTATTCCAAGATAACGGTATGGCTTTCCCAATTTTGCACGTAGGCTATTAGGAACACTTACACACATTCTACAATAACTTATAGTCAACTGATAAATAAGGACAGTTGATAACTGAAACTGGCTTCCTGATTTCCTTGTGTTGGGTGAGCAGGGAACGCAGCGTAGGCTGAGTGAGTGGTTATTCTCTCGTAGCAACTTATCAAGAATAGCCAGTGCGGCTGAGAGAGAGAGAGAGAGAGAGCGTGAGCTACGAGAGTGTGTGTGAGACAGAAGCGTGTGCATCAGTCAACTCTACTGCGCTTGAGTTCACTCTCTGAGCGGAGCAGGCAGGACGGAGAAGCAGCTCAGCTATACAGCAGAACATGGGAAGTCAAAATCACTGTCCACTTGCAACTGCTCACTTCCAGCAGGACGGGGCAGCTGCGACGTTCCTGCAGTGACATCCTTTCTGAATTCATTAAACTCTGGAAAACTTCGTCAAGTGCAAGAAATGGAGATATTCACTTTCATCTTGCCAGCCTTGCTACTATTGTCTGTCGAGCGGAGCAAATTTACCAGGTACTGTACCCTGCTGCATCTATGCCGATTTTGTTCGTCTCATGATTCTATCATTTGATTATGACCTAGAGTAGTTGTTAAAAAGTAGACAAAGGTGGCGCCAATTTTAACGATTTTGTTGAATATTTATTTTCGTTAAATAAAATAGCCTACCTCCAACTCATCTGCTGTGCTAATCGCATAGCCTACCTATGGAAGATGTGCTGTAACCTAGTTGATTAATGATGGACTAGTTTACATCACTGCTGCTCTTATTGTTCTCATTCTCAAAATCGTGAAGTAAAAATGTATTGTTTAATGTATTCTAGCCTACTCTATTTCCATTTGCGTCTTTAAAGCAGTTATTTAAAGCAGCTTGGATTTACAGCAGGACAGGAACATCTGCCTCACAGGAAAGGTTGAGTAAAGATATGTAACCCAGATTTATCCTCGAATACTAAGTTTCTGTTAAGAGCGAAAAAAAAAAAAATGAAAAACTGCTCATTTAAACCATCTGGTGTTGAGCTGTTCATTGTTTCCATCAAAATGTTTGTTTTTGGTACAATAATTTCCAACCGTCCAAACTTGTATTAGTTCAACATTATGGCTAAAACAGAGATCGCAGGGTAGAGGTGTATGTTCATGCAGTTTAACGGGTATGAACGCCACTGTAACCATAATCATTTAGACTTTTAATTTGTAAGTAGGTAAGGTAGATTTGTTTCAGTAGACTGCTGCCTCTGATTTAATGAATATGGTGTGTAGTAGTAGGTCATTTGAAGTTTAAGGAACCTGATTAACAAACTTTATATTTTATTGGTCTAAACTGAATGACACAGTTAAATGGTCCACTTTGGCTATACTTTCTGCTTACCATATCATAATTAAATATAACCCATGACTTCACAAATCACTGGACACAAATCACTGCATGAGGTCAAGCACTCAAAATATAACTAATAGGGGAATTGTTGCTATATATCGCTCCAAGGAGAACAATTCATATGCCTTTTCTATTCAGTATAACAAATAAACAGTTCATTCCAAAGGACGTAAAATCAGACATCTACTTTCAGGAAAATAACAGATGTACCTGGGCCATATTTTCCACTGGTACAACATTTTCTTATGCATGAGGTTATACAGCACAGAGTATATGGCAATAGTACAATGCAGGCACTGTTATTGAACAGCATTAAACTGAATTTTATTTCCAGTAAGAGGCGGAGGATTACTGTTACTCAGGTCTGACACTCATGGAGGGCACAGTACTGTTCACTGCAGTGGGCGGCAAGCAATGTTAAGGCCTTTTATTTAATGGAAGAAAAAAGATGGACTGCAGGCACATTCCACACGCACGCACGCACGCACGCACGCACGCACGCACGCACGCACGCACGCACGCACGCACGCACGCACACACACACACACACTTCTCCCTCTCGCTCTCTTTTCTGGTCTTAAATTTTCATGAACTAACATTTAACAGCATAATTAGATTTTTAAAACAACCTTGCTCAGTTAATCAACTACTTAACTTTATGTGCAATATATACTGTAGAACCCCTCATTCATTTCGCTATAACACTTGAGGCAGTGTTGGAGCAGCAGTGGTCAAACCGTGTCTGAAACCAGCTTTACTGTAGTCAATTTCTTACTGAGCACAAAGCAGAGAGGTCATTGGTAACACAACCACTTTAAAGATATGATAAGATATGTTAAGGTATGATATGATATGATATGATAGATGGACAAAGGTAACCAAGACCCATTTCATGGCAACGTGCAGTCATAGCTCATGCAATATTATGTTTGTCCGGAAATAGAAATACAATGTCATCGCACAATTAAACTTTGAATGCATTCATTAAATCGTGTCAAATAATGTAATTAAAATGTTTTTTTTTTAAAAACTCTTAATTTGATAACCAGCCACTTAGGTAAGTATTTGGCATCAAATTTGAATGGATCTTGTCCTTCCAGCAATGCTTATACAAGTTTCACATGTCCTTCCAGTTCAATGTAATACCCATGGTAAATGTTTGGTTGAATGTACCAGGCATTTACACTGTAAATCTCCCTTAAGGGCCACTCTCTAGAATATAAATAGTGAGAGCTGGGAGTTGAATTTAAAGTACCGCACTTATTGAATTCTACCCAGTAAACTTGATTTTAGGCTGCAGTTTGGAGTGCATACGGAATTCTGTAATTTTTCACTAAGCAGCCTTGGGTGCTTTTTGAAACAGTCACACAATTGCCAAAATAACTCACAGGAAAATAAATGTTCTTATCCATTTCAAAGGACCTTGTTCATAGTTTGGCAAGTGCTTTCTTAACACATGTGCCTATTGGACATCCAGGCCATATCGTGCTATGAAAATAGACATGGCCATTTTGTGTCCTGACAACAACTAGTAGTAATATTTGCCAGAATTTGAATTGAAATCACGTGCAAGTTTCAAGATGACACTGGGACATTTGGAAAATATTAGCAGTGACATCTCACGTTTGAACGGCAAATAATGTACCTTTAGGATGCCTGTAATGTTATGATCAAAATGAATACGGTGAATACAAATCAAAAGAATATTTCTGAAAGCATAACTATCAAAAAATGCATTGCTTCCCATCTAAAACAGTTTACATACTTATTTTAGTTTATGTGATGACTCGAGTCCCAGTATTTCATAATAGAAGCATGTTTTTTTTATTTTAAAAACAAGAGCAGGCAGTCCGCCCTCCTTTTGTCGTTGATTACTTTATTCAGACAGAGGCAAAGCAGAGAGGGTTACAGATAGATATAGGATCACAGAAAAGTGTATATAAGTGTCTCAGCTGGACGTTTAAGCCCTGGCTGTAGGAGTAATTTATCGTCAGATTCATTATGTAGTGTGCCACAATATCACCCAGAAGTTATTTTAAGACAAGCTGCACAGATCTCCTACCTGTGGTCTACAGTCTTGTCTCGGCACATCCGTGTAATATAAGGATTATTAGATGTGCACAGGCCCTGAACAGTATTGCCAGGTCTGCTTTAATTAAAGGTAATGGGCCTGTTTTTAACCATTTCATGCATGGAGTCCACTACAGTGGACAGGCTTTTCAAAGTTTATTTTAACATAGTCAAAAACATTTGTGATTTCCAAAAAATATCAGAACAGATTCCTTGCACCTTTGCCTAAATTATGATATGCTCCATCTTTTTACATTTTATTGGCTTTTCTAGTTTTGATACAGTGAAGTTCAAAATGGCAGGTGGAGGTGGAAACATACAAACTCCCTCTGGTGTAGCTGTTAAAACCTTCTATTCCTAGAGAACATAGCATGTTAAAAATATATATTCTTATTAGGGAAGATGCAAGGAGCAGAATTAGTTATATTTGGAACAAAAAATACCGTAGTTCTTGTACTGTATACGAAAAAAACCTTCTGTCCACTGAAGTGGACATTATGCATTAAGAGTTGTAATCTGCATGTGTGGTCTATGTTTTCAAGGGGCCATTTAGGGCACATTTCTGTGACCTAGGCAGGTGAAACACATGTGGAGTTTGATGTGAAAAAAATATTAATCTGTTTTGTAATAATTCATGCATGAAAGTGTTAAAGAAATCAGGATGTGTGAAGTTCCATGATGTGTTTTTGTTTCTATTGTTTTTCAGTCAAGCTTGTGTTAAACCGGCACTTTTGTTCACTATTAGCTATGTACTAATGCAGAATGTGTTCTTGCAAATGGCCAGGGGTGGCTATCCCAAATCTTGTCGTAGCGAAAAGTATGTCGTGAAGATATACAGTCAAGCCGGAAAGTCTGCACACCCCTTTCACCTTCTCCACGTTTTATTACGTTACAGACTTATACTACAATAGATTGAGTTCATTTTTTGCCTCAAACATCTACACACAATAGCCAATAATGACGAAGTGAAAACAGGTTTTTAGAAAATATGCAATTTTATTTTACTGACAAAAATAGGTTATTTAGGGGTTATATATCTGTACACACCCTTAGCCTAATACTTGGTTGCTGCACCTTTGGCAGCGATTACAGCTTCAAGGCGTCTTGGGAAAGAAGCCACGAGCTTGGCACACTTGTTTCTGGACATTTTTGCCCATTCCTCTTGGCATATCCTTGCAAGCTCCGTCAGGTTGGATGGGGAGCATCGGTACACAGCCATTTTCAGCTCTTTCCACAGATGTTCAATTGGATTCAGGTCTGGGCTCTGGCTGGGCCACTCAAGGACATGCACAGACTTTCTCCGAAGCCACTCCTTTGTTCTCTTGGCTGTGTGCTTCGGGTCGTTGTCATGTTGGAAGGTAAACCTTCGCCCCAGTCTGAGGTCCAGAGCGCTCTGGAGCAGGTTTTCTTCAAGGATCTCGGTGTACTTAGCTGCATTCATCTTTCCCTCTATCAGGACTAGTCGCCCCGTTCCCGCTGCTGAAAAACATCCCCACATCATGATGCTGCCACCGCCATGCATCTCTGTAGGGATGGTATTAGCCAGGTGATGAGCGGTGCCTGGTTTCCTCCAGACGTGACGCTTGGTATTCAGGCCAAAAAGTTCCATTTTGGTTTCATCAGACCAGAGAATCTTGATTCTCATGGTTTGAGAGTCCTCTAGGTGCCTTTTGGCAAACTCCAAGCGGGCTGTGATGTGCCTTTTACTAAGGAGGGGCTTCCGTCTGGCCACTCTACCATAAAGGCCTGATTGGTGGAGTGCTGCCTGGATGGTTGATCTTCTGAAAGGTTCTCCCATCTCCACAAGGATACGCTGGAGCTCTGTCAGAGTGACCCTCGGGTTCCTGCTCACCTCCCTGGCCAAGGCCCGTCTTCCCCGATTGCTCAGTTTGGCCGGGCGGCCAGGTCTAGGAAGATTCTTGGTGGTTCCAAACTTCTTCCATTTACGAATGATGGTGGCCACTGTGCTGTTTGGGACCTGTAAAGCTGCAGAGATTTTTCCGTACCCTTCTCCAGATCTATGCCTTGACACAATCCTGTTTCTGAGGTCTGCAGATAATTCCTTTGACCCCATGGCTTGGAGTTTGCTCTGACATGCACTGTCAACTGTGGGACCTTATATAGGCAGGTGTTGGCAATCCCCAATCATGTCCAATCAATTGAATTTATCACAGGTGGACTCCAATTAAGTTGTAAAAACATCTCAAGCAGTATCAGTGGAAACAAAATGCACCTCAGCTCACTTTTGGGTGTCATATCAAAGGGTGTGCACGCTTGTGTACATATGATATTTTACATTTTTCATAAATTAGCACAAATGTCTAAACACCTGTTTTTACTTTGTCATTATGGGCTATTTTGTGTAGAATTTTGAGACAAAAAAAATGAACTCAATCTATTGTAGAATATGTCTGTAACGTAATAAAACGTGGAGAAGGTGAAAGGGGTGTGCAGACTTTCCGGCTTGACTGTACTTACCATTCACGACGCTTTCCCGAAAGTGCTCGTAACTCAAAGAGATTGTGAAATGTGTCACGAGTTCAAGACAACCTTGGACTAGTTGTGAAATCTCAAATGTGTCTTGAGATGCGGTACTACGTGCAAGTCCCACCTCTGCAGACAGAGGCCGCTAATCTACGCAATAGATACAACCACAACAACTTAGCCTAGAGCAGGTGTAATCAATTATCCCATCATAGGGTTTATAAGGATTTATTGTGACCTGCACTGACATGTACATTGTACATTCACAATAGGCAAAATAATTTCAATAAATGTAGACAGCAATAAATGGATCCTATCAGTTTGCAAAATATATAGTTTTGTTATAGTTTATTATATAGTTAAGATAATATTAGATTATGTTACGTTCGTGGCTTATGTAACGAAAGAGGTGATGGCGGGGCTCGAACCACTGAAGTTCAGGGGGAGAGGCCACAGCGCTAACCACTACGCCAAAGGCAAATTCACTGTCAGCGGAGGAGTTAGGTTGCCTGATGAGTCTATTATTTGCTTATTATATTTATTTTTCTTTCTCGCTCTTCTCTTTGTCTCTGTCTTTTTTGTCAGTTAGGTTTGATCAGATTTAAAACGAAAAGCAAAGAAAAAAGTATTCAAAGATGATCATAACTCTACAATGCTTTTTGGAAAGTGGCTGATAACGATGTGTGATGCTTTCTGTGGTGTGAATCGGCTTTTCTACATCGACCTGTCGGGTCTGCGTTATTCAAAGTTTGTCGTGAAAGTGTGTCTTGAAATATTCAGTCCACGATATACTTTGGGAAAGAGTCGTGAAAATTTCAAGACATGTCTTCAAAAAGATTGTGAAGTGTGTCGTCAGTTCTGAAGACACATCGGAATCGGGAAAGCCACCCCAGATCTGCTGATATGCTGAGTGATATATGCTCAAATGGTGTATTTTTTTCAGACACAAGATTAAGCATTTTGTGTTCACCCTTGTCATTCTTCACAAAGTGATTTCTTTTTGAGGTAAAAAAAGGAACAACAATCATGTCATGACTTGTTTTGTAAAGATTTATTGAACACGGTTGGGTCATTCTACAAAATAAAATTATTTAAGCACAGATACTATCTGGGTCAATAACTGACAAATCAAAACAAACAAACAAAAACTAAACATTAAATACATAGTTGCTTGCAGAGGTACTGGCTACCGAGTGGCTGCACAGTTCATCTAATCACGGTACTGTAAATTAAAAACATATCCCAAGATAATTCAAGATAAGTGGACTAAATGACAAAGATAGAATAAAACTGATGAAGTGTAGAAACTCATAGGTTGTCAAGAACTGAAACTATTTCCTGAGCATGTTATGATGTAAAAGACCCCCCAGACATTTGTAACAAGCACTAAAAGTCCCGAAACACACACCATTCACTTATTTTTAATGATGTAGTAAATAGCAGCCAAACATAGTATGCCTTCTTCCTCTACTGTTGTTTGAAAATTACACGATACTTGACAGACCGTGCAATTAGCACTGGTGTTCGAGCTCTAAGTAGCTAGTGAAAAGAGGAAGCTATGGAGGGCACTGACATAAAAGGAATCAAGGCAAAGCCATTTTATTTTAAAGTTGATGAGTTCAAGGCTTCTGAAACCTATTTTAAGGTCGTATTAGAATCCATTCAATTGTGTTTTACATTTTTGGCCTATATTTTTTGACTTTGGGGACTAACATGATGTTACGTAGTAAAAGATGAATGTGCTATAACAGTAAATGGGAAATGTAACATCAATGCACTGTTAAAGCCATTGTACATTAACTATAATACTAAAATCTTCCTGAGGGTACTTGTAGTAATATTCAGTAATGGCCTTTTTGACTTTGTTTAAATTCTTACATTCTGCCCGTTCTACACACAGCGTGGATTGTGTAGGATAATCTGTTCTAGCTCCACTTCATCTGGAGTTATATTGCCCTGAAACATTCCCTGCCCTGATGGCAATAGCTAAGTGCGACTTCGCTTGGTTTGTGGGAAAAGTAGATTTCACCTGGAAGTTGTGTTGGTGGGCTTTTGAATGAGATTCTTAACCTGTGGTTCCAAGTCTATGGCCGTTATAGATCCCTTGGCCCTTATTTCAAAGACTAGAGGACAGAATTCCCTGGTGTCAGAACTCCCAAGTCCGTTCTTTCTACTCATTTCCCAGTTTAACTGGAAAAATCTATTCTTCTCCCCTCAGCTGATGTGTAGTAAGTGTCCATCTTTGTAATTTACACTGTATTCACTGAACCTTGTTTAAATACATTTTAATGAAATCTAGATACATTGGTTTATCCAAAGAATAGGTGTTAGAATGCTGCAGCTGCAGCTGCACTGCAGGTATATGCGTTATCTTCTGTAAAATGGATACTGCATGTCAACATGACTGCTCCTGACCAGTGACGCAAGACCTACCAACAGTTTCCATAGCATCAGCGACGGAAGCATCAGAAAGCAGCTCTCGTGCTAGGAAAGGCGAACTGGCGCTTTTCAAATGGAACTCATTCTTATGAAGTTATCTTTAAACATCCCAGCACCACTAAAAGATTTCTTGACGTGGCATTTGACTTTACAGTTTGACTAAATGTCAGCTCGGTAATGTCAGAGCTAATGGTTTATCCTGCCTCCGCCGATGTGAATAGGCGCGTCTTGATGTTAGATCAAGAGACGTGCAAATGTGCACGCGTCCCTCTTAAAGAGATTGAGGAAATATACTGCCTTGGGAGTTAATCAGTCCACAATTACTTGATTATACGTCTCATTTGAGTACGGGCCTTATGGAATTTAGACGTACTAAGACAGGCTTTCACTCTGGAAAAATGTATTGAGACCATTTCTGACGGTGAGCCATTCTATAATCTAGGGAGCCTGTAGCCAAAATCCCAGCCACCTGTTTAATTTACAAAATCTTTGGGAAGAAAAGGCAGGCAGCTGTCTTGGCCCACCGTGGTCTAGCAGGATTAGGTAGAGTAATGAGCTCACTTTGATATGACAGAGTTAGCCTGTACTGTACTTTCTCTGATAGGGGAAGCATTTTTAAGTCTTGCTCGGAATCTATGGGGAGCCACTAAAGGGAAAATGGCGCTGGTGATATATGATCAGTTTTTTATTTTAATTTTAATGTGATGAAAAACCATCCCACAGCATTCTTAAATAATTGGAAAGAAGTCAACTCACTTTCAAGTACATTGGGCGGATAATACATTTCAGTAACCCAGCTTTGGGGAGATAAAGGCAGAGATGAGCTTTTTCTGCGTCATTAACCACATTTACATAGTCAGGACAGCCAGGTCGAGCCGGAAGCTCCAGCGAGATCATGCCTGAAGCCCCAAACCAAAGGCTCAGACCTATTTGCTTGTTTAATGTTGGGCCTCACAGGTGCCGACTCAACCCTAAATTCCTCCCATACAAGGCCTCATTGCAGTTAGCATCATACTGAAGTTGCTCGGGATAAGAGCACCTGCTAAAAGCTAAAATATAATGCAGCGTAATACATTAAAAGATAGCAATTGACTTCCTGCAAGACCATCGCTTTTCTTTGCTTTAACTGGCCCAATGAGGACCAAGGGGATTAGAAGTGTGGGCTTCAGGCACCAACACACCACCTGCAACTGGAAAGTGGTTGTAGAAAAGCAAGATGCACAAGCACCAGGGGCGTAGGTTTCATTTGGACATTGGGGGGGACCACAGACAGTAAATTTTTCTTTGTGATGATAATGGAGGGGGACACTAATAATATACCGTCCAACAGTAGCGAACCATGACCATTGGACCTAGGCCCTCAACCATTCCCATGAGCAAAGCAATGCACATTGTAGCCTAGTGCATTGTGTCTCCTACATCGCCAACATTGTTTATTACACTTGGAGCTCTAATACAAGTAATCTGATTTCTATCAAAAATAACATAATTGAGAAGTTGCCGTGGTCAGAGCTGTTTGTAGACTGCTTTGATTGGGGGGGGATCAAGAGATGTTGGTGGGGCACAAGGCGGGAACGAAGTATCGGGGGGGTCTGGGGGTCCTCCCCCAGAAAAATTTGAACCTTTTTTTTGAGCCATTTCCCATAATCCTACGCCCATGACTAGCACACACGAACTTGCCTGATGTTATGAGCAACTGTGGAAATGCGGTTCTTGAGAGAAAGGAAACTTTGTAGTTTCTACTCTGGGAAAAGGCCACTCTAGCAGAGTGAATGATCAGTGTCTAATAATACAAATGATCATTAACCTCAGCTTTCAGATAAAGTAAAGCCATTCATAATTAGGACAAATCCTGTCATTTTATGACAGAATCACCTGGGACCAATGAGCATAATTGCTTTTCTGTCTGAAATCAGTAATAAGAAATGTGCTGTTGGGGGCGGCACGGTGGTGCAGTGGTTAGCACTGTCGCCTCACAGCAAGAAGGTACTGAGTTCAAATCTCAGCCAAGGGCGTCCCAATATTCTTCACTCCCCACCTCCCTTCCTCCACTCCCCCCACCACCACCCCCCACCCCGGAAGCATGCAAAACTGTCTGAACGTTTTGAGTACAAGTATTTGCATGTACAGTATACAATGTACCTGACATTGCGGTTTGCATCGAGACATTAATTAATATGTAAGCATTAATACGTAATTAAGATGTAATCAGCAACATTAGATTAAAACACAAAGATCAGTTTCCGGGGCACGGAGTAGAGGAGGTGGTAGTGGAGGAAGGGAGGGTGCATTTTTCGACTATTGAGATAGGCTCCAGCCCCCCGCGACCCTGACCAGGAATAAGCAGGTTAGATTATGGATGGATGGATGGAAAATGTGCTGTTATCCAGTTTCCTGATGTGAATTTCCTCTGAATTCACTGAGATATGAAATGTACATATTAAATAAAAATGTAATCTTCAGATCACTAAGATAAATAAGTTAAAAACAGATGCCCAAGCACAGAACCTTACGGCACACTATATTTAACCTAAAAAAATCATAAGAAACCTCACACAGCCTGACATTAGTCTGACATACAGTATATGGCCTGAATTACAGTAGTATATCCTCTAGTCTTAATTCAATTTAGAATGATATAATATTATTATAAGTGTAATAATCATAGATTAGTAAGGTCAAAAGCACCATTTATAACCGACTCAACAGTTTTACGAGTGGCTGTAATATGATCTGGCTGAAAGCCCAGTTGGATAATATCGGATTAATTATGATGATTTCCCTTTCTGTATTCCGAAATGATCAGAATTAGGCCTCTTATTATAAATGGTATTTCAATCAGTTTAGACATCGGTTTGGCATTAGATATATTATTGTAACAACATTACATTACAATCACTTACGAGGTGCTCTTATCTCGAGTGACTTGCAGAAGTGGGTACAATCAGTGTTAGTCCCGGGGATACAAACGTATGATATCACAAGGACCATTTATAATCAGTGAGTGTACAGGTTGCTTAAAAAACCAACAATTGTTATTGTCAACAAAAATTAACAGTGTGTACACAGCTATCCTACACTGCCTGGCCAAAAAAAAAAGTCGCTGTTACACCCGTCATGCATAGTGCCCACTGTACAAGCCCCTGGAGGCAGTGTTATGATCTGGGGTTGCTTCAATTGGTCAGGTCTAGGCTCAGCAACGTTATGCAGCAATAAAATTAAGTCAGCTGAGTACCAGAATGTACTGAATGACCAGGTTATCCCATCAATGGGCATATTTCAGGACGACAATGCCAAGATTCATCGGGCTCAAATTGTGAAAGAGTGGTTCAGGGAGCATGAGGAGTCAGTTTCACACATGAATTGGCCACCAGAGTCCCTGACCTCAACCCCATTGAAAGTCTTTGGGATGTGCTGGAGAGGGACTCTACGGAGTGGTTTGACTCTCCCGTCATCAATACAAGATCTCGGCCAAAAATGAATGCAACTCTGGACGGAAATAAATGTTGTGATGTTGCATAAGGTTGTCGAAACAATGCCACGACGAATGCGCGCCATAATCAAAGCTAAAGGCAGTCCAACGAAATAATAGAGTGCAACTTTTTTTTTGGCCAGGCAGTGTATCTTTACACAGCTATACCTGTACCATTACTATCCCCAATGGAAAACCTAAAAGACAGAAAAAGGATGGTGAAAGAGGGTCAGGGGAGCCATTTTGCAATTTTGAAGAGTTGGGTCTTCAACCTGTGTCCGATAACGGGTAGGGTTCCTGCTCTCCTGACTGCTGTGGAATCGTCTAAAGGGTATTTTAATCTGTTTTTTTAGCATCATATTAGCATTATAAATAGATTTTAGGTTCCCCTTTAAAGAAAACAGTGAATAAGCAATGAAATAATTAAATGTACACACAGTATACACACAGCTAGAATTCAAATATTTGTCCTATTTTTTTATATACAAACACAGATTGTTGAAAATGAACTCACCAAACTGTTTGTGAAGAAAAAAAATAACACTTTAATTTATTTGCATGTCAATTGAATCCAGGCCACAGTACGGGTTATATGCATGAGTGACAGCTGGTGTTCTCTGTACCGATAGAAGCAATTTGCAAAGCTGCCTTTTAGTAGCTCTTATTATGCTGTTGAGCTCTCCACTATCCATCCCATAATTCCATGCATGATTGTTATTATGAAAACAATTTCCAATATAGATACTGATTTGCTTCCTTCATATGCAATTCCTGTCCAACACAAAGCAAAAAATAAACTCAGCAGAAAATGAACCACTATGATCCATATTGTTTAGACTGATCTCTCATGTTAGTATGCACATCAGGGGCCACATGTACAGTATAAACAGTGCTGAGCAGAAAAATGCCTTCAGAAATATGCGTAAGGGAGCTTCCACGCAGAAATTCAGATGTATAAAATAAGAGAATCTACGTTCCTCTGCAAATGCTGGACGCCATGCATACGCAATGTTTGGAGCCAGTGTGATATGGCGACACCATGATCAAAAGGCAGAAGGAGAAAATGAAACACTTTGCGTAAGCAGATTTCCGACTTTCTCCCTGAGCATTCTTTTACGCATTCTTTTATACATGTGGCCCCAGGAGTCTTGTGTTAAGTAAATCTGACCATCTGAAAAGAGACAGTTGTATATGCAGGGAGCACATGGAGTTCAGACACTCTTGAAATATGTAAGAATATTAACAAATAGTTACCGACACAGTGTCAATCTTAGGTTGTACTCAGGCATCAGTCTTCAGCCCCAAACCTCAGCCAAAAAGATGGCCTCGCATTCAGTTTTGTTTCTATAACAATACAATTTGTCTAGTTCTTCAGCTGGGCACTTGGACAATGCCATAGGATGACATCATTTAGTATCCGTCCTTTTATACTGGAAATGAAGCCGGATCGGATGAAACTCATATGATTTAACATATGAAGCTGATGCCTTTCTGAGGGCTGCTGGCTGGTACATGCGGGTGTCCTAAACTGGACAGCACACAGCAAGCCGAGTCATGGCCCGAGTCTCACGGGTTATTATATCGCCTCCTGTCTGTGGGAGGTGCTCCTTTCAGCCAACTGCTGTGAACTTTTCACTCCCTTCTTTATCCTCAAAGATTTAAGTGAGATATTTTGTCTCCCAACTTGGAGCCGTTCTTTTATGAACCATCTTGAAAATGCCGAGCCGATCCTCAGGCTGAGAAGACAAGATAATTTAAGTCAGATGTGACAGGTTGGAAAGGATCTTGTGTCCCTAACGGGGCTCTGAAGAAGCTCATCTAAAACTTAAAGTTAAAAGGCAAAACAAATTGCGCTTACGATTAATCTGGACCCTTATCTGTTCAGAAAAGTTTGATATCGTTGGGAATTTCCTGCTGTATGAGTCTTGACTGAAGGCAACATGGGGAGTTTGCAGTAGAGCCCCTAGATTTATGTTCTTTAAAGCAAATTAAATTTGTAAAAAAAAGGCCAGTTCTCCATATCTGTACTTTATATACAGTCAAGCCGGAAAGTCTGCACACCCCTTTCACCTTCTCCACGTTTTATTACGTTACAGACATATTCTACAATAGATTGAGTTAATTTTTTGTCTCAAAATTCTACACAAAATAGCGCATAATGACAAAGTGAAAACAGGTTTTTAGACATTTGTGCTAATTTATTAAAAATCTAAATGTAAAATATCATATGTACACAAGTGTGCACACCCTTTGACACCCAAAAGTGAGCTGAGGTGCATTTTGTTTCCACTGATACTGCTTGAGATGTTTCTACAACTTAATTGGAGTCCACCTGTGATAAATTCAATTGATTGGACATGATTGGGGATTGCCAACACCTGCCTATATAAGGTCCCACAGTTGACAGTGCATGTCAGAGCAAACTCCAAGCCATGGGGTCAGAGGAATTATCTGCAGACCTCAGAAACAGGATTGTGTCAAGGCATAGATCTGGAGAAGGGTACAGAAAAATCTCTGCAGCTTTACAGGTCCCAAAGAGCACAGTGGCCACCATCATTCGTAAATGGAAGAAGTTTGGAACCACCAAGAATCTTCCTAGACCTGGCTGCCCGGCCAAACTGAGCAATCGGGGAAGACGGGCCTTGGCCAGGGAGGTGAGCAGGAACCCGAGGGTCACTCTGACAGAGCTCCAGCGTATCTTTGTGGAGATGGGAGAACCTTTCAGAAGATCAACCATCCAGGCAGCACTCCACCAATCAGGCCTTTATGGTAGAGTGGCCAGATGGAAGCCCCTCCTTAGTAAAAGGCACATCACAGCCCGCTTGGAGTTTGCCAAAAGGCACCTAGAGGACTCTCAAACCATGAGAATCAAGATTCTCTGGTCTGATGAAACCAAAATGGAACTTTTTGGCCTGAATACCAAGCGTCACGTCTGGAGGAAACCAGGCACCCGCTCATCACCTGGCTAATACCATCCCTACAGTGAAGCATGGCGGTGGCAGCATCATGATGTGGGGATGTTTTTCAGCAGCGGGAACGGGGCGACTAGTCCTGATAGAGGGAAAGATGAATGCAGCTAAGTACACCGAGATCCTTGAAGAAAACCTGCTCCAGAGCGCTCTGGACCTCAGACTGGGGCGAAGGTTTACCTTCCAACATGACAACGACCCGAAGCACACAGCCAAGAGAACAAAGGAGTGGCTTCGGAGAAAGTCTGTGCATGTCCTTGAGTGGCCCAGCCAGAGCCCAGACCTGAATCCAATTGAACATCTGTGGAAAGAGCTGAAAATGGCTGTGTACCGATGCTCCCCATCCAACCTGACGGAGCTTGCAAGGATATGCCAAGAGGAATGGGCAAAAATGTCCAGAAACAAGTGTGCCAAGCTCGTAGCTTCTTTCCCAAGACGCCTTGAAGCTGTAATCGCTGCCAAAGGTGCAGCAACCAAGTATTAGGCTAAGGGTGTGTACAGATATGTAACGCCTAAATAACCTATTTTTGTCAGTAAAATAAAATTGCATATTTTCTAAAAATCTGTTTTCAGTTCGTCATTAGCTATTGTGTGTAGATGTTTGAGGCAAAAAATGAACTCAATCTATTGTAGTATAAGTCTGTAACATAATAAAACGTGGAGAAGGTGAAAGGGGTGTGCAGACTTTCCGGCTTGACTGTATTATAGTCAGGCCCAGAGTGGCTTGTGGATTCTAAAAATCACCAGCCATTTTCAACATTTTACCAGCCACATTACCTTTTACAATGTAACACAACCTGGTTGATTACCTACTAAAATGGCTGGAAGAGTACAAAATCTTACCAGCCACAATCTAAATTTTAACAGCATTTGGCTGGTGGCAGGTGTTACTGTCACGCACTGATAATAGTATATTAAGACTGATTCAAAGCAATAGGTTTTCTATTAAAATATGGAAAACGTATGATGATGTGTGCTTGGCCGTGAGAGAACTTTTGACCTTTTTAAAAAAAATACTCTCTAAAGGTTTCAATCTGTATGTTTTTAATTTTATTTTCAGTGAAATAGAAATAATTATTAAATAGTAATTGAATATACCAGTCAGTGCATATGATTCACATTTAATTTAATTTTATTATTATCTTAGTGAGTATAAATATGGAGACTAGACAATATTTTGTCAGTGTGTAAAAATATGAAATCAGAATTTGTTCTCCTGTTGTGTGCATAATTTGCACACAATGGGCCTCGTGTATAAATGATGCATACAAAAAAATACGTAGATTCTGGGGGCAATTCTAACAGGGGGCAATTGCAACACCAGAAAATTGCACCAATCTGAAACAAGCTAGAGCTGAGATTGTCACTCTGCACATGTGCATTGATGTTCCCTCTCTGTGTGCCCAAAGACCAACTGATGCCCCATTCTCTGCTCTTTTTATTTTTTAACAAACTGACTGGTTTTGGAGGTATGAAATTTAAAAAAAAATTATTGTTCTTCTGCAGTCTTGACCTTTTAGTTCTATGATTCAGTAGTTAAGTAATCTTGATCAGAAAATGTTGTGTAACTTTTGATATCTCAAGTCAAGTCAAGTTTCAATGACGTTGTTCCTATCCAGCAAGCTAGCTAGTTTTATGTGTTCAGGCCAGGGTTGGGGGCAATTGTCACAAAAAGTGTTACAAATTACCCCCTGTTACAATTGCCCCCAGGATACTCTACATATGCTTATGCCAGTTTCCCCGCCTTCGGAATCGCCAATTCCCACAGTCTCACAATGTGTGTATGCATGAGTCATACTCTGCGTAAATGTGCACATGTTTTGACATCAAGTTTCTTTTTATAAATCCCAAATCCGTAGGGAAAGTGGCGTACACATTTATTGTACACATGCGTGTATGTTTATACATGAGGCCCAATATCACAGTTTTTTTTCTCTTTTAAAGATTTTATTTCAATTACATCAATCTTTGTTTTTTCTACCTGGGTTTTTTTTTTTTTTGCCACTGTCAGTGCACAGGTTAACATTTATTCATGAGTCATTTTATGTCAAGCAATGCCTATTAGCAATAATGTGCATTGTAATGTATAATGTGCATTGTAATATAATAATGTGCATTGTAATGCACATATTGCTAACAGGCATTATTACATTGTAGTTGTATTATAGTGAGTTATTATATCAATGCTCTTGTCTACACAGTCAGTGCCTGATAGAAAAGGAACAGACGTAGCTTTAAATTCAACATATCCATGTTTACCCATGCACCCTCACAGACTCTATTTAACATAGCAGTGTTCACAATGGCAGTGAAACGCAGTGCCTTACCGAACGCAACAACGAAGTGTCATTTCCTTAAAACTTTGCTACCTCTCGTACTGCGGCCTTACTGTGCAATGGCTTCATTAGCAATAGATGAATGCACATTGAGCCCCTTGTAGTCCATTTGGGCCATCGCTTTGGGCCATCGTTTTCTTGTTTTTATCCCACATGTAGTCACACCCCTACCCCCACCCCCCGCCCCGTCTCCTGGCCCGCGCATTAACGGTACTAATGCTTTTAATCACAGCCTGTGTCGAAATAAACAGATGGTAACTATTTAATCTTCTCAGACAATGTCAGACACCTAAATGGCTGTAATGGCGGATTTGCGTGGAGTGTATGCAGCGCAGTAAAGTTTGGTCTCGCCTCATTTAACAGTGCGATGTGATCCAGTAGAAAGTTTCGTTTCACCGTTTTGCTCTCAGGGCAATGAGCAGTCCGAGGTAAGCACCTTCCCAGCCACGCAATGACCCCCTCCTCAGGCTCTGTTATCCCAGCACAACCCAGTGGGTGCGTCCCAATATTCTTCACTCCCCAACCTCCTTTCCTCCACTCCTCCACTACCACTCCTCTCCTACCCGGAAGTATGCAAAACTGCCTGAATGTTTCGAGCGCAAGTATTTGCATGTACAGTATACAATGTACCTGACATTGCGGTTTTTGCGTCGAGACATTAATTAATATGTGACCATTAACATGGAATTAAGATGTAATCAGCGACATTAGATTAAAACACAAAGATCCGTTTCCAGGGCGCGGAGGAGAGGAGGTGGTAGTGGAGGAAAGGAGGATGCAGTTTTTTGAGTATTGGGACGCACCCAGTGTCTGTGTTTCAGGGCACATCTGGCATTGGGAAGGGAAGGGAGGACACTTCCAATTGGTGACTGCACTAATTTAAATGTGGATAGGTTTCACTGTGAGTTTTCCATATATGTCCTCTGAACGCTGACAGTACTGTCTGTGAGCCACTGTAACCAGACCTCTCCACGTGCACATGTCACGTGTGTCATCCTTAGTTCACTGAATGTATGATCATTTGCATGTTTGTTTGTCTTTATGTAGCCTACGTGACTTGTTTTCCTGCAAAACAGCAGCAACAGCGCACCGTTGTCTGGTTGGTAAGATACAATAGGCCAAAAGCTGCTGCAGGCTAGGGCAATATAACGGAACGAGAGTACACAGAGTACATTATCTCACTTTGGTTTGATTTGGGAAAAGTGTTTTTATGCAGGACTCTCAGCTGAAAGGTTTTTCTCTAATCTCAAATGGCACTAATAAGAGGCTGAGGGTGGGTTGATTTTACAAGATAAAAGGTCAATGCTGAAAAATATTAAATTAGTGCTGATTTTTCTAAAGCACTTCCTTTCCAGCGCACATACGGTGCAGGCAGTTTTATTTTGCCGCCAATTTGATTATGCGTTTTCTACACCATTGCACTCTAGATTAACAATAGGGAACGTGGCTGGAGCCTTTCATTTATGCAGGTACAAGCGCATGTTATTGTACAAACCCAATTAAGCTTGTTACACAAGAGAGTGCCATACTGTAGGGTGACCGCTACATCTGGGGAAAGCTTTTTTATGGTCCGTCCCCTCTTTGGTCCTCTACTTCATCGTGTAAACTCGCTAATAGACAGCGAAACAGAGCCTCGGGAAGTCATGTAAATTAACAGAAATAAAAGACTTAACAGGAACAGCGTGGAGATAAAGAATAGCTTAGAACTGCAGGTGGTTTGAAAGCATGAAGTCATTTGTGAAATCTCTCACGATCGTGGCCAATCAAAGAGTCTGGCCTGTTATTCAAATGCAAATTCAAATAGCTTTTATTTTTCCGTTAGGAACTTCACTTGTGAGGTAGTGTAAGGGCATACACGCACAACAGGACAAACACAACAAATAAACAACATACAGTTCAGCTAAAAAGCAGATAAAAAAACGTAGCCTAATGCTACCATTTTATTAAAGCTTCATCTGAATGGGAATGAGAGACAGAAGGATTGTATATGTCCAGTTTTTTCTGTTGAATGTATGTAGACCTACTGTAAGAAATGCATGGTGACAGCGATACACTGGGGGGTTATTGTGGCTGTAACGTTTTATCGACTCCCCGGTGTAAAAATACTAATTCTTATATCACATCAGCGTTAATGATTACTTTTCCAGTCGCAATCAAATAGAGCTAGAAGGTAGTATAGGTGCGTCATACCTGAAAATCACAGGGTTGCATTTATATTTGGCTTCACAGGCTCAGTCTGTTTTTGTTTTTGAAGGAACAGCTTGACCTTAATTTAAAACCTGCTATTCACGATAGTGACGTTAGAGATAATTTGAATATAATTATATAATTATAACGGTAAAAAAAGTAAGTAAATTCATGATTACAGATATTTTTCTCTCGCCCTCTCTATTCCCTTGACTCCTCATTCACCCTAGCTTCACTCGTCATCCATCATTATTTATCCTGGAGTGATGAATTTTAACAGTATTTTTTCTCACATTACATTACGTTAATTTGGCAGATGCTCTTACCCGGAGAGACGAGGCACACGGGTGAATGCAGTAGGTTTACTAGAGCCGTAACTACGGAGAGGAATCATTAACGCACTTAGTGCCAGTATCCAGTAAGAGTGATGAACGGGCAGCAGTGCGCATTATTTACAGCGCAGGGCGTATAAAACTAATTGTTGCTTGTTAGCGTATTTTACTTGTCCGCAAAGGCACTTGCCTTAAACTTCACTGTGCATTGGGCCTTTTTTATATAGCAATGAAAGGCACTTTCTGGAAATGTGACTTGAGGGGAATTTTACTGTTTTATAGGGTAATGTCTGTCTGTAATGGGGGTGAGAGTGGGTGTACAGACATGAGTAAACTCCATCATTTTCATCATCAACACCTATTGATCATATAAAGTAGGAAAATAATAACATTTGTAAATAATATGTGATGACTAAAAATGAGTGACATGGCCCATCAGCTGAAGTTGCTCATTAGAAAAGTGATCACACAAGCCTTACGTTATATTTGTTTTTAAATACAAAAGAGTAATCTGGGAAGATATTGAACTGAATCGTGAAAAATATACATTATACGTTGTAGAGAAACTTATTTTCCCTTTCTGGAGGAAAAAATGATCTGATATTAAATAAATATGACATGCTCAGAATTTAAATGACAGATTCATTTGAATTCCCCAACCTGCACATCACCCTAGGATAATTTGTTTGAAATTAATTCAGAAATAAATGGTCTGTTTCAACACGCACTTCAGTGTCTACATTGTGTGTAAAGAGGCTTGCTGGGAATTGTGTATGTGGCCTGCAATGTCCCAAATTATTCTCTGCACCTGTACTGTAGATTAATCCAAGTGAAATATTTTCAGGTGTTAATTATGCTAGCGATCCCTCTGTATCGCGTGTCCCTGTTACACTCGCCTCATTGCTTGCGAGTGTTTGTGTCGTCAGGGCATAAAGAGTAGCCTGATCGAGGCCGAGGGCTGGTAGTGAAGCCGTAGTTGTGTTCCTCCAGGGCAGCGGAGTGTGACGATGAAAACCACGCGCAGACCGCCTGCGTTCCTTTTTCTGCCAGGCAGCCCTGCACTCATTGGACAGAAGACACTGCCCCCTTGTGGCCAGTCAACATAAATTTATTTGCCTTTGTGCTGTGTCATTATGAGTACGGTCCAATACACTGTTTATAAAACCCACACCTACGCAGATCTTTGATTCGAGAATGCTGGAAACATATATTTTAGAGCATTTAGATCAGATTATATTATATTAGATGACATTAGATTAGAGAAACCCTCCCAAACAAATTTAATTTCCTATGTGTGCCCCCATTTTCTGTCTGTAGAAGCACCACAAACCTACAATACTTCAAGTAAAATAGTACACATTCAAATTAAAATATATAAATGATTTTAACCAGCCAAATACAAACGATATAAAAGAGTGTATATCAGTATATGTTCTTCAATTCAAATTTTGTCCTTTTAAATATGCAGAGGTTTCATCTGACCAGACTCTTAGGCTATGCCCATATTTTGTTGTCGTGTAAGGGCCTGAATATATCCCGGGGCATATTAAAGTTAGCGTGTGAGTTTTTTGTACAAATTTGTATATTATATGTTGGAATGGAGTTGTATATGTGCCTCTGTCTTGTGTATATTTATTCTGTCAGTAGGCCTCATGTATAAACGGTGCATATGTGAAAAATATGCGCATGCCAGTTTCCCCGCCATCGGAGTCGCCAACTCAAAAATGTGTGCATACATGAGTCATACTCTGGGTAAATGCGCGCATATTTTGACGTAGCGTTTGTTTTTATAAATCCCAAATCTTTGGGGAAAGTGGCGTACACATTTTATTGTACGTACGCATTGCACGTATGTTTCTATACATGAGGCCCAGTGTGTGCATCCTAATAATGTGTTTACGCCTGTTCCTGTAAGGACCCGGATCAACGCCCATTCCAACAACGCCACTTTATTCCTGTTTGTATTCATAAATTCACGATTGTTTTAGATATTTTATTATCCATTATTCATCTTAACGTGATGAACTTGTTATACAGTTAAACCCAGGTTCGGTGTAGCTGCAGTATGCCTTGTCCCTAGCTTTCAAGAGACCATTTACAGAAAGCAGGTGCCACACTTATTTCTTAGTTTCTTGTATTTTTACGTCCATTGCAGTGGTCGCCCAAACACACAACGCTTTGTAAGAAAGCATAAGTGTTGACAGTTGCACAGAATTTTCTGCTGGAAAGTTAAGGACGAAGCACTCGGCTAGTGGTGTAATCCCGTGGTTTGTGAAGTGATTTTACTGTGAAATCGGTGACGTCTCTTCGGTTGCTTCCGTCCGTGACGTCCCCAGTTTGAGTGGACGCCTCAAGCCTTGTGTCTCTGTTCCCCCAGGGCGATGATGAGTGACGTTGGGGAGTATGTAGGTGCAGACATTGAAATATCCTGGTTACCTAATCTGGATGATTTAATGAAGGGGTACGCACGAAATTTTCGCCCTGGGATAGGAGGTGAGTATGAGATCTACTGCTAGTGCCATTGGTTTGCAATTCATCCCCTTGCATTTCCAGTCATTCTTAACATAATCGTCTCCAGAAAACCGGGAAAATGCAGACTCTTTCGTCTTGACTTTGATACAATATGTGTTTAAGGATTTTATTTTGTCATGATGTAGATATGTAAAATATGTTCCTGTCATATTAAATTTATAAATGCTTATTTTCATTGTATATTTAAACACTCTTGCTCAGCTATTATCAAATAATTGTAGGAGATCCAGTTTAATACATTAAATAACCTTGAAATAATGTTAGTGAATCTTTCATTTCACCAATGAGGAGTGGAGTACTCTAATGTGCAGTATTACAAGGATAGAACTGTATACATCAGTTAATATTAAATGTGAAAAGGGTATTACTGGAATAATGTCACTGTGAAAGATCAATCGTCTGTGTTTGAGAAAACGTTGTTAAGAATGGCTGTTAAATGTGAAATATCCAATGGAAACAGCTTCAGATTTCTCAACCTCACAGCTTAACTCAGCTCGGAGCAGGTGAAAATGCATGGGCTGAACTGGATTTCACACAGCCAACAGTGGGGTTTATCTGGGCTGGGGTAGGCTACCTGCACGCAACCTTGCGCTATGACACTTCAAACTCAGCGTGTTTTAGGTCGTCGTAACATCCTCGCCGGTATTTCCTCTCTGTGAAATTCTCCGAACCACGGAGACGTTCCTGAGGCATTTGAGGTCGGCGCCGAGTTAGATTAGCGATCTCGTTTACTCTCATTCTTAAGTGGCATGATATCCCATCTCCTCACCTCAAATCCATGACATTTTCATCTGAGTAGCCGATTTAAACCACCGGCAGCGGGTTGATGAAACGGCACGACACGTGCGGCTCTCTCTTTGCGAACAACATGACCTAGTCTGCCCACTTGAAGAAATGAGACGGTTCCTGCCAGTAATGAAGCTCTAATCCCTGGGAATTTGTGCAGCGGCTGTGGTCACGTTGCTGCACGTGTGGAACGGAACCGTGGAGCGGCCTCGCGGAGAGGCTGCGTTTCGCGTAACAGCCTTTTAACGAGCCGCCCGCTCCGAATGTGAATGTTTCACACGTGCATCTTACAGGCGCGAGACTGGCTAAAACGGAAAGGACACCCGGTTAACGCACGTGTGAAATGTTCATGTTAACGGAAATAATGGATGGGAAGAGGCTCCCTCTGCTTTCCAGCACATGTCGTCATTGAAAATGTAAAGCCTTTCTCTGAGTACACTTGCATGAGAAGACATTCTTCACATTCTGATGAACATTTATTGGCAAAGGGAAAATATGTTATTTGAGAGAAGTTGTGACATTTCACTCTTACATTGCAATGGCAATCCTGCACAAGCTTCCTTGGCTGTTTGGTGAATGGGGTATGGCTGTTTTTGTTCACATTTCTTTTTCTACAGGCCCCCCTGTGAATGTAGCAATGGCTATTGAAGTAGCCAGCATCGATCACATCTCAGAAGCCAACATGGTAATGTCAAGCTTTTACTCGTTTTACTATCAAGAGACTTGTAAAGGTTTCTTGTTTTTTCGCCGTAAGATTACAACCCTTTTTAAAACTTGTGAAATGTGTCGCCATTAAACATTTTCATTGGTATTAACTGGTATAAACAGACCCCAGACCGGACTGAAAAGAAAAGTGATATAAAAAGAAGACTTGAAGATCAGGAATTACTGCAGAAATTTACTGGCAACACTGGTTCATTTAATTGACCTCTCCCTGTGATGTTATTAATTTTCATGTCCACAGTTGGAGCAGGAGCAATTCATGACAACAGAGACAGGGGTCAATTAAATGAAACAGTGTTGACAATAAAATTGCAATCAATGTGGCTTGTATAGATTGACCCGTTGACTCCTGCACGTGATGTCATTGACTCCGCCTCCTCTGTGTGAGATATCACTGACTCCACGCACTCCCCCCTGTATTTGGCAGGACTACACCATGACTATTTTCCTACGTCAGAGCTGGAGGGACGACCGCTTGTCGTACAACCACACCAACAAGACGCTGGGACTGGACAGCCGCTTCGTGGACAAGCTGTGGCTGCCAGACACCTTCATCGTCAACGCCAAGTCAGCCTGGTTTCATGACGTCACCGTGGAGAACAAGCTTATCCGCTTGCAGCCTGACGGGGTCATCCTCTACAGCAGCCGGTTAGGGGGACGGGGCCTACGTTATTTCATGTGTGGACAGGAATCTAACATGGAGTAAACACAGTCTGAAACAACACTGGAGTGGGTGTGGATGGGTGGGCCTAGAGTCATCAGTTACACTCTTGAAATGCTGTTACTTACTCTGTAGTCTTACTTTGGTAGCACTTTATGCTTTGCTAATAACACCTTTATGACCACTGTCACTTGCACTTCATAATGCTTCATGATATTCGTTATAACATGGAATAATGGTTACAAGAAATGTTGACAGTGGCTGTGACAGTGGTAATTGAATATTCTTAACTGTCATAATGATTTTGGTTAACTTGTGCCATAACACTTCAGGAAAGTGCTAATTCAGATTGACATAAAGTGACAAAATCATTATGTAATTACAGCTTTCCTAAGTTACAAGACAATAACATTAAAGCTACTATGGACATAAACAGAGTTTTTGACACTGCTCATATGATGCCCCAATATATGATGTGGTAAAATATATTGCGGCATCACATGACAAGTGTCACAAAACTCTGTTTATGTCCATAGTCATCACTATCACAATAATTGTCTTATGACCCTTTTTATTTGCATTATGTAGTGGTTATGACACGGTCATGTAATTCCTACTTTCCAGGATCACCTCGACAGTGGCTTGTGATATGGATCTTACCAAGTACCCTATGGATGAACAGGAGTGCATGTTGGATCTGGAGAGCTGTAAGTCCTAGCCAGTGCAACCCCCTCCATTACCCCCCCCCCCCCCCACCCCCCCCCCCCCCCCCCACCCCATAGTTGAATCATTGGAAAAAAGACAGGCAAAACTATCCCCCAATTCTCCTGTAACACTCGGCTCGCAATAACAGCTTTTTGTGACTGAAGTGTGCCATCACAGTTACTGTGAACTGCAGGAAGCGTGAACGAAGTAATAAAATAACACACCAGGCCGTTCTGTCAGTTTTTGTGCTGCGCAGTTGGGGAGATAGATGAGAAGAAAAAAAAAACACACACACACTGAATTACACTGTGGGTTACTGTGGGCCTTCACTGTCCCTCAGTGTCATTGCTGTTGGTTTGTTCCCTACCTGTGATGTCATTAACGTCATCAGACGGCATGTAATTGTCCCATGCATGTGTGTTCCAGATGGCTACTCCTCAGAGGACATTGTTTACCATTGGTCCGAAAGCCAGGCACACATACATGGACTGGACAAACTGGAACTTTCCCAGTTCACCATTACAGGCTACAGATTTGTCACAGAGATGTTGAACTTCAAATCTGGTGAGTATGTTTTTTTTTTGGGCGGAGGAGGAGAGAGGGGGGGGGGTTGAATGACACATCACAAGCCATTATTATTACCGAACACGGGGTTTATTGGGAAATAACGCTATCAAATCTTATTTTGTCAAAAACATGTATTTTGTACTCTTTGAGAGATAATTGGTGGTGTATTCTTGTTTCTGTAACCCAGCCGGCCGCTTCCCACGGCTAAGCCTACGCTTTGAGTTGAGGCGAAATCGGGGAGTCTACATCATTCAATCCTACATGCCCTCCATCCTATTGGTTGCAATGTCCTGGGTGTCCTTTTGGATCAGCCAATCGGCAGTGCCTGCAAGAGTATCACTAGGTCAGCATTGCTCATCGTGACTGCATACAGTATTGAAAATGATCTGATTACGTACTAGCACACTAAATCTTAAGAGCATGACTTATTAAACGTAAGTATGTACAGTAAGTGAATTCAAATTGGTTAATATGAGCCAGTAGTATTATTGTACGTAGAATGGATCAGTCAGAGCATGTGAAGATTGACAGCTGAAGAATTTGCTATCCCAGGTATCACCACAGTGCTGACTATGACGACCCTGATGGTGAGCGCCCGATCCTCCCTTCCCCGAGCCTCCGCCATCAAAGCCCTGGATGTTTACTTCTGGATTTGCTATGTGTTTGTGTTTGCTGCCCTGGTGGAGTACGCCTTCGCCCACTACAACGCCGACTACAACCGCAAGCAGAGGGCCAAGATCAAGGCCAACAAGCTCAGCAAAGAGGTCGGTGATATCAAAGGAGCTGGGGAGGACTGTTGACCCTTTATTGGGGGAGATTTACTGACTGTGACTGTGGTCAGTAAAGATAGTCCTGATGGCACTCCTCTTTAGCAGAACTTCTCTGTTGTCCTGGTCAAATGCCCTGTATAGCTCTGGCAATCTGGCCTTTATAATCCAAATTTAGCTGGCCTAATGATGTTTCCCAGCTCCTTCTCTCTTCACCTACCAGTACATTTTGTGTTAGTACATTGCAGTAATAATTATCACTTGGTAGATTTTCTTATCCAGAGAGAAGTACAGTAGTGGAGAACATTAGTGTTGCTCTCAGTATCACTGAATAGGCAAAGAGGCCCATTTGTAATCAGTAAGTGTAATGGTAAGTGTTAAAGCACAAGAATGGCTGCTGTACATCACCCAAGTAGGTGCTAGACATTGGTGGTGGTTCACCAGGGAACTACAGTATGTCACCACACAGTAAAATGTTCAAATTTACTGTTAAATTGACTCTTAGAGTGTACACAAGGTCCCTATTGGACTAGTATAAGCTCTGCTCAGAGTTTAATTAACACTGGAAAATGTACTGTGCGTGCAGCCTTAACGCGAGTCTACGCTTGCATCCGCAGTCCATTGTGAAGAATGGGAAGCAGGCGATGGTGCTGTTCTCCCTGTCGGTGGCGGGCATGAACCAGGGCCTCATGGTCTCCAACAGGCAGACCAGGGCGCAGCGGGCCGGCCAGGCGCCCGGCGAGTCAGAGGAGGTGGAGAACGGGAAGACCAAGGCCAAGAAGACGGTGGGGGCCGAGGAGAAGAAGAAGAGCAGCCTGAAGTCCGTGTGCAAGCCCATCGACGCCGACACCATCGACATCTACGCCCGCGCCGTGTTCCCAGCTGCCTTTGCGGCAGTGAACATCATCTACTGGGTGGCGTACACCATGTGAGCCGGGGACTGCGCTGCCAGCCCTACGTAAACCAGGCTTTGTACGTCGACGGACTGGACCAATTATGGCAGTTTAATTCAGTGACTTTTATATAGGGGACTAATTGCCCTGAATTCCAAAAGGAAACTTTTGCAATGTATTGATTTTTAAAAGTCTCTAAAGGGAAGGACTAGTCCTGCTGGGCTAAGAGCATATGCAATATATGTATATATATGCCATGTATTGACTGGGGAACGTGCACGTGATTGTGATTGAATCCTCAATTCCCATTGGCCGGCCTGGGTCACCTGACTCCTTTCACTCCTGTATCACCTCACCTCACCTCATGTCAGCCGCTAAAAAGATGGCCTTTGCTCTTTCTGCAGTGATACTGGCAGTCTGTCTCCCTGCTGTGTTAATGGGAATGGGGAGGGCAAACAAAATGAAAAAATAAAACAGGGTTTTTTTCATTTTTAACATTGTTCTTTATGTTTGAAGAATTAAGACGGTTACCTTAAAAAAATGGTGCAACAAAAGTAGTGCTGTCAAATGGCGAATGATCAAAATAATGTATGTTAGTCTGCATGGCTGTTAACCTTCCAAGTTCTGTCATCCGAACGCACAATCCCCCCTTGTTTTTTCTCTTTGAACTCCTCTGCCTTTTCTGTTCCCTTTATTTTGATTTTATACGTGCGGCTCCTTATCACTTCCTACCAGTCCTGCCTGTCTCCAGATTATTAAAAGCAGTTCGCTCAATACCTGCGAGTATCTCTCTAACATTAATCTTCCGCAGGCTTCTTCCTGCTCCCATTTCTTTGTGATTTATGTGTGCTTTAATTAGGTATAGGAAAGAGGGGAAAAAACTCACAACAACAAAAACACAATGATCAAAGTTCAGTATTTCACGTTGGAATTTTCCATTGGTTTGTATATGTTGATACTTGTGTGGGGAGTAGAAACGGCAGAATTGCTTGTTTGATGTACTCAGTACTTCACAGCTCATTTTCTGATTCAGAAACATGCCTTCTTAAATCAAAGCAGGGTGCACTTTATTTCAATAAGACACGTGGCTGACAGCTCAATAAAGTTCTACCTTTGACACTTTTTCCCCAGAGGACAGCCGTCATTTAGATTTAGTTTAGATACTTCAGTAATGCTTTATAAGTAGGTGTCCTAATGTGAAGAGCTGAAAATCTTAAACTGGTTTGTGCTTTAAAATGTTCCCATGTTTTGATGGAGGACTGTGTGAAAGGTGGGGCCAGCCCAGAGACCCTTATCTTTGGCAGCAGTGCTGGGTTGGGGCAGCCCTGGGTGGGTAAGGGAAGAGCTCTGATACCCTTTGAAAACGTCCCGTCGTCGACCGGCTCCTATGCGGGAGATTACTTTGTTCTCGGGGGTTGGAGAGATGACATCATCGTGGATGGTGATCGAGATGGCGGTGCGGTGGCAGGAACCTTTATCATCCACAGTGACACGCAGTCCATGTGAAGATATGCAGGTCCCTGCTGCCTCCCCTTTATGTCCCCTGGGCCTCCTCCTACTGCTGACCACACACTCGCATATGTCCGCCTGTCGCCTGGAGGTGGGAGTGCCCTTTAAAAGCCGAGAAACGGCTTGGTTCCGCACAGTCGGGACAAACAAGTTTTGTCAAAAACGGGCATTTTCATAGACTTGACAACTGCGGCGCCTTTGGATGGAGAGAGAGGAGCCTTGTGCAGCTGAGAAGCAAGTGGGGCCCCGCACCGTTCCCGTGAGTTCCGTCACACTTGCACGTGCAGGAATGAGAGGCAAAGATTGTTTCGTTGTTTTCTTGGAGAACATGGTCGGTATATTTCCGTGGAGAACATCATAAAAGTGTGTGCTGCTGTTGTGGGAAGATGCTGCTGACCGCAGAGGGAGAAGTTCTCTGTACTTTTAGAGAATTGTGAGACAGATTGGGGGGTGCATTGGAAGGTGAGGTCAGTAAAGAATTCTTGCGAAGAAGTGAGTTTTGACAGTTACATGAGTATATCTCGCATATGGGTTCCTTCATTTGTTGAAGAGAAATGTGCTTTAAGTCTCAGTAGACAAGTAAAATTATCACATATCAAACTAAAGAAGTTGACAAAAATTGGATATTCACACTTTGAAAATAAGCACACTTTGAACATTTAAATGACACCCTCCCTCCCCCCAAAAAAGGCAGCATTTGTCTTCTGAGTTTTCCTCACTGCAGTCAGGAGATCATTAGCTTTTTTATTCTAACATCATATGACAATAAAGTTGTCTCACATGTGACTAAGATGGGTCTGGAGTTTGGCGCAGTTCTGACACTGATACAGAACTATTTTTTATCTGTACAGGCTATTAAGGGGCATTGGTCTATCTTTCAAATACATCTGGGTTTTTGATATCTCCTCTCCAGTGTTAATAAGGATTAATCTCTGGCATGCGTCGGCGCTGATGTCACCAGGCATGTCGTGCACTGGACCGGTTGGCCGGCCGTCTCTGAGGATGTGCGGGCTCTTGAACGTCCTGCTGGCGCTGCTGAGCCGCTTCCTGTTCGCCGTGCACGGCGTGGTGACCGTGTGGCGGGTAGTGGCGGTGAGGGGCGACCCCATGTACTGGCTGCTGCTGACCGGCGTGGCCCTGCTAGGTGTGGAAATGGCCGTCACCCTCAAATGCACCCGTAATGCCGAGTGGAAATGGTAATGGCTCTGGCATTAACTCCCTCCACCTGCTCCCCCTCTCCCTCCTCCTCCTCTTCCTCCTCCTCCTCCTTTCTGTCACATTAGCAATTCTCTGCTTAGGGATACAAAGATAATACTCTCCTGTACACTATTGCTGTGTTTCTTATTTTTTAAGTTTTGTAATCTTCAACATCTAGATTAAATCATCAAGTTGAAGGTTTTTTGGAAACAAAAAAGTAAAATGTCATCTTTTTCACAAGTTTGCCATACAATGGTTAGCAAACACTATTAGGGTAGTCAAAGCACAAACTGAAAAAAGCACATTACTTTTATGTAAACTGCATAACTTATTTTTCATTGTTGCACCGCATATGTAAATATAGTGAAGACAAGACAGCAAAAAAAAAGAGTCATAAATAGGAAACAACATTATTAAACACGTCTCAAAGAATCTTGCATTTTGCTGTGATTATTTTTTTTTTGTTGAGAATTTAGTTTTATAGAAACATTTTGGAATAAATGAGCTCAAATCTAAAAACTGCACTACAGTACACAAGCTCTTTATGTGCCAATTAGACAAGATAAGCTCCTTATCAGCCCCAAATGACAGTGCCATTACAGCATACTGTCTAAGCTAAACACAAGCCTCAACCCTTCACATTTTTAGAGGACGCTTTGTGTAACTTCTGTCTAAAACAGAAGTCCATTTCTGACTGGCCCTGCTCGGCTGCGTTTGTGTTTGTATAATTGCTGAAATATCATTGTAGCAAAAAAAAAAAAAAGAAAAGAAAATTAACGAGCACTTAAAAAGAAAAAAATTATAATCAGCACATGGTGTCACTACAGGTTTGAGCTTCTTAATCAAAATGCCCGACTCCTGCCTGCACCTCAATTTCTTTTTTATAAAGCAAGAGTTTTCTGCAGGCCTTCTTCTCTTCACTTTGAAGTTCCTATGTACAAGAAAAGCCAATGCTCTGTCAAGGTGGATTTGCATGTATAATGAGAACATTTAGCAGCTGAAGAAGGGGGAGGGGTTTAAGACAGTGTCGAAGACGGATGGAAATCTCCGGCCACTAAAAGATGCCCCCTGTCTATCTCTGTTAAGGTTCTCCCCAATGGTCTTCCTGTACCTCAGCACTGTCGTGCCCTCCATCTGGTTCCTAGAGCTCGACTTGCTGCAGTCGAAGCTGCCGGTCAACACCTCCTTTGGGAACGATCTCCACCTACTCTCCCATATACCGATCGCAGCGGTAGGTATCGCGAGATGGTCCGTATCGGCGCCGCGAAAATTCGCTGTCGTTGCACTCTTAGGAGGACAACAGGAAGTGTGGAGAAGCGAGAATCCCCTTAGGCGGTTATGTCTGCCGGTTTCTTTTAGCTCAGTCTATGGCCCTGAGCATTAATGGCTGCGGGCATATGGTTGTATTGTGCGAGGCGAGGATTGCTTTGTAAATAGTACTGCTTGCTATCGATGACACAGGGCTTGGTTGAGCTGGACCCGGAGAACTGGGCCGCAGGGCTGGAGCAGACCATGTTGATCGTGCTGGTGCTGGGGCGCTGGTTGATGCCCAAGGGGGACATGTCCCGAGACCAGCTCTCCCAGCTTCTCATGGTCTACGTGGGCCTAGGCGCAGACATCCTGGACATCTTTGACACCTTTAAGGAGCCCGAAGTCAAGACCAACCGGACCATCATTCTAGTGGGGCTGAGCCTGTTCACCTGGGCTCTCATGCAGTTCCCCCTGGTCCTGACCCAAACCAGCCACTCCAAAGCTCAGCAAGGGACCAACCGGGACCCCTCGGCGGACAGAGGTCCCAGTGACGCGGACGGGTCGGCGGGTGACCGGTGTGCCTCCTGCTACTCCAGCGAAGTGTGGAGCCTGCTGCTCACCGTGGGCCTGCAGGACGGCCCCTTCCTCGTGTACCGCCTCTACCTGATGGTCCGGGAGAACGTCCTCAACCAGCTGATGATATTCTTCACCTGCAAGAACATCCTGGTCGTCCTCCTGGAGGTCTACCGCATTCTGGTGGTCCAGTGTGAGCGGGAAAGGCCGGAGGAGCCCGGGCCGTGTGGCACGCCTTGCAGCATAGCTCAGCCGCAAGACGGGGAGAGCGGAGATCAGAGCTGTCAGCCGTAGACTGTGTGAGATGCCTTTCGGCATAAATCTGCCTGAGGGATCTCTTCCAAAGCCTACAGGAAAAGTTCAAAGAACACAGGCGAATATATCAAGCCGAAGCTACTGGGTACACTGCAAAACATCTCAATAATGGTATGGCTAAATTATCACAGCTGCTGAACGACGGAGGCATTCATTGCTGTAAACAGGCCGGAAGGGACCACAGAAACATTATCCTCCATTGTTCGCATTAAGATAAGCAGATGTGCAATTACATTAAATATTTCAATATTGTCAGTGGATCAGTTAACTCAGGGGTTCCCAAACCGGTCCTGGGGGACCCCTGTGTATGCTGGTTTGAAAAATACATAATTCAAATCAGCCTTTAAATGGATCTGTTAAATAATTTTCTTATCTCTTTTAAATAATATAGCACAATGTGAACATGGGGTGTTTATTCTACATGGCATCAATAGCTATATCTGATATAATGTGGCTTAAGAGGGTAAATAATTCCTCTAAACATGACAAGTATCTAATTAAGAAATTAACAGCTTGTTAAAATTCTGGGATTGCAACTGTGGTTGCAACGAAAACCAGCATACACAGGGGTCCCCCAGGACCGGTTTGGGAACTGAGTTAACTTACTCCTTAGTCCTCGGCATCCATCCTCATTCCAATTATTGCTTCTGAATTGTACAGAGACATTGATCCATTTTTGTTTAAACACATACATTATGTAGTAATCATTATTAGAGGGTATCTCTTTGTACTTATAATTCATGCAGAGGTGATATCACATTGTAAAGGAAACATTCTTTATTAGCAATGACGGGTTTTGTACTTAAACCACTGTAATTTGATGTAATATATAGGGCTGATTGGTATGCATAATCATAATCTACTGACCTCCAAAAGGTGTACGATTTAGTATGAAATAAATGTTTCGTCGTATTCTTATTCGAAAATGTATTTCAATTTAAATAACAGATTGGTTCGATAAGCACATTCCATTAATCACAAGATGAAATTTACCGTTTATAATTGTAAATTCGACCTTCCTCCTGGCTCCACGAGATGGCAGTGTTACCATGCCACCGATGCCGAAATCTAATAAAAAGATGAGTCAAACCACAGTTCTAACACTCGCAAGGACTTCTTCGGAAAAATGTAAGTTATCCTCAATAACATTCAACCACAAAATTAAACGTTTCCGTTTCAGTTGTACAAATAACTGGTTTGCATCTCTGTGTGCCTATTTCTAATACAGTTTTCCGAGAATAAGGTTCATGCAAGATGTAAATTTAATAGGCTATACAGAGTAGCCTAATTAGCTGTATAATCGAATTACTCATGTTGCATACATTTAGGCTAATATACAGGGTAATGTCAATTTACATAGTATTGTTTGATGCTCGGGGAAAGACGACTGAGGTTATTTGAGTATTTGAGAGGACTAGATCAAATCCGGCTTATAATTCCAGAAAACAGTGCAAGTTCTCATCATCAAATGCAAGCAATATTTGCAGCGCCCGGCACGAAACGCTGCACACGGTTGCAAATAACAGACGATTCTCCCATTTCTGTACAGCTGTTCTCAGCTTGGGGGTTTCGATTTATTCTGTCTCCTGCTAGGCCACACTACAGAATGTCTGTATACAAAACCTAAAATAATTCCGACGCATGTACGCAAACGATTAATGACGGTCTCGTGTTTAAGAACAGACCAAAGTAGGCGAAGGGAATCATTTTACAGCATTTGACCGGAATGTCCATTGCCCCAGAGATCCGAGTGCACCAGTTCCCTTTTTATTAGCCATGCCGTCTGACAAGCTCAGCCACGAATACGTAATGTCTAAATTGGTTGTGTAAGAGCTCTAATTTCCTCTGCTACACTAATGATACCTCAGTCAGATTGATTTGAATGAGAGTCGAGAGACGGCGAAGACGAGCTGAAAAGACCAGGCTATAGCGTTAGAACAGAGGAATAAGTACAGAGGGCCTTGAGCCAGGATTTTTAATGACCATTAAAGTATTGTAATTATTCTACCTCTTACTGCTGTAATTATTACGAGGTAGAAAAACAATGGCATAATTTAACATGCAGTGCAGGCTTTTGCTAAATGGAATGGGAACTCTTTTGATACTGAAGAATTTATTTATTTAAGTAAATCATTTTGGTTATTCATAGGATGGGCACAAAATCAAAATGTATTGGCCAGATGTTTTCAACCACAGAACCTTGCGTCTCAACAGTGAGGTTTTGTATTTAAATGATAATTATTATGATTCTTTTTACTTTTGTATCTGTTCTACTTTAGAAAGGTAATATTTCATTCTGCATGTTGTGGTATTTGGATGGAAGGATTATGAGGACCACAGTCACCAATGAAGCGATGTACTGCCAGGCCTGTTGTTAAGAATAACCCCATTATATGTAGTATTGTAGGTGGTTTGCCATTTAATTAAGTTTTTCCATTAATTATGTGGAACTAATGCATGTCCCCAATTGATGGTGGTCTAGCTAAAAATAATTATAGAATTACTGTCTGGAAAGGTGGGATGCAGTATTCTTTCTTAGCAACAGAAAGATTAGTTGGAATCCAGAATCTGGGCACTATTGATATGAGATTCCATTCATACTCTGTTCTGTGCTTTTATATTATAATTTTCCTTGTTCCACTGATGGAGGCTGTTTGGGGAAATGGTTAGATTGTATTTTCAGTTCTGGGCTCGGTGTTCACACACAGCTCGCAGTTTTATCATTTTATTCTGTAGGCCTGTGTTCTGTAGTTATGACTTGCAGCCATCTTTTCAGCAATAATAATGATAATAATAATCCATCCATCCATCCATCCATTATCTAACCCGCTTATTCCTGGTCAGGGTCGCAGAGAGGCTGGAGCCTATCCCAGCATGCATTGGGTGAGAGGCAGGAATACGCCCTGGACAGGTCACCAATCTGTTGCAGGGCACACACCATTCATTCATACACTCATACCTGTGGAAAATTCGCCAAACCTGCATGTCTTTGGACTGTGGGAGGAAACCGGAGTACCCGGAGGAAACTCACATAGACACGGGGAGAACATGTAAACTCCACACAGAAAGGCCCTCGGCCGGGATTGAAACTCGGTACCTTCTTGCTTGGTACCTTCCGTGCCGCCCAATGATAATAATAATAATAATAATAAGAATGATGATGATTATTAACAGTAATAATAATTAGAACAGTTGAAAATTTGCTATCTTATTGCAGTTTGCATGTCAGAGCATGTCATTTAATCCTTTTCCTTCCCTGAACAATCCTAGGAAACAATTCATTTCAGTTTGGGGTCGTTCTTTTTGCAGCTTTGCAGTCCATAATCTCTGTATGTACTTTATGAATCAACATCAGGCAAAATATTACTGGGAATATATTTCACTTTACCGTCTGACGTTTTCTTCAATATTATAGACAATAAGTTGCAATCCCAATTAGTTTTTTTTTAACCTTTATTCATCCAGGTAGGTTTAACGGAGAACTCAATTATCTTTTGGAGTGAGGACCTGGGGGGTTGAACGTGGGCAGGAATTTGAAGGGATTGTGTGGACACAGATCTCGAGAGCTGGTTATGGGGGAATTTGACCAGGACATCAACCCCTACTTTTTTCAAAAATACCACGGGATCTCTAATGACCACAGTAAGTCAGGATTCTTGGCGTAGTGTCTCATCGAAGGAATGGCAGCTTCGACAGCATGGCGCCGGGACTGTGGGTTTCTATTTTGGTTCAGAGGGACGGGAGTTCCACACTAGTCCAACAAAACCTCTTCATACAGCTCAGCTTCAACAGTTTGATATGAAAAGGCTGCAAAGGCGGCAAGGCTGCTGGGAATGTTGGCTGTTGGCCATTAATTTTTGGTAGCCAACTAGTACTAAAAAGTGCACAATACATCGGATAGCTTCCAAGGTTACTTTTGTGGCAGTCCCTTAAGTTATGAAAATAATATCCCTCATTAGTGAATAGTGAAGTCAGCTAAAGTCATGGTATCAAGCATCCATAATTTAGTTGGCTGTTATCATTCCTCATTTATCTTTAAAATCTAGAAAGTTAGTTAGCAAACACATGCTAAGAAAACATTAAAGGTTGTATTAGCGATTTTGGGTGACGTCACTTCTGAAGCGAAATCCCAAACAAACAGAGCCAGCTCCAGCTCAGAGCCAATTATGTTATGTTTTAAAAAATAGTGTTCAAGCATCCAGAATTATAACCACGTTAATAACGTTTGTAAGAAACCAAACCGTTTGTAAATCCGTCAAGATTTCAGCGAGATAAGAGTATTAACGTATTAGTATCACCCACCCCTTGTCGGTGATTGGTTGGAATACTGTTTATTTTGGTTTTGAGTGGTTGGTAGTACCATTTGTTTTTGTGTACGATCTCGGAGCGTAGGCTGCCTACAGAGACGCGTTTTTTTGACGGCCTGCTTATGGGGCGGGCAGCTAGCGGATCGTGAGGAAAAATCAGATGAATGTGATCATTTATGTTTCGACCCAAAATCGCTGATACAACTTTTAAATCCTTTGACTTTAATCATTTCACAAACTATACGCTTCATTATCTAGTTTAGCTCGGCTAGGTAAGTTAGATAGATAGGTAGCTTACCAACAATAATACATTACTTAAACTACTTAAAAATAATGACTTATTTTATCCACGTTGCTAGCCACCTTAATTTGGACATTTTTCTGTTGTATTGCTGTAGCCTAACTGGTCAATCAGTTAACTAATTTATTTTCACGTGCAAAGTACAGTAAAAGCTGAACCAAGCAAGCTATTTAACTAGCTTGATATTCTAAGTGACTGAATAGTACATGTTTGATAAATGCCTTTAACTATATTTACTTTGGCCCTCCAGAGGCAATTTCCACCTAGTTTCTAGTAGTTTTATTTAAATGTCAATATCTCAAAAAATATTCCCTGCACACCCATGGTTTAAAGTTCGAATTGAAGAAGAAGCTGTATCATTCAGAAATTTGCAACAGAATACATTTATTTCAGAATATAATATATAATATATAACATACAGTATATACATAATAACCATAACACACGTAGCCTAATGTATTTAAATACGTTTTTAAAAAAACCTACAAAAGCGCGCATGTTTTTACATAACAACAGCAACGTATTTCAGCCCTAAGTGCGATAGGTGGTCACTGTGGAAATGTCGACTGTACGGGACTTTGGTGAAATGTAACAAGATAATCTCTTCAGGGTTAATCAGAAAACAGCTGTAGCTGAATATATTGGTAAGTACTTGGTTTCTTAAACATATTTATTGTTTCTATACGTGAACATGCTTTTCTTATCGTGTATAAATGGTGCATTTTACAGTCTGTGGCTGTGACGAGAGGAGGGTCGGAAGTAAGTGCTTTGGGCTATTTATAGCACCCTCCTATTTCTTTGCACTGCAGTGTACCTGGAGAAGCTGAGGTTTTCGCAAGAGGCTATCCTTTTAACCAATACTGAGTCAGAATTTACGGGGTTTTCTTAAAGCTGTCGTTTATAATTTCAGACAAACATGAATAGCCTACTGTAATTGAGCCTCAATAGTATGTTTCTGCAATACCGGAGCATACCAGAAGTGCAGTCTCAGGACTGCATTTCTAGGATCACCCTTCTCTAATTGAGACGGTTATGTCTCAACCACTAGGGGTGAAGTTTATAGAGTTAATATGACATCAGATGAGAGCAGAAATCATGTGTTTCACAGGGAGCAATCTGTTTGATGGAGAAAATCAGTTTGTAAAATACAAATGATGGAATTTTTTTTGGCCCAGGCCTTGTTGCATGCATTTTTAACGTTAATTCAACATATAGTGCTTGAACCATCATTCTGTCAGAACTCCTGTTAACAAGGGTAAACTGGCTGTACATCGTCTGTTTGGAGGATGGACTATACGCCAGTTTCCACCTATTATACTTTAACCCAGCTTAAAACCAGTGATGTGCTCAATAAGAAAAATAATTGGCCTTACTCCGAGAGATTGCTGGCACCATTTTAAAGCAGTGTACTAACGGTGCCTGTAGTCAGTACTCCATCTATCCTGTGTCATGCTGACTGAAGAGCTGTGTTAGCTTCAATCTGTTCCATTCTCTAGTTCTCCATTAGAACACAAATCACAAGGAATCATCAACCCAAAAATAAGGGAATGCATGATTTCCTAATGTCCTTGCTATGTAAAGGCTCCCTGTCAGTTTGACATTTGTCATTCCTCTGGGATCGGTGCATTTACTGAGCTGTACGTCAAATGGAAATGAAATACATTTGACATTTTTTAAGCCATCATTGTACTCTTCCACAAACACACGATGACTCAGGCCTCAAAAAAAAAAGAGACCTGGTCGTAACAAGCCAAACCCACGCAAACTAAATTATACACTTATACGGCTTGCCTGTCAAGCTAATTGAGATATCGCTTCCAGCTAATGGATAAAATGGTAAAATGTTAAATTACATAGGCATATCTGTATGCACATAAAGGATGGATAAATGCAATGTGCTCAAACTAGACAGGGACACAACGTACGTAAACCCTAAATTCTTTGAAAAAATAGAGAGAGAGGACCTATTCAAATAAAGGGGCCTCTTCCTCTTTGCCACTGTGATTTCATTTCACACAGCCAGTGTGTAGGGAACCGGGTGCCCTGCCTTCCCCTTTATTACGGCTAATTACCTTATTTTTACATTTAGAGAAGCACTGCTGTTATTTAGATGAATCACTGTGTTGCCTCATGTTTCCTGAAATACAATGGGACGGACTGAAATACTAATCTCAAACTGAGAGAAAAACGAGACCAGGAAACGACTTTAATTCTCATCCCGCATTTCCACAGCACACCAGCTGCCACAATACTGTACTCAATGAGGCTGCAGTAAACCGCAACAGGTGCTTGTACAGGGTAATAACAGTTATGATGACTGAAGGACAAATAGGTGTCATCCGCAAAATGCCTTCAAACTGTCCCCCAAAGGGAGGAGTAACGAGTACTGAACACAGCAGTCAGCAAGCGGAGTCCGCTGCCTGCAGATCGCCGTGGAGTTCTGTCACTTCCCTCAATCCCATCCCGAAGTGCGTTTGCCTATAGTGGCCTACTGCATGTTCCGACTGCACGCATGCAGAAATGTCAAGAAAAGGGAAAGATTACAAGCGACTTGCAGCGTGCATTACTAACCAAACGTAGAAATCTTATCCAAATTGTTCAGAGGGTACAATGGAAGTTATGAACCAGGGCCTTGATGCACGTCATAGCTCTGACTTCTTCTTGCTGCTTTACTAGTTCTGCAGAGGAAACTTTGAGGCGGAGGAAGGAAACAGCAGGTGGTCTCCTGTTACGGCTTTTGATGCTCGAGCTCTTTCAAAATATAGCAGCTCTGGTAATCTCGACTGTTCAGTAATGTAATATTAAATGGTAATGTTCCCCGCTTGAAAAAACCACGCTGTGCTTTGTCAAAGCAGCTGAATTCAACAACTCTTTAAGCAGAGAAAAATCCGGAAGCCTGCATAATGACACTCTAAGATGCGTGCGACAAGTTTGGCACTTTTTAATTATCCAACAAGGCAACATAATTAACGTTCACAAGGTGAATATGATATTTCTGCGAGTAACAATGTTAATCCACGCCGGTTTGGTTGTTTCATTGTGCTCCTTACTGTGGCGTGATTGTTACGCCCAGGATAGGCTACATTTAACATAACGAAGCAAATTCAGAAGCGGTAGCAATTTCTGATTTTTGTCTTCTTTCCGACACTGGCAGCCCAAAGATGTAAAAGAAGTGATTTCCAGGGCACTTCAAGTTAAGAAGGCAGAGGAAATGGTAAACAAAAAGCAGCTCGGCTGAAGGAAAGAGAGGCCTCTTCCTCTTCACAGGAGCTGCATGCTTTAATGAGATTGTGTGCGTATGTGGGAGGATGAGCTTCTCAGCCGAGCCCTGCTAGTTAAACTATCAGCTGCCCCAGATACACACATGGCTACCTACAGACAATAACATGCTCAGAGAATCTTGCCTTTTTAAACTCACATCAGGCGCCCTGACACACACACACACACACACACACACACACACACACACACACACACACACACACACACACACACACACACACAAAAGCACAAATGTACACACACAGGTATGTCCATAGACATACATGCATTTATATGCATATGTAATAGATACACATGCAAAATAATAAATAATCAGAGCAAGAGAGACAGAGAGAGAGAGAGAGAGAGAGAGAGAGACAGACAAACCACTATTCCCAGACAAACCACTATGAAATGCCATTTTAAGATTCAGTACATGACCCTTTTACTTATGTTAGTGTGATACTTTGTTTTCAAAAATCAATGTCGGTTGTAAAAACAAATCAATAAGCACCTGACACATGACTACCCAAGACCCTTGGGGTGATTTCCAGTGTTAAATTGTAGCCACTGCTTCTCGTACACCCTTCATCTAGTTCCTCTGGTGTAGGGACCAATCAGTGCTAATATCCAGAAGTCATAGGTTTTCAAGTCATTCCTACGCTTGGGAAATCAAACTATTTAAGTTGTGAATTTGTCTGAGAAGAACATTTTTATCCAGGAAGTATTTGTTTAATTCTGTTACGAAAACAATGTGTTTAAATTTGCCAGTAATTGGGATTCTGTAGTGTTGTCTGTATGCGTTTGCATTTGTTTCCTGAAAACACAAATAAGAACTAGACATACAGTACCGATATCCACAAATATAAAACGTATCATACTACAGTATAATCCAATTATAAATACTCTGGCTCATAATGCTTTTACATCAGTGCTTTAGCAGGTATCTGAATTCACAATCTCACAATCTTTCCTCAAAAGAAAGAAAAACTATTATTTAGGATAATAACAACAACAAAAATGTGTTACAGATATTGTTATTGGAGGTAATGACCCATTATATGTTTATAATTATACTGCATTATGTCTGCATTATAACAAATTACGACTGTATTTATAATTCATATAGATATAGGCTTCAATGGAAACTTGTAAAGACCTTTCAATGAAAAATAACTATTTTAACTATAACTATTAGCATTCGGGAAGTTCCTTTAATATTTATCTATAATTTTATGGCATTCATTATTGCATTACTTCTGCAAGGTATAACAACAGGAAGAGCTAGATCAGGAGTTCACTTAAATGTGTGAAGAGTAATATTGAATGTACTGAGTTTGGGGGCGGCCGGCACGGTGGTCCAGTGGTTAGCACTGTTGCCTCACAGCAAGAAGGTACCGAGTTTGAATCCCGGCCGAGGACCCCTCTTTGTGGAGTTTGCATGTATCCCCGTGTCCGCGTGGGCTTCCTCCGGGTACCCCGGTTTCCCCCCACAGTCCAAAGACATGCAGCTTAGGCTAATTGGAGACTCTAAATTGCCCATAGGTATGAGTGTGTGAGTGAATGGTGTGTGTGCCCTGTGATGGATTGGCGGCCTGTCCAGGGTGTATTCCTGCCTCTCGCCCAATGCATGCCGGGATAGGCTCCAGCACCCCCCGCG
>CM056378.1:117126675-117362352 GCA_029718625.1 Synaphobranchus kaupii
TCAGACCAGAACCTTCCCTATCTAAATGAAGGGAATTATGTACGGCCCCAAAATAGCGCTGCTAGCCGGCACTAGCATAATCAGGACTCCGTTCCAGACCACGAGGCACACGTCTTCATTGAAAACTAGAGCTTTAACTGGATATGCAAACAAAGTGCTTTTAAATTTGAATCCTGAATTGAACACTGATTTCAAAATTTAGCCACTTAGTTGCTACGGAAATAGTCCACACAGTAGGCCTACATTGAAGCTATTGTACAATTGCACTATCGGAGGTTTTACGATAAATACCACTTCCAGTGTGTAACGCAATCATGTAAATTCACTGTGATTTTGAGGGTTTAAAATGTGACCACTGGCCCTGGGAGTGACATTGGCTGGAACACGCTGGTTTTTAGAACATGCTTTACGGTCCCCAGTGTGCTGCTGTAAATCTATCACATTCAACAGTGAGGAGGGATGCATTTCTGCAAGCAGTTCCTTGCAGCCTTACCCTGTTAACCTCCCACAGTCATGCAAAGAGGGACATCGGGAGTGGAACAGAAGTATAAAACATGTCATTGTGCAGGTAATGGCCCGTGTCGGAGAAGGAGCAAATGAAAGCCCGGCCACCATTTGGAGATTTTCGGGAGGACTCCTCCCCCCCTTTGGGAGGACTCTCAGGTGCTGTGTGATCTGGGCTGACTACCTTCAGGTGGTGAGAAACACACAGCAAGGGTGTTGAGCGTCGAGGAATATGACTGAAGTGTGACCGGACTTTCAAACGTCAAGACTGGGGGTTGGGTGGGGGTGCTTCATTCTGTGTGGTGTAGCTGCAAGGTATGTTGGGGGGGATTCGTCCGAAATCAGTGCTTTTGAAATGCCTGCTGGCTGCAATCAGCACAGTAGCCAGTGAAAGGAGGTGGGGGAGCGGAGGAACAGGGGTAGACGGAGAGAGAGAAGGTGCAAAAGCGAGAGGAAAGGTCGAGAGCGTGGACGTAGGTTTCATTTCAACTTTGGGGGAGACACACTGCTGGACCACCTACCCTGCTACTATTAAAGACCATTAGAGACCATCAAAATCCCCACAGATACCATTAGAGTCCAACAGAGCACCACCAGATGACCATTAGAAGCCACTGGATTACCAATAAAGACTATCAGAAACCAGCAGAATCCATCACAAAAACATGAAATTCCATTAAAACCATTAGGAATTGTCTGATGGTTTTTAATGTTTTTTCAAGCAGGGTAGTCTGACATAGTCGAACGTCAAGGCTCACAAGAATACTAGCTAGTCTATTGATTAAGTCACATGAACATACTGGGGTGGCAGGTCTCCCTGTTTCCCCCAAGGGGCCAGCTTTTGGCTCTCAACCTCAGCACCGGATATAATGTTGCCCTCTGCTTATATCTATAATTGCGCTCAAAAAGCCAGTTTCCCCATTGGGCTCCATTCATTTTTGACAGCAAAAAATATAATTCCACCCATATATTGATGTTAACTCTGCATTAAAATCTCTTTAAAAATTGCTTATTTTTCCGTGGTCAAATACAGACAATTATATTATACAGTTATTATATTATAATTTTTTAATTATTATCTATTCTCAGAGGTGTAAAATCCAGGGGTCAGAAAGTTAAAGTCCTGCCATGTGTTTCTTCCACCCATGAACTCAGCCAGCTGATTTCACTAATTAGTTCTACCTCCAGGCTGAAGAGTTGTGCTAATTAGCAAATCCAAGTGATTGGAACCAAATACCGGGGAGGACTTTTACTTTCTCAACCTGGATTTTACACCTCTGTTTATTCTGGCCTACGTCATATTTTTTCCCGCTAGTTGGCAACCAATTACATACTCGTAAGGCTTTGACGTAGCCGTCTCACATGACTTTCTGTACATCCTCCTTGTACATGTGACTCCAAGGACACAACTGCGCATGTGAGATGAGCACAAAATTAAAACTTCCTGGTTCGGATGTTTTCCCCATTGGTTTCCATTGGCATTTCTGTCTCTACATATTATATACTCTAAGGCAAGGCTGCCCAACCCTGTTCCTGGGGATCTACCGTTCTGTCGGTTTTCATATCAACCCTAATTTGGCACACCTGATTCTACTAATGAGCAGCTCAACAAGCTCACTAGCTGTTGAATGAGGCGTGCTTTGTTAGGGTTGGAGTAAAAACCTACAGGACGGTAGATCTCCAGGGAGAGGGTTGGGCAGCCCTGCTCTAAGGTTTTCCCCCAAAAACCTATGCGTATGGTCGAGAGGCACTAAGAGTCAATATGTTGTGATGGATTACCCAGTAGTGATGGGGAGGCCGGCCAGCGGTACGCTGCCGAAGCACCATGGATCGGACAGCGGTAAGGAGAGCAGATTCACAGGGTAATGGACTGGAAGTGCATTTTCAGTGTCGGAGTCAGAGTCAGCATGCCGGGTTCCAGAGAGAGTGCGATGCTCTCTAGAGGATACAGCTCGTCAGACTCCCAACAGGCTGACCTTGTGACAGTGGGGAGTCAGATGAGCATCCGAGCAGGGACACGGCGCGACGTTCTTGACAGAATGAGAAAAACATCAAAATGTAAAAAAAATAAATAAATAAATAATTCCTTATCTCCATAAGAGTGGTGTAGAAAACCACAGGAATCCAGTATGTCTGTGGAGGACCGCAATGAGGTTTCTGGAGTTACACGGATAATATACATCATCTGATATTATTAACGCATGAGAACAGATTGGGCGAGAAGTGTGGAATACAGTGTGTTCATTTTAAACAATTGTCTACAACTACCTCTCTTCCCCTCTGTCCCACACTATGGATAGATGCCCAATTACACTGTTACAGAGGTTTCAAATGGCTAATTATTAAATTTACTAAATATCCAGCTTATCTGAAGTAATTAAATGTGAACAATGGTGAATAAGAATTCACACAAAAATGTGTGCAAACAAAAGGGCTTGTGACATTTTTTACTTTGAGTGCTCTTGCACGTGTGCAACGAGTCTCCTGTCAGAATGCCTTTTGGGGTAAGCAAAGTCTTTTCTTCTGATTTTAATGTCCTGGGAATGAGAACACATATAACAGTGCATTCTTTTTCATTACTGAGACACACGTCACAACAGTATTCATATTTGGCTAACTGATGGCTGTTTCCAGTTTGAAAGCTCTTCTTTATTCCCCCAGACTGACCTGAGATGTGTTATTTGCAGGGGGTCAAAGGTTATTCAGTCGGAATGGCTGAATGTAGCCAGTAAGCTTATGAAAGCCGGTGCTGGCAGAGACATTTATGTCAATGACAGCCCTGACTAATGTGATAAAATGAGTTGTTTTGGTTGAGATGCTAATTTTTTTAATAAAAATATAGGTAAAAGGATGCTTTTGCTCCTGGAAATGACTAATTTATCTGCTTTTTATTCAATCGTGTATTAAGCAGGAAATAACAGTCATTTTCTGAGCGCACAGAAATCTTAGAGTGAGGCAGATTTCCAAGAAACATCTGCGTACATTGAACATGTCTTTAAAACTCTAAACAAGGATCTTTTTAAGACAAGGTTTCATCACAAACACTGCAGTGTCAAAGCAGGGGAAGCAGTACTTTTGTGCTCCAACATACTTTTAGCTGAAAAACATGCTTTGTCATGTTTACTACTCTACAGCCAGTGACAGGAACTATTGATAAAAATTGATAAAAAACTTGAAACCTTGCAGGTGTGGAAAGGAGGCTTTGACACATCCAGTATGACATTTTTTTGGAACCTTGGTAGCGGCGCAACAAGTTTTATTTCTATATTTATTTCATTTTATATCATATTGTCCAGTTTGTGCTAGCTACTAAATTTATAATTATTTCTATCTATTTAAGAATTCATTCTCGACTTAAAATTTTGCTCACAGTTCTAATAAGTATTTATCTGCTGGAGTGGTGGCTATTAGTCTGCATTGAAAATAATTTTATCAGTGCCCACAAAAACCATGAGTACTCATGACTAATTAAACCCACACGTTATTATAAATGCAATAGAAGTGATTAGCAGTGCACTGTAAAACACAGCATAAAATAGCTTTAAACATAACACTTTAAACATACTTTAAACTTTAAACAAGTGCTACATTAGAGGAACATCATAGCAACATCAGGTATTCAGTATGAATTATTACATGCTCCATATAGTCCATATAAATTAAGATTTTTTCAACTTTATTTAAACCAGGGCTGCCCAACCCTGTTCCTGGAGATCTACTGTTGGTTTTCATATCAACCCTAATTTGGCACACCTGATTCTACTAATGAGCAGCTCAACAAGCTCTCTAGCTGTTGAATGAGGCGTGTTTGTTAGGGTTGGAGTAAAAACCTACAGGATGGTAGATCTCCAGGAACAGGGTTGGGCAGCCCTGAATTAAACAATTGATTGTCGCAACCTCAAATTAGCAAAGTAAAATAAAGTGTTGCAATCATTTTAATCAGATGCCACCACAGGCTGTATGGTTTAAATAATTTGTAGGGACAGACATTGTAAATTAGTGTAAACTACAAATGTTCTGATACATACATTTAAAACAATAATCTGATGCATTGTATCTCTATTATCTGTGCTGAAGAATGTATGAATACTTTATTATATCATCCCAATGTAATAGTCACAAATATGTATGCCTCGGTGTAATGAATGACATAACATATATTTCACTTGTACATGCAGCCTTTTTGAATAATGTTGCATAATATCTGACTAGGTTTAGTGGCAGTTAATTTTGACAGAAAACACAGTGTGAGTTTGCTGCCAGATCTTCCTCTTCCAGCTGTACATTTCCACATAGGGCCAGCTCCATGAAGTCCGTTGGACGTGGGCAGGCACCTTACACTTGAAAATATGAAAATAAAATGCAAGAGGTGCATATACAGCTCTGGAAAAAATTGAGACCACTGCAAAATGATCAGTTGTCTCGTTATTTTGGTTCTGTGCTCTAGCACTTTGAGTTTGAAAGGATACATTGACAATGAGGTTGAAGTATAGACTGTCAGCTTTGATTTGAGGGTATTTTCATCCATATCGGATGAACCGTTTAGAAATTATAGAACCTTTTGTACATAGCACCCCCCCCCCCCCCCCCCCCCCATTTTTGGGTATCAAAAATTCCAGCTGTACATTTTCACATAGCTCTTCCAGGGCAGGGGAGCCTTTCACTAGGTTACTCGTTGGTTCGCTTGACTCCTTTTCTTTCCGAGCCTGTTTTAAACGCAATCTGACACAACTGACACTATTGTGGCTGTGCTTGAAGTAGACCGTCTTGAATTAAGTCCATATCGCCAGCTCATATCTGCGCTTTTGCCTTTTTTTTTTTTATTTTTTTAAAGGAAGAAATGATGTCCCTGCCATTCAAAGAGCGGGAAATTGGAGAGAAGCGGAGAGCAGACGTTCAGTCTCCCGTCTGGTTAATAGAAAGCTTCCCATTGTGTTTGCGATTCACTTTGTCATTGTTGGGAGCAGCCAGTGAAAAATTTCCATTCCTCACGCTCCGGGTCCAGGGTGTCTGCGTCAGTTAAAAGTGAGAGTGTTATCAGTGCTGAGCACTCCCAGTTCCGCCAGGGCCTCCGTCGACAGGCTGCGTCTGATTTCATACCCTCTGTCCTTTCCCAGGCGTGGAGGCGTTGGACAGGGCCAGCTCCACGAAGTCCGTTGGACGTGGGCAGGCACCTTACATGTGGAAATATGAAAATAAAATGCAAGAGGTGCATATACAGTATATCCTCTGCATCCTTGTTTCATAACATGCATTCTACACACCCTGAGGGATAGACAGTGGACAGGTATTCCTAGAGCAGTCATTTTTTAAAACATTTATTTTCAGCCACTTTTAGAAAAACCTCCAATCTGGCCAGCTCTTTTAAAAAAATTAATTTGATTTCCAGTAAAAAATCAAGGAAACATTTTTTTGTCACTTCACAAATATGTGATTTGCATTTCCTGCTTGTGCTCCATTGTATTTTTGTTGGCCCTACAGAACACGTTAAGTCCGCACTTAAAGCAACGAAATTAAAATAACAGCTGTGAACATAGATGGCTTCAGAGAGACACGGGGGGGGGGGGGGCTAACGCGTAGCAATCAATTCATCTAAAAAAAACACAAGGACAAGATCTTTCCTGCGGAAGTAGGCTACCCCTGCTTGTCTGAAGAGGTTAGTGATGTGAAATAAAACTTAAAAACAAATTATTGATGTTCCTCGGCTCAACAAAACCCTTTTCCTTTCTTGGATTTCTGAAAGCCTTAAACTTTTGGCGATCTTTTAAAGTGGGATGTTTCTGAAGTGCTCTTCATCATAGGCAATTTGCACAGTCAGACAGGAAAGGTCTAAATTGAATTTTCTTTTTAAAGGTGTAACATGAATAATGCACACCAATAAGGAACGAAAGTGCATGATCAAGCTAACTAACCTAGTTTTCCCCCTGTTATCATAGGAACTACTCATGCTTCATATCAGCACATCCCTACACTATAGGATGTGCAGGATAATGCTAGTTTATCGGATTAATGTTTGATAATAGGCAGAATCTGTACACACGTGTTTATTAAGCATGTATTGTTCACGTGCTATATGACACAATTAAATGTCCCTTCAATGTATGCTATGACATTATAAAATCACTATACAATACAGTTTTGTGCTGATAATTTAAATACTTCGACACACGGCAACGTAATTTAGTCTTCTGCCGTGTTTGAAGCTTGATGCGGTGAAACATGAAATTAGTAAAGAATTCTATTCATTGTCACAACAAAGCTTCTTAAAATACATTACCTGTTTCAGCTCCCATTACTTCATTGTGTAATTCCTGTGTACATTACAACAGTTTAATTTTAGAATTAAAGTTTTATTGTTAGCAATATCATGTTTTTTTAGTGCTGGAATAGTGAATTTTGTTATTTGAAATACACTTCAGGCAGACCTGCATCATTCATCTAATATCAAGTGGTTAGATAAATAAATAAAGAGCAACTGCAATACTGCATTCATTACTTTTTAATTTCCTCTGCGAGCTAGCAGTTTCTCGCCAATCCCTGGAAAAGCTTACCACTACATCCCGACGGATCCCATGACGCAAAGAGTAGGGGTTTCCCCGGTGTCCTGGCTAAAACTCTAAACCTCTTAACTCTTAAACTTTCAACCTGTTACCTAATCATCCGCCAGTTTAATTGTCTAAAAATTGTTCTCTCCCTCTCCACCTCAGCTGATGTGTGGTGAGCATACTGGCGCAAAATGGCTGCTGTTGCATCACCCAGATGGGCACTACACATTGGTGGTGATTGAGGCGAGTTTCCTCCCTCATCATTGTGAAACGCTTTGAGTACGAGAAAGGCGCTATATAAATGGCAGGCATTATCATCATTATTATTATTACTACATCCCTGAGCCAGACAGAAAAGAATGAGCATGTTGGACCATAAAGATGGAGATGGAGAAATGGCTATTGACCTGTGGGCTCCAAATGTGAAAACATCTAACACAGGAAGTATACATATATCTGCTGCTGGATATTTTAACAAATCCGCAATATTTAGGTGACACTCGCCTCATGTAATGCCTTGCTGGTTGGATGAGGTAAAGCCTTGGAAAGCAAAGACAACCTCATCTTTCTTACGCCTGGACGTACCCTCGGCAACAATAATTAAATACAAGTTCAATAATTGCCAAAATGGAAAGGCCGAACAGTGATTCAGAAGAAAAAAACATAGTGCTTACGTTTATCTTTAAATTGAAAGAATCAAGTCCTACCGTTGCCGTCTTTTCACTCATGGAAAAAATTTGAGTTAAATATTCAACTGTCCACTTTCACTCCATCTCTGAGCATAAGGAGCATGGAGCCTGTCCAGCAGAAGGCTCCTCTTGGCTGATTCTGTTTGCCTGTGTCAGTGTCATCAAGCCCAGCCAACCCCCCTGCTGTGTTCTGGCTCGTTCACACACACAGTGAAATCGTTTCAAATCACAAAGCTTTGCTAAATATTCAGCTCTAGCTGCAGTTCCACTGAGAGATATTCAGCTCGAATGCTGTGGCCGTGTCAAACATCTGCCGTTTTCTAGAAGTTTTTTTTCCTTCCTTTTTTTTGTTTGTCATCATTAAATTCCGCGTTTCCTGTTCTGTCACTCAGCTGTGAGCCTCCTTGGTTCTTTTGACTTCAAAGGTCCATCTCAGATACCTTGTATATCACACATTTAATGAGTATCATCCACTCCTTTTTTAAATGTAGTTCCTGTACAATAAAATACTAGAATCCTATACTGTATTGCTTATATTGCTTTTTGAGAAAACCAATGGGAAATATCAATAATAAAGTAACAGGAAAGGATGGATGAACAGGAAGGATAACATGCTTGAAATTAGGTCAGTAGAGTTGATTGATCATCTAAATTCTGGATTATGCGACTTGGATGCGTGTTTGCACTGCTAAGTGTCTACTCCCAGTTGGTTGTGAGAGTCACACTACTCACTGCATTACCTTTGAACAAATGCTATGCCTTCATATTTTATGCTGACCCCCCCCCCCCCCCCCCCCCCCCCCCGAGATATTCTGTCAGACTGTATTGGATATTACACACCAGACATGACTGCTAGGGGACATTTTCGGCTTTTGCCTGAGGGCTTTCCATGCATGTGCAATTGCATGTAGTTTTCCTGGGAGATTCATATTCCAGACAAGGGGGTTGATCTTGATCGGTAGGTTTATTTATTATTTAATCTGGGAAAGCGAAGGTTTACCTCTGGGGTTGCTTTCAGTAATCTCCAAAAAATATAACAAAAAGGAGGGCAAGCCAAATAATGAAGTGCTCGAGGCCAAGCAGGGCAGTGTGGTGCCATCCGTGATTTGAGTTAGCTATAAAAAAAAATAAAATAAGCGTTTGCCTCACTAGAACACATTTACAGGGATAATGATGCTCAATGGAATTCCTAAGCCATAAAAAAGTAAAAGTGATTATTACATAGTAGTTTTCACAAAGACATGGAGTGAGGCTCCCTTATTGCAGCCATATGGACAGTGCTGGGAACAACCATAGCCATCTCCAAACATGTTTTATTGACTTCATTCCAGGAGGCATGCTTTTGAACCTTTATAATAATTCACTTTGGAAAGTCACCTTCATTTTGGGAGGGTGCGAAAGAGGGGTGCTCATTTAATTTGCAGCCGCTCTGCAGTCCCTCGTCTCCTTAGTTTGGATCTCAGCGACATTCATTATTATTCCAAGAGGTTAAACGGCATACTATATTTTATATTTTTACATGACTGTGTCGCCCCCTACGATACTAACTTTAAACAGGGAATTGTCAAGTGCCCACCATTCAAAACTGATCCAGATTCAGTGAACAAAGTAGAAACAAAGTAGAAACAAGCACTACTGATTCTATGTTAACAAAACATGCCTGTAATTTATGAATATATTGATATAAATTTGTTTAGTAGAAATTCCCTCATTCCATTTATCAAAATACCACTTGAAAGTATAATATCTTCTGAGATGGACATTATTCTTAAGCTTTTTAAAACTCCTTTTATGTCTATTTTGTATTGATCCAGGTCACTAAATGTATTAAAATGAAACACAAAAACATTTTCGATACAGATGTATGATTTTGCTATTAATTTCTTGAAATAAAGTTAAAAATAAACTAACTTTGTTAATGAAAATATAAAAAAATAGCACTGAAATTTTTTTTTACACATTAAAGCTATGAGCCAAGTTAAAAGCGCCTCATATTAATCACCCATTCCTGCTAAAAAAGGTTCCATTGCATGTTTATTATTGAGCTATATAAGCTGACTGGTGACTAATTCCCTCATCATAACAATTTATCATGTTCATTTAAAGTTGATAATAATTGCTTTCCTTAATTGCATTGAGACACCACAGGCCACAACTCTCAATTTTTCAGCTCTATTACCATCGACAGATACATATGACTGATTCTCCCACTTATCCCATTTCAGGAAGTCTACCAAGAGGCCGATTGGATTCCACTTGAAACAATACTTGCAAAACAGCACTACAAGGATTACTTATGCAATCTGCGAATATCACTGCAATGAGTAATGTTTTGTGGCAGTGCTCATTTTTAAAAGGTTTGCCTTTTCAATGTTTTCAACCACTTAGTGCAACTCACTGTCCGATATCATTCCCAAGTGGCCACTACATCTCATTAATAAGGCCTATCAATTAATGAATTTTTGTCAATAATAAACCTAGCAATCATACCATTAGGAGCAGACAGCTGGGAGAACCATCGCAACATTAGTGCACAAGATGTGAAACGCAATATGCTTGCACAGAAGAGGGCCTTGTGACAGCTGCACTGAACCAGCAAGGAGAGACCAGGTGCATAGCAGACATATATCTGATATATATGTGGCTATAGCCACTGTGTGCCTGTTTACTGTTAGCTGTGCTGTGACGTAAATTTAGCAGGATGAACCACAATACACATTTGCTCTACAGTTACAGTGCTTACTGTTGGCTAGCAAGCTACTGACACTGACATTGAGCAAAGCCGGGATCTAGACATCTAGAGGGGCGGAAACCTAGGTTGATGAGCGTTTTGACATAAATGGACTAGGTTAACCCCAATATAGCTCAGATTTTTCCACGGATATAGCTTGTGACGTGGTGACCAATACCCCATAGGAACCGACTCCAGGAAATCCAAAAATGAGACGGCAACAGTAGGTCCAATAAGTGACAATTTATTCACCAATGCGCATAGGGAGAGCACTTCAAGGGCAGTCCAAGAGAACTCCAATGTATCATGAAAGACTTCCTGATACATTCACCTTTATGGACAACAGTTATCTGAAACCCAATATGCAAGGTCACACCCATAGAACATAACCACCAACATTGCCCTTCTTCCTACTTCCTGGGGAGCGCTCCCCTACTGATTACGTCATCAGCGTTCCCGCTATCATGCCATGAGTTGGCTTGCCGTCATGGCCTGGAAGCAGTGACACACATTGGTTCCCAAACATTACTAAGACAGTGGAAAAGAAGAAGTGAGATTATAAACACACAGGACTAGGAGAGATACTTTAGGTGATACAACAGAATAAAATATGCACTCAAGACATTCCAATTACCTCCCATACTATTCCATCAGACCCATTTCCTTATAGACCTCTCAACGCTCACACCGGAAGGCCTGAACCAGTCCAGCAGTACAGGTGGGAGGTCCGGCACGCCACATCACCTGGCTACATCGTAGCTGACTAGAAAACTTTAACTTTTCACCCAAACGTAACCGGGTTTTCACTGGATTGCCTTGACGGCGTTTCACTGACTTTTCACCACAAAGATGTTCACTTAGTGCTCGCAGTATCTGTGGCTCCAAGCTTGTAATTAAGTTGACTCAATAATTACAATCTCGCTTACATCAGTTGACTGTGCTCCGAACAATAACCACATAAAAAAACACACAACTACTATACACAACTACATAAGTGAAATTGTAAAGAGTGTGAAATCTTACTGAGTAAGGTGTGGAGTAGGTGAATTAGCTTTTACAATTATAAGCACTTATTGTAGGCTATCTATATTATTCTATTTATGTTTATTACGGGGTAACGGGTCAGTCTAATCTTTACTGTGTTTGGGTGGGGATAATTTATTATGAAATGCAATGTAATAATCCTGTTAGGGAACTGAGGTCAGAGGATTCATTCCCATGTTTGACTCTGCCGTCGTACCCCTGAGCAAAGCACTAACATGAATTTCTTCAGTAAATATCCAGCTGTATAAATGGATTGTGTGTAAAAAGAATGTCATCTGCGTAAATCTCAATCCAAAATTGAAATATAATTATAATATATGATTATCAGCAACAACTTACTTTTTATTATATAAAAAGTAAGTTGCTAATACAGAAACCTCCCCGTGGTGCAGCCTGGGAAACGCTGACTGGTACAATCTGATATCACTATCTGATCACTATCACCAGTAGGCCAATATCTGTATACTTACCCGAGCAATCTATTGGATGACGACGCCAAAGATGCCGCAGAGACACTTACGCCCCTCGGGGCCTGCGCTGTCAATCGCCTCAATTAACATTGAAGGCTTCTCCAGATGCAAGGCAGACATACTAGCGACAGTGGTGAAACACTTCGACATAGTGTGCATGCAGGAAACCCACATCGGTCCTGCTCAACACCGACCCGCCCTGCCTGGAATGAAGCTGGTGGCGGAGACCCGTCACAGACAGTACGGATCAGCCGTATTCAGCAGACCAAACCTCACGATTGAAGAGGTCTGCACCCACACCACCGAAGGGCAAATGGAAACCATCACAGTTGCCCTCCCAAATGTCTCTGTCACATCAGTGTACAAACCCCCCAAAAGTCCATTCTCCCATACCGAACTGCCAGACAGATGCAAGAGGAAATTCCAGATCAGCATTGGGGACTTCAATGCCCATGGCACATCGTGGGGCTATAAAGAGAACAACCAAGATGGAGATGCAGTCGAAACCTGGCTTGAGTCGAAACATCTGACCCTGATCCATGACGCCAAACTGCCAAAATCCTTCCATAGCGCCAGATGGAAACAAGGATATAACCCAGACCTTGTCTGTGTGAGCAGCGAGCTAGCATCCAGAGCAGTGAAAGAGGTCTTGGACCCCATCCCCCACTCACAACACCGACCTATCACCATAACCATCCGATCCGTTCTCCAAGCAACAACCGTCCCCTTCCGTAGAAGGTTCAATCTGCGGAAAGCCGACTGGCTGTTGTACCAACAGGAGATCGAAGACTCAATCCCCAGCATCCCACCACACCCCAACAGCTATACCACGTTTACAGACCTGCTGAAAAGGTCAGCTAGACGACACATCCCAAGAGGATGCCAGACCGAGTACATCCCCGGGTTGTCAGAAACATCTAGTGACCTACTCCAAGCCTATCATACGGCATACCACGAGGACCCTTTCTCCTCCACCACCGCGGAACTCGGAGAGATCCTACTAAACAAAGTTGGGGAAGATCGCAGGCAAGTCTGGAAGGAGCTGATAGAAAACACCAACATGACCAACAACAGCAGGAAGGCGTGGGCCACGATTCGCCGCCTTGGTGCAGACCATACCACACCACCAACACTCACAACAGTCACAGCAAACTCGGTTGCAGCACAGCTGGTGCTGAATGGGCGCAGCCAAACTCGCCGCAGACCCACAGGAGAATACCGCCGGACAGCGGTATCAGACCACCCACAACCAGCAAGTGCCCTTACCAAGCCCTTCGACCCAGAAGAACTTGAAGCAGCACTGTGCTTGCTGAAACCCGGGAAAGCAGCAGGAATCGATGATGTATTGGCGGAAATGATACAGCACCTGGGACCTAAAGCAAAGTCCTGGCTCCTAGAAATGCTGAACTCATGTATGGCAAAGAAAACCATCCCACCCGTATGGAGAAAAGCCAAGACTGTCGCTATCCCCAAACCCGGAAAGGACCCATCATCACCAAAGAGCTACAGACCAATTTCCCTCCTCTGCATAACCTACAAGCTCTATGAGAGGCTATCACTCCAACGCCTAACACCACTTATAGACTCCAAGCTCACTAAAGATCAAGCCGGTTTCCGTCCTGGCCGCTCTTGTGCTGGGCAGCTACTGAACCTCACCCAACACATTGAGGACGGTTTTGAGTGCAAACTCATCACCGGAGCAGCTTTCATAGACCTCACCGCTGCCTATGACACTGTCCAGCACCGCGCCATGATCAGGAAACTTTTGGACATGACTGGCGACCTCGACCTCTGCCAAGTCATAAAAAGTCTCCTCAACAACCGGCGCTTCTTCGTCCAACTAAACGACAAGAAGAGCAAATGGAAAGCCCAAAAGAACGGCCTACCACAAGGCAGTGTACTGGCCCCTCTCCTCTTCAACATCTACACCAACGACCAACCACTCCCCCCACAATGCCGCCGCTTCATCTATGCTGATGACCTCTGCATCACCACCCAACAAGAGAGCTTCCATAAAATCGAACCCGTCCTGGAAAGTGCCCTCCAAGAGATGTCCACCTACTACAATAACAACCACTTGAAACCCAACCCATCAAAAACCCAGCTATGCAGTTTCCATCTGAAAAACCGAGATGCAGGAAAAGAACTGAACATCTCATGGGATGGCCACAAACTCTTGAACCATCCCCATCCTGTATACCTTGGAGTCACACTCGACAGGACACTCTCCTTCAAAACCCACCTTCAGAACACCAAAGCCAAGGTCAACACCCGCAATAACATCCTGCGCAAACTGGTCAACTCAAAGTGGGGCGCTGATCCACCAACCATCCGTGCAACGGCCCTAGCCCTGTGCTTCTCCACAGCTGAGTATGCCTGCTCAAGCTGGAGCCGCACCCACCATACCAAACTGGTAGACACGGCCCTCAACGACACCTGCCGCATCATCACGGGCTGCATAAAGACAACGCCAGTCCCGTGCCTCTATGCACTAGCCGGCATTGCCCCCCCTCACACCAGACGTTCCATCGTCGCCCGAGATGAGCGGAGAGCACAGGAGTCTGACATGAGGCACCCCCTGTACGGACACACAGCACCCCCATCCAGACTGAAATCCAGAGCCAGTTTCCTGCATACAGTCCCCCCTCTCCAGTCCACCAAAGAAACGGCATGGACCAACATCTGGAGGGTTGAATGGCACCAACTAAACACCCGAGCCCAAGAATGGATGGAGAGAGGAATAACACCAACTGAATGCCTCGCCAGCGGACACGACCTCCCATGGCCGACTTGGAAGACCCTCAACAGACTGCGGGTGGAGCAGGGGAGGTGCAAAGCACTGCTGAAGACATGGAACTACCACACAGAGGACACGTGTGGCTGTGGAGCAGTACAGACAATGTCCCACCTGCTGGAATGTGACGACGCCCCCCAGTGCAGCCCCCAGGATCTGGCTGAACCGACTCCATCAGCTGTGTCCTGCGCCAGATACTGGCAGAATGACATCTAAGATTGCAAAGGACTCGAAGAAGAATTATATAAATATAATAAAAATTAATTGAGAAATTGTGTGAAGCCAAGAAAAATGCAAAGATGTTGCATATGATGTTTCGATGTTGCATATGGTTATTTTTTTTTTTTTTACTTAGCTTGTGAAATGTTTGGATCTGGTTTTGTGCAGTAATCCGGACAGAAGTTAGGACCTCATCCAACTTCACTCAGAACAGCCTACATTTTATATGATGTGACCGAAATTAAGACTTTGGTGTAACTTATACATTGCAAAACTGTGAATGAAAATTTGTGCAAATTCAAAAGGGTTATCGTGGATGCGCAGTGGAGAGTCTGGCTGCTGGCATAAACACTCTATGCAGTCATTTAGGGCCACAGCCATCCCTGGGCTGGGCCACACAATTCATGGCTTTAAAAAAAATCCATAAGTACATAAATAGCAGTGCACTAAAGTGCTACTTGCAGCCTATGGACGTTTAGTAATGATTCTACAGCCTTTATTTTTCTGTTATAACATTCTCACCCAAGAGGGGTGTGATAACATAAGTGAAATTTTTATCTCTAGTGGTATAAAGTTGAAGAGATGCGGCACACAGAATTGCATAGAAAAAGACTACAATATGTTTAAGCATCAATTGTTGGAGCTTAAGAGGTCAAATTAAAAAAATCCAAAAATAACCATTCTTCTCCCAATAAGATACTGGAGGTATATGGGACAGTGAACCTTAATTTTCTTTTACCAGAATATTCTTTTTTTTTTTAGAAAGGCAATTGGAACACAACCCACCATCTTTAATAGCATTTACTTCCTGTGTGTACCGTAATGGAGCGATGTTATTGGAATCAACCTCAGGAATCTCTATGTAAAAAAGCAGTGGCCACTGGAAGTCTTGTCTGTTAATCCAATAAACTTTTTCACTTATTCACTGTGAAACTTGCGGAGATAAGCCCATATTTGGTGATAGGTAACAAAATTTAAACATTATGTATGCAGTTTGTCACTTCCAAAATGTGCCTCACTGTTCGCAGCTGCTCAGTGACAAATTACCTTAACAAATAATAAATGACTGCAAGCACAGTGTTAGGGTCATGATTCAATCTGACAGAATTAAAAGTGAGTCTATTAGACATACTAGCTCTGCAGGGTTGGATTCTATTATGTTCACACAAGTTTACATTGCTAAATGACTCTTGTAGGCATTAAGAGGCGCCTTTAATACATCGTGTGCGCCATTTGCTCTGAATTGTGAGCGACAAGTTTAAACAAGTCCGTTTCATTTCCCACTCTGTATATTTGAATAATTTAAAATGACCTTCATAGTTATAATATCTCCATATATGCTCAGGTATGCCACACAACACAATCTGAACTGTAACTCTGAATAAACAGTATTCAGCTTTAAGGATGATGCTGCTACTGCTTTAAGAATGTGTTAAAATGACTGTTTTCACTCAGCTTTTTATATAGATGTTATCAGCAACAACTTGCTTGACAACCAGAACAACAATGTATATAAAGGCAATCAACATGATGTTTTAGGTCATGAATATATGATGCATCATAAAGCAATGAAGGAAACATTAATTCAATTACAAAAAGATTTGAAAAAAGAAAGTGTTACAGAATCGTAACCCTGAGCAACTACTGAACTACTACTGTGCAAACACATTTAATGTAAGTAACCTTAGGTGGACTACAAACAAAGCCTAACATAACACATGCAACAAAGCTTTTTAACTTTTCAAACAGGACGTCCTGTCTATTACTTGTGCAAGTTACCAGCATACTTGTGTTACTGTTAAAATGTTAAACAGTAACAGCTACAGTGCTCTAAGGAAAGACCTTCCTTAAACATTACAACTACTTGCTATATGTGCATAATGTGTGCAAACTAAGGTGAGCATACCTTTGTTAATTAATTTCTGATTTGTGGTCTAAACTGTATTACTATGTAATAGAATGGAATGTTTTATGACAACAGATCTGCTTGCAGTATATCACTCTATCTATAAGCCAAGATGGCGTCTGTATAAATAGCTTGGGACATACAAGCAGGATGGTCATCTCAAGGTCTGTGTTGTTCCAGTGGCTTGTAAGGAAGGGTCACGTAGCGCCACGTCACGTCAGCCATTTCAAGAATTCTCCATTTCTGGGGCCCACCACACCACCACCAGCTTTATTTACACACACAAAGGGGGTGTGGTATGTACAGCATATCTCCAATAAACTTTGTTCTCGTCTATAACTATATAGAAATAAAGTGCTGAAATGAAAAGAAATTGTTTATTTACTTTCAGAGGCAAAAATGCTAGTTTCACTTTAGCTTAATTTTTTTAAACAGGCGTTTTTCTTATTTCTTATTTCAGTGTACAAATAGTTTTTTCATGGCTAATGTTCATGTTAGATTCAGCTTGCCTTTACTATCATATCCTTGGCTTGAATACAGATATGGTTCACGTGATATTACCTCTGAGGATCACTGAGTGAACCCGATACCTGTTGCCACCAACTACAACTTCCCTTTTCACACCAAAATTGCACAAAGGCCTAAAATTGTGATTGGACCGCAGTGTTCTACCCCTCACAACTTTATGCAAATGAGAATCACCATCCACAGAGTGTCTATCATCAGCTTCTTGCTTGAATAGCCTTGAAAAGTGGCGGACGACTACCCGCTAGATCAACTTAACTCACCGACAGTGGGATAGCACTGCAGTGCTGACGGACATCAACCCATATTTGTAAACTGTGTCTCTGAACCACTTAAGTATCAACTCATATTCAGACACCATTGATGTACCTATACGGACCTCAGACTGGAAATTACAAGTGTATAATCAAACATAAATCTCATAGGCAGAAAATACACTTTGGAGAGGGGAAACGAGGTTAAGTCTGAGGGATTGTCGCTCCGTTTGTTTATTTCCTCTGACGTGCTAGTTTCTTATCTTGCCATCACAGCCAAAACAGGGCAATATGTCTTTCGCTGGTACTTTTTCACACCTACAGGGAAATCAATGGTATTCTTAAATCTTATTACATGCACTGAACCAAACCGTTATTTTCCCCCCCAAATGCTCAGTTTTACCACTTCAAATTTGTGATGGTGTAAGATAATAAAATAACAAATAAAATATTTTTCTTTTTTAACAGTTTTTATGATGAGTTTTCCTTTTTTCCCCCAAATTAGAATGGCCACTTTTACCCATTATTGCATCCTCCAGACTGCAGAGGCCTGATTGACCAGCGGGTGTCGCTAGAAAGCAACGAAGGACATCCTGTCGGCTGATTCCCTCCCTCCCTGGGCAACGCTATTGCCAATTAGAAATGACCCTGCGGAGTTGCAGATCAGTCACACTGGCACAGGAACATAGATGTTTTTATTTTATTTTATTTTTATTCCACATGGCAAAGACAGTTTACAGTAAAATGATGTACAATGTTGTATGAAAGCTATATTGTGGAACTTTACATGCTGTGAAATGACCCCACTCATTTTCTGTTGGCTCTGTAAAAGTATATGGAATACAGTAGAAGTCAAACTACTTTCAAGTGCGATATGCAACAGATTTATGCTGGGGACTGTAGTCCCTTCATGTTGAGACATTTTATTTTGATTCATGGTGCATTGTTCCTAGGTGATGAAAACTGTCATGTAAACCAAATTCAAGCCATCAATACATATTACTGTGATTGTCTGCTTGGGTGGATCTTTAGATGTGTCCACGCTGCTACCTCAGCATTCACTTACAGGAAGTGCCAACAGAGGATTATATACAGCCGAGTTTGGTCTGCAGAAGGGAGTCTATGAGACAAACTGACAACTGACAGGAATCCAAAAGGTACAGGAGACTAACATGCCTTTAATGGTAACAGGAGTTGAAAAGCAATATTTCAAAATTTCTGAAAGCTGTCCGGAATGGAAGAAAGGCAGTTTGCCCAAAGGTTTTAGAGGTCTCTAGTCAAAACCTGTTCATCTGATGACAAGATTGCATCAAGCCACTTCAGTAAAGTAATATTGTGGGGGTCACTCTAAAGTTTCCAGTGCTAAAGACCCAAGTATTCAGGCAAATATATGTTTATTTTTGGCAAAACATATTTGTGTGATGAAATTGAGGCAGTTAAATCATTTATTTTGAAATATTGCATAATTTTATTCCACTGAAAAAATACAAATACACTATTACTAATTGCCACCGCTCACTCAGATTGACGCGTCACCCTTTATATTGCACTATTGATTAGCGCAATGAAGAACACAGTCTGTAGATTTCATCGGCATGCAGAAGTGGCCATCATGGATCAATCACAATCAATTTAAATAGGAGCAGACACATTTATCTTGGATAATGAAGATACTTAATGGCGTGTTTTGATGCTGTCCAGGCCTTTGTGCAAAATGAGACATTGTTTGTTGGTGAACCTTACTAATTAAAACGTTGCCTCACCGTGGTCTCTCTCTCGCTCTCAGCAACATTCTGTGATTTTATTAGTTTTCAAAGCCCAACTCTGGCTCATTACACAGCCAAAGTCTAATTAGGCCACATATATCTTTGGTCTCAGGGGGTTTCTAAATACAAAGGAGAGGGGATGGGGAATAAAAGTTATTTTTTTATCAATCCAGATTTGCTCCCAGTATTTTACGGTCAGATGAAAACGGCCAGAGACAGAAACACAGAAAACTGTGATAGTGAATCTCTACATAAAAAAAACATTTAAACTTGTTCTGTAAATTATTATTTAGCTTTTAGAATGCCTTTATTTTCCCCCAAAGATACATATGATTGATTGTTTAATTGGACTAATTAAATGTTGGAGGCTGTTGATAATTGAACGCATACTAATGAGGTACAGGGAATAACTGTAGAAAGTCCTGCCCGTAGCATTCGATCCTCAAGGTGTCACTGTACCCTTAATGTGTCAATACTCAGGGTCAATGTAGCACTGTAATCCCAGAAATTATTAGACGGAACAGCGACAAATTATACCACCAAGGATGAATTTAAAGGTTTGTCAATATTACGATGCAGTTAACAGTGAACAGCAAAGTGTCAATAAAGTGAAACATGGACGCACCAGCAACGTCTGAATAAATTATTACCGTGCAACATTATGCTATGCCATCATTTACAATTGCATTTCCATGTTTAGCGCTTTAATTACCATAACTCATAACCAAGGAAATAGAGATCAATAATAGGTTAAAATCTTCATCTTACTTTAAACTCTCGCCAAGTTTACGAAAAATAGGGTTTGGGCCTAAAATTGGGTTAAAATAGAGAAAATTATATTCCCATGGCATTCACTTTCCCCAGGGCAAATTAAGTATCCTGCTTATAATTTACATGTGGACATGTTTTGGAAGAATAAAATAAAAATTTTATTGAATGAAAATAATCCATAATTTAAATGGACAGGGTAATAAATCCTCTATGGATAAAAAAAATGTCAGTGGAATTGCTGAAAAACTCACCAGATTCCATAACCGTGATCAGCTAAACAAAAAAAGAAAAAAGAAAAGAAAATGATTCTTTCAGACAGATCATTGAGTTCTCAGAGCAGACAGGCTTTTTGAGGCCACACAAAGTATGCACTATTTTTCATCTCGCTTTTAATTTGGTGAATTGTCTGTCTATACTGTTGATTAGAACAGTGAGTGATAATGTGTCAGCGCACATTTACTTCAAAGTCAATAGAGGCTTCATTTGTGGTAATTAGGTGATTAATTGAACTGATTAATGATCTGAAATTGTGCGATTGTTTAACAACAGGCTAAAAAAAGAGACTGTAGCGACATCACAGTACAGGGGTTGGGACTAAAAGGTCAAAAGGAGTGAGGAATTTATACGGGCCATATCCATGGATACAAATAAAGCACACAGTTTAAAGGGTTAGTTTGGAATTTTGGACATAATGTCTCATTTACCACTTACCCATGATGTTGTTGATTGATGGAGACCATTTTCAGCTGATTCCATGCTGTCCTTCTTGTGGACATACACACGTTGCTAATGCTAGCACAACTCTATGGTAACCGGTAGCATCCACTACCAAACGCACTTAAACACTCCACAGTGCACCCAAAGCAAATAAAATACGACAGTCTATCGGAGTTAATTTGAGTGTTTATGCCATAATTTCGTCAAAGTCAAACTATCGTTGAATCCTTTACTTTGTGCTGACCTATATTCTCTGTGGAAGTACGGCGGCGGAGCGCTGTTACCATACCGTGTCATGCCATCAAACCTTTCATTTCATAATACATTTGCATGGAATAAAATAAGTAGTTAGCTAGCAGGCAAATAGAAGTGACGGTACTATAGATCCTGATTTTATGGATTAGCGGATTACTTGTCTGCCATAGTTAGCAAAAGCATTGAAATGTTTGTAAAGCCAATACAAAACCAGTGCAAATTGTGAAAATTAATTACATCAGCTTCTGTCAGAAATGATGCTTCTCTCCTGGATGCTGATAGTATCAGGTTGGATTTGTTGGGTTTATGTTGTGCAAAAATCGAATTTAGATAGCAATTATGTTTTATATTATAAGAAGTGATAGGTTATTCTACCTTTTCCATGTTTAATTCTACACCCTCATTAATAATGGAAATCATATATATAGGAGTGTTGACGTTGTTCAAAAGCAAATGACCAATCAGAACAGTGGAAATGCTGTTTCTGTTGTGCCCTTTACGCGTCGTGAGCACGCTCGCTTGTGTCAAAGTCGATATATTTTACAGTCGCATGGGGGATAGGCCTTCTTTATTTTTAAATGTTTCCCACGTAAAGTGCTCTTCCGGCAGCTAGAGTTGTGATTACAACTTTGATATGATCTGGAGCACATGCCTGTGGGATGCTTTGCCATTTCAGAGCTATGATAAAGTGATAAAAAGTGATATGATATGATGCGAGCGATAAAAAATGCATATGCAGTACCATCTCCTGCCGCAGTTACACAGTCATGGCATGTTTTTATTACAAGGCAAGATTGCTTCGAGGATTCTTTGAACTATTTTATGTGCGCTAAAAATTTTATCGCCTCCACTGCAGGCTCTTGCACAGCGGTCTTTTTTTCTATGTCGTCAGGGGCATAGCATTTCACATAGCAGTCGTAGGTTTTTGACATACAGAGCACATTTCATAGTAATTATATGCATTAATCTTTTGGTGTGGTAACTTTAAAGCATTAAATCCTTTGAGCAGCTCCTCACATTTGTTTAAGGGGCAGAAAATCGAGGATATTTAGCAAAAAGTAATTGGAAAACACTTTAAAGATGCTTTTGTTATAACTCGCACAGCTATTATGAGGCAATTTTAAATTTTATTTTTGTTGTTTAATGTTAAATCCTAATGGCTTTTAAAACAGCCAGCAGCCTTATCTTTGTAAGCAGTGCTACCACCATAAACACTGACTTCTACGTTTTGCTCATATGAGTACCAGCACTTTGTCTAGTGTTTCACTACTTTTCATAAGTTCTACCTAAGCAGTGTTTGTGCGCCCGTGAGATTCTCTTTTGTAGTCACTGTTTTGTAGTCCATAACGATTAATTCTAGCAAGCCCCCCCATTAACATACAAACGGACTTCATTACCGGTACCAGCTTTCTTGCTTTCTCACTGATTTTCTGCAAATGAAACCCATCTTTTCAACATGTTTGCTTGACTCAAGAGTGGGAAATTCCAGAACAGACCGTACCGGGACTCTACGTTCATGCGTATATGAGTGCCGACACTTATTCCTTTTTCCACTTCAGGCATTGCTCACCCACCTGTGTAACTCAAGGTTTCTGAAGCTGTCCAGAAACGCAGGGAGAAGAGTGTGAGAGAAGAGCCCCCATCAGCCCTCTGCTAATCAGTGATCAGTGTGCGCTCAAATTCCCTGCAGGCCCTGTCTTGACCTGATCAAAGGGTTCTTTCTGGTTGTGGAGGTACAGGGGTAGTGGGGAGCAGGGAAATCGTATTACCGGCAGTTATTCCAGGCCAAAAATCCCTCTACAACTGGGGCCAGGGTGATTGGAAACGGGTGGATGCTCCCCCTCCAAATGGAGACCTCTGGGAAAAGCTTGACAGGAAAAATACAGCAGCTTGGGCGAAACTAATAGGCAGAGGACAAGGTATCGTTGGCTAACCGCCTGTTTTATGCACCGGCAACAAATCCTACTCCCCCCTTCCTGACAGATGGCATCTTGTTTTCCCCACTTTTAAGTCGAGAGACTGCAGGAAGGACCCTTGGATCACGTTCTCAATCTCAGGGGGCTACAGGCTATGCCTTCACAAAGGTTCAAAGGGGTGGTCTCTTTATCAGTGCCAAGGTCCGTATAGTTAAGTCCGTACAGTGCGTTTTTCCAAAAGCATCATCCTGCTACCTCGTAAATATAATGTCTCTGGGCGCTCATGTGCTTAGGAGCCTGTTTACATTTAGTTAGCTCTTGGCTCCATCAACCGCAGCAAGATAAACGAGTTGTTCAGCGAAGTACTTCAGTTCTTGAGAGCATGTACATTCCTACATTATAGTCAATCGTTCCCATATCATGCCCCTCCTTCAACCTTGGCAGATAAAATCGGTGTTAAAGGATTGCCGATCTTTATATTTGACTACGGTCAGGTGGCTATGTTTCTATGACGGATGATTTAAAGTTAGTAAACATTGAATGGTATGTGTATGTGTTTTTGTTGAGCGTATACACACTCATAGATGTTTGCATGTCTTATAGCAGAAATGTTAGGGACACAGCAATGTTGCACTTTGTTAAATTGTCCAGCGACTGTATTTCACTCACAGAACACATTTTTCAAGGCGCCCTTAATGCTAGGTAGACCATTAGTAACATTCGCAGTGCGGCAGGTCTATTGACTGGCTGAAGAAGGGCTGCAGTGACTTTCATACGAGTAGGGTGACTTTCATGGCTAATTTTGTCAGAGCTGCAAGCTCAGCTTGTCAGTTCTTCACAGCATGTCGGCAGCGAGTGGAAATAAGACCCCTTCCGGAGTTCAGGATTTGTAATTGGGCAGGTGGCATGCCCCCTTGCCACACCACCTCCGGGGACGCAGGCTAAAACTGTCTGTGGTGTCTGCCGCGACCCCGGTCGCCGTGTGGCGTGGTGCCCTTGGTCGAAACCCAAATAGACGATTCTCCTAAATGGGAAAAGCTAATGGAGATCTTGGGAGAAACTGAGTTGTGGTGATTAAAGATGTAGAGAAACGCCAGTGTACACTTTGCTTCGCAGAGTCGTGACCATTTTGTTGGCAATCCCATCTTCCTCCAGCCCGCTAGATGAGGAAACTCCAATTTAATGATGCAATGCTCCCCACGCAGACAATATGATCTTAATATAAGTGAGCCACACACAGTGATCAGGCATATTGAAATTACACGCAGATTTTGAACACAATAAAATGGGGTTCTGACATCAAGAAATTTCAAATAAGAGAAAAAATATTTATTCACTCCTTACATTATACATAAGATGTATTATGGTAACACTTTATACATGTTAATTAGTGTAACCTTATTGTAATGAATACAGTAGTAAACATTAACAGTTAATTAATGTGTTAATTAAGGTTTATGCATGATAAGTAAGATCAAATTCATTAATAAGTATTGGTTTATAGGTTGTGTACATTTGGCCAGCAGTGGCATCATGGTGTTTTGGAGAGGGCAGGGGTCAAGATCACACTTACAAATCATTAACATCCATCATGATAAACAAAATACTTTTTTTTTTACCACTTTTTCATAGAGGTGTGACATTTTGCTGGGAAACAGAAATATTAAGATATTTACCCTGTGTAAGGGGGCGTGACGTGTGAGATGGGAGGAGCCAAACTTAGCAAGGGGATTCATTAAGCCCTTAGGCCACTAAGGCGGGATACCCGCAGATAAGGGAGGAGACAAGACAAGGAACAACAAACACCACTACAGACACTACTAACTGGCTAACTGTCAAACGCTAAGTAGAGCGCAAGGACAGGGATCTGAACAGCCAGACATAATACGCGCCCTGTCTCGGCAACGACACATAATAAAAATGGGCGAGTAGCGTAAAGGCACAAATACAAAACACAGTAAACAGACACTGCAAAATAATAAGATAGTTAAGAGGAGGCGAAAGGAACAGATCCAACGTTCCCAGGCTACTCTCAAACTCGCGGTCACACACAAACGTGTCCACAGCATCGCCCAATCCTCCCTATAGGAAGACATGCACCTAAAAAACGAAACAGAACAGCAGTTCCGTACAAAATCGTCAAAACTCCATGCAAGGAGAAAAGGCACCGAAAGGAACGAACAGGACAGGCAGTACCAGACATTTACCGGCTAGACCAACGCGAGATTAATTGAAAATAAGCGCCCTGCCTCTCTATGATGAGGAAATGTAACGAGGCGAACAGGAAGAGATTTAACGTTCCCATGGCGAGATAAATAGGCTCGCAGTCAAAAGTAGAAAGCAAAGAGGTAAACACCCGATCTCCCAGGAGAGAGAAACATTTTACAGGTGAGCCGACGGAACACCGTCGTCCCATAACTTAACGATCCATATAGACTAACGCAAGCTTGATATAAAACAACCGCCCTAGCCTCTCACTAATGGAAAATGTAACGAGGCAAATTGGAACAGAGAGCTAACGTTCCGAGGCTATTTTAAGAACACACGCAGTCACACACAAACACGTCCACAACATAGCCCAAGCTCCATAAACTAGGAGGCTAACCCCCGGAGAACGAAAATGCAACAGTTCCAAACAAAATCGTCCCGCAGGTAGTTAGGGAGTATAGGACGGCTGCAACAAAAGACCAACGCAAAATAGCACGACAGCCTCAATATAAATAAAAACCCTGAGTCACAACAAAGGGGAACGTAGTCCACGAGAAGGAGACAACAGGGAAATACGTACCAAGGCTACTTACTGGCTCACAGTAACACGGAATTGAGTAGAAGCAAAACGCCAGGTCTCTCAGTAAGTGTAATGGGGCGTGACGTGTGAGGTGGGAGGAGCCAAACGCAGCAAGGGGAATCATTAAGCCCTTAGGCCACTAAGGCGGGATACCCGCAGATAAGGGAGGAGACAAGACAAGGAAACACAAACACCACTAGAGACGCTACTAACCGGCTAACTGTCAAACGCCAAGTAGAGCGCAAGGACAGGGATCAGAACAGCCAGAATCAATACGCGCCCTGTCTCGGTAACGAGACAAAATAAGAACGGGCGAGTAGCGTACAAACAAACATAAAACAGTCAACAAACACTGCAAAATGATACGATAAGTAATTGCGGAGGCGAAAGGAACAGATCCAACGTTCCCAGGTTACTCAAACTCGCGGTCACAAACAAACGTGTCCACAACATCGCCCAATCTTCCTTATAGGAAGACATGCACCTAAGACGAAACAGAACAGCAGTTCCGAACAAAATCGTCAAATAAACCTCCACTCAAGGAGAAAGGCACCGAAAGGAACGAACAGGACAGGCAGTACCGGAAATTTACCGGCTAGACCAAAGCGAGATTTATTGAAAATAAACACCCTGCCTCTCTATGATGAGGAATATAATGAGGCGCACAGGAACAGAGATTTAACGTTCCATGGCGGGATAAATAGGCTCGCAGTCCAATGCAGAACACAAAGAGGGTAAACACCCGATCCCCCAAGAGAGAGAAACATTTTACAGGTGAGCCGACGGGGCACCGTCGTCCCATAACTTTACTATCCATAGACTAACGCAAGCTTAAATTGGAACAACCGCCCTAGCCTCTCAGTGAATAAATATGTAAGGAAACGAGGCGAAATGGAACAGAGAGCTAACGTTCCGAGGCTATATTTAGAAACACGCAGTCACACACGAACACGTCCACAACAACGCCCAAGCTCCATATAAAGAGACAAACACCCGGAGAACGAAACAGAACAGTTCACAACAATCGTCTCGCAGGTAAAAGGGCGTACAGGGCGGCTGCTACAAAAGACCTACGCAACATAGCACAACAGCCTCTCAGAAAACTAATGAAGAAAACGAGGCGAAATGGAACAGAGCTAACGTTCCGAGGCTATTATTAAAAACACGCAGTCAAACACAAACACGTCCACAGCATCGCCCAAGCTCCACATAAGGAGACAACACACCCGAAGAACGAAACAGAACAGTTCACAACAATCGTCTCGCAGGCAAAAAGGCGAACAGGACAGCTGCAACAAAGACCTACGCAAACATAATAGCACGACAGCCTCAATAAGAATAATAACCCTGACTCACAACCAAGGGGAACGTAGTCCACGAGAAGGAGACTAAACAGGGAAAAACGTACCAAGGCTACTTACTGGCTCACAGTAACACGGAATTGAGTAGAAGCAAAACGCCAGGTCTCTCAGTGAATAACTATGTAAGGAAACGAGGCGAAATGGAACAGAGAGCTAACGTTCCGAGGCTATATTTAGAAACACGCAGTCACACACAAACACGTCCACAACAACGCCCAAGCTCCATATAAAGAGACAAACACCCGGAGAACGAAACAGAACAACAGTTCACAACAATCGTCTCGCAGGTAAAAAGGGCGTACAGGACGGCTGCTACAAAAGACCTACGCAACATAGCACAACAACCTCTCAGAAAACGAATGAAGGAGACGAGGCGAAATGGAACAGAGATTTACGGTCCCAAACTTCTACGAGATAATCAACAACCAAGCCAGTAAGGAATAAGCCCTGCCTCTAAAAAGAGACGCTAAAAATAGGCGAGTAGCCAAAATGGTACGAGAACTCACAGCCAACAATAACACCACAGTACATACAATAAACAATCAATGTCGAAGCCCCGAACGAGGGGAACGGGAGGCTTATAAATCTCTCAGGTAACTACACGCAGGTGTAAATGCTTACAGAAACTCCCCCGACTCAGCAGGGCGGAGCAAGCATTTACCAAAAGGGCAGCGCCCTCGCGTGGCCACCGAGGAAAACGACCGCATGGGGAAACAGGGTAGAAAACCATGACAGTAAGAACCCATAACAGGCGAAAATAGACCAGAGAAACTACTACTCTATACTTCTACGAGCTAAGAAACTAAATAGAAGCGAAACACCCGATCTCCCTATGGGAAGACATGTGCCGAAGGGCGAGCAGAACTACAGTTCTGAACAGCATCGCCCAAAACTCCATACACAGAGGAGAAGCACTAAAAGGGCAAAATAGAGCAGAGATTTACGGTCCCAAACTTCTACGAGATAATCAACTACCAAGCCAGTAAGAAATAAGCCCTGCCTCAACAGAGACGTTAAAAATAGGCGAATAGCCAAAACGGTACGAGAATTTCACAGCCAACAATAACACCACAGTACAAACAATTAACAATCAATGTCGAAGCCCTGAACGAAGGAAACAGTAGGCTTATATAACTCTCAGGTGACCACGCAACAGGTGTAAACGCTTAACCGAAGCTCCGACAACTCAGCAGGGCGGAGCAAGCATCTACCAAATGGGCAGCGCCCTCGCGTGGCCACCAAGGAGAACGACCGCATAGGCAAACAGGGTCAAAACCATGACACCCTGTGTAAACATTTTCATCACCATTTAATGAAATGTGGGGACTTTATTGTATTGCTTAATGGTAATTAGTGTACCTCTATTTTTAAAAAAAGAGAACACTGACTTTTTCTTGGGGATACAATTGGCATGTTTTTGGAAGCTCTTGCACATGTGATGAACACTATGTGATTGATCCCAAAGCATGTTGTGTAAATCCTATGTGGCTGCAGATATGCGTACCAAGTGAATTATTAGTTTTAAAACTTGTAATCCTGGCATGAGGAAACTTGTTTGTTAGACTTATGTTATGATGAGAAACACAGCAGGCTATCAGTATTGATACATGAGAAAAAGTACTAAAACAGAGCTATCACTTAAGCTGAAACAACGTTATAACCGAAAGATATACCAGGCTTTATAACCGAAAGATATACCAGGCTTTATAACCAAAATATATACCAGGCTTGATAACCAAAAGACATACCAGGCTTTAAAACCAAAAGACATGCAGGCTTTGCAACCGAAAGATATACCAGGCTTTATAACCGAAAAATATACCAGGCTTTATAACCGAAATATATACCAGGCTTAATAACCAAAAGGCATATCAGACTTTACAACCAAAAGATGTACCAGGCTTTACAACCAAAAGACATACAAGGCTTAATAACCTACCAAGCAGTGGGGTCTGGCTTCAGATTGCAGAACAACACAGAGGCTGGAATGATTTATGCCAAAGCTAAAGGCATTGATGTTTTCATCTGTATTTTCCAATCCTGTCAGGTCCCAGTAGTCTGTATGGAGTGATGTTTTAAATACTGAAAAGCCGACCTGTGCTGACCCTGTTTGTTCACGTTGTGATAATGCATGCTGTAGGGGTTTTCCTTTATCTGATCTTGGAGAATAGACCACAGAACGGCAAATGGGGCAGACGTAGGTGTGTGTGTGTGTGTGTGTGTGTGTGTGTGTGAGAGAGAGAGAGAGAGAGAGAGTGGTAACTTTGGGGGGTCAGGTGAAAATGAGATGATACCAATCGCACTCAAAAACAAAATCCACATCAGCTGCCTCAACACTTCGAATAGGCATTAAATTATCATAATATGGCTTTTCGTTCTCTTATCCAAAGCGAATTGTTAATTTCTTGACAGCTCAATAAAGAAACCTGAACTTGGCATAAGCTGTACCTGCAGGTGTGCTGTCATTTGGCCTCGTGCTAATGAACTGCCGACGCCATCCTTCTCTACCCCCTGTCTGTGTGACATGGTGTCAGGGAGCACTTGCGTCGCACTAGTCTTGGCTGACTCATCTTCCATTTTTCATCACGGATTTCATTGCTTAGCAACTAGTTTGCCGAAAGTAAGGAGAGAAGGTCTTTGTGCTTTTAGGTATGTTCTGTTTTCTGTAATGTCAACTGGGGGAATACTACAGACTGTAATTTATTATATTTTTCTCAGAGCTAGTTCTGTGCGTACTGGTGCATTGAAGCAGCGTAAACAGAAAATTATGAAAATATATATTTTTTTGTTTTTTAAAATAGAATTCCATGATAAATGCAATTTCAAGTACAAATGCCCTTCAGCGCAATCCAAACAAAAAACAAACAAAACATCACAAATAACACCTATCAGAAAAGTGTAGTTACATTTTCACTTTCTCAAACTTTAATGAAGGCATGATTACTGCACTTTTGGGACTGTGACATTGATGTAAGAGACTCTTGTTTGGGTGTATGAAACCCTACGGAGGCACATTACAGACAAAACACAGAGTTTACAGTATATTAGAATAGATTCACTTAGCAAGGGATTTCTAATTACTCTCATTGGTCGAGCAACAAAAGATGTACAGCACTAAACTGAGAAAAAAACAACCGGATTTTATTATTATGTTCATGAAAAGACCTTCATTACTTAAGTATATAAAACAGAAAGGATATCATAAAACCTTTATTGCTATGAGTAAATATGGTTTGTCCACATAGGGAAATCATTACGCAGTCCAACGTAGAGCAATCTGAATAACCAATACATCCTCACATTTTAAAAAGAACATAATGTAATGGGTAGTGTGGTGACTGTGGAAACAGGGGTCTCTGAAGCAAGGGGAAATTATGGGATAATCATTCATCCTGATCAGATTTATAAGGGGTCATTAAACAGAAGGGCATACAGTGGTATAAAAACTAGTGGCTTACAATAAATAGCCCTGTCCACAATGAAGTAATTTTTCTGCTGCAATTATAACAAATTTTTGAAAATGTTGAGTATAATTTATCCGCAAATAATTACTAGAGCTTCGCTGATAGGGTATGGGTAACTCACTGAGAACAGTTTCAGCATGTATTTTACCCCACACACACACACCGCATGCACAAATACACGCAAAGCTAATTTTTCTAAGCTGCTCGTTTCATAAAGTAAATTTAAAAAGGGCATCAAAGTCAAAACCAATTATATTAGTGGCTTTGTTTCAGACCACACATTCAGAAACAAAGGAAGATGGATGCAAATTGCACATTTCACTGTCAAGAATAAAACTAAGGTAATTGGTTGGAACAAAAACCTGTGCGTAGACTAGCCCTCCGGGACCGGAGTTGTGGACCCCCGCATTACTGTGCAGGTGTCTTTTTCCACTTATCTTGTGCTGATTAGGAACCATCCCATATCTTTGCTAATTGGGAAAATATCTGCAGCTGTGCTTATTGGGAACTCACTTGGCCTTCTGGGCGACTATATATTCATCATCCCTCGTGAATAGGTCTCCTTACCACCTTGCGACTGTCTGGTGTGATGGAGGTCACCCGTGTTTATTTATTTATTTTTTGTGAAAACTTTCTCTGTTTCAGGTTCATTTGAATTTATTGTGTTTTAGTTGTTTTGCAGGGCAGGTTGGGAGACATTTCAGGGGCTCGTATCATAAAGCAGGATTGCATACAGTTAGCTGGATAACTGCACTGAGTAAAACCCGGAAACCCTCTCCAAATCTGGAACGTGGACTGAAGTAAAAAAAGAGCTGTTCTGGGTTTTAGTGCAGTTAACCCCAACCCTGCTCCGTGGTACAGGCCCCGTTCCCATAGCGACGAGGGCCTGTTTTTTATATTTGCCTTTGGGCTTATTGTTGTGTTTGTTTCTGTGACATTTAGGTTAGGCTGCTCCCTACTTAATGCAAGTTGGAGGTTTCTGGGGCAGCAACATGGGCGTTACTGACTCAGCCAATCCAAACTTCTGCTGATGCTTTTGTAACAAAGGCCCTTTACAACATGTTTATTTTCCGCTTTTCTCTATGTCCCAAAGGGAAAGCAATTTGACAAGCCCATGAAAAGGAAATGGTCAACTCAAACTTCATGAGCTGTGGCTTGATGATGCTAAATTTTGTTAAACGTTGGCTGTTACTTCTCAGATTCAATACAGGGACACTATGCATCTGCTTTCTAATTTATGTTCTGTTGTATTTTAATCTAGCCTATGCGGCTGTTTGAAGAAATGCAGCTCTTTATTCTACCAAATGCTGCATAGCTTTCTCCCTCTTGGTGCTTGTAATCTGTCAGTTTTTATGCTAAACATCAATCAAGCTCAACTCCGATCCACCACGCACAGATTGCCGGCACTGGGAACTAGAGCTGACCCGAGTCCCTGGTGATTCTGACCGTCTAGTGAAAACATGGAGTTTGAGTGACAAGAAATATTTCTGACAAGTTCAACTGGCTCTGACACTCTGCTATCACTGCCAAAAACAGAAGCGAGGCTGACAACTGCTTGTCAATCGTCTGATCTTGAATAAACAGTCCACACAGGCGCCATTTCAAAGCAATACTCACGCAATGTGTATATTTCCTGTATCGTGATTTTTTTCCAATCCTGTTGCCTGAAGAAACTGTTTGGGAGGAATGGTATCTAGGGACAGAACAAATATATGGCAAAACAAATTAAACCGCACATTTAAGTGTTATTAACCTTAAGGCATCAAATGTGGAGGGTCAGTTTCTCATTGATTTTGAACTTGACGAATGAAAACCACGTGGCAAAGCAAAATTTAATCAAACAACTAAATCTACCTCTGTACTCATTTTGCCTCCATTTCCCTCAAATCAATAACGGCACTGGCATTGCAAGTATCGAGCTTTCTTAGGCCCACAGCTAAGTCAATAGAGAATAAAATGGATATTGAGGTTGATTAAGCTGCTGTTTTCTACATATCAGAGAAATAAACTTGAATTACGCCTATTTTACCTCATTTCATTTCTCATGATGGGATCATCTTGACAAAAACATCATTTGATATCCATTGCTGCCATTAGATAATTTTTCTAAAAAATTAGGAGTACATCTAAACCTATCCTATATGGGGGGGGGGGGGGGGGGGGGGGGGACTCCCATAGTTGCCTACAAGTCAAGGGTGTATGTCCCACTCTATTTGTATGTCCCACTCTATTAATGATTCCTCTTTTCAGTCACCAGCCATTAAAGAGTCAGATGTAGACTTTGGCCTCACAAGTGGCATTTAGCATTTTGTCCATGTTGAGGCATCTGAGATCAGTCCATGTCGTGGAAGTGCTGGGCTTCCTCTCCTAATTCTATTGCAGGAGCTCAACATTGTCAGCAAGGTGGCATTCATGTACACATTTCAACAAATTCTTAATTTTATGTTACAATTCACTTACAATTGCAGATAAAGTAACCTACAGTGTATGTATAGTAAAAAATGTAGATAACATTATAATATGTTAATTAGAAAAAGTTATCAAGTTCAATCATGTTCAGCATGGATCACGTTTAGTCTTTTCAGTGACCGATTAGGATTTGGATATGAATATGAAGCATATGAAACTAAATTGAATGCAACAAGGCATATGCAGCTTATTACATATGCATTTTATTACTGCAAGTCAGACCCCATATCTACTTGATGTATCATTTTAGTGATGGCAATGACAAAAGCTGAAAAAAGCTTCTCCAGAAATAAATTTTTACACCTATTGACCAGCTGAGGGGGATATTACAAGTGTTTGAGTGCTTCGAACAGTGTTTTTTTTTTTTAACTGTCTATTAGGTATTGGCTGTGTCTGAATCAGAGCCCTATCTACTGCGTCCTGTGTACTATCATACTGTGTACTGCTTACTGCATACTGCTTAGTGACATGCAGTATGCAAAAATATCCTCAAAGCTATTATCAGCGAAAACCCAGAAATAAGTACATCATCCGGGGATTTAAAGTACACTACATTTAGAGAAACAATTCACCTTCTTAACAACTTTCTCATTCAGTGTACTCAACTCGCGTTCTCAATAGTATAGCAGGGCGTTGATAGCAATGGATGGAACAATGAGGACTGATAGGCATTCCAAAATGGTTCCAAATTCCAAAGGCATTATAGACAGATTCTATGTCATGCTGGATACAAGCTGTTCTAGCAGCATGTGCGGGCCCAAAAGCTCAATTGACTTCATTTTAGTGTTTGCGCCTTTTTGGCCACCACCTGTACATCTCAATAACAAACAAAATTGTTGATCTAATCTAATGGGGGCTCGGTTCAGTCAACAGTGCTCGGTTCAGTCTGGCCAGAACTGCCATTAGAAATCCACCATGATTGAAAGACAACATCTCATCCTCTGGAGTGCTGGTTACCAACAGATGGATTACCCACAACATCCTCTGGGGGGAAACTACAATGTAAGAAAAGGAACCACTAAATAAAATAAAATGGTACAATGGAGTAATACAGCTGCCCTGTATACATGGTAACTTTGAAACTGTGGCACCTTCCTGTTTTTGGAACTGTGGCCGATTTGGCATTTTCAAAATAAACAAGCTTCGCGAGCATGAAATCGCTCTGCTTGCGGGGTTTTAACGTTAATGTAATAGCGGCGTGCCAACAGATTTTCTCGGGCTGGTACAAATTTCGGATGCCTTCTCAACTGCGCCTTCCCAATTCTGACACTTTATGTTAGTTTGAAGTGTTTCTATTGCCAGTGTGGTAATTATTATTTTGTTTTACTGCTGTACCTCATTTTGGATGGGAAAATAGTCATCAGAGGTAGACTAAACAGAATCATTGCTGGAAAGATATTATTAAGCACAAGTGTTGGAAGAAAATGCTTGCATAATCAATCCTTCCTGCAACAATATTTCATAGTTTATAAAGCTGGCTCCACTGGCACAGCAGTAAGCACAAGAGATACAATAATTATGACTAAATATAACAAGAATGTTGACTAATTGAAAGCGTCATACTTACAGAATCCATATCTCAGGATACCATTTATCAGCCTAGTGACATTCCCTCGCTATGGGTTCAATGGCAAGCATAAATGGTTTCCTGTGATTCTCGCCCTCTGCCTTCCCCCATATTTTAAACATGTTGTGCGACTTAAACGAAAGCGCTCCGGCAGACTGTGAACCGCCGACCCCCCCCCCCCCCCCCCCCCCCCCCCCCCCCCCCCCCATGGGAACGCAGCAACTGCCTCATGCAATATGAAGTCTGCATCAATCCATTGTTCAGTTAAACTTTATGTCCGCACTGGAGACACGTCGGAGCCGCGAACGGCATTTTGTACAGATTGCCGCTGAAGCATGATCCATAAGCGAATAGACTTTGTGCGGAGACAATATTATGTGGTCAGGGGGGTGAGAATGTCTCCGCTGGAGCGTAATGGGGGTTTCGCTGGCGTATTCTGTGCAGTGGCAGAAAACCAAATGGCCTACAAAATGGCCGATCTTCCGTATGATTCTGAGAAATGGTTACAATAGTGTAGGAGGAGAGTCAATGTGGAATGCAGGAAAAGATTGACATTTTGAAAGGAACTGAGTACTGGGATTTGTCATGCGCATCAAAGGACCAGGCGGTCTTGGAATAACATTTGGCGACCAGGATGTCCTTTGGATGGATGGGCCATTTGCTCACAGGAATGTCCCCATCTGGGGAAAAGACTGATAAGGAACTGTGTTGTGAGTGAATATGTGTGTTTTGGGGGCATTTAGGGCAGAAGGGGTCATTAGCCCCTGGCCAAACTATGGTAAAGGGAAATAGGAAATGGCCGACCTGGCCCATCTGTTGACCTCTCCCGTAATCTCATACCTAGGTCAGTTCTAGGGGAAAAACTCCAGACAGTACCACAGTGCCCCCATGGTGGCACATCTGTCATTACACCTTTTACTTCTCTTCTGGAGTAAGACTCAAAACTTCAGTTGAGATGGCCAACAAACTCCGTATAACTTTGTACATGTGATCCTTAGATTGTTACATTACGTCTTATGTAATAAGAATAGGAATTACATGTAAAATGATTCATCAGGAGGGAATTTTCATGACAACTGCAACATAAAACTATTAATCTGTGAATAATTATCATAATGGTAATCTGTTTGGTATGGATGTAATCCGGTAAAATCAAGGAATCAAATGAGATACATTTCATACCAAATGGAGTTTAGTAAAATATAGTTTCTATAACTCAGGGAAAAACTGTAACATTGGAATGTCCTTCTCTGGTAATCATCTCCTGTCCCCCTCTCCCTAGACAGGAGATTAGCTAAATTCCTTTTTGACCACCCTTCCAGGTTAATTTATGACATTGCCGCCTGGTTCAAACGTATGATTTGGCATAAAAGAAGGGGAGACAAACCCATCTGGGAATATCGCAATTCGATTTCCCACACCTGTGCAGATTTCTGTGTGTGTGTGTAGCTGAAGCAGGCCGGTAAGATATTTACTCTGTGTTTCTTTTCTTAATTTCTATGTTTTGTAATTGACCTAATTTTAAGATAATGACCTACCTGCCTGTGAATAAATTCTTATTATTTTAACTTGCGTGGTCTCCATGACTCTAATCCATTTTTTACCCTTTCAGCCTAAATTACGACTGAATACTCGGGGAAAATTCTGACCAATGACCAACTGATCAGTGGCGGGGTACAGAAAGTGGAGATTCTAAGTTGGTAGGCGGCTAAGGTCGGTCATTAACAGGTTTAGTGAATGTACGGCTCTGGGAATTTGACGTGGAGAGCCATGGACGTTTTTACGTCGGTTCTTGTCAAATTCGCCTTAAGGAGCCCATTTAGTGCGCGCTAACCTGGGCTCGCAACTATCGATGTAAAATATAATACATGTATTGTGTTAGCCAGACCCCAACCTCTGAGTTTCTCCACCGAACCGAGATTCGGCAATAGTGTTAATCCCGGGAGCATATATTGAGTAATGGTGGCATACATGGATGAGTCGAGTGTAACCACTCTGAGCTTCACGCATGATTAAAGTAAATTCTAAATTCTATTTTAATAATTACGAGTAAACCAATTGTAACTGTTACGCTTACTGTTTGTGATTATAGATATATTTGATGTGTCGTTCAGCTCCTGTGTGAGTGTTCTAATGCTCTCATTAGAATATTGGCATTTGGACGATAGGTCGGATATATCCGTGATGACAACATGGCCCCGTTTACGAACGGAGAATAAGACTCATACTGATCCGTTTCAGGCCTGTCTTAAGCGGGATATGGAGCAGCGCATTCATATCTGACTCATGGCGACGGACTCAGTATCTTCTTAAATGTACTTATAATATATTCATGACCGGAGGATAAATCACTAAACTCTTTTATTTACATCACAACAGCAGAGGACAAACATATTTACTCCTTCCCCTCCAGCTATTCCCTCATTGGTCTAGCTGTGCAGGGTTCTACAATAGTACAATAGAGGGGTTGACAAATGCAGTAAAATGCAAACGGTGGAGGGGGGGGGGGGGGGGGGGGGGGGGGAGGGGGGGGGGGTGGAGAAGGAAATATCATCTTCATCCTTCTTTTTTCTCTTCTTCCCAAGAACTCAGGAATCTTCATCTAATATCTTGAACCAGCACACCCCCCTCCCCAAGAAAGAAAAAAACAAAAAAACAACTGATTTGCATGAATTCCAGCACGTATGTCTGAATTTGTTTAAGCATGCACTCAAGCACATAGCATGCATGTAAACGTGTTCTCTAGCGCACATGGTAAGCAAAGCAGTAAACGTGTTCTCTAGCGCACATGGTAAGCAAAGCATGTACACACACGTACAGTATAAATGTGAATTAAAATGCGTTAAAAAAAAACAAACAAACCTTAAAATGGATGAGGTGTAGTCCTCGTGTGAACATCTCTCAAGAACGAATAAAAGAGAATGTTCTTGCATGAGGCCCATTGACTCTTAGTTGATCACCTGCAAAGTGTGAAATGATAACGCGTGCAAATACTTGCGCACGCAAAATGACGCCCCTTATTTGGGATCTTAGTAAATCGACCCCTATATGTTTAATTCATTCATTTGCAATTTGGTCAAATTAACACTGTGGGCTAACTACACATATATAGTCAAGCTGGAAAATTGCACCCACCTGTTCTTCTGGAGGAATTGTAGCACAATGGCGAGGCACCTGGGCTTGTACCTTCAGGGCTACTGAAGTTGCTGATGGGGCACTGATGGGGCACTGATGGGGCGCTGCAATTGCAGCCTTGAATAAGGTACTTTACCTGGATTGCCTCAGTTCATATCCAGCTGTACAAATTGAATGTAAAATAATGTAAAACAGTGTAATTACCTCTGGATAGAGCATCTTCTAAATCAAACCGCAATTGTATGGTACGCATGCACACACACACACACACACACATACACACACACACACACGCACACACGTCTGTGTCTACCTCTCCAGTACATTCGGCCTTAGTTCCTGTAAAGTTTGTGATTCCTGCGTTTTAGGCAAGTAGCAGATGCTGTTACCCAGAGCAACTTACATTCTTTACAATCCATTTATAGCTGGATATTTGTTGAAGCAATTCAGGTTAAGTACCTTTCTCAAAGGTACAATGGCAAAGCCCCACCTGGATATCAATACTGCAACCTCGGAGTTTAATACAGTTCCCTTATTATACTACACAGGCAGTTAAACTAGATAAATTACATGAAACAATTCAAATTTTTTTAAGTTTGCTTGCTGTACGTCACAAATTTCGTTACAATAGCTCACTTGAGGGAAGAGAGTTAAATTGTATCCGAATGCAGCCAGGGTTTCCTTTGCACTATTGCATATAAAGGACTCTTTTGGTCATCCGACACCTTCAGATGGCCTGCACCAGTAATGTTTGGACTACAGAGTGAGAGTGCTGGCTGGCTGGGCACATTGCAAGACCTCAAATGGATGTAAAAAAAACAAAACATTTTTTGTTGAGTATATAATTGCATATAATTGTAATCATTTCTCAAACTAAATGTTTGGATTAAAACAGGATGATGTCATTTTGCAAGATTGGCCCACAGCTGCTGCTGAGTGGAAACTTTCCAATTAACTGCTGTGTGTCGCGACACCCGGAACCCCAACTGTTCATGTCACCTTCAGCCCCCTTTAACCAGCCAAGATGCAATTATCAGAAGCTTGATCACAATCTGTGTTGCATTAGGGATTCCAATGTGAAAGTGAGAGTGGTGGCGATTGCACACACTGGCCCTTAGGTTGTTTTTTTTTTTGTCTTTGGTGCTATTATATTTTTATCTTTAATCCCCCCCCCCCCCCCCCAGACAGCGGTATTTAAAAAAAAAAAACTTCAATTACACAGAACAGGACAGACATAGAAACAGAATCATATTGAAATTCCTTGGCCTTTCCCAGTCTGTCTTCAATTTTGAATGAAAAGTAGAAGCTGCACAAACCTCAGCTATGAATGGGAAGTAAAAATGGCAATAATATGATATAATATCTCTGCAACAATGTCTGGAATCTTAAGTACCCAGGTTCTTTAGTTTGATTTGTATAACACTTACAGGGAGAGAATGCAAGCACATGCATCCCTGACTAAACCTGTCTGGGATAAGATGGCGCAGCATAGGGTCAGATGAACTCGCCCTCAAACAACAAGGAAGCCAGATGCTGTGACTGGGAGCAGCAAATTAACTATAAACATCCTGGGACAGAGCAATGCACTGTCTGTATCAATGGTCCCCAACCCTGTTCCTGGAGATATACCATCCTGTCGGTTTTAACTCCAACTCTAACAAAGCATAGCCTACCTCACTCAGCAGCTAGAGATTGCCTTGAGCTGCTAATTAGTAGAACCAAGTGTGCCAAATCGGGGTTCAAGTGAAAACCTACAGGATGGTAGATCTCCAGGAACAGGGTTGGGGACCACTGGTCCATATCCACCAGCAGACAGTGAACGGACCTGGCTGCAGGAAGATTTTCTACTGTGTCTACAGTGTAGTGGGGAATATAGTACTTGGATACTGAGATGGCTTAGAGTGAACACAAGAGGACCGTTGGAAGCAGGCCTGTCTGCCTTCAGCCACAGTGTATATCACAAAGGCGCAAAAAGGTAGAAGCTGCCGCATTTAAAAAAAAAAAGTTTTTTTTTGTGAACATTTTTTATGTTTTTGGGAAAAAGAGCAACTTGGCGTTCTGAGAGGTGAGAGAACCATAGTGTATTTCAGGAAACAAGTGCATTTGTTTTGCAGTGCTTTAAAAAAAGAAGAAAAAAATAAGCATTTGAAAACCACCTGAACAGCAAGCGTACTCTATGCTCCACCCTGTATGACATGTATGATGTACATTACATCATACATGTCAACAATAGGCTTCTAATCAGAAAAGAATCACAGCCTATTTTGTCAAGGCTGGAAAAAAAAAAGTCCTCTTTCCTTCGGTACGGGACTTTCGGTTTGACTCACACCTCAAACTGAACGATTACAGTGTTGCTTTAATGCAGTTGTGGAACTTTTTTTTTTGTGCGGAACATTGAAAACTTTGAGTTCTGACTCGCCGATGACTGCGTGTTAGTGTGTCTTATTTTGTCCAGTTAGCCACTGTTGCATTTAAATAAATTAGAAGCAATTTTATATTTCACATTTCATTTTCTTCTTCTGTACTGAAAATGTGCCGAACCGTTAAGTCAAAACAAAAGTAACGAAGCAAGATTTTTGTGTACCATTACACACCTATTGGGTACCCATTAAACCCAGTCTGGACTCCCATGCCACCCCCACCCCCCCCCCCCCCCCCCCCCCCCGAGGGACTGAGCGCCCCTCTGTAAAAAACATTGGGGGAGAACTCCGATATACACATATCTATATACACATATATTGTCTGTGTAGATATTTCTTTTATGCAAATGAAATTTTGGCAATAAAGCAGGATTTGTCATATTCTCTTCAACCCATTGAGCATTCAAACCAAACACAAGCATGCCATGTACATGCACTACATTTTAGGTTCAGAGTTTAATCTCTATAGTGGACTCTTAATGTAGTAGAAATTGTGTTATAGCTTGTGAGGCTCTACTGAGGGACTTGAGTTTGGGACATATGCATCAGGCCTGCTAAACCCTAATGCCTGCCTGCACTAATCAGTCTTTCCTTGTCCATATTATTGACTTTAGCCACAGGTAAAGCAAGTAGTCATTCTGAAGTGGCAATGTAGAAATGCATGTCCACTTATAAGATATATGGCTGCCCGAGGCTGCATAGGAAATTCCTTTTTAATTGCATTACCTCAGAGAGAATCTGAAATTTACGCTTTCCATTATTTCCTTCAAATAAAGCGGCCTCAGCTTCCCTGTTACAATGTTTAAAAAATAAAGATTTTTAATGATAAAGGCCAAGATCAATTCTAGATTTATTTATCAAATTGAATTTTACAGAGTTTGGATATCGCTTTCTCCAACTGCCTTAAAAAGTTAATATGTTCTCTTGGAGGAGACCGACAGGAATTGTTTCACGGAGTGAAAAAAGGGATTTATTTATTTTCCCCAGAGTACGTTGACCCCAGCGGCTTGAAGGGCAGCCTGGTTCACAGAACTCTTCCTGTCATCTTCAGTGTAAGTGGATGTGACAGGTAGCTCTGAGAAAGTCAACATGGACACATCACTGAATTATGGACATGAAAAAAATGCGATACTGCTTTTATTGTATTTTTTCATTTGACATGGGAACACAAGCTAAACACAATAACCCATCAGAGAAAGAGTCATGATTTGGGGTGTCAGTTTTATTGCTGTAAACTCTGACCTTCAGCTGTACATCACTGTGAAATGGGACCTATCTCTTTATTTTGTTTTGGGTGCACTGTACATGTTATGTAACTGACACAATAGATTTGACTGGGGGAAGGTTTAAATATGAATGTACTGTATGTACATTTTCAACCGTGACAGACTGCCTTGGGACTAAGACTAAAACACCATTTAAGGTAACGCTACTGTAAAACAACATTTCATTAGACATTTGGCATAGAGGGATCCAATTGGATCAAAGGGGACTCAAAATAAGCTGCAGGTCTAAAGGTGATGGTCTGTTGCTAGACCAATCACAAATGCCACCAGTGGATTCATCCATCGGGTAATGCTAAACTGAGCCGAAAATGCAGAATGGATAAGTTTTTATGCCTAGTTTGCAGATATGTATGTGAGAATCAACTCAATTGCGATAAGAAGTGTGACCACTGTACCAGACAGTGGTAGTAAAGAAGGTATAGCTTCTTCAGCGTAACCACATTATCTAACTGATGAAATGTTGGATGCAGGCTATATTTGCCTCTGCATAGCCTACATTCAGAGTATGCTAATCTGTCCTGTGTCTTCTCTCTTAAGGGAAAAAAACACCATGTGTTTTTCCATTAACCTTGAGATTCGGTTTTCAAAAAGCCACCCCCTCCAGTGGTTTCACGTACTCAAGGGAATACCTATGTCTCCTGTCCCCTAAAAGAAAATAATGATCTAGGTTCTCTCAGCTTCTTGAAGGGTGGTTGCTCTTGTGTCTCCTGCCATTTACACTAATGGTAACCCCCCCCCATAAGCAGTCACTCTGATTTACATGGATGATGCAGGAAACCCAGCGGTTTTCTGTCAAAGGGGTCCCATGTACAACACTCATAAATAATACACAGAATGTGTTCAGCCGTTAAATATGGCCATCCTTCCTCAGTACATTGCGTAACTGACTTTTTGAGGACCTGTGGACTGGGTAAAAACAGCTCCAGATCTGCCAAAACAACTTTATTTAGCATTAATTAACCTGCTTTTTCACATTAATTAAGGTCTTAGCAGGAGGTTAGTTTAGTGCCCTCTTCTTTTTTTTGCACTTTTTTTCCCATCAATTTTGAATGTTGAAATTGTGTGCTGGAGATATGGCCGTCCTGCTGACTGAGATCCCTCTGTCTTCATGTGACACTATAGGTGCTTACAGAGTGTTGAAAACATGGAGTGGACGCGTACGTGGATGGACGGTCCGGTGAACTGTCCGTGAACTTTTGCCTTTCTTTGTCGAGCGCGCTTGAAGCATACTCAAAACATACCAGCCACCTGTTACAGACTACATTTCCCGTAGTTTTTGAATGCAAATTGCAAACAACAAGCAATAAGATGGCGGTACAAAGAAGGTACGCCTGTGGGCGAAACGACAGGTCCGTGTGTACAGGTCCACGCAGACACAAAAGAGAAAAGACCGCTGCGTGGACTGCCTAGGCAGACTCCAACTCAGGGTAAGCTTTGGGTCCGCTATGATGTCATTTAGGTCCCTGCGGACATCTGTCCGCGTACTTTTTTTGGGGCCTATGAAATGTTTTGCACAGTTAAATGAGGTTGCCTGGTGCAGTTTCATTTCACAAGAGTTCTCAAAGTGGAGGAGAGGCACAAAGGTCTACAAAGTAATCCTCTGTGTACGTAGGCGATGAACACACACAGATGTGCTTGCAAACACTCTGGCAGAGGGGTCAGTTGAGTTTGTTAGCTAATGTTGACGCTGGAGAAAAAAAGACAAGATAAATTAAAACAAACATCTCAGCTAACACAATAAGGGACCATAGTGAAATCAGGCGTCACACGCAAAGGTAACTTGTTGATAATTGCTTCATTAATACGTGAAACCTGTCTCAAGACAGCAATCATCCTGCCAGTGGTGGACGGGGAGGGCCGGAGGTCTTTACAGCTGAAAATGTTGGAAAATGTCTCTGGTCCTGCTCCAGTTTTAGCTGCAGGACACAAAGCTGAATTTATCAGTTACCCACTGGCACTGGTGTAATTTATTCCTTGGTTAATTCTCGTCCTCCTGCTTGCTGGCTTGGCCTCCTTCCTCAGGCAGAGCGATAATGATGCGCATTCAATTGGAGCCAGAACGGAGCCGCGTGTCCCTCGCTCGCCCCCAGGAGAGGACGCCCAAAGTGACTTCTGCACAAAAACCTGGGGTGAGTGATCCACAGCCTTAGCAATTTTATATACCTGGGACTTCTAAGACTGCCTAATTCGTGGGAAAGGATTTCCCCATTTCCTCCAATGAGTATGATGGATAGACGTATTATGGCTAATATCTAAGGAGATAAAATTCTTTTAATATCCATTATAGCTGACTGTACTGTTGGACGTGGTGGTGTTTTACGACCAGTGCTTTTTCAGAGTGAATTTTTTCCCTTTGTTCTTCCCTCTTTCAGTGGGATTAAGGTGTACCCTGTAAATTTGATATATTGGTTTAGCATGTGGCCGTTGTTGGGTCGTACATTCAAATTGTAAAAGGCAACCTATAACGAACGTGCCGGGAAATGAGAAATGACTGGAAACTGACATATGTGGCCCGGGAGAGGTTGGCTCTGTCCACAGATATCGGCTGGTATTTATATCTGCCCTTGTTAAATCCACGTCGTGGCTCTTGCAGCTCGCTTGACCGGGGCGGTCGCACGTACGTCACTGACATTTACTTTTCAGGTTCACTAATGGTATTTCTGAACATTCGGCTCCTTGCAGGGCTTTTACGCAGGAGAGGGAATCACATCAACGAGAGGGCACTTGTGTTTCTCCTTTGCTCCGGGTAGACGCTTAGAATAATTATCTATGCTGTCACTAACTAAGAAATCACGATGTTTAGTGTCATGTTTCGGGGCTGGGGTCAAATACACTACATGACCAAAAGGATATGGAGACCTGCTCATCCAACATCTCATTCCAAAACCATGGGCCTTAATATGGAGCTGGTCCTCCATCTGCTGCCTCCACTGTTATACAGCTTTCCACTAGATGTTGGAACATCGCAGCGTAAATTTTCTTCCATTCAGCCAGAAGTGCATTAGTGAGGTCGGGCACTGATATTGGGCGTTTAGGCCTGGCTGGCATTCGGCTTTCCAATGGATCCCTTAATGTCTTTGATGGGGTTGGGGTCAGGGCTCTGTGCAGGCCAGTCAAGTTCTTCCACACCGATCTCGACAAACCATTTCCGTATGGACCTCACTTTGTGCAGAGGGGCATTGTCATACTGAAAAAGCGAAGGGCCTTCTCCCAAAATATTGCCACAAAGTTGGAAGCAGAGAATAGTCTAGAATGTCATTGTATGATGTAGCATTAAGATCTGTCTTCACTAGATCTAAGGGGCCTAGACAGAACTATGAAAAACAGCCCCAGACCAAGGGATGTCTGCATACTTTTGGCCATATAGTCATTACCAGTTATGTTATATATAGTTGACCATATAGTTATTTTGCTGCTATGTAGACAGTGCTGATGAATAACTGAACTGGGGCCTTGTCTGAGAGGTTGATGCATCTTTTAAGGTTATTTGAATTTCATTTATAATACATTAAGCTACATAAGCTACAAAGGAAACGTTAATAATGAACACTAATGACTATCTGGAGTTTTACAGTATTTAGAACAGTAATGAGTATTTCAGACCTAGGTTGACGAATTAGGTGGCACCTTTTTATTTATTTATTTATTTATTACCAGGAAGGACCATCATCATTGCCTTCTGGATCTCCTATAGATCTGTCTCTGCCTGAATGCCTCAGGCGACACACACACACACGCACACACACACACACACACACACACACACACACACACACACACACACAAACCTGTATAAAATAAAATGCATTAAAAAAGTAATCTCTGAGGTAAATTGTGTGCGTGGAAAGGTGCTTGCAAATTGCAAATAACCTCTCCTCACCGCACATGTGTGTGTGTGTGTGTGTGTGTGTGTGTGTGTGTGTGGTGCATCTAATTGACACAGGGATGCAATATTGATATGATGTGGTATCAGCCTAAGGTCCATGCTACGAAGAGTCATGGAGTAGCAGTGTAAAAGAAAATGCTGTCAGTTCAAAATCCGCCCTAGGAGCAGAGAGAGAGAATGGGAATGCCATTTCCTTTGAATTCTCCATCCTCTGAGAAGTCTGTCCTCTACTCTCCGCTCGGCAAACACCGCTCCGGGAGGCCAGCTTGGCAGAGGCCGAAAAGATTTCACAGAAAAGTCTATTCTGCTGAAGTCCCGAATTAATAAATAATCTTCCACCCGTCTGTCACGTTGTATAGGGCTGATGTCAGGAGGTGGTTTTAATACCTCACTTCCTTCCCGTATGCTTCGCAATGGTGGGAGGGAGCTGTGATGTTCGCCAGGGCAAGTTGTTGATCTTTGTAACGGGGCACTGCTTCCGGGCGACGGGGAGGTGTCGGGTGGGGAGCGGAGGTTTGGCGCCTTCGCTCTTTGCGCGCGATGTCGCACGGAAGATGTCAGCCCCCCTACGGTTCCCGCAGAGACGCCGCGTGTATTTTTAACGTCTCCTTTTATAAGCCTGCCAGTCAATCGCGGACGCAAAAGAGGCGCGTGGCGATGAGGATTTTTTCTCGCGCGCCTCTCTACGCGGCCCCCCGTGACGTTACACGGGACCAGCCTGCCAAGCGACCGTCGCCCTTAACAAGGATTGATGGGAAGTGGATTATCAACTTTCCCCCCTTTTATTAATATACACGCTGACATCCTGTGCTGCGCTGCGCTTATGAACTATTATCTCTATCCTTCCCACCCCCCTTCAGATGTTTGTCAGTTTGTCTCGGAGCTGAGTGTTGAGAAAATATGGCCTGGCCACTTGTCGGCTTACGCCAGTTATCTTCTCTAGTGCCTTGTGCATCTGCCCACGTGTGTTCTGAAAGGTAGAGAAGTTATTATTAATAAAAAAAAACAAGAGCCAGAGATTCCTCCACCGCCATGTCAACGATGTTTTCACTGTTCTGCATGCATTAAACTGTCTGTTGCCTTCAGAAAAGCATTGGTGGAGTTGACTGTGTGTCTCCATCACCTTCATATACTGTATAATGTTGTGAGGTGGCCTGGGTGGGCAGTTGAATGACGGACGGGTGAAAATCTGGATTTTATGTCATTTTACCCCATTACCTGTATTAGGGTTTTGCTTCAAGTCTCCTGACGAATCTTTCTGTATTTAACCAGTCCTGACAGTTGGAACGATGTGTCACAAGTGCACATCTGACAAAGATTGTGAGATTAGATTTTTTTGGACCTGCACATCTCAAGTGGACATCACTGATCTACATTTGTACTAAATTGTAAATAACAGCACTAAGTATGGATGGAATTGATAACCATATTTTTTTCATTGTATTTTCTACCAGTTCTATTTTAGGAAAATGATGATAATAAAAAGAAAATGCAGAATTTGATAGCCTGAGCTGTTGTCATGGAAACAGACTTGAGTCCTCATGTTACATATTTGCACTGTGAAAGCATATGTCTGTGTTCTCTCTGAATACGCCCTCCTCCCACTCTTTTCTTTGAGAAAAATTGATATTGCTTTGTGACAAACCCCTGGTTTCTTTGTGGCTGCAGTTGTGGTGAAGGTCTAAACTCTTGCAGATGTTGATGGGCCAAAGGAGCAGCATTTATTCCCTTCCTGTGCTACCCTACTCATGACAGTGAAGCTGAACCTGGAGTGCTAGAGATGTAAAAGTACTGGATTTCAGCTTTATTATACTGCTACACTATTCACCCTTGTGCAGTCTCTGTGATTGGTCACACTGAATTAGTCCTGCGTTTTGCTGCCCCCCTCTGGCCGGAGTGCATGTTGCAGGCTTTAATATAATAGCACTTTTTAGGAAAAGATGTCTTTTCCCAAAGTTTATTCTGTATTGATTCTTCAGATGTTAGCGAGGGGTTTGAATGAGCCTCAGAGCATGCAGTCATTTGCACTGTGTACGCATGTACTTCACCGTTTCTGATTGTAACTGAGAAAGTCGGCAAATTTCTATGGCAAGTCTTATGTGAACAGCTCCTTTTGAGAAATACAGTTCTTGAAATAGCATACATTCGGAACTGTAAGATGGAATTGTAAAACGTCAGCCCAGTAGCCGTTGGCAATTCACATGTTTACTCGGAATGTGAGAAACATAGAGAGAAGAGGCAATGAATTGAAAACGGCCTTTTAATGTAAGCAACTATACCCTCTACTCTACCAGGACAGGGGATGAAGCAAGGGATGAATTACTGTTGCAGAGGCAATGTTTAACTCTGAGGCTGGCGCCTGATGTCTGTTTCTGTGTAATTTGGATTAACACATGAAAGGACGCAGCGCCAGATTTGCAATGTGTCTACAGCTCAACATTAGACTAAAGGGAAGCCAGAGCTGTGTTGTCTTGATGCCTCTGCCCTGTGTACCCACACATATCTGGCCTTAAGACACATTCCTCTTCTAGAGGGAAAATGCTGCGCATATTGTGAAAATAGCAATAAAAAACACATACTCTTTGTGTGCAGTGGTAAATAATAAACTGAAGGCTGTTGCCTGAATCGATGGTCCCAGAATACGGGTCATTGGAGGACTTGTGGCGGGTCACAAGGCAACATATTAAAACAATATCTTGTATAATATATTTGTACAACTGTTTATGCACTGCATGTGTAGAATAATGAAAGCCTATTTGGGCACGGGGCTACACCGTACTTAGGGGGCGGGCCACAGTAAAAGCGTTTCGCTCGTTAAGCAGGTCCAGACAGCATCATTCCTGTGCTCTATAGTGTGGTGAGCTGTCTACAGTAAAGGCTTTGCAGTTGGGCCTGTGTTGTTTGGAGTAGCTAGCTGCATTTGACAAAAGCACTTTGAAATGAAACATGCATACATGGAAGTACAGAACCTACAAGATCCCTCTTGGAAGAAAAATACAGCAATGCGTTTCATGGAATACTGCCAACGAGTCATTTTATCGTGCTACTGGGGTAGTACACTTACCTCACCATATGCAGGCAAACATTCTAATCTAAGTAGTACTAAATTCAGTGTAGCATAGTTCTAAGCTAAACGTTTTCATTGTTTTCAATCAGCGGTATTTCAAACCTTAATGTTTGTCCGTTAAATTGAATATGGATTCAGTAATAAATTTATTACAAGTTTTCATTTTTTCCTTTCATGCTTTCCATAACCCTATTTTATGGGATTAAGAAAGCTGACATCTGTATTTTTTGAAAAGCTTTAGTGGGCGTTTCCTTTTACTTTGGTACATTGGTGGTGTTGCTATTGCTACTAAAACACAGCTGGTAATACACCAGAGAGATGCATCAGCACTTAACTGGCTACTATTTATGCCACCAAAGCCTTTACAAAGCAACAAGCCTCTGATTTCAGAGAGAATCTTAAGGATACATGAACATACATTTCCCTCTCAAAGACATCCCATAAATCTTGGAGAAAGACTTGAGTTTGAGTTTGTATTAAATATTCACAATCATTGACATGAAAATTACTACACATTCCAAATGAGAAAGCCATGGATGTCATTCCACACTAATATCACTGAGAATCTGTGTGACACAAAAGACGTTTTGTTCTTGTTCTGCTTGGAGACATTCACTGATGTGATTGTCTCCTTTGGGACCAAATTTGTGTTGTCAACTTCATGTTGATGGATAACCAGGTGAACAGGCCATTTATCTAGATTTGGTATATTTTAATAATTAAATTTGGAAATGAGTACAGGTTCAAAAAGTTCATTCCATCCAGCCAGAGTTAGTTAGCCAATTGCAATGAACAGATATTCCCACAAGAATACATTAATAAGTTATTATATACATTAATGAAATGATGTTATTATTAAAACAATAAGTTACTGATAAGTAGTTTAAGAAACTGAAATAACTGCCATATGTGCAGTTCATACAGAAACAGGGGTCGGTTGTATCTTTGTGCAAATTGTGCACATATGGTTGAAAACTCCTGTTGATTAGTTATTACTTTCAATCCAAAGCCACTGTGTTGTGACTAAAAGGGTTTAATAGATAGATCAGATTCCATTTCAAACTGCTCACCTCTGGTGATAGCGCTGAGCCTCAAACCCACTGGTGTGTTGAAGTTGCAATGCAAACAAATCGGCACACTTCAATTTACCAGAAATTTCTGAGTCAACAGTTCAAGTCCCATTTACATGATAATTACTGTTCAGTCTCCCTTAACAGCGAAACAGAGAGCCCCTGCACATGCTACTTTTTAAACAACCACTGAAGTATGGTGAAACGCTCTTCGCGGTCGCATTTTGCGAGATGTCATTGCATCGATTTGGAAAATCCTTCTCAATTTTTAGGGGGTTAGGCAATTTAACACAATTAGGAGTATCAACGTAATTGAATATTGTACTCCAATGTGCCAAAATATAAAACCCGAAAAGCAGACTTTGCAAAACCACCCAGTGTTAATTAATCAAGATCTCATTAATGACTAATGATTAATGTCCTCCTTTTAGATATGGCTAATTAGTGTCTCCTATTGGCACTGTTTCTAACAAACCTTCTCCCAATAGCACACTGCACTCAAACATTTATCACATATTGAACACATACATCTGACCTAAGAAAACTGGCAAAAAGTATGACTCTATTGTGTGAGGTATAGAATTCTCTGTCCATAAACACAAAAAATTTATTCCCAAGTACATTTGCTTTGTACATCTCCAATGGTGCTTCTGATTCATCATATTGTCACAATCAGTATGATAAAGTATGATAAACAATCAAAAAATATTTCACGATTCCAAATCCATACCCAATCTCCTACAAATACAGTAGCCACAAATATAAAATGTGAGGCTAAGCAACCCACACAACCGTTTTAACGTGATCTGATTTTTCGATATCGGAAATGCATTGCAATGGATTTCTGCCCTCGTTTCTACAACGTGGGGCCAGATCAAACATCTGCTGAACACATAATGCCTCTGCACACGCATTCGGCATTGTGGTAGTGCAACCATGAATCAATGCCTTAGTGCCCCATTTGCATGTTTTTTTTTATTAGCTGGGTTTTTAGTTTTTGTTTGCTCCTTCTCTCCCCACAGGCACATTTACAGCTCGGTCTTATTCGAGGATGAGACTATGCAAGCACACTACCAGGCCTAGAAGAGAAGCCTTTTTCCCCCCAAAGCACTCTTGTGCAGCAGCACAAATGTGGGCGTGTGTGGGTGTTTTTTCTGTTTTGTTTGTCTTTTTCTGCAGATGTTTTGGCAGCTATTTAACACATTAAAATTCAGAGGAGCGTTTTCCGCCTGTTCCATGTTCTCTTATAAATATATACTGCGCCTCGCAAAAGCACTATTTTTACCTGTTAACTAACATCACTCAGAATTGCTTTGCAAATTATTCAGGTGAATGCCGATGACCTTTGTCTCACTCTGAATGTTCTGTAGCGGTGGTCTCAAACTCTAGTCCTGTGGGGCCACAGTGTCTGTAGGTTTCTGTGGTTTCCTTTCAGACAGTGGCCAATTTAGGCCTCCGAAAAACAAGGTGTGCGGACTCTTTCAGCGATCAATGTCTTAAATTACGCACTTAAGTGCAGTAACACACTGAAAACCAGCAGACACTGCTGCCCTCTAGGATTTGAGATTCAGATCTCTGTTCTATAAGATTTACAACATCCCAATGTGGCTTTTGACCTTTCCTTGGGATTGTTATCTGAAAGAGAACAACTCAGTATTTCTGGCTAACATTAGCAGTCACCTGTGCTTCAATCAAATTTCCCTCGTAATCCTGACAGGCTTGCCAGTCCCTGCCAATGGGACGCTTTCCCATGTACAGCGTCCATTTTAGGACACCGTCTTGCATGCGTGGAAGTTTATATCAGTGTAAGGCAAAGTTGAGTCAGCATCAGCAGAAGCTGAGTCAGACAAACCTCTCTCATTCAGAATGTGTGCAGTCAGCAAAAGTCTTCATTCAGACTTGGAATCATAAAAAAAATAAAATAACATTGGAGTTGTTATTGGCAGTCAGCCATGGCATGGATCATACTTGAGTCAGACAAACATGGGTCAATTAGTATTGTTTTATTGGCAGGAACTCAAAAGATATTTTGAAAAAAAAAGAGCCAATGGCTGTGATTTTAATCAATGTGTGTTCTTAACGTTGACTATCCATCCATCCATCCACCCATCCATTATCTAACCTGCTTATTCCCAAGGGAGAACATGCAGACTTTGACTAATTAAAGTTAAACAATCACTAAAATTAACTCGCCAAATTGAGTATGTTTAGAAAGTGTAATGAAAAAGATATACTGATTGAATTCAGGGAAATAAAATTTTGGCTACATAGAAACAAACAGCTAGCTAGCAAGCAGGCTAAAGGACCGTGATTACACCTGTTTGCATTCAAAACCAAGTAGCTAGCTAACAGCTAAGTAGCTAGCAAGCTCCTTTACCTCAGTGTGATTCTGCAGTTTTGCTGGCAATACATTTTTCAAGCCAATAAAATGTTTGTTGCTAATGTTCTAGCTAACATGACACAATCATAACACTTGTTAGCCAGTTTTCTTGTAACAAACATTAGTCAGCTAACTAGATACTTACTGAAAAGTCCAATCTTTTGTTGTTAAATCTGTTGTTGTATTCCCCCCCATAGAGGCCAGCTTTATGCAGGAACTGTGATATTGTTGAAATATGAACACTGACTCATCCCAGACACCATTTGCTTCAGTGCTAGGTATTGCCAATTGCTCAGTTTAGAAGGGTGGCCAGATCAGGGTAGATGAAGCATATATGAAGCACCTTGCTCTTACTAATGATCTCCACTGTACTCTGAGGGATACTCATGATTTTCAAATATTCTTGGAGTTGTTTTCTAATCTGTGCTTCCCTACCACTACATTCTTTATTTGAAATGAAAGTTTTTTGGCCACTTTGTTGTTTCACTGTGTGAGTCATGGCTTGAAATCCAACATTTAACTGAATACGCTGGCAGAGACCGATTCGTTCACTTTGCAGTCAAGTCTAAACACTGTGGAAACACAGATGAAGACTATAATTTAGAGGAATTCTCTGCTCCTTAAAGTACACTTTGGCCAATTTAGGGTCACTGTAACAAGGGTTTAAATACTTTCTTGGTAGTATTTTTGGTTTTGTAAACATTGGGCCTCATTCACCAATCACTCTACAAACAAATTTGTTCTTAAGACTTTCTTTAGAATGTTTTTACAAACATTTTGGGATTAACTGATGTTTGCATTCTGAGCTTCTGTTCTGCCAAATAATAAAACATTGGCGAATTACAGAATGTTCATAAAAAAAGTTTTATTACAAAATAACAATTTTCTTCATAGAATGGTTGGCGAATGAGGCCCATTGTTAGTTTTCTGAAAATTCTGCAGGATATCACAAGGAGACCCCAGACGGTTGTGTGTGTTATGTCAGAGTCAGAGCTAACGAATAGCTCTGGTTGTGGGATAGACTTCCCCTTACCAGTAAGCAAATCACCCCTGATTTATCAGATATAGAGTGTCCAGCATAGTCAGCCATTTTATGTGAGTTTCTACAGTTCCCTTCTCTGCTTCTTGCCTTTCCCCTGTTCCTGAACAAAACATACCCTTACCCTCACGATGGACCTCGCATCATAAAAGGCTTTCTCTATAGGAGGCTGACAAGCGAGCTATCAGGGCTTCTGACAACCCAGGGCGTCTGACAACCCAGCACTACCAGTGCTGTGTATAAATAAACTCATCCATCAACGTGTCCAACAATGCATTAAAACTTATGTTTTATTGTAAAGAAAAATATATATTTTGTTTCATGCCGGTTCCTTTGCTCCTTTCACCTATTAGTTGATTTTAGATGGACCCTGGCACAGTTATCAATGGGGGGGGGGGGGTATATTTAATCACTGGAAGGCTTGTTTGTTGCCGCTCAACCTTTAGAATCAGAGATAAATAGTCTTGAGAAGGATTAATTGCACATGCTTTTTCTGGGTTAATACTGTGTTTGGTTGACCTGTCAGTGACAGGTTTATATGCCTGAGGTTATACTGTATCTGAAAGAATATTTAGCCTATATTCAGTTGCAAAAAGATGGAGGAAAACCATATTAAAACACTGAATATGGGTAAAATTCTTCTTTAACAGGCAGAATGGTTGGGCAAATACCAAACTAAAACAATATAAACATAACATTTTTCAAATATGTGTGACTCTTCCGGGAATGATGTGAGGTGCACAGCTGGCTACGAAACGCTGATTCTGGGCAGCACTTCCTCCTAGCTGCCGTATCTAATGGATTCATCCCCATTCCCCTTTAGTGTTAGTCAGGACCCTATGTTATCTTACCTTTGTTCTTGAGCCCACAACATAATTTCTTTTTTGTAGCCAAGGGGGAAAAAAACCCCCCTCAAGAATAGCCAAGGGGCCTGTGGATGCGCTGTTTAACGTCAGGATGACAGATGCCTCCATTATCGACACGTGGACTCTCTTCCACCGACAAACGGAGACGATGAAAATTTCATGAGATCTGTTCCTGCACTGAGTTTTATCATCATTTACCATGCTCCTTTAATTAAAATAACTTATAGTTTCTGTCTGCCGTTAACTGCCCAATCGTAATAAAAGAGGTTTACCTTCATCTCACGTAGCGCGTGAAGTTGGCGGCGTCGTGAGATTGCGGTGGTTAGACGTATAGCTACTGAATAATTCTGCGGATTATATTTACTCAGACTTGCTTTGTTTTTTTTTTGCAGAAATGTAATTTTGTCATGTAGTAATTTTTGCAATGAGTAATCAATAATGAATTACTGAGCTAAAAAAAAAAGAAAACTCTGACCTCTGCTGCTGGCAGTAGTACTGCTCTCCTACCCCTGGGAAGATCCTGCCAGTCATAACTCATATCAGAACAGCGTATCTATCTGGCAGCGGCTTGGGACAGAGCTCCAAAGTGTCCACCAGGTTTGCTTGCATCTGTTGTCAATATTGAATTTGCAAAGCGCTGTCTCTGCAACTTGTTTCAAGCTGGCCTGACACCATGCCCCCCTTCAATCTGGGTCATGGGCACATTCTAAAAAACAATGACAAGAAACACTCAGTCCTGAAAAAGTGGCTCTCAAGCCCACCCAATTAGCAATTGGGAGCCAGATTGTGAAACAACTTGTATCTGAATCCAGACCATTGTCGCTATCTTTGCCTTTTGTTGTAAACTGCTGTAGAAAACCAAGGCCAAAATGGAGATGTCTGCTTCGATTCTCTAGATTTTTGTTTTGCATTTAACTTTAATTTGCAAAGAAATACAAGTGTCATTTCTTTTCTTGACAAAACAGTTTCGCAAGTGCTGAACTTGAACGGCTAAAAACTGTGTGACTCAAAGTTAAGGACATGTGTTTCAATGTTGAATGAACCCGGGCTAAAATTTAAAATGATTTACCACCACGGCCCATCAACTGGATTACAGGAGGGGGGGGGGGGGGGGGGGGGGTGGACGAAGGAGGAGCAGAAGGAGTCAGGCAAGATGGAATGCACAGACCATGCATAGGAAAAGAGGCTTATTGGTGAAGTTCAGAAGTCATCGGAACCTCCCTCTGTCTGAGACAGACCTTGGGTAGTTAACAGTTGATTGCTGACTATGGGGGAGTAAGCACAAGTACTGTACTCCTGAGAATTGAAACAACCCTGGAACTGACAAGCCGGAAATAACTGGGGAAAAGGCCGTGCTTTAAATGCCTGGCAGCAAGATTCAGGTCACTGAGATACAGATGGGGAAGTTAAGCCGGGCAGTGACCACAACGCTGAGAATCAGTGTTGGGTACACAGGCCAGGCAGATATTCAGATCCTAGATCAACTTCAGATTAGAGCAACAGTGGACCATCTTGTATAAGGACAGAATAGACAGCAAATAGTGCTACCATGTTACTAATGCTCCTGTTCGGATGGGTGAATGTTTTAAGAGCCAAAGCAGTCCTGCAGTAATATCTCCATGGGTTCAGCCTGCAGTCATATCTCTGTGTTTGGCCTGCAATTAAACATGCTGTTTAAGAAAATGTGTTGAGCGCATTTGATTTGTTATATTCAGTATTGGTTGGTTAGCTTATTGTGAGTGTTGGGGGGACAGAGGGGGGAATTTCTGCACGTGGGTGTATAATGTTCAGGATATTTCTCATTGAGGGTGAAGCAGAGTCAATTTGACTGTTCCCCCTGCTCTTTCTCTAAGTACTTGTATCAACATGTCAAGGTATTTACCATGAGCACCGGATGCCCATCTGCATGGCATGGTCCAGGAAGTTGAAAGGAGGTCTCTGGTTAATCCTCTCCAGAGTGAACTGTTGACCACAGGTGTTGCTTAAATGAAAATGTGAATGAACTGGGAAAGTCTTAGTGTTCACAATTTAAAGGTTACGACTGATTGTACTCCACTCCTCCTGAATCAACATCGTCTTTGCCAGCCATTTCACTGATTGTTTCAATTCATCCTTTTCCTGTTTGGCCTGCATAAAATGGTCCCTTTCCATACACATTCAAAATAATAACAGTCTGAGATATGTCTTGGCAAAACTGAGTAAGAGATTTTTTGGCTCCCACAAATAGGCCATTATCACTCTCAGTGATAACTGAGTTTGGCTGAATCACTTTGCAATAACTGTCAACTGCCTGTCTGGAATGTTTCACAATTTACTATGAGGCAACTATAAAGCATATTCACAATTCAGTCAGCAAGTAGTACATCGTCACATATTATATCAAAATGACTATTTACACTGTTCATGTTTTTCCATGTAAAATGTTTACATAATGGAAATTAAAATTGCAATAATACTATAATTTGAACCACATTTACTAATTAGTGAGTTATGTAACTGAAAATACATAGAGCTGAATAAGACCTTTACATGGGCTATTCATCCATATTTGACAAAGTACAAATATGGGTATATTTGCGTTTAAGTTAATTTAAGGAAACCAGGTCTCTGTCAAAATGTTGTTGATTTCACAACATGAATAATTATGCTGTCAGAACGCAATTAATACCGTTATTCTCAAAAGCGGACATGGCAAATTGAAACCACCGTAATACAAGTAAAAGGAAATGGAACGGACCGTGGAAGTACATTTTCGTATTTTGACCGGTACTGTGAAAGGATGAGGAAAAAACAACACAAACAAGTTCAAGAAAGAGAAAAAAACATCTCAATACATGTCTCTGCAGCAGAACAGTCTTCTCTGTGGGAACCGATTGATTTTCTCTTAAACTTGTAGGGACACAGAGCACAGTGAAACACATTTTCCTCTGTCCATTGTTTTTCTCCTTTTTTTTTAAGAAACATGAATTGCTCTGTGTACAGAATATCATCTGTGTGAGCATGCAGGGTCCCTGGGAAGGGTCAGAAATAAAGAGGTGGACTGTTCACTTCTGAAAGGAATGTAAATAAATGGATAGCCATTGTAAATGAACAGACTTTTATTTTACCACACAAGGTAAAACAAAATTCTACTTCGGTACATTTTGACCCTGACGTAATAGAATATGATTTCTTGCCCATGATTTCTTGCTAATTAGCCAGCCGTCTATCTTAATTGGTCTGCATTATGTCCAGCCATTTCTGTGTATTTTTAAAAATCAATTATGAAACATTAGTATGTATTGTTTGCTCAGCAGGTAGGCAGACATTCTTTGAGCTCTGCGATTGGGTTGAGTGGTCTGAGTTTTGCAGTGCATTGTCAGCACCTATACAATGACAAACGGCATAAATGGCTCCAGCAAATGTAAGAAGGGTGCCAGTGAGGATTGAGAGTGGGCACCGTTTACAGGTATGTCAAGGTGTCTCAGATAATGCAGCGTCTGTCCGTCTCTCTCTCTGTATCTCTCTGTCTGTCTCAGTCTTGCTGAGATGCCTTTTTTTTGTATATAATTAGAATTTATTACAACTCTAATTTCACAGCACCCAGCAATACGACACATAGACATTTGTTGGGGATGGTGCAAAGATTGGTTTGGGTGGGATCAATTTGAATAAATTATGGACTGAGCAATGACAGTTAAATGCTACAGAATACGTACAGGTTCAACAGAAAAGTGAACCGGCTCTGTGCCGCTTCACTGTCAACTTCTCCTTAACTGCAAAAATTAAGAACATAAACAGGCAGGCGGAATTTTAAATGAGTGCCTGCTCTGTCCACAACGAACACTGGACAATGCTTACACCTTTAGGATTCTTCTCAGATGCCAAGCCTGACAGTTAAAGACGTTTCTCCGGAGTTTCAATTGGATTTAGGTGAAGAGCTTTAACAGGACAATGTGGAAAGTACAGGAAGCGCGGGATTTTTTTTTTCTTTGCACTTGCCAGCACTCAGCAGTGCATGCCGCTCAAACCTTTCTCCTCTCTTAAAAGATTGTCCAAGGATTGATCAACTCTAGATTAAATGAATCTTCATTTAATTACATTTAATTATTAGTAAAATAAAAACTCGGAATTGTGATCTTTCATGTTGGTGGCAACCTTTAGTCACATTCAACTGCGACGTCTAAAAACCTGCAGGGGCTTGAATTGTTTGGAAATAATGTAACATGGTGCCCTTTGTTGCTGTAAAACAGGACCATGCCAATCTGCCGGTAAATGTTGTGGCCATGATATTTTCTTCTGGGCTTTTGTGCATATCTCTGTGTCGAGATCCACATTATAAATGGAAAGCAGTTATGAATCATTCATGTTGGTGGTTGATATTTTGAGAATGGTTTTTAAACATTGAGCCTCTGTTTGCATATTTTCATTACACTTAATGTGCATCGCAGACTAGAATACTAGAGTTAGACTTAACTCTTTTATTGAGAGTGTTTACGCGGGTATATTTAGGCAGCATATTTGGTAAGACTTGTGGTCAGCATCTATCAAGCTGCATTCAATTAATTTTGGAATAAATATTAAGCAGAGTAAATCTTGTTGGGTTGGATGGCACTGTTCATTAAGTCAGACCTAGGAACCACTCATTCTGAACTTCAAAAATGCTAAATTTACCCTTTATTCAGTTTTGAAAACAGCGTTTACATTTTATCAGCATTTTCAATTTCAAATGAAAATATTAATATTAACAAAACAACTGTTGAAAGAAATTATCAACGGTTGTAAAAAGGTGAGCATTAAATATATGGGTCACAGGGTTAAAAGTTTAGAAATGATGACCTATTTCTAGTATGAAATGCAATATTCGAGCATCTGCTGTTTTGTCCTTTAATTTTTAACTTCAAATGCTACGCTTCAACCTCTCAGCTTCGATTAAATGTTATCACTGTGTAAGCAGACCTGTACTTCCTGATAAATTAAACATTAAGATCTTATCTAACGAACAGGTATGATGGCTTCCTCTAATGCTTTATGCCCCAAGAAGAGGAGGGGCATGAGACCTTCAGAGTGAAGGCTAATCCTATCTGTACTTCTTAAGTCTCTAAAGGCTTAGACCATGAAAAGTTAACATTTAGGTAGTCCCTCTAAAATGAGGACAAAGTCATTTTAAGACCAACACCTTATAATTCATTTAAAGACCTTTCAACTTCAGAGGATAGGTCTACACATTGGGGAACACTGTTTGCATACAAATAAACAAACGTAAGATTTTCGTGTACACTTCTACAGGAGGTTACCTTCCTTGTAATAACACATTTCATCGTTTGTGTACCCTTTAAAACTGGCAATGCTTCGCAAAAAAGTAAACAAACCACACAAATGTATTCCTGCGTTACCATTATCGATATTGTAAAGAACATAAATTAAATATTTGGTCATTTGTTTTCTAGAGGAAAACAATCATGTGTTCTCAATCTGAAAACAAAGATGAAAAATGTTACATAAAGAGAGAAGGCAAATACACACAGAGCAGCTGTTTAAGAGGCAAGATAATTAAAGCCATCACAATGCCTGTCTCTGCCCCATTGATTTTTATAGCCTGCATTAAATTGCCAGTTTATATTTAATGGAAATTGGGCTGTCACTGCGGCTTGAAGAATTGTAGAGGAAAAATCGGTACAGGTTGGAAAATAGTGTGTTATCAACAGCTTTGTACCAAAAGGACAAGTAGAGGGTGAGCATTTTAAAAAAAAATTTCCATCTTGTAATGTGAGCCAAAAAGAGTCTTGAAACGCCCTGTTTAACGTGTTTTATTTATTTATTTCTTCTAAAACTCGCAAATAGAACATACCAATGTAGATTGTTTTGATCATGGGGTCCAATGATTGAATGGTACATGCACTGTGCAAGGTGAAAAATTGTAAAAATTTCCAAAAGTTGCAATTTAACGTTTTAACTAGATGCTCAATCTCTGTTTTAGCATCTGGACAGCTTCATTATGTTTTCTGGCCATCTACTAGGCTGTCAGTGTAACCGGGTATCAGACAAAACCTTGCGGCTGTTTGCAACTGAATTCTACAGGGTCTTGGTTCACGACATACAAACATGCATTGCCCTTGATTTGAGGAGAATGTATATGAAATTGTAAGAAATTGTAAGAATGTGTAAGAAATTGTATATGAATTATGTATTCCCTTCTTTTGGCCATGGAGATATCTTCCTTAAACATTATCACCAGAAACTAGATTAATGCTCTTATTATGAATCACATTTGAATCGCCAGGGTGGTGCAAATCAGAAAAAAGATCAAATCAACTTTCAGAAAAAAGTTTTTTTCCCTGGCAGCAAACACCACTCACGTGTGGACTGCTGTCAATAAGCGAGCTGCCATAAAGCAGGTCTTTCTGTTCTTAAAAAATGACAAGGCATAACTTAACATCTAATGTATTCAAATTGTATTTCACAGTGTACTTTAGGTCACAAAATTATGTTCAGGAAGCTCAATCAACCAATAAAACAAGGCACTATGCTGTTCTTCACACTTGAACTATCACAGTTAAAAACTCAGTGACGTCGGGATATAATTGGCGGATTCGAATCATTTCACCAATTACAGCCAATTCATGAAGTGCGGTTGAGTAAATTGTATTACTTATAGCTCTGCTTTCCCAGATGGACATCCCCTGTACAAGCTGAATAAAACTAAGAAATGTTAAGGACTGCATGGTAATACCTTCAGTGAACAATCTAGAGGTAACAAGTGTGAGCAAATGTACCACTTAGGAGAAGCTTAAAAGGATCTATCCCTTATGGAAAAAGAATATACTGCAGTATATTGTAAATATATAAAAATTATATTCACAATATATTTTAAATATACTGCAGTATATTACATTTCCATAAGGGATACCTCCACAAGCATGTATGCTGTCCTTTCTGTTCTAGCAATGGGAGATTTAGATTGGATCATAAAGGCATTAGGGCAGGGATCCTTAACCTTGGCCCTGGAGATCCTCAAGATCTGCTGGTTTGTTGCCCAGAACTTGATCAGGGAAAGCAGTTGATTAAGCCTCCTATTATGTTTGGGGTCGATTTGACCCCATTTAGTGTATGGTGTCTCTTAAAAACCTGTCAACCTTATGTTTTCATCTTGATACTATTCCTAGTTTGGTGGGATGAAATGGTAAACACGCAATAAACATAATGTTATGCTTCCAGAAGTCCTGTACCAACTGTACAAAGACCTGTGTCATCTCTGATTTTTTATGGGTGATTCTTATGGCACTCTTGTACAGGTTTGAAACTTCACAAACTTTCACTTACCTCAGGCATAAAAATTAGACGTTTCTCACAGATTTTTAATTATCAGGGATAAAAAGCAAGTCAATTGGGAGACATTGAGCAGGCGACACACAAAGTGTCAAATTTTTTCTATAACTAAATTATTCTTTTTTCTATGTTGTGTCAGTTTAAACTGTTGGGGTCAAATTGACCCCAAACATAAGACCATAAAATTACAACATGATATGAGGGTTAAACAGTTAACATACATCTCCTGGGCCAAAATTGTTTACTGATTTTAAGGTGAAAACCAAAACCAGCAGACTGGGGAACCTAGCGTCTTTTGCTGCAGGGATGCCTGTTGTCATCTGTACTGTGGACTATGACCAAATATGGACTATGAGGAAATCATTAGATCGCAATCGACTGGAGTGGAGGAGAAAGTGGAAAATTAGCGATCGTAGAGATGGGAAACAGACACTGTGGTGCACTCCCCATTAGTCTAATGTTGATGACCACAATGCTGACAGAACCAGTCACATTCTCGTTTTGGATTGGTTATTGTATTGCATGGATGCAGGTGCATTTTTCAAACCAGATACGACGATGCAAGGATCCTCGAATGGCCTACGAATGGCCTACGAATGGCCTACGAATGGCCTACGAATGGCCTACGAATGGCCTACATCCTGTTCATGTGGGGCCACTGCGTTTTCTATGCTTCTGAATTCCAGCTACATTGTTAAAAAATTTTCCAAAAAAATGTTTCCATGAAAGAGTGCTCCATGGAAGCAAGGTAGATAGCCACAGGTGAAGCAGGTGAAGCTATCGGGATGGGATGTTGGCCTTTTACAGAACTGCAATTCATGAAGGTATCTACTGTGCATACGTATACCTATATGCACACAAATGTATACCTATATGCACAGACAGTTGCCATGTATGGCACATGGTAGCTTTTATAGTTTTATCGTGCTGCGGAAGGAATGAATGCTTCCAGACCCATGAGACTCATTGTCACGTGAAGTAGACCAATTAATTAGTGTACTCTGAAAATCTTAACATCTTCACTCCTTGAAGGGCACCAGGACTGACAACAGAAGTGACAGCCGCAAGGAAAACTAGCGACAGACTAACTGTGTGAAAAGCAGCTTGTCAGAGAGGTGTTTCAGGGACCGAAACACGACTACGACGGACTAATAGCTACAGACGGATCGCAACGGTACGCCACAACAACAGGGACGGGGAGGGATAACAACTAAGGTCAGAATAAAATGGAATTGAACTTTTCATTTCATAATCTTGAGGATTTTAGACAAAATATGTTCATGTTGTAACGAAACTGTTTCTTAAAAGACCACCAAAGCATGCAACAAGCATCTGTCACTGCAGCTTCTAGTTTCCAGATAAGTTAATTTCACTTCGTCTTGTCAGTGTAAGATATGATACAGTACACACAACTATAATGTTTTCATCGAACATGTACTTTTTTAAGGCAATCAATGTTTATTAACAAGATCTCTACAGTCATATCCAGAAGGCTCTGAGTAATACATTTTCAGCAGGGCAGACATATCCAACTTTCTTGTAATTTTTCAATCATTCCAGTATGTTTTTAATAACACAAAAAAATGCTACTACAAATTAGTGTTAGCTTTTGATACAGTTCAAACTTTTTGAAATATATTTTACTAATGTGACATGTTCTTTACTTATAAAAATGGATGGACGTACTGTATTGCACATAAAAGAAGAATAGATTGAATCTGTAGGAAGTATAGCTATGGGCCAATCAGAACTTTCAGAATTATTGACATACGTATGTGACATTTAGCTCAGACAGGACTCATAGTTGTTAGAGTACCCATTTCAGCCAGTTAAATAATTGTTGGTAATTGCTCGTAATCAGTCACCAGAACCCACACGTTGTGCTGTTTTGTCATTGAAGCAACCAGATTGCAGCTTAACCCTGTCATTCTCTGGCATTTGTCAACTGAAGCAACACACTGTGGTATTTGTGAAAATAAAAAGGTTATGTTCCCAATTAAAGTGAGGAAAAGCAGGGATTGCTGCTGCAAAGCCACTAAAACTAAAGGTGGCTATGAAACCGGGTAGCAACAAATCCATAGTACTGTAGACGTACACACTAATTAAGAGTTTATAGGAATCTATAGAGTGCTTTGTTAGCCTCCATGACTGTGTTTTCATTTGTCTCCTGAGACAACCATGCCAAGTTTCTGCTAGTTTTTATTCAACAAGGAAATGAAAGTATCGGCTACTGAAATGAGAGTATGCTGAGTGAAGGGGTTTGACTTATTGATGGCATTGGCTTTCTTTTGAGTCTTGTGAGGTGCTGTCTCTGTCAAGGAAGGTTGTGTGTAGTTATTGGCTGATAAGTAGTGCTTATTTTGAAATGTTTTGTTGGGTGGGGGGGCGGGGGGGGGGGGGGTGGGTTTGTGTGATTATTGTTGCATCGTATGTGTTTGGTTGTGTAAGGGATTGTGTTGGATGTGTAGTATTATGGACTGATTTGTGGCAATAACATTTTTTATAAAAACAAATGAGTGAAAAAAATGCAGTAATGATTTTTAGCATCATGTTGATTCCATGTGTTGCCCATTTTATCACAAAACAGATTATACCTGCTTTCAAAGGAACCTGTTTTGACCCCAGTCTTTGTGAGGCTTGCATTCTTTCAACTGTACGATTAAGTTCGTTTTGGTATCTGATTTTGAACATGAGATGTGCCAGTTACTGTGTTACTCACCTTTGTAAAAAAAAAAAAACTAAACAAACATTTTGTTTCATTTTCTTTCCCATCAATAGTTAAACAACACTTGAATTGACAGCATTGAACTGCATATATAAAGTGTGTGGTACTTTACTGGTGTGGGTGTTTAATTGTTCTGCCCCTTTAAAGGTGCAGTAGGCAAGATGTTTTCGATATAATTTTGCTGAAAATGTTTTATTTACTCATTGTATACCAGCAGCTATCAATAAATCAAGTGTTCTGGGAACAAAAAAGCCGGTTTCTGCAAGTGTCTTGGGCTCTGTCAAAAAAGTCTCAAGCCGGTCTTTTAAAAACCAACCAATCAGAGCTAGCTATGTAGCTACCAATCAGGGCAACTATCTACCAGCAAAAGATCCTCCCGGTAGAATAAATCCCTCCCTGTCTGCCTGTCTCCGCACGTGCACTGGAGAATCATTTGGTGGGAGGGGCTTAGGAGAGAGATAGGAGGGAGGAGAGCAAAAGGGCGGGAAGTCTTTTTGCCTTGTATATTTTCAAACTTGCCTACTGCCGCTTTAAGGCATTGTGTGGCTGTGTCCTAAAAATAGTTCATCAGGGAGGGAGAAGACAATGAGAGAGGCAAGCCACTGGATTTTGTGTCTGCACAAACTGCGACATTATGCAGTCCGGAGTAGTGTCCTTGGTTTGAATGGGACTCAAATGGATTTTTTCAACCTCATCATACTCGGACTAAATGTGTCATGTTTTGGAATAAGTATTGCCTGGGTGGTCAGAATATTCTGAAAATGCATTTTGTGAAAAATTGTTTTATATGACACCGCCCCCAGTCTACATGGTTTCTTTTGCATATTTTTTTTAAAAGTAGGCTTGATATTGTTTAAGGGCGGCACGGTGGTGCAGTGGGTAGCACTGTCGCCTCACAGCAAGAAGGTACCGGGTTTGAATCAGGGCCGAGGGCCTTTCTGCGTGTTCTCCCCGTGTCTGCGTGGGTTTCCTCCAGGTACTCCGGTTTCCTCCCACAGTCCAAAGACATGCAGGTTAGGTGAAATCAGATCCTAAATTGCCCATAGGTACGAGTGTGTGAGTGCAAGCATGCTGAGATAGGCTCCACCCCCCCCCGCGCCCCGTAAGCCTGACCAGGAATAAGCGGGTTAGATAACGGATGGATGGATATTTGTTTAGGAAGTTACCTAACAGGATAGAAAAAACTCCATTCATTTATTCATGCCTTCAGATTGTTTTACACAAAGGACAAATAACTCAGTAGTTACCTAGCTTTTAACCTGGCTCACAAGATCGTTGTTGAAAATGTACACGTTTGAAAGAATAAGCATTTTGAACAGCCTCAGCTGTAGAGCAACACGGGCCGCCATTTTGTTGCACTTTTGCACTTCTACTCAATCTATCTCATGATTGTAGGAAGTGAAATTAAATTGCAGAAGGCAGGTGGCTCTGGCAGCAATAGAGGATGTGGTCAATTGGCTAAGCCTGGGGATACAGGAGATAAAGGCGGTGTCTGTAGAAATACCCTGGACCCCCGCATGTCCTGCTGTGATTGCTATCAAATAATTTATCTCCCTGATGTAATGAGGGGACAAAATCGATGTGCACAGAATGGAGCACTCTGCCCAGCCTGGAGAATTACTATTGCATTGACATTATGACACGTGGCACATGACACAGGCAGAATATAAATTAAACGGGATGTTTGAACGAAGGCGCGATATGCCTACCTGGAGGGAGGAATTACAATATAAGATCTCTATTTTAGTAAAGGTATCATTTGTCAGTTTGGATATGCCAACTTTAGGCTCTTTGCCAGAAATCAGTAAAATGCAAACACTTTCATTTAGATAAACCTTAAAAGATATGTATGTATTTTCATGTTGATTTTTTATTGCAAATATATGTATTATTTACAATAAAAATAAAAACAAAACAAAAAAATAAGCAGAGATATTCTCATTTTTTTGTTTTTATTTTTATTGTAAACAGACCAACAATACTTGGCAAACAAAAATGGGGACATGTTTTTAATACAAAATTATGTTCGTTGCTACCCCCCTTACTTTAGTCGGTTTTAACTGCTCTTATATTAACAGAAAAACCATAAATCATCACCAAATTTTATTTAACACCTTTCAAGCTGTAAACAATGTCTTCAATTAGTGGTTAACATGAGTAATTGCAGTGAATATACAAAGAACACACTGAAAATGTATTTGTAAATAAAAATGTAGCCTCTCTGACAGACAGTCGCTTACTCATTGTGTTCACAGAGTAAAATAAGATCAAGATACAAAGAAAGATTTATAGGGTCTGTGAGAAGGTATGATGCATTGTTTTGTCTGGACATTTTGGTTCACACAGAGGGATAGGCACATAAGCATGAGAAAGAGACAGCAAAGAGGAAGCTCACTTCCTGGTTGGGCTGGGAGCAGCAATTTTGCCGTTGCTCACTAGCACCACTGCGATTGGCTCCAGTATAGGTCTTTCACCATGTAAGTCAATGGCAGCAATGTGGTCAAAATACTCAGTCAATAAATTTTTCCCACAAAAAAATGTAATTGCAATAGGTGCCTTTCCTTCATCTAATGCCTCTGCATGTGCTGATTTTTTAAAATATTGTGCCGTTTGGACAGGGTATTAACATTTGTTCAGGACCAATCAGATAGTTGCAGCAGTCCTCTTCGGAAAGTCAATGGGTGACGTCACAATGGCTTTGTCCATATTTTTATACAGTCTATGGTGTGTGCGTGTGTGTGTGTGTGTGTGTGTGTGTGTGTGTGCAGGAAGGAGTGGGGGGGGGGGGGGGGAGGGGCAGTGGGGTTATGGTTGTGGATGTGTGGGTGAGTGGGTGTGTGTATGGGGATGTTTTCCATCTGCTGGATGAACATAATATAGTCTTACCCATTCATTTCCTATGGCGGTCATGTTTGACCAGGAACACCACAGGTGTAACAAAGTTGAATAAACCACTCAAAATTTAATGAAAGTGGTGATCAGCCTCAAATGTCTAGTCTTGAGACAATCAGATGAAAAATACAATATTTATGGTTTAGGAAAGTTGTAAATCGGTCAGATTTGACCCGAACACCATAGGAGGGTTAATACAATGCACATTGATAAAATGCAATGTATCATTATCCATGCAGTGTCACAGAGAGACATGACATTCCTTGCTCTCTGGAAAAAATTTGTTTATCAGGACAATAGCAGATAGCAACAGCTTGTCATGTTTACCAATGCCCTCCTGATACTGACATTTATACAATATCATTCATCTCTCCCCGCAATTGCCAAAAAACAAATGGGAAACACATTTAGCCTGCTTCTGCAGCTCAGCATGGAATAGGTAACCTTGTGCCTTCATTTCCTCTTTTACAACTGTACCGGCAATGAGCCCCATAACTCTTTGAAGACTGTAGGCTGTGCTTCCAGAACATTCCCCAGTAGCCATCCCATGCTCATGGGGCAGTCAAGAGCGAAAGCTCAGAACCTGCGGGAGTTCTGAGCTGAAAGGAGATGACCTTGCTGGCACAGAGGGCAGAACTGTCAGTAATGTTAAACAAAGAAGCAACAGTGATCTCTTCAGATCCCTCCCCCTCAAAAAAATATTTTAAACAGTTAATTTCTGCACTGAGACATTTTATATGAAGAACCTAATAAATAATCTTTGGTTTCTGAAACCTCTGCATCACATGGAACAACTCATCTGTCAGTTTTGTGATTAAATATACGTATTTCATACTTGTTATGCAATAATAAACTTATTTTATTTCATGATGCCATTTCTTCACTGTTGCCCTGTTTTTACATTAAGCTGTTTTTTTCCATCAGCGTGCCTTTGATGCTCCTGCCATATTTATTTCTGAAGCTTTTCCTCTTGCTATGCAACCGAATGTAAAGTGCAAATGGTTTTTATTATGCATGATCTCATTCCAAGTTTTGCTTTCATGATTCTGAGTTTTTTTTTTCTTTCTAATTATACTCAGAAAAACACGGGGCTTGTGACATGGAATAGGAACATGCAGTCAGAATTCTGTGATGTGTGTGATGCCAATTGTCAGGGGAAGAAATGTTTCTTCAAATTGACTGCATTCTTGCTTTTCCCCCCCCATTACACACACACACACACACACACACACACACACACACACACACACACACACACACACACACACACACACACACACACACACACACACACACACACACACACACACACACAGTTTCCATAGTATGGGGTAGTCACCCCATTGATGGCACAGATATTTACATGTTGTGCCTTTGCCGAATAAATCTGTTGACCCTCATTTTACGGCTGAGAATTGTACTTCTGCATACTTTAACGGTAATGTGAACTTCCGTATGTTTTTGTTTGAGAAGACCTCATTAGTACCTCAGCTACGTCCACACCCCAATGCTGCTAAGTGGTAGTACTGCTAAATGCATCGCAGGATAAGAAATCAAAGGTCTTTGTTCTCAGTAAATAAAAATTGGTAACAAACACACAACAAGAAAGGCAGTGATTGTTTTTTTTTTAAACCCCCCTGGGGTTAATTGCATTATACTTGACGATTCATCGCTATTGTCCAGCTCTTATCATTATAGACAAACAAATTAATTGGGAGCCATGAAGAATAGTTTCCTTTGAATTGCCAACTTCATTTTTAGGGCTTTGTAGGTCCTGCATTAGTTTTTTCTACATACGGTAGGAAATACATGGGGATGTTAGATTTATTTTTTTTGGGGTGGGGGGTTATATGTGTCATGGAAATGGTGTTCTCTTGACTCTGCAGAATGTGTATTTCATTTCATTGTCCACCTCAAGAATGAATCAGAAGTCCAGCATTCTCATGCCTTTAAAGTCTTTTTCAATTTTCAAAAACGTATTTCAGCAGTTAAATATGCTATCTTTAAGCATTTGAAAATTGATTATTTAGAAGACACCATAAAGGCAGGTGTGTAAGCTTCACCCTGAGGTTCCCGTGTCAAGCTGGGCATGACACAAGTGCGTACCATCGTACGCGTCCCCCCGTTTTCTTTACCGAAAAATGTTCAGGAAGGTTTTTCCTGCCAATGGTCTGCTTGTGAAATATGCAGTTACGGTTTGAATGAGCTTTTTACTATAAGGCTTTGGTATTTCAGTAGCTAGGCATAGTTTGACAGTTTATAATATTGTCTGTCATAACTTAAACAATGTTATGCAGTGCACAAATGTCATCATATTAGGGGGAGACACACGCCAAGTAGACACACCCCAGGGTCTTCTCCCTCTACACCAAATCTATTGGTCCTAGCTTGTCTGTCCATAGTTTTTTTCTTTCTTTTTCTCCCGTCTCTCCAGATGTCTTACAGGTTGCTGCATGGATCTCGGGCTGCATCTTGAGCTGGGTGGAAAATCACCACCTGAAGTTCATCCTAGCTAGGGCACATATGCGGTATATCACCACCATGTCCTAGGCCTACCTCCTGCATGACCTCTCTGTCACTCTAGGGCAGGGATGGGCAACACCAGGCATCGCGGGCCGGTGTGTGTGCAGGTTTTTGCTGCCACCGGTTACCAATTATTTAATTAGCCCAAGCATTTACATGATCTGATATTTTAGCTACATTCCGCAATATGACCAGCAGCTGGTGAACGTTCTTGTGCCTGTATGCATGTATTGTAGCGTTTTATTGTGGTCTAATTTACGAGTGAATCGGTGTTGGTGTATATGACTAAATTAGCTGATTGAGCCAGGGAAACTGGTGGCAGCAAAAACCAGCGAGGCCTGGAGTTGCCCATCCCTGCCATAGGGCAACGCCCACCATGTCCTCTTCTTTGGTCCCAGCAGCCACCTACTGAGGTCAGTGTTGTAATGTAAACTGTAATCCTTCCAGGCTGGCTTCTCCACCTGTCAACAGGCCTCCTGCAGCTCATTCATTATTCTGTTGCTTACCTTAGCAACAACCTCCCAAAATACTCCCACATCAATCCCTATCTTACTGCTCTCCACTGACTGTGTAACAGCTCACATTAAATTAAAACTTTTATGCTAGCCTACCAGACTGCTAAGGGAACTGCCATTTTCATACCTTCAAAAGCTCATCAGACTCTAGACGCCAGCCATACCTCTCCACTGCGCAACCTTGGTACACCTGGCTCCCCTGCCCCTGCTCCCGTTTCCTCGTGGCGTGTTCAGAAGAAAGCCAGGAAAGGAAACGAGGTAAACCTTTGAAGAATTAGAATGCAGTCCCAACTTTTCCCCATTTAAAAAACGCTGCCTCCTCTCCTGTGATTCGTTAATCTAGCTGTCAGCTCTTTCTCAGATCAGCGATTTTCCTCCCCAAATATGGGGGTGGCTCTATCCAGTTGAGGAGATTCGCATTTTCCCTGGCAGGCTCATAACGAAAAGCTCAAAACCTACAAAAAGGAAACTACCGTGGCTGCAAATCCAAGCAAACACAATTTACACAGGTGGCAGTAGATTTGTTTTAAATCAGCGAAGCTCACAAACTTTCCTCTCATCTTGGAGGTACGAAAAAAACCCTCAAGGAGTCCCTTCTGTTTCAGATGCTCATGATTCCCCATTCACCCGAGAACATTGCATGTGCCCTAAGATTATAAATTGTTCAGTCTGAAACCTTTTAGCACACTGCTGTAAGCATTTATGTCTCGGTAATAGCTTCTTCCTTTCTTCCTTCCTTCCTTCTGTGTAGCATCTGTATTGACTGGCAAAGGAGATTCTAGCCACTTTCTATATTTTGTAGACTTTTGTCCATTGCAAATTTGCACTCATGGAGAAAGCCATGCCTCCCTCTTATCGCAAGTTCCGTCCATCAAGCCCTTTGTCTGCAGTGCAGAAGCTGAGGCCTCCTTCCTCCAACAAAGTGGCTTCCCACACAAAAACACCCCAGGTAGGAGAGAGACAAGGGCAACCTATCAGCAATTAAAGAAGATTAACTCGCATTATTTTGGCAATTATCATGTCATGCCTCCCTCCCTCAGTCTCCCTCCCTGCCTGTGATTATTTCAGACATGAATATCTGCACAGTGACCTTGAATTGTTTTCTCTGTTATTATTTGGCCTTTCACAATTCTGAAGTGTGTGGTAACATGTTTTCAGTCTAGTGAAATTCCCAACGTTGCACACCCACACACAGATCAACAAATCAATTAAATTAAAATAAATAAATAAATCAAAGAATAAACCCAGATGCACAGTAGTCATTTATATTTTCAACGGAGGCTTCATACAATGGCCTTTCTCTTTTTTTAAAAGGAATTGAAATAATGAAGAATAGCCCAGCTCATATGCTTTAATAATTAAACCTTATGATCTCTGGCGACGCTCTCTCTCCCCCATGTGATTTTTAAGATAGCAACTGTCTCTGTGGTTGTTAAAGACAGATTTCACACCTTGCTCAGCTTTGCCGCGAAGCCCTAGTTCTTTAAAGGACTGTCCTTTCTGGCAAATCTCAGGGGAACTTGAATTTTTAAAGAGATTTTCTCCACTCCAAAAGGACTCAAACAGCGTTTCGAAGAAGTAACCGCAACATTTAACCTGAATGATGATCCCAGAAGGACCACAGTCAGCTCTGATTATAGAGTACTGGTCTTGAATTTATCCATATATGGGGAAGTTTAGCCCAAAGCTGAACTCCACTTTTTTTTCCTCAGTTGCTGGCAGTGGCCAGACAAAGTTAAAGCAGTGTCTTGAGGGCCAGTGAAAATGTGTTAATGTAAAATTACATTTTTACAAAATATAATTACCATCTTAATCCATTGAGTAATACTTAATGCATTTTACTGGCAGAATGTAGAGTCCAGTACAGTTATTGAACTCTGGCATGCATATGAAGTAATTTTCAAAAGCTGTATTTCATGCCAACATGTTATAAACATGCTTTGCCTGTATTTTCTTTTGAAAACGTCGTAGACGTTGAAACGTCAGTCCTATAAAAGCATTTTTGCTCTGAGCTCTGTGTGCTCCAGCCCTCCTTATTTGAGGTTAGTCCTAGTGAAGTGGTCTGGGTAAGGAATATTATTCTATGTTATAAACACAGTGAGATGGACCATACTGTGACATGGTCTGCTAAAAAATTTATTATTATTACACTTTCTTTCTTGCTAAGTAACTAATATAACTATCTTAAGGCAGATTGGTGGCAAGAGTTCTTAGCCATTAATTCCACTGGAGCAATAATCAAGAATAACAAAATACGGGAAATGGAGTTTGTAGGAAAACTGGTGTTAAATGAAAGGGAAATTTTCTGCCAATTTCAGAAACTCTTGAGTGCAATATTACATACAATGTTTTCCATTTTCATGGCTAAATTATACATCGCCGAACTCGGAAGAACCTGAAGATAATGGATGGCATCCCTTTAGTCATATCAGACTTCTACCTATCAGCGAATCTGATCAATTTCGAACCTTCCAGTATACAGTATAGACATGCAGCTGGAATTAACCACCACTGATGTAGATCAGCACGTCTGGAAACAAGTGAATCGGGAGGCACAGTTCTAGTGCGGTAAGCTTCAAGACTCACATTAAACATGTAAAATCGATATAGAAGTTTAAGAAATAACCCGGCGTTCCCCTTTTAATACTCTGTAGAAAGAGCAGCTTAATAGCCTTTTTGCTAAAAATGTTCTTCCTGGGGGGCATGCCTCCGGACCCCCACTAGAGGGATGTTCGCCTCAACCCCTCCAATGTTCAACCCAAACCTATTCCCTTCTGATAAACACACAAACTGGCTCATTTCCTACACCATGGACTTGAAGCAGTAGAAATATCGGGCCTCCGTTCAAACATTAACTGGACACAGGAGGACAGACGTAGGACAGAAAGACATTGGATTAGAAAACTCAACAGCATATTCCCAGGCGGATTAACCTCTTCCTACCGAGGGCAAAATAGGCCAAATTTTGCCTGTTTTCACTAGTGACAAACAAAGGTGGTTATCTCAAAAACTATAAATGGTACAAATATGGTTCATGGCTTTTATTAAAGCAGACACCTGCAGTATTACGACTAAGCAGTGAGAACTCATAGAAATCCAGTTTTTGATACTTAACTACAACAATTTATGTACAGAAAATATAAAAAAACTAAAAAACGGGTACCTACATTCAAGTTTAAGAATTTTTACCTGGGGAGCTACAAATGCAATCAAGGAAATGACTCCTCTATCTGATTCATCAATATGCTGCCTACCTCTGGTAACAATCTGGTGTCAATATCTCAAACCATTCAAATTTTACAGGGTTTTTTTCAGGTGAACCTTTTTCGTTATCCAAATGGTGCCAAATGGTGCCAAATGGTGCCAAATGTGCCAAAAATGGCAATGTTCCAGAAAGGTCTCAATATGATTTATTTTTTAGGTTTTTACAATAAAATGAGATAATTTGTCAATATTGGCAATAAAAGTTCATTTTTAGACGTGTTCTTGGTGTTCTGCATATTACACAACTAACTACCCAAGGTTACAAAAAGCTGTCAAAACCCATGTAGCAGCACAGTGAATCTTGTGTATTTCACCAGAGGCCCATTAGCCAGAAATGAGTCCAGGAATGTGCAAACAGGTTTTCAAATGAATAATGGGAATAGTATGAAACTTCCCTACGCATTAATGCTTGCCAGTCATGTCCTTTATTCTGTTGCCACCTCCTATGACAGGGACGTTGGGGTTGGGTTTTAGGAGGCAAAACTTTATACATGACAAACATATATCAACTATATACAAGTGCACTAAGGTGTACTACTAAAAGTGCAGTGGATAAAAAATCAAAAGTCCACCAGTTTCCTAGATAAAAAATAAAAACACCCCTGCTGTAACAAATAAAAAGATCCTTGCCTCTAATTGCTGAAGTTACCGTATTTACACAAAGAAAGTACAAAATGGCAGGGTCCAAAAAGCTAAAAAAAACTAACTAAAAACAAAAAAAGGTAAAGGATCAAAACATCGGGGTGGAGGTTGAGGAGAGATTATTTAACCATTCATACAGAAGCCATTTAGACTACACATTCCCTCAGGAGAGCAATCTGCATCATTACAAATCCCACTAACCCTGTCCATGGAATTGTCCACCATGTTGATATACCCATTAGTCCCCCTTATACAACAACAATCAACAATAATAATAATCAACAAGTACTCCCTCATGTTATCATGTTCTCTCCCTCATACCATGCATAAATTACCATTTTGTTTACCTGCACAGCCTTCTGTACTGCATACAGAACAATTTACTCAGGTGGGACAATGACTTTACTAAACACTTCCAGAAGCCATTTCACACTCAAAAAAATCGTTTTAGTAGCTCATCTCAGACACAAATAGATAGCTAGCTGCTTGTTACCTGTAATTTTGCTTGCATTACATTACATTTATTTAGCAGACGCTTTTATCCAAAGCGACGTACAGTAAGTGCGCACAGAGACATCAAGATCACTACAGAACAGACAAGGCAAAGCACATCCTTCGCATAATGTAGCAGCTATCCCTAGCAATGAACGTCGACTGTAGTTCACAGTAAGCTGTGGGCAAATCAGCAACACCACACTTCCATTCCTAATACTCGTATAAACTATAATAAACAGACAGGAAAACACAGGGATGCTTGCTAGCTTGCCACTGTAAAGGCAATACTATCTATATTAATTTAGCTGAGAGGGACCGATTTTATGCATAAGTATATAAGGTTAGTGTAATGTTCCGCTCCCTTCCTGTCCGTTTTCCGTGTTTTCCTGTTTTCCCTCCGTGTCATGTTGGATCCCTTTGTCCGTGTTTTCCCCGCTGCTGCGGACTAGGCGTGTCCTTCCCTGTCTTGTTCGTCTGGTTGTGTTGTCTTACTTCCGCCTTTCACTCCCTCCCCCTCGTTGCATGCATTTCCTCACCTGGTGTTTCGCAATCACTCCCGGTTTATTTTCACACCTGTGCCTTATTTAGTCCTGTCATTAACCTCACTATATAGTCTTTCGGCTGGCTGCCAGTCGGCGCCAGTTCGTTAACTATCGTCACTTGGTGTTAGTGCTCGTCTTGTTATCTGGTCTTCTAGTGTGAACGATTCGCTTGGTTGTGGGATGTTATTCCCGTACAGCATTAGTTCTACGCGAAACTACGGATTGGTAGTTTACCTCCCGCACAATTTCCTGTCGTTTGATGTAGCTAACCTGTTTCCCTTCTCCTCCATCTAACCCAGCACCCATTCTCCCGTGGCAGTGTTCGTATCCCCCCGTTTTCGTTGTGTGTGTTGCGGTACCTCCACCTCCAGCTCGTGTAGGCTCCGGGTTGGCTTGTTACCTGGCTACCCTCCAGTTGTTCCTGTCCGACCGAAGAAGCCAACTAGTTCTTCGGCGCCGGCTCCTGGAGCTCTGGAGACCAGTCAGCTCCTTCCGGACCTACCGCAGCTACGCCACACCACCCTGTCCTGCTGTGCTACATCAGTCACCTGTCTACCAAGCCCTGCACCTCCGTGAGAACCTCCCGGTCTTTCCCGTGCCTTCCCTTGCACTAACCCCCCTCTGTTTTGTTGTTCTGTACCGGTGCAGTCAGTCCGGTCCAGTTCCTGCCCTGCCGTAGTGAGTCGCTCCCCTGCCAGTTCCAGTCCAGTCCAGGCGTGAGTCGTACGAACTACCTGTCCAAAGTCCAGTTCCGGTTTGGAACATTCCGTTCCTGACACGGATCCCTGTGTGGACCTCCCGGTCCAGTTCCAGTCCAGTCCAGTTCCGGTTTGGAACATTCCGTTCCAGAACCTGATTCCCGTGTGGACCACCCGGTCCAGTTCCAGTCCAGTCCAGTTCCGGTTTGGAACATTCCGTTCCAGAACCTGATTCCCGTGTGGACCACCCGGTCCAGTTCCTGTCCAGTCCAGTTCCGGATTGGAACGAACAGTTCCAGATCCTCCAGTCCAGCTCCGGCTTGGAGCAGCCCGCCCCGGGCTTCCAGGCGAAAAACCTGTGTAATACTTGTGTTGCCTTTCCTGTACAGTGTTGGGACTACCCCAACACTTAATTTATTAAAAATACCCTTTTGTGAAATCTGTCTCCTGGTCGTTGCACTTGGGTTCGTCCCGTAACAGATACGTAACAGAACGAACTGGCCAAAAACATGGACCCAGCCGACCTGGAGCAGATTCGGCACGCCTTCTCCTGCCAAACTGCGGTCAGCGACCAACAGGGCCGTCGTTTGGATGACGTGTTGGAAGTACTGAGGGGCATCACGGAACAAGTGACGCAGCTGTCTCTTCACCAGCCGCTTCCGCGCATTCCATTGGGCTCTACTCCGCCCGCACCGGATCCTCCGGCGGACCCTGCTGTGTCCACTTCATTTCGTGAGCCTCGCGTACAACATCCTGAGTTATACCGCGGGGAATTGGGGAAATGTCGCGAATTTCTCATGAAATGCGACATTGTCTTCCGGATGCAGCCCTCCTCCTTCGCCTCCGACCCATGTAAGATCGCTTTCATTATGAGCAGCCTGGGAGGAGGTGCCCTGGAGTGGGCTACATCCATCTGGGATAGCCAAGTCGCGCTCTGCAACAACTTCGCTGCCTTCACCGCCGAGATGCGGCGAGTGTTTGACCACCCTACCTGTGGGCGAGATGCAACTCAGCGCCTACTTCAGGTCCGTCAAGGGAGTCGTAGCGTCGCTGAAATGGCCATCCAATTCCGTACCCTCGCAGCGGAGTCCGGATGGAACGACACCGCCCTTCAGGGGGCTTTCCGCCAGGCACTCAGCGAGGAGCTTAAAGACCAACTTGCCACCCGTGAAGAATCCACCTCACTCAATAGCCTGATTAGCCTGGCCATAGCAATTGACAACCGTCTCCGTATCCGGGCCCGTGAGCATGGGGGGAACCCCGGTCATCTTCCTCACATACGCTCTCACCCTTCTGCTTCTGGATCCAGGGCGGCGTCTGGGGTCTCCGAAGAGGAGCCCATGCAACTGGGCAGAGTTGCGGTCAACTCTGCGGAGCGCCAACGTCGCCTGCGATCCAGATCCTGCTTCTATTGTGGCAAACCTGGCCACCAGATCGCCTCATGCCCCATCCGCCCAAAAGAATAGGCTCGCCAGTAAAACTGGGCGTACTGACGAGCCCTATCATACCCTGCCATGCAGCCCAGAATCGCCTGGTTTTCAAGGCCACTCTCCTGTGGAGGGACAAGTCCGAGGTCTCGTCGGCCCTCATCGACTCTGGGGCCGACGCCAACTTTATGGACACCACCTTCGCCCAGAGGGCCGGCATCCCCACGGAGCTTCTACCCTCTCCCATTACTGCCTTTGCTTTAGACGGTAGGAGTCTGGGGTTAGTGACCCACTCCACCGTTCCCTTACAGCTCGTCCTTTCCGGCAATCATCGGGAGAGCATTCAACTCCTCCTCATCAACTCAAAACAATCGTCCATAGTTTTAGGTCAGACCTGGCTCCGCCTCCATAACCCGCACATCGACTGGCAGGCCGGACGCATCCTGGCGTGGAGTGGCCACTGCCTGGCTAGCTGTCTCCGTTCCGCTCTTCCCCCTCCGGGGTCCAAGAATCCCAGCACCAACCTACCCGAACCCGATATTTCCAACGTTCCCAAGCAATATCACGACCTCGGCCGGACCTTTTCCAAATCACGTGCTCTGTCCCTACCTCCTCACCGCCCTTACGATTGCTGTATAGACCTGCTGGAGGGAGCCAAACTTCCGTCCGGCCGTCTCTACAGTCTGTCGGGACCAGAGAAACTCGCCATGGAAGAATACATTCATGAGTCCCTCGCCTCGGGCATCATCCGTCCCTCCTCTTCTCCGGTTGGTGCTGGGTTCTTTTTTGTAGGGAAAAAGGACGGCTCACTACGGCCCTGCATCGACTATCGGGGACTCAGTTCTATCACTATCCGCAACAAATATCCTCTCCCCCTCATTAACACTGCTTTTGAACCCCTCTCGCAGGCCGTCATTTTCACCAAGCTCGACCTCCGTAATGCGTACCACTTGGTGCGCATACGGGAGGGGGATGAGTGGAAGACTGCCTTCAATACCCCGTTGGGCCACTATGAGTACCTGGTGGTCCCCTTCGGCCTTACTAACGCCCCGGCAGTCTTCCAGGGCATGGTGAATGACGTACTGCGAGACCTATTGGGTAAGACTGTTTTCGTTTACATCGACGATATTTTGATTTTTTCTAAGTCCCCTCAGGAACACATTCTCCATGTCCGGGAGGTTCTCCAGCGTCTCCTCGAGAACCAGCTCTTCGTCAAGGCAGAGAAGTGCTCCTTCCACGTCTCTTCAGTCCCGTTCCTCGGCTTCATCATTGAGGAGGGCAGTATCCGGGCGGATCCGGTCAAAGTCAAGGCGGTGACGGAATGGCCCCAACCCACCTCTCGTAAGCACCTACAACAATTCCTTGGTTTTGCTAATTTCTATCGCCGTTTTATCCGTAATTACAGTGTCATTGCTGCCCCCCTTACCAAACTTACCTCCACTGTTTTTTCTTTCTGTTGGAACTCCGAAGCTCAGCTTGCTTTTGAACAGCTTAAAGCACAGTTTTCCTCAGCCCCTATTCTTTGTCACCCTGATCCCACTCGTCAATTTACGATTGAGGTGGATGCCTCCGACACCGGCGTGGGGGCCATTCTGTCCCAACGTGCCGCCTTGGACAACAAACTCCATCCCTGTGCCTTTTTCTCCCGGAGGCTGTCCTCCGCTGAGCGAAATTATGATGTCGGGGATCGGGAGCTTCTTGCCATAAAGCTGGCTCTTGAGGAGTGGCGCCACTGGCTGGAGGGGGCAGGTACCCCCTTTATTGTGTTAACTGACCACCAAAATTTAATTTATTTGAGGTCTGCTAAAAGGCTTAATGCTAGACAGGCTAGGTGGTCACTTTTCTTTGCCCGGTTCAATTTTTCTTTATCCTATCGCCCCGGTTCCCGCAATATTAAGGCGGATGCCTTATCCCGTGTGTTTTCCCTTCCCTCCAGTCCTGCTGACCCCGAGCCTATTCTACCAGCGTCCTGTATGGTGGCTGCGGTCTCCTGGAGGATTGAGGAGATCGTGATGTCCGCCCAGACTTCCCACCCTGACCCCCGTAGTAACCCTAACCCCTCCCTGTTTGTTCCCAACTCCGTCCGCTCCCAGGTCCTTGAGTGGGTTCACGCCTCCTGCCTGGCGTGTCACCCAGGTGTTGCCAGAACGACCACCCTCGTCAGGAGGAGCTTTTGGTGGCCCACCCTCAAGGAGGATACCCGTGCTTTTGTCCTGGCCTGCTCAGTGTGCGCCAGGAGCAAGGCTTCCCACCAGCCTCCCTCTGGTCTTCTCCTTCCCCTCCCTGTCCCGGGCCGTCCTTGGAGCCACATTGGTGTGGATTTCGTTACCGGTCTGCCTTTGTCAGAGGGCAACTCTGTCATTCTGACAATTGTGGATCGGTTCTCCAAGGCGGTTCACTTCATTCCCCTCCCCAAACTCCCGTCCGCCCTCGAAACTGCGGAGCTCCTGGTGGTACATGTGGTCAGGCTGCACGGGATCCCATCCGACATTGTTTCGGATCGTGGGCCCCAATTCTCCTCCCAGGTTTGGAAGGCGTTCTGTGTAGCCCTGGGGGCCTCGGCCAGTTTGTCGTCTGGCTTCCATCCCCAGTCTAACGGCCAGGCAGAGAGGGCGAACCAGGACCTGGGGGCCGCCCTGCGGTGCGTCACTGCTCGCAATCCCGCCTCCTGGAGCCGTTTCCTCCCCTGGGTAGAGTACTCTCACAACTCCCTTAAGAGTACCTCCACCGGGTTATCCCCATTCGAGTGCTCGTTAGGTTACCAACCCCCTCTCCTATCGGTCCAGGAGGCCGAGGTAGCAGTCCCCTCTGTTAATGCTCACATCCTCAAATGCAAGCGCATTTGGAGACTTGCACGCACCGCACTCCTGCGTTCCAATTCCCGTTCGCAGCGTCTGGCGGACCTGCACAGGACCGCAGCCCCCAAGTACAGGGCCGGTCAGCAGGTCTGGCTATCCACATCCAACATTTCCCTTCCCTCCTCCTCTAAAAAACTTCGGCCCCGGTTCATTGGTCCCTTCCCTGTTGTATGTCTTATCAACCCAGTTTCCGTTAAACTCTCCCTCCCTGCCTCCCTCAAAGTTTACCCCGTTTTTCATGTTTCACAAATTAAGCCTGTCGCCTCCAGCCCCCTCAGTGCCCCTACCCTCCCTCCTCCACCTGTCCAGGTCATCGACAACGCCCCGGCCTACACGGTGGACCGCATCATCGACATCCGCCGTAAGGGTCGGGGTTTCCAATACCTCGTGGACTGGGAGGGGTATGGTCCTGAGGAGCGGTCATGGCTCCACAGGGGCCTCATCCTGGATCAATCACTGATCCAGGATTTCCACAGTCGCTTCCCATCCAAGACCAGGTCGCCAGGTACGCCAGGTGGCGTACGTTGAGGGGGGGGGTACTGTAATGTTCCGCTCCCTTCCTGTCCGTTTTCCGTGTTTTCCTGTTTTCCCTCCGTGTCATGTTGGATCCCTTTGTCCGTGTTTTCCCCGCTGCTGCGGACTAGGCGTGTCCTTCCCTGTCTTGTTCGTCTGGTTGTGTTGTCTTACTTCCGCCTTTCACTCCCTCCCCCTCGTTGCATGCATTTCCTCACCTGGTGTTTCGCAATCACTCCCGGTTTATTTTCACACCTGTGCCTTATTTAGTCCTGTCATTAACCTCACTATATAGTCTTTCGGCTGGCTGCCAGTCGGCGCCAGTTCGTTAACTATCGTCACTTGGTGTTAGTGCTCGTCTTGTTATCTGGTCTTCTAGTGTGAACGATTCGCTTGGTTGTGGGATGTTATTCCCGTACAGCATTAGTTCTACGCGAAACTACGGATTGGTAGTTTACCTCCCGCACAATTTCCTGTCGTTTGATGTAGCTAACCTGTTTCCCTTCTCCTCCATCTAACCCAGCACCCATTCTCCCGTGGCAGTGTTCGTATCCCCCCGTTTTCGTTGTGTGTGTTGCGGTACCTCCACCTCCAGCTCGTGTAGGCTCCGGGTTGGCTTGTTACCTGGCTTCCCTCCAGTTGTTCCTGTCCGACCGAAGAAGCCAACTAGTTCTTCGGCGCCGGCTCCTGGAGCTCTGGAGACCAGTCAGCTCCTTCCGGACCTACCGCAGCTACGCCACACCACCCTGTCCTGCTGTGCTACATCAGTCACCTGTCTACCAAGCCCTGCACCTCCGTGAGAACCTCCCGGTCTTTCCCGTGCCTTCCCTTGCACTAACCCCCCTCTGTTTTGTTGTTCTGTACCGGTGCAGTCAGTCCGGTCCAGTTCCTGCCCTGCCGTAGTGAGTCGCTCCCCTGCCAGTTCCAGTCCAGTCCAGGCGTGAGTCGTACGAACTACCTGTCCAAAGTCCAGTTCCGGTTTGGAACATTCCGTTCCTGACACGGATCCCTGTGTGGACCTCCCGGTCCAGTTCCAGTCCAGTCCAGTTCCGGTTTGGAACATTCCGTTCCAGAACCTGATTCCCGTGTGGACCACCCGGTCCAGTTCCAGTCCAGTCCAGTTCCGGTTTGGAACATTCCGTTCCAGAACCTGATTCCCGTGTGGACCACCCGGTCCAGTTCCTGTCCAGTCCAGTTCCGGATTGGAACGAACAGTTCCAGATCCTCCAGTCCAGCTCCGGCTTGGAGCAGCCCGCCCCGGGCTTCCAGGCGAAAAACCTGTGTAATACTTGTGTTGCCTTTCCTGTACAGTGTTGGGACTACCCCAACACTTAATTTATTAAAAATACCCTTTTGTGAAATCTGTCTCCTGGTCGTTGCACTTGGGTTCGTCCCGTAACAGATACGTAACAGTTAGTTAGCTTCACAGAAGAAACACAGGGATTCACGCATTGCAGCTAAATTTCCTTCGATGCTTACACCAATACACCCTAAGTTTACTTCATAAATTATGTATCATACCGTTGGAATGTGCAATTTGTAATATTAATTGTATGAAAAACAATAAAATACAGTTGACAATGTAATTACGAACCCGCATGGCATTGCGTGAATTCACACTGGTATATCGAAAAATCGGTAATACCACCAGCCCTAACGACGTTACCTGCCATGGCGAAATTCAATGCGTTTATAGCATAACACTGTTAGTATGATAAAACAACTTACATGTCAGAAACATCATCTCGGTCATCAGTGGATTCAGCGTCACTGAGACAGGATGAGTCTCCCTCGGCAAAAACATCTTCTGGCTTATCCAGTTCGTCTAGCACTTGGTGCACGGATAAACGCCTCAAAAATCTCGACATAACTACACAAAAACTGTATCAAAAATACTCTAAAGTAAAAGATGTAACTGCGGGCCTTACCTAATTAATTGTGCTTTGCTAAACGGAATGTAGCGAGCTACGCTACAAGGTAAAAACACTGCGCCATTTTGGTTCGATAATTACGCGTGGCTCGCCACTTCCTCATACGCACGGCTCAAATTCCTTTTTTACGACGGCTATTGTATTCAATAGCCGGCTTGTTTCAAAGATAAGAGTCTTGGCTATTTCCTGGAATATTTGACAGACAGTTTTAAAACCCAATGGAAAGCTAATAATACTCAGAATGGAGGCGGGTGGAAGACGGTTTTTCCCACTTCAGATAGGCCTATTGTGCTATCAGTCAAAGAAATACACCCAATTGACGACGGTTTTGCATAAATCTCTGCAAGCATGTTCAAAACTACTCTGGCTAACATATACTAAGCCATTGGATTGGTACTCCAGAAACTGGCTGAGTTTCACAACGCCAAAGTGAACACAGCCGAACGAGTCGTAATCAAGTGCAAAAAAGCACAAGTCGGTTTAAAATTGGAAAAAAATAATGTACAGCCGTATGAAAGTATTTTTTCTTGAAGCCTAAAGGTATAATGATTTTTCAAACCAAAGTTTTGTGAAATACAATTAAGCAGAACAGTTTACCAGCACATTGTTTATGGTGTGACATCAAGCTGCAATACATGTTTGAGAATTAGGTCCGAGTTTCCAACGTTATTTACGAAGTTTTATCCCGACGTTTTGGGCTTAAAAACCACTTTCCCAGAAGGAATGGATATATCTTAAGGATATTTAATCAAAATATTGAGGTGAGCAGTTTATTATATATTATTAAATTAATGAAATGTATAATGTAATAATTTCCGTCACGCCGGCGTTACCGCTAGGGGGCGTTTGGCATTAAGAGGTTAAACAAACGCTGGTAAAACATCAACACAAGAGGGACCAAATTCTTCCTACTTAAAGGCTGCAGTACACTGAATGGCCAGTGCAAACGTTTCTTTCCCAAGGGGCCCTCATAGGGGTAACTTGGGAAATAAAGATTTTGTCCTAAACCTTGTGATAAACACACAAACTGGGAGCATTACACGCCTTTGTTCACTCACCTCACCGTAAATCTCCAGCCTTACTGCTCCCAGTCTCTCTGCTTAGTCATCCAAACAGGTCTGAACTGCCCCATTGTAACGCCTCCCTGAGGCAAACAAATGCTTCTGCCCACTGTATTCCACACTGAGGAGCAGGGCTTGTGGCTGGGGCGGTGGTCATGTGGGTGAAGCCTTTTTGGCCTCCCCCGACATGCAGAGCAAGAACCTGCATGGCAAATATACGGGGTCTGGTAACGGCAGGGAAATCTCTCGGCATTAATCCCTTCTCAAGCCCTTGATCACACATTTGGCAAATTGATCGAGTACTTCAAACAAGTAAAAGGTGAGCGCAGGAAGTTTGTCCAATCGACTTTAGTCAAATAACACTCCTGTCCACCTTGTTGGCATAGCAGAGATATCCATAGGCCTCGCCCCTGTGCTTCATTTCCTCAGGAGATTCAAGTGCAAAGAAGCTGCCAATGCGCCTAACGCGAAACCGTTTGTATCCTTAAATAGATCTTGCAGTGATATATAGTGCTCTGGACCTTAATTAGGCGTTATTACATTTTTCAGATGTCAGTTCATGCAGAAATAATTGCTGAAACTCAGACCGTTTGCAGTACCTAATAAAACTCCTGGCCCTTACGTGTTTCAAATAGTTAGACTGCAGTAAGAGGAGCCACTGTTAGTCTTGCTTTTAATTCTGGGTCACAAAGGAGCCGCTTTGACATGTAAATCTCTGACTTAATGAATACAAAGTTGTTAAAATAAAAGGTAATTAATGTCAGACATGGAAGCATTACTTCATGTCTCATTCACGGGGGGGGGGGGGGGGGGGGGGGGGGGGGGGGGTGCTGGTGTCTTGCATCCGTTTCATTGTTGAGTCGATCTGCAAATACTACGGTGCCAATCTAGGTAATCAAAAACGTAACAAATTCATAATACTTGAAAAGCACATTGTTTGGCGCTGTTAATATGTGTATTAGGCTAATCATGTAGCCTCTACTTGCTGCATTTTCATTAGCTTTGTGTTTTTCATATCTTTTCCAAATCAAATACTCAGAGCTCATTTTAATCATCAAGGATTATAGAAGTCTCCAGTGTGCATTTTTGTTTGTCCTCAGGTTCTATAAAATCCCTGGTATTATTTTCTAGATTCAAAATTTAAATATTTATAACCCCCCCCCCACCTCTCCTTTGCCCAATGTTATATTGCCTGAGCTGTGTTGTTAAAAGCTTGCATTATTTTGAATACATAATCTCTGAATCATGTTTCTAATAAGAAAACAAACACACAATGTGACATTCAACCTCAGCATGGGGCTGATTGGCACAGGCCGTCATCCTGATGTTTTTTCAGATTTTAAATATCATACTTTGAATAAGAGCATGGACACATTTATACATAACACATTATTCCTCATTATGCAGAGTACAAGAACCTTGGAGAATGTGAGTAGATTGAAGAAAATTACTTCCCGATAGCCATCCCAAGTCTCTACATATAATTTTTTATATAGTAACAAGTTCACTATAATATCTTACAGTGTGTCTGCTTAAAGTCATGTGTCTGTGTAAAGGATATTTGACTTCAGCTTATCCATTGATAGGCAAAAACGGTCAGGGAGTCATTTACAAAGAGAAATACAGTAGCTGGAATTATATATACATTTTTATTTACTTTCCGAATCATAAGTCTTATTGTTTTTGGCCATTGGAGATTACAGTTTACAGTAGAGATATATTCTGGTATAATACATAGGCTATCAACAGAAGGCACTAGGCTGTCTAGAAGTGATCGAAAGATAACTATGGTCCTGTGATTTTGTCCACAGTGGACAAACTGTGCATGTTGGCTGTCTTTTCTAGTTTCAGCCGACCTATCACATTTCTCGGTCTTGTGTCCTCGCCCTGGATTGGTGCACCATCGTGCGCAAGAGGTTTGTATGAGGTCAGTTCAACATTTTTGACTGCATATAATATAAATGTTATACACTGTGTAGTTCTCTTAATTGTTCAAAAAATAAGATTCATTTTCTAACTAGAATCTCTTATATAAGTAGTTCCTGATACACTAAAAGTATAATGGACTTTTATTTTTTCACATGTACTGTATTTAGTTATCTATATAATATTTCCTCTTCCAAACAATCCAAGATGACTATACCGACCTAGCATATTAGGAATACATCAGTGTACTCTCAAATAGTGAGAAAGATATACCTCCGCAATTTTACAATTTTGTAATCACTGTATTCCGCCCAGGGCTTTCTACAAAAAATATCTATATTAAACACTATACGTTTTGCAGGATAAAAAAATGGTGTTGGCTACATGTGTCATTTCACTAAATTGCTAGTCTGCTAAGAAGTATAAAATGTAGTTTGACATAAGGGTTGAGATGTGAGTATTGTGTCTCAATGAATACTATATTGTGCACTGTCTAAATCTACATTCACAGGCGAATTACATGGGAATCCCAACATAGACAGAATTTTGCTAAAAGTTAGATTTTACAGCAGACAGTGCAAGATGTTCCAACCTTATTCAGCAGTAATCTGAGTATAGACATGTTGGGAATATATACAGTATATCCTATGTAAGTGTGTGATCTTACAGAACTGAAATATGGGATGTTCTTATGACAAAATAGATGCAATGGCAAATATGAGCTTGGTTGGATTTGCATACCTTATGTTGACGAGGCATCTGTTATACAGTAGATCACAGTTCAGTAGACTCACCCCCAAAAAAGTCTGTCTTAACAAGTGTTTTATTCTTGTAATCTTTCTCAAACAGAAAATAGCTTGTTTTAAGTTACGTGTTTGCATGAGAAGTGTAATTCTTACCTCAAACTTGAAATGAGTCAGACTGTCTCACCTCTTTGTCAAAGTGTTTGTCTTATTTAGCAAAAAAGGCAATAGAGATTTTAAGTCTAAATATAAAACTGAAATACTTTATGAGATTGACCTTTTTTTTTTGTTTTTTGCAGTGCATCAATAGAACAATAGTAAAAATGTATTCATCAAATGGAAACTACTATGTTGTTGACTATTTTTCTATGAGCTGATGATGAAGGCTTAGCTTTTTAAATTTGGGACAATCTGAACAAGTCTGATGTTTCATCGTGTAGGCTTTAACAAATCTCAATTATCCTGCCATCTGAATTTAAGAATAGATTATTTTTCATGCAATGTGAGGCCTAGGAGGAATTAATGATCAATTTATTATACTGCATGAGGAAAGATATTATTGGATGGATAATGGACATTTTACTTTTATTACAATTAGAATACATTTTTGGCAGCTCAGCAACCTTTCCCTTTACTGTCATTTCAAGCATTAGGTTTAGGGTATTCATCCTGACTGTATTGCCATTTAAAATAAATTAAAACAAAATTAAAATTTAAATACTTTAAGGACTTGTTGTGCGATATCGCAGTAATGTGTCTTTATCAGAAGTACTGTTGATGCTGCAGTTCATATATATAAAAAAGATTCACAGTAATTAAAAAGATAGAGAAACACTTGATGTGTGCTTTGGGAGGGGATTAAGAATTTCAGGAGATTGGCAGGAGAATCTGTGTGGTCTGGGAGATGGAGCAGCAGGAAGTCATAGCAGTATGTAGTGGGACCAGTGGGGTGATGGAGTAGTGGGGAAATAGAGCAGTGTGGAGTGGGAGCAGTTGGGTGATGTATCAGTGTGCAGTGGGAGCAGTGGGGAGTGGGAGCAGTGTGCAGTGTGCAGTGGGGAGTGTGCAGTGGGGAGTGGGAACAGTGGAGAGTTGGAGCAGTGTGCAGTGGGGAGTGGGAGCAGTGGGGAGAAACATGGGTAAAGCAGTAAAGTGGGGGCAGTGGGGGGAAACATGGGTAAAGCAGTAAAGTGGGGGCAGTGGGGAGAAACATGGGTAAAGCAGTAAAGTGGGGGCAGTGGGGAGAAACATGGGTAAAGCAGTAAAGTGGGGGCAGTGGGGGGAACATGGGTAAAGCAGTAAAGTGGGGCAGTGGGGAGAAACATGGGTAAAGCAGTGGGGCAGTGGGGGGAAACATGGGTAAAGCAGTAAAGTGGGGCAGTGGGGCGAAACATGGGTAAAGCAGTAAAGTGGGGCAGTGGGGAGAAACATGGGTAAAGCAGTAAAGTGGGGCAGTAGGGAGAAACATGGGTAAAGCAGTAAAGTGGGGGCAGTAGGGGGAAAACATGGGTAAAGCAGTAAAGTGGGAGCAGTGGGGAGAAACATGGGTAAAGCAGTAAAGTGGGGCAGTAGGGAGAAACATGGGTAAAGCAGTAAAGTGGGGGCAGTAGGGGGAAAACATGGGTAAAGCAGTAAAGTGGGGGCAGTAGGGGGGAAACATGGGTAAAGCAGTAAAGTGGGGGCAGTAGGGAGAAACATGGGTAAAGCAGTAAAGTGGGGCAGTGGGGGGAAACATGGGTAAAGCAGTAAAGTGGGGGCAGTAGGGGGGAAACATGGGTAAAGCAGTAAAGTGGGCAGTGGGGAGAAACATGGATAAAGCAGTAAAGTGGGGCAGTAGGGAGAAACATGGGTAAAGCAGTAAAGTGGGGCAGTAGGGAGAAACATGGGTAAAGCAGTAAAGTGGGGCAGTAGGGAGAAACATGGGTAAAGCAGTAAAGTGGGGGCAGTAGGGGGGAAACATGGGTAAAGCAGTAAAGTGGGAGCAGTGGGGAGAAACATGGGTAAAGCAGTAAAGTGGGGCAGTGGGGGGAAACATGGGTAAAGCAGTAAAGTGGGGGCAGTAGGGGGGAAACATGGGTAAAGCAGTAAAGTGGGGCAGTGGGGAGAAACATGGATAAAGCAGTAAAGTGGGGCAGTGGGGACTAAGGTTGAGAGAGTACTCATTTCTTATGGAGATCTCACATGAATCTGGGAGTCCCTGACTGGGCTACAGCACTGCCATCCCTCATCATAATGATACACCACTCAGCGCCTCTCACAGATCTTATGGTATGCAATTGGGCCGTGGAAAAAAGCTCTGGGACTAGTGGCCGAGCTCTGCTCCCTCGTGTGTTGTGCAGACACAACAAGCAATGGCACATTTTTCAATGGCAGAAGTGAAGGAAGCCTTTGAATGAGTGTGGGGCTGATTATTTAAGATCACTAAATACTACCGATTTCCTTTGATTCTTAATTTTTTTAAAAAAATCAAAAGAAATCAGTAGTATTTAGTGATCTTAAATAATTGCATTTATGGGATTTCAGGCAAATAATCAATAACAAAGCCATGATTATGTACTCACATACGTCTACCTAGAGTGAACATATATTGGATTTAAAAAAAAGAGGACAGGGGTGGACTGCATCATCAACATAATACTAGGCAATTTTTTGTTTATATATTGTCATTGAATGAGCAAAACCTAACTGGACATTTTTAGGAATTTGGGAATACTGCCCGGATGGATATTTTTGGTCCAAAAAAGAAAAAATGTCCAGAAAAAAGGACATCTGGTCAGCCTACTTCTAACCCACTGCAATGGTCACTACAATCAACTTTAATTTGCACCACACTGTAGCAACACAAAAAAGCCAAGAAGGGATTAAGTTACGTATCAAGGCCAAGGTTGAAATTTCTCTTGAGCTGTGAATCCAGCAAGCTAGGCTGATGAGATCAATGGTAGGGTCTAGAGGTGGATTATATGGGGGATTTAAGTCCTTATTAATGAGTTATGTGACTATGCACAGCTAGGGATAGGTGCATATCAGGGAGAAGGGGTATAGCTCCATCAGTGATAATATAGGATTCATGGTATTACTGTTGGCGGAGTAGTTGGTTCCTTTGTACAGAGCCTGCAGGTCCAACTTGTACAGGACCAACATCTGGCCCCGGTGGTGACAGAGTGACTGTACACTACTTAACCTTCCTTACAAGCTAGCTTAATATGCAGCTTGTGGCAATAGCCCTCCGCCCCGTTTTGGCCTATTGACCTAGATGAAATCAGCAGCCCCAAGAGAGCTGACCCTGCATTTGCACCTCTCAGGCAAACCCATCAGTCATTCTCATACCGCTCTGCGGCATCACTGCGTATCCAGATACGTGCAAAGAGTACAAGCACATTCACAGCACCTCTGGGTGAGCTGGAGTGTACCCCAGAATTTCCTGTAGAGTGGGGGGGCAGTAGGGTAACGGTGCCAGGGTGAGCTGGCTCTCATAGTCCGTTTAGTCAACGGTAAGGGTTACGGATCCAATGTTTTGTCCTTACTACGAAGGTAAGTACCAAGCATCAAGAACCCGTTCCAGCTTGCATTCATTTTTCAACATATTAGCTGCCAAAAATAATGAAGGAATTAATTTATATTCAAATGAAGCCAAACCGCTTTTCCGTTCGATTGAATAGCTGCAGGTCAAGTCAGGTGAAGGAGGGAAGACTGTAAACAGGTTATATAGACAGAGGAGCAATTGTCTACAATATAGTACTAATGAGAAATTTAACATGTATGATAGAATTATACTTTATATTAGATTGTGTTGCAGGTTTATTCCTTTCTCCTCAAAGCCAGAAGCAGTGCTGGAGTTACTCTGAATAACTCTGGCCTCTGATTTATTTCAAGAGACAGTCCCTTCTATGTGTGGCTATATCCTGAAAACAGTTAAATGAAAAGGAAATTGTCTTTTGTCACTGGTCAAAAGTGCTGCAGTAGAAATACTGGGCTTCACTATATTGCCCAGAACCGACTGTGATGATTTGTAAGGGCTTCCCCCCCTTATGGTAATATTTATGTATTTATTTATTTGGTAACACAGATGACAGTGATTTATATATTTAGGACTGTACAAACCCATAATCTCAGTGAATGCTCATTTAAAGTTTTCTGGCATATGAAAATGAAGAACTGGGAGCCAGATTTATTAATGTCAGCTCATGTTACAAACTTGCCTTCGGGGTTTTAAATTATTGGTTCAAGTCATCGGTTATTTACCAAGCGCTGACATTTATATACAAAAAATGTCAGCGACTCGCCGTGGGTTGGCTTTGAATGCATTACTAATTCCAGAGCGAGCGAGCCCGCAGAAACGGGGGTTTCTCAGGGCTGTTGGTGGCGCGTACGCTTAAAGCTCCTCGCAGGAATCGAACCCCTGACCGTGCGAGTGCTGACTGCAGCCTCCACGCAGCCTTACAGGGCTCCGCGTATGCCACAGCACTCCCCAGGGAGGGTAAGATACTATTCAACACCTCATTACACGGGGACAACTCCACAGCCCTACCAGGGCACCGCCGTCGCTCTTGACTTGAGCAGCTCGGTTGACGGACCACAGATCTAAAAGAAGTGCGAACTCACGCATCTCAGAGAACATACAGCGCATGTGCTCTGTGAATTGAGGGAGGGTGTTGCATTCATTGGGCAGATATAAGGGGGTAAGCCAGCAAGGGGATGAGTTTGTTTGTGAGGAGCAAACCTATGTGGCACAAACATTTCAGGACATTGATGTCCAGCTTCCAAACTCCCGTCTTCCGGTCCAGGAAGGAGTGAGATTGTAAGATGCTGGAGATGCCCTAAAATAAAATCCATGCATTAAATCCTATATCATGCTTTATTAGTTTTATGTCTGTATACCCATTTATTATGACTCCCTCTGTAGCACTGTAAAACAGCTGTCGATATTATGGTGATGATACTGCTATGGTGTCTCTTGCCATGTCATTTTTTTTTAAAGGTACTAAAATAGATTTTGATGATTAGTGATTAGAAATGTATAGTGCCGAATTGTTTGGCTGTAGGCCTAGCAGTGATTTTATTAGTCTGTTTACCCAGCAGTGGTGTGAATTAAAACAATCTAAGGCCGCCAGAGATTACAGTTGTCTCAGGCCATCTGCAACAAAACGCGGTGCTTTTGTGATTTCACTCCACTCATAATTTGTACTGTATAAAAGAAAACATTACATTCAACTGGGAAAAAAAACACAACTTAACAACTTAAATAAAGGACACCATGAGTGGCATGTCTGTTCTCCATTCAGGCACTCAGATGTTCTTATCTAGAGAGACTTACACTTTTTACATAACATCCAGCCCAGTTTCCTAACCACTATACTACACTCCTGCCCAGATGGTGTTTATAGTCCTGAATTGTTTCCAAATGGGCAGTGTGGGCACCGCCTACCACCGTCTCCGTCATGTTCCATTGCAACTGCAGTTAATTGGTGAAAGTAATCAGAAATGCACTGGAAAATCAAAAGCGCAGCATAGAGGATGTCTGTGTTGTCCACCATCGGTGCTGTCCAGAGACATCCTTCAGCAGGTGTACCACAAACAAACCAAGTGAAATTTAAATGCTACTCAAGCAAAAATTATTCTGGTTCAAGGCAACTTGAATTTCCTCATGAAGGAAAGTGCACAAGAATGCAAATTATTTTTAAATGAACCTTTCGGAGTTGCTGTTTGATAATTCTTGCATTTGGTTTGGCAGGGTTGTCTTGGGGGAGTAAAGATATGTGAAGTTTACCACCCCATGATTAAAACACAAGTGTCAGCTAAAGAAACAGCTGAAAAATAGCTTGCTAAAAAGAGCCCAATTAATTTGCAAGAAAAAAAGACTGGAGAATGGATGCAATAATGTCATCCCCCAGATGTGAGGGGTAGGCAATGGTAAATTAATAACATATGCACTGTATACATAGACAAGCCTACTACAATGTGCGGTGCTGTGCCAAACCATCCCTCTAAAGCTAAGAAAAACTCAAAAGTCTTAAAAGACCACTGAGTTTCAAGCTCAACTAAGCTGTGGCCATGGGGAGGGCTGTAAGAGGTTGTTGGATCAGATAAAAACAACTGGGAAATACTATTTCCTGCCTCTTTTAATGGCAACAGGAAGGGTGTGGTCACGCCCTCATTGGACAAGGCAATGCACCACAGCTGGTCTCAATGATCAACGAACTGCCTGCTAGACTCCAAGGCACTGATCGACAGCTGATCCCCAAAGCACCATAATCAAGTGCTGAGTTAAAGGAATCTCAAATTAAGTGAGTTTCGACATCGAAATTGGGCGGCAGTGTAGTATAATGGTTAAGGAACTGGACTTGTAACCGAAAGATTGCAGGTTCGATTCCCAGGTAGGACACTGCCATTGTACCCTTGAGCAAGGTACTTAACCTGAATTGCTTCAGTATATATCCAGCTGTATAAATGGATAAATGTAATAAGAAGTTGTATGAGTCACTCTGGATAAGAGCGTCTGCTAAATGCCTATAATGTAATGTAATGGGCTGAGCGCTGTCCATGGTTCTGAAGTCGACCTTGACCTACTTTCTCAATGGCCTAACTCAACACATTGTCTACTGTAAATTATCTAGGCCTAATGGTGCAGCAAGTGTGTGTGTGCGTGTGCTTCTGAGGGAGAGAGGAGGCCCGTAAAAAAAATATTGCATAGGGGCCAGTCATAACTATATTCTGCTACTGGGTAGTTAATTCTATAGCTGACGTTGTTCAGACTTGTTGTTCAGATTTTTATATAAATTTTAAACTTTGTACATTAAGGTTAACACCACTATGTACTTTGTAATTATCATTATAAAGTACAAGCCTGCTCATTTGCCATTTTACCCAAAGTGCATTTAAAGTCTTACCCAGCATCCAGGGTGCCCCATAGTGGCAGAGCTTAGCCTACCTGTTTCTGAACATCTTTAAAATGTTTTAGAGGTATTTTCTGGGATGTATTTAAAAAAAAAAAAAGTATTTATTTATTTATTTTCATGTCAAAATTATTTACACCCCAGTTTTTGGTACTTTGTGCACCCTTCTCTCACATGGATCATTGCATCTTTCAAAATCCTTAAAATCCTTTGATCTGTGCTTGTGGACTGCCCTCTTCAAATTCAAATCACAAATTTCCAACTGGGTTTAGAGACCTTTGGTCATTTTGTGGTCCGTTAACCACTTCTTGGTTGATCGCTTCTTGGTCCCATTTCTAGGGATCATTGGCTTGTGGAAGGACCAAGGTACAGCTTATTGGGGGATTCTTGGTTTTGCCCAAAATGTCTTTAATGGAGTTCATGATTCCATTGACCTTAACCACAGTGCCAGGATTCACAGGTGTGAAGCAACCCCATCCACAAACCTATTTAACTGTAGGTATCCTTTTTTAACATAAGCATCCTTATTCTGCTGCCAGTCCAACCTCTGAAGTGCATGGCCAGGAAGCTCAATTTTGGTCTCATCTGACCGTAACACCCAGTTCCACATCATACACAGCATGATATTTCAGCTATTTAACCACTCAACCAACTCAGCACATGTCATTTTGTGTAATTCTGTAACAGGTAAATTGCGTGGAGCCTAGATGGGTTGAATGGCTTGTTCTTGTCATTATGTGTCATTATTTGTCCTTTATATGCAAGAATGAGTATTTCCAATGTATTATTCAGCAGATTTAGAAGAGAGTTGCTGTATTATCATGACCATTTATAGTTCATTATATAGACCTGCAAACAGGCTTGTGTCTGAAGCCAACTGCAGCAAAACAACAGAAGGGGCTTTTTATTTCGAGCAGAGAAACTGGTATTATGTATTGTATGTTATACTTGTTTTTGTTTGTGCTATGAAATAATTGCTTGTGCTATTTTTACTTTTTGAGATAATGATGACTTAATGTTGCACCCCCACATCTTCAAAAAACAAAACAAAAAAACTAATGTACAGTTAATTATTTTGTGCATTCTTTGTAACCATTTGTGATATCTCCAAAAGCAAAGTTTCAATGATTCAGCTTATTTATTTGGCTTGTTGTTTTCCAGCTTTGCAGGGCTATAGATGGCATTAAATGTGCTGAAAAAACTGCATTTTGGCTGAGAAATAATAACAATGCACTGCGTAGATTAATTGCTTTGTATCTGTCATTCAGCTAGAGGTACGTTCATTCAAGACTCTGTGGTAATTGTTTTCGACTGTCAGCTCCATAAATATCAGAACATTCACTTGCTTTAACATTTATCAATTACAGAAATCAATAGAAGATGTCAGTTGAAGTAATACATTACAGAAAACGATTTCAGGAACAATCTAATTATTTCAGGAGAGGCAAACCCTCCTTTACTCTTTAGTGTACTAATGACTGGTTTTGCAATGAATATTGAATTTGTTTCAAACGGCCTATGTTTGGGCAATGATTGATTATTTAGTAATGCATTTTATTACTGTCTTAATTATGTTTCATTGTCTATTGGATTCTGGACAACCAAGATTTTTTATGCATAAAACGTAAGGTTATAAACGTATCTGGTTCTGTATTCATATAAGTGGCATTCCTTTCAAAACCTCAATTAACCTCACACCCTCTATGCATAGGTGGCCTTTGCTATGTTTAATTTGTTTCATCAACTGAAACGGGCCTCGCCTCAATCATAAATTAATAAAGAATTAGTAAAAAAAAGTAGTTTCCCCATTCAGCCACTGTAGGCACAGTCCAATTGGCCCCAACAGATTAAACACACAAAAGTTGTGTGTCACCTTCTTAATTGACTAGACTTTTATCCCTAAATATAAATATCTGTGATCAACTTCTCATTTTAGAGCCAGAGGTAAGGGATAGTTTATGAAGTTGTATGGGGAAGGACCCAGAATAACCCACAAAAATCAGAGATAAAAAATAAAAAAAGTTGTATATTTTCTTATGTTTTCTACAGCTACACATTATCCATCCTAGCTATATGTGAAGTATACTTGCACAAATGTCCAAAAGTAAACTTGAAAACACTTGGAGTTTTACAGAAAATTTCCATGAGCTGCTAAATTCATAGAGTTGGACAGAAAAGTACTTCTGAGTTCACATAAGTTCTTAAAAGTAAAAGTATAAAGAGTGGAGTGTCCCTAAACATTTTTAGGGAACAAAACACAAGTTCATGTGTTCAAGTTTAAAACAGATTCATGGGTTGACTGGCATTTGGAACATAAGAGGTCCCAGAATGATAAAAGCTGATAAATTACAAATATACATCATAAAAAGGTGATGAGATGGGCGTTCTTCGGTTGTCTTGCACTGAGCTGTGTAACTCTGAGGGCCCTATCTTGGCGATCTTGGCGCTTAGTCTAAGCGCATGGCGCTAAGTCCATTTAGGGCGTGTCCAAGTCCACTTTTGCTATTTTAACGGCGTGTTTTTTTGGCGCTAAGCACGGCGCATGGCGCAACTGGGCTGAACCTAGTCGCTTCATTAATTATAGGTGTGTCTTGGGCGTGACATTCAATAAACCAATCAAAATGTCATATCCCATTCCCTTTAAAAGCCTGCTTTTCCACCTTGGCGGATTGCTTATGATGGCGAAACAGACATGCTCGTGCGTGTTTAGTGTGATCAAGGAATAGGCTAAATGGAGTATGATCAATATTATTCGGACTAACCATTAGCCTATGAGTTCCCGGTAATTCCAGACAGGGCTGTTATTTTACAAAATATGTGCGGTTAAATTTCGTTAAAAGGACCTGCAACAGCTGAGAATAAGCTATCAATGGCTTCAGTCTCACCTTAGAAAACGCCAAATTAGCCTGCTTGTTCAGCGAATTTCGTTTGATTATGCAATGAAAGTGTCAAACATCAATTCCAAGAGGCTGTTCTCAAGTTCAAGCTTCATCCAAAGTTCATTAGGCTACCTGCATAGTAGGCTAATATTGATTAATAACATACATACCGTTATTTTGCCTTAATGATGACACTAAATAGCCATACAATAAAGCTGTCAGGTTCGCAAACCATAAGTTCACGCATATTTCCCCTTGTTTAATAATTTCCTGTTTATGGAAATGTGACCAACCTGTTTTACTCGTAGCGTAATCCTTTAAAACAATCCACTTTCCCAGGAAGACCGTTAAACGTGCAGAGAATGGCATTAAAATGAATTGTGAATTAATTGTGTAACGTGCTGCAACTTTGTTTTAGTTTCTAATTAGACGCTTAGTTCTCTTTAAAATCGTTTTGTTCAGTTAAGGAATAACGGGTGAAATCAGCTGGGTTTTAAACGGTGAGAGTATGGAAACCTGGTCACTGTCATTTAAAAAAATATGAAGGACGAAGAATAGCTAAGGTTGCAATTTAGTTAACATGGTGACATCTCCGTTTTTTAACCATAGGCTATCGAAAAAAACCTTATGCACAGCGTAATATGCAATATTCACTGGACAAGGTTTTGAACTTTTTTCAGTCACAAACCATTCTATTTACTTACAGGCTGTATTCATAGATAAACAGAGCTGTATTGTAATGACATCTGAAGCGCATTTTCAGAACTTAAATGTCCGTCTATTGCCGTGCGCGAGTTTTCCATTGAATGACAATTCACGCATTAGGTGCAAAGACAATTCGCGCATTAGGCTTGATAGCTATAGGTGTTATCAGCTCCTTTTTAATGGATAGCCATTGTCCCGTACCATCGCACATCGCCTGGATGTTGATGGAGTGGGCTGAGAGCAATGTAATGTGGCATTGTTTCCCTTCGCTGAGGGAAAGGTATGTGGACCTATGGAACCTTTTATTATTATGCATTTTTGATATAGCCTACACAGTAATAATATTTCACATTGTGATCTAGATATTTTAGTCATGCCTGTGCACGCCCCTGTGTGTAACAGACAGGAGGGTATGCGCGTTGTGCACACGCCTATGTAGACGCACTTATATGCGCCGTTAAAATAGCATGTAAACAACTGCGACATGACTTTAGACCAGGTTTGTGGTGGTTCTAGCGCAAGCGCTTTCTGCTGGCTCAAGATAGCAATACGCCAAAAAGAATCCTGGCCACTCCTCATCTTAAGACCAACACGCCCAGTTCACTAATGATGGCGCAAGAGTTACGCCGTCAACATGCTAGTTTGACGGCGTAAGCGTTAGGCGCTATTATGGACCTAGCGCCGGGTGTAAGATAGCAAAGACACTTGCGTTTGCGTTAGCGCCGCTTTGCGCCGGGTGTAAGATAGGGCCCTGAGTGCGCTAAAAGGACACTGACACTGAAAACTGTTTTAAATCCAGTGCTGTATTTTCACAGCCATTTCTTTTATAGTGTCTGCAAAGATAGCCCACTTTGAGGCAGCACTGACATTTTTTTTTACGCAGCAAAGGGTGATGTTTTTCTTGAGTCAATAGTATTTTTGTGCTGTGATTGGATAAAAAAAAGATTTTTTAAAACAAAATGTGGTCAAAAGAACGTGGTAGACATAAATGAGATTTACATGGAACCCAAGTGACTGATCATAATTATAATTTTCAGAACTGTTCATTTTCCACAACTATTAATTTGAGGGTCAATTTTGAAGCATTTTGCTGTTGTATTACTACCGTCTTATTACACACCAAATCTCACAAAAAAACCTTAAAGGGTAACTAAACGGGCTGTTTCAGAGTGACCACTCCTCTGTTTGTGGTTCAAAAAATGCCAAAATCGGAGGTGGGAAAGGAACTCATGAAATGGTTGGGCTTGAGTTATCAAGCCACGCCCTAGTTTTTTTTTTTTCATGTTTCGGTTAACGTTATTAAATACTGCTTAGTTAGCCATGAATTAATTTACAATTAAACTTGTAGTAACTTCGCTAAATTGAGTCATATAGCCACATTAAAACATCACAGATCTAATTTAAGTCAAAATGGCATAAACATGAACATTGTCCAGTCATAACCATGTATCTGTTAGCTAAGTTAACGAACGTTAGATAGTTGTCTTGTGGGCTACTGTGTCTTTGTGGTTCGATGTCATAAAGTGAATTTTTAGATCAGTCCTGCAACTTGATTTTCCAACGGCCTCGGAAATCGAGATAATAGCTGGAGAGAGGGAGAAAGAAAATGTGTTTGCTGCGATTGAATTAGCCTAATTATGTTGGATAACATTTTTAAAAAAATATCCAAAAATATCCAATATCATAACCATATATGCCTGTATGCCTTTGAAAAAGTAAAAAAAAACAAAACGTATTTCATACGGGCAAACCGTATGGGTTGACACCTATGCTATCATTAAGTACAGTACATGCAAGCAGAACTTTCTTTTTCAACAGTTGCACCTGTGGTCGCTGCACCAAGCTATCTCCCAGAGAGAATGTGTGTTGTGTGTTGTAAAAAAATGTATAGTCTAAGGTGAAAGGGCATAGCCAGATGTACCCAGTTGGTGTGACATCACATTTACTGGCACGTCACATATACTGTACAACAGCCAATAGTAAATTACAACTGCAATAGCCTACGTTTCAGCACCGTGTCACTAGTTAGCCAAAATACACTACTCTTCTGATATGATGCTATGCATAGCGATCAAATGTCGCAATTTGCAAAATGATCAATCTCTTGCAAATGTCCAAATATATCAGTAATCGGATACAAAAAAGTGGTTTACTTACCCTTTAAACTCTCATTGAAATGCAGTTATCGTATAGAGAGAACGATCAAGATAACACTTTACACAGTGTACCTTCAAAATGTGAATAAACCCATGCACTCAGGCATGACAAACCGCTTAAGTCAGTTGTCATATGCCTTTATGCTTTAGAGCCTCTGACGGGACCATGACAGCTGTTGGTAATGATGTTGCAACTGTGTATTATATCCCATAAAATACATCTTACAACAGAACCCCAGAATCGGCTAAATAAAAATCTCTCCACACAAAAACAGCTGTGCATTTTCATAAAAACTTTAATGTATAATAATACTATATGAGTTGTTTTCAATAAAGGATACCATGCCATAAGAATCAAATTGTTGGTTGGAGGGCAAACAAATGGTCTTGTTCGATATTTTACACTGAAAATTCCTGAAACCAGGACTCTATTTGATTCCAGGAACAGGTCAAATTTTGCAACTTGTTGAATTTGGCGAAGTTGATTTGTGCAAAATCATTTGTTTCAGTACTGTTGTTTTTAATTAGATTATGGGGATCCTGAAACTAAAGACAGCACAGGTTGCGGGCATTTTCAGTGCCTAAAAGGAGACTGTCTGTTCGCCCTTGAGTTCACAATTTACATTGTGAAATATGGCATTGTGACAGTTTATTGAAAACAATTGTGTGCCATAACTGAGGACAGCCTTACATTCTGGAGTACCTGAAAAACAGGAAGTGTGCATCATTACTCAAACATCATTCAGTTTCACACAGCAAAAATGGTGGTGTACATTTAACACCCTAGAGAAAATAATATATGAGACAATGGTCTCATATGAACACTCTAGGGTGTTAAATGTACACCAGCAGTTATTTACACCGGCATTTTTTGCTGTGTTATTGTTAGGGTGTGTTAAGTATAACACTGATTTAAATGGCATTAGAGTGCCATTTTATTTGAGAGTGTATAAGAATAGACGATTATCTTACAGAGAATACATGCTTCTGGTCCTGTTATATATTTTTCTTCAGAAATTCAAGGCTGGTGCATTCAACAGTTTTGAAAGGTCTAAGATGTGAAACCATAGCAACACATTCTTGCACTGAATTTATTGTATGTGGCATTCTGTGTACTTTAGTTTGCATCGTTACATTTTAACAATTAAAACAACTAATAATGACTGAAGCATGACTACAGTGATGATTTCAAATAAAAATAAAATATTTTTTTAAAATATTTTTTAATTAAATTTGATTTAGTGCAATGCTTAATAATAGAATTATTCCACACTGTACATATAAAAAACATCAATGACAAACAAAAAACGAATGGCACTGAAGCTTTAGCAGCAGAGAAGAAATTACCTAGAGAGACAGCAATGGGATTAATGATGTGATAAATTGATACTTAAACTGAGACAGAAAGATGTCCTGATGGAACCTGATCATGGCCACAATTAACAAGATGTACATTTTAACGACTTGTTCTGGAGAATACCGGGGGGAAAAAAACAAGTAAAATGTTGGTTAGGAGAAAAATGGAACCTTTCCTCAGAGGTGAAAAACGAAGCAAATGTTCTCAAACTTTTAGAAGTCTACTTTATCTGTTCTGGTGGATAATAGAAATATTCTCATTTGAAAGGAAAGAGGGATGCAACAGATGTGCACAAGTCACAGTACTATCAGCTTTTAACGGCTGCAGTAGGGAAAAGCAGGTGCGGGAGCCAGTGGAGAACAGGCTTTCTGTACGAATCAGGAATTGAGTTTCCTTGCATGGATAAAAAAAAAAAAATTGAATAAATAATGTCTGTAACAGGTTAAGGGTGAACCTGTATGTAAACGGACAAGAGAGACTAAAAGGGACTGCACAGGCCCCCATTTAACATATAACTGGGTTGATGATTGGTGGGTGTTTAGAGGGATGTGCATATTCATAGGCACACGTTTATATCGTTCCTTTCTATCCTGTATCTTTCCTTATTTCTGGCTGGTGAGATGGTGCAGTCTCCCATTTTTAAGTCCCAATACTCGAAAAATGCACCCTCCTTTCCTCCACTACCACCTCCTCTCGTCCCTGCCCCGGAATCCGATCTTTGTGTCCTAATCTAATGTTGCCGATTACATATTAATGGTTGCATATTAATTTAAGTATCGACGCAAACCATAATGTCAGGTACATTGTAACTTTTGAAACTTTCAAGCAGTTTTGCATACTTCTGGGTAGGAGATGAGTGGAGGAGACGAGTGGAGGAAATGAGGTGAGGCGTGCGTCCCAATATTCTTCACTCCTCACCTCCTTTCCTCCACTCCTCTCCTCCACCCGTCTCCTACCCAGAAGTATACAAAACTGCCTGTACTTTTCCAGTACAACTAGTTGCATGTACAGTATACAAGATACCTGATATTGAGGTTCACTTCAAGACATTAATTAATATGTAACAAGTAATATGTAATTAATATGAAATCAGCAACATTAGATTAAAACACAAAGATCAGTTTCCGGGGCAGGGAGGAGAGGAGGTGGTAGTGGAGGAAAGGAGGATGCATTTTTAGAGTATTGAGATGCACCCTGGGACGCACCCGAGGATTAAAGGATATTGTGACGCACCCGAGGCAGTCAGGTGACTGAGAAGAGGCCAGGTGACTGGGGAGAAGTCAGGTGACTGGGGAGAAGTCAGGTGACTGAGAAGAGGCCATTTTTTGAGCAGTCAGGTGACTGGGGAGAAGCTATGAGAAGGTGTTGGTTTTTGGGCGCTCTGGTTGCTACAGGCCTCAAATGCTGCTTGTTAGCTAACATTGTTTCGGGTTGACTGCCTTGAAGAGTTCCTGTTGGCCTGGTGTTGACTGGGCAAGTTTAGTGATGGGGAAACAAAGCTTTTTGAAGCAAATTGTGTTGAAAATGGGTTCATTACTCGAAGCTATGATTAACACAGTGCGCATTAGTGGCATCTGCTGGTCAGAAGAATTTAGCGCATGTGTCAAAGTTGGACGTGAAGCAGCCGTCTATGGAAGCAGTGTGCACATTAACGTTAAATGTTGCCCAGCAAATACATACAGTATTATAATATATTATATTTAATATTAATATAATATAGCCTACTAATATTATAGGCTATATATTAATCTAGTAGCCTAACCAATGACTGTACTGTAATAGCTCAATAAATCTATTCTGTAATGTAATGAGACGCCTAATTCAATTCAATTAAAATTATTTATAAGTATATATTATATGTATGAATAATTCTCAAATAAGCCTATTCATACAGCCAGCAAATACATACCCTAAAGAAAAAGTATATATACTATGTGTAGGCCATATACACATTTAATTAAAGTAGGCCTACAACTATCACCGTTGAATAATATTGTTGAGAGGTTAGTGCGCAGCAATAAGCATGGGGAGATCGGGGTTAGATCCTTGGTTTATTTCTGTAGCAAAAGTTTAGTCTTTTTTTAAGTATATAAAAGTTTTTCTGTTTAAATATGCCAGGAAATGTATGAAGGCTCACTAAGAGTGAAATACACATGGATGACAGTGAGTGAGTTTCAATTCGGCCATGAAGTGTTTTTGTTACCGAACAGCGAATGTGCTTGTAGCACACCACGTCTTCAAATATACAGCTTGCTTCAAACACCAATGCCAAAATCCGACACCAAAACCAAACCAGTGACGTGTTTGTCTGACGAAACGAAGCTTCGGACGTCATTGATCACGTGCTCCTGGTCATGCGAAACAAGCATCGGTCACAGGTATCAGTGCCGATCACAGGTATCAAGCGTAACATCACTAGGCAAGTTTAGTTTGTTTTGTTTTCATGATTCCATCCAAAGAGAAACTACTTCTGGAGCTCTGACTCCTCAGTGGGTTATGACTCCTCAGTGGGTTATGACTCCTCAGTGGAGGGAGGCTGGAGTCGGCCGCTTACGGGCGAAGCACATGCTAAAGCTGGCCCTCAACCAGAGTGGTGAGAACTGCCACTCTATCTCCAGCCAGCTTCTTTCTTTCTCTGTTTTGTTTCCACCTACATGCCTACATTAGACACACAAACACTCCTTCTTAGGGAAGAGCTTTGTTTGATATTAGGTTAGACAGCAGTGAGGTAGCTCCTCTCGTAACAGTGGGTAAAAGTGTCGTGGATAAACAGTGCTGTAACTGGCTTATTACATGAAATGCTCACTATGGTATCACAGTGCTAGCCAGACCATTTAGTACTTTGTAGATTAGGAGGAGGTGTTAAAGCTTCTCTTTATTTAATGGGGAGCCATGCCCCCCTCCTAAAAATATAAAAAGTGTTGGTCAGTCTCAAATAAAAATAAAATGAAATAAAAAACTAAAGAGAGGTGATAATGGGAGATATGTGGTGAGTTTAAGTCCTTGCAGCAACATTCTGGACTATTCTGGGAGTGCAGGAGAAAGAAGAAAAAACTATTTTGGACACTAAATGCTAAAGCATTATACTAATTCAAGTGTGAGGAAATGATGGTATACGTTTTCTCTTGGATTCAGGATGTGTCTTAATTTTTTGTAATGTTCCTAAAATACTCAAAAGTTATGTTGTTTAATATTGGATTCCAGAGATCAGGATCTCATAACGTACCATGGAGTTCCTAATAAAAGCTGGAGTTATGAACGGAGTATAGTACTTTAGATCATAATGATAAATACAGTGTAGTTCATCTCTACAGTGTATTCCTTTTTTAACAATTACAGAATATTTTATGAACTGAACACCCCTGAAGCTATACCCTTCCTTGTTGGAACTATGACTTGTCCTTAAGTCAGCACACATGAATCGGAACTTATGCTTCAAAGCAAGTTAACTGAGTCAATCTAGCTCATGAATTAAAGCTGCAACGTTGTGACAATCTACAGCAAACCAATATGCCAGATATTTGTAATAATTTACTTGTGTAAATGCTTTGTATGTGGTGGGTGTCATGTCTTGCTGAAGGCGCCATATAGGCTTGTCATATAGGCTGAAGATATGTCATGCAAGATGATTCTAAGCAGTTATTCACATTTGTTTTGCTTTAAAATGTCTGCAAAATCAACAAATGAATGTGAAAAGGAGGTGAGCAGCACGATAGAGAACTTGTTACAAGAAGAACGACTAACCTCATCCCATTGACAGAAATGGCACTCTGATGCAGTAGGCCATTACAGAAGACCATCATACCGGTTATGCACTTTGCTGTCTCGTGGATTGAAAGGTTTTCTATATTTTGGCGGTGCTGTGCTGTACCCAATAGGAAAGATGAGTACCCAACAGAACAATAAAATAGTACATTAGCAGGCAATCACATTCACAGCCATTTATATGCTCATCATTAATATATGTTAACCTAATATATATGGAGACTGTCTCAAAGACGACAGAGATGCCAAACTGTAAACTCTCACATACCTCATTGAAGTGTGCATGTTAGATTTTGTCTTAAAGAAAGAGTGGGTGGTCGGGTATGAGATGTGGCAAGGATGCACTGTTGATGGAATAATTTCAGCATTTAATGAGGAGATAATGTTTGGTCAGAGAAAGTGGAATGGCAATGGATGAATCCTCACGTACAGAATGTTCCCTTTAAGGCAACTAAAAGTGATAGTGTTTCATTCTCAAATAATTGTGTATGAGATCAATTGCTGAAGGCAATCTGGAAATTGCATTGAACTATTTCGATCATTTTTTGTCTGCAGTTCACCACAGCTATACAGACTTTGCTGTTTTTGATAGAATAGGGTGGCGGCGTTGTACAATGCCATTAAGACGCTTTATAATATACACACTAATGCATATTTGACCAGCAAACACTTACAATTGTGGAATGAAAGGATCAACCCCTCTCTGAACCTGATAGACTGAAAACCTTTCACCCGTATTTAATTAGGGTAAACGGCTGAAAAGCATTTAGAGTAGGCTTCTGAGCCTATGCGTCACTCACATCGATGACAAGGTGAGAATTTATGAAACTGCAGGTCATACACTTTCCAGCTAATTGGCCATTAAAGCAAAATGTCTGCAATTGAATTAGGGCTATGAGTTCTTGAAAGCTTGAAGCTTGAAAAAGAATAATGTAGGGGAAAAAAATCAACGCTGATATTTTTCTGGCCGCCTTAGTAGTTCTTTTGAATGTGCAATGTTGTCTTAATTGCAGAACCTCTCGCACAGTGTACCAGCGGCAATATCGAAATGTTTTTATATTGACAAATGCACGAGTTACAAAAGGAAAGCTTAAAGCAGCGCGTGTTTCAAAAGCACACAAAATGACAGCCGGTAAAAAGCTCAAAACTGAAGGTTGCTTCAACAATGAGGCATTGATCAATGGGCAATTTGGCATGAAAAACCAGTTTTGCGTGGCTCAATCTGGTTTATCAGGAGAGCTATTAAGTCAGAATTTGCTAAACAATGGGATGGAAGGTTTTGCTGGGCAGACTTCAGCCAGCCTGATTTATTTAGAGTTGCAATTTTGAAAAGTGGATCCTTTCAAATTTTCAAAACTCCGACTCATTTCTACATGGCCACTCTTCCTTTTTTTCCATCCGAAATGGCTTGTATCACAGATTTTGCAAAACCCTAAAAACCACCTTGGAATTCATGTAGACGCAAAATTTGGGCAGATATTTCCATATAGGCTTCTCTTCTATAACCAAGGAATTACGACCTTATGTCATTGATATGGTGATGTCCCAAGGTGCCGTGCGGTGCTCTATGCACCGTGAGGCACCGGGTTTAGGGCTCTTGTGCTGTTCAAATGTTTGAATTGATTGTGTCGTAATGTTATTGAGCACATGACCAGTTTAGGCAGCCAATCGTATGTGTGCTTTCTCACAGCTGTATTTGCATACAGTGGGCATATATTGGGGTGTGTGCCCATATTGTGTCTGCCTGTGTGTAAGTAGTCGCTTGGTATTTAATAAAGCAGTGAAGACAAGAGGGAAGAAGTGTTGCCGCCCGCGTCTTTTCCTGCCGATGCCTCGGGGTTGTTCGTTTGCCACAATATGATGCTTTTTCTTTTTTTGTTATGTCGTGCTCCTCTGATTCAGTTTTTCTCCACTGAGTGACAATGCCTAGTGCTCGACCTTCTGTGTGTGGAAGCCAGTGTGTGTGTGTGTGTGTGTGTGTGTGTGTGTGTTTGTGTGTGTGTGGGGGGGTTGCCTGTCAGTGTGCCTGCTGTCGATTGGCTCCATGGCATAATGAGATCTCTGCCTACAAAGAGATCTCTCATTTCAGGCCCACGTTAATAATATCACAAGAGTGGCCGCCTACTACTTGAGGAATACATCTAAATTAAGGAAGATGTTCCCTGCAGGATGCTGAAAGAATGGTTTGTGCGTTTGTGACCTCTCGGCTGGATTAGTGTAATGCGTTATTATCTGGTTGCACCAATTCAGGCCCGAAACGGCTGCAACTTGTACAGAATACAGCTGCTAGGGTATGTACAGGAACTACGAAATATGGACACCTCAGTCCAGTGCTAAAATCTGGCTTATTTCTGTCTGGTAAGGATGTTGGCTGAGGTGTTGCAAAATTTAGTTTGGCTTGTGTTAATTGCGTTAAAGTTGGCGGTGGCTCACTCATATTGTCAGCTAGCATGGCAGGCTACAGCACGACTACAGCTAGCAGGCTACAGCTAGCATGGCAGGCTAAGTGATTTGCCTAATAAATAATTTAAAAATAATGCACACAGTTTTGGTACAGTAATCAGAATCAGATCAAAAACGTCTATGACGTAAAAAAAAGCCAAGTTACTCACGCATAGCCTACATAGCGCTGTCTATAAGTCCTTAATTCCAACTTGCAAAAACTAGGCCTGCCTTTAAAAGTATTGATATCAAAATGTGGCCAATGTTACGATTCCGAGTATGAACTGGACTCAAATGCACGACTCAATACACAGGAAGTTCAATAAGTCCAATAATTTATTGCTTCGACCAGAATTCCTCCTGAAGCATAGGGAGAACAAGAATAGTCAGTTACGGTTCCGAATAGGAACTGGACTCAATTGCACGACACCAAACACAGGAAGTTCAATAACTCCAATAAATTATTGCTTCGACCAGAATTCCTCCTGAAGCATAGGGAGAACAAGAATAGACAGACAATCAGGGAATGAGTTCAGCAGGGGGTCTGCAGGAACGAGGAGGCCAGGGACTGGTGGTGGTGGCAGGGATCCGGACAGGCTGAGCAGAGGAGGAGCGGGGAGCGGGAGACAGGGCAGAGCAGAGAGGCAGGAACAGCTGCAGGTTAGCAGAGCTGGGGTCCCGGCTGGACGTGCACACAGCAGCAGGTTGGCAGCAGCAGCAGTACAAGCAGGAGGCACGCACCGCCGCCGGTTAGCAGAGCTGGAGCACCGGCTGCATGCACACACAGCAGCTGGTTGGCGGGAACAGCAGCACAAGCAGGATATACGAACAACTGCAGGCTGGTAGACTCGGAGCGGACAAAAGTTACAGTGAGGCAGGACAGACTGAACAGCGTGTTCCTGGCGAGAGCTGATCAATGCTGGACAGAGCTGGAAATTGCGAGTTAACGCAGAATGCAAGACAAGGCTTTTAAAGTTGGCAAGACAGGACTAGATACAATGTATCCACGAGTTTAAAGTGTTAATTAAAGTCACAAGACAATAATGTACATTTACTTTTTTTACTAATTTATGCTCAGGAAAATAACAACTAAGTTTGATGTAAATGACGCAATCCCTAAACATGGAGCCAGAGGTCTGACATGGCTCGTCCGTTCTCACACTGCAAGCTCATTCCTGATTGGCAGCCCAATAAATGGACGTACCGCTGATTCAAACTGCCCACTGCTGACTGTGCAGTTGTCCGGTGTGCAGGAAATGGAGTGAGGAGGAGGAATGGCCAGGCCTGTAGGGTACAGTCAGGATATTTCCAACAAAAGATAATTTATGCCTTTTAAAAAGAGAGACGAAGCTGCTGGGTGGTCTGGTTTAAAATTTACAGTCTGGTTTCCGAATAGTCTGGTTTCAAGTGCCAGTGCCAACATAAAAATTGGCACTGGCATCGCCCGGGGAAGAGAGAGTTTCAGCTGGGCGGAGTGCAAGTACTTTAATAATTTCAGCATTCGTTTTCCAATTTTGCCAGACTGTAACTAATTGTACAATCAGGTACTAATTATGAGGTGTTTCTCAGCACACAACGTTAAAATCACGCTGTTAAGGGAAAGTGTGGAGGAAGTGAATGAACAATGTCAAGTCAAGGCCAATGGAAGTGTGAAACACTGCTGTACTGCTACATTGTATTTTGGTGGATTTATATTATTTTCCACGTCTTATGGCAAAAATCACAATAGCCCGTGTTCCATCAGAATATGCCTCCCATTAAACTGTGCCTCCCTGTGGATCTGCACACGCATATTAAATATTATCTGCTTGAGAGCTACAATATAACTAAAGCTGGGGGTAATTATCTGTTTGAAGGATTCTTCAGACTGTCAGATCAGCTGTCTTATAACTCCCTTAAAGCTTAACATAGCAAGCTTTACTTGTAAAAAAAAAAAAAATTAAATCCCAGTTCACAATTTTGTCTTGAATTTAGAAATAGCTAAATTGGTCCGATTTTGCTCAGGAAGTAGCAGTATGGCAAGTTTGCTCGCCAACACACATTAGCTCGCTAGGTAGTTAGGTTGCTTAATTGCAGATCTGGAATCGGCTTATCCCACCTAAATATTACCATTACAGTGACCTGTTCATAAACACCAGCTACTGGTATGATATGAATATAATAATATGAATAATCAAAGTCTGCTGCATGGTTTTTGAAAATGTAACAGACTCACTTTGACAGAAAGGTAGTGGAGTAAAAAGCAGACTCAATGCTGCCATATTAAAACAATAAAAAAGTACAAATCTAAACAAACTGAATACAGTTATGAGAGTACTTGTGGGCAGTTTTTTTAACACCTCTGATAATGTCGCAATAACACTTGAATTTGACATTGCAACATCAATTACAGTGCAGTATCTTTTCATGGTATTTTCTGTGGTGCTTTTCCAGGTGTTTGGTTGAACATCATCTCTTTCTGAGGCCTTTCTGAGTGTAAACGCATTTTGAATCATTGACCATTTGACTGTCCCTGCTTGCAGCTTTATTGCATTATAAATCTATTACAAGTGTGATTGCAGTGTATATCTTATGCATGTTCTTAGCCATGGATTTCTACAGCCAAATATCCTCGGGGATTTTTTCTTTATTTCATTTTGCATCCGTTTTGTCCTTTTTTGTGTGCTGGTTTGTCTCAGTCCTCCAGCCTATATCAGACATAGTCACTGCTTATGATGACATATTTGTGTCTGGAAAGGTTGGACAAGATGCTACTGAAGGCTTGTGTGATGCACTTCTCTCAAGTAGCGATGCCACAATTCCTGATTTATTGTGTTTTTTCTCTGTTTGCTCCTCTCTTTACCTCTGTGTCCCACCACAATTATCTCTTAGTGCTCTGTGAAGTGATTAATGTCTTTCATTCAGTGTCCTCTCCTTGCCTCCACAGAACAGTGGCAAATAAAATTCGGGGAGCAGACGCGCAAATTGTCTCTCCAAAGAGTACTAAAAGGCGAGACCACAGGAGGTCCATAGGCCAATTGAACAGAGAAATTTGGCCCTTTGGAAAGAGTAACGTGACAAGGTGCACTGTGGAACTGTATCTATGGTCAGGACATAGTCCCTAGAGAAATTCCACCAGCTCTAATCTACAGTTATTGCTATTGCTGATGGCAGTCTCCAAATTAAAGTGGAGAGGGATAAACATTAAGAGCTCTGTGTGTGTGTATGTGTGTGTGTGTGAGCATTATCCTTTTCTGTTACTGTGTTGTCTGTTGCCTGTGGTATGCAAGTCCAACAGTCCAATATTCCAAAGGACAAAACAAGTTTTTCTTTTAAATTTTTTTATTTCTCTATAATTTTCCCCCAAGGCCGAATTCTACGGTCTGGAGATCTGCAATTTCTTCTGCCTGCAACATATCATTCTCTTCATATTGAAAATACAAACAGTAATGACCGTGTGAGAGATCACGTTCTGTGAACGACTGTGAAAAAGCTGTGTTATCATAGTTCTCCTTTTATATCTTCAGCATTTCGAACGTTTCTCAAAACTAAACCCTTTTCTTTATTGCAGCAACTCCATCAAGAGACAGTTCTCTGGCTACTAGTAGTTAAGTGCTTTTAGTGTTGCATGCCCAGTGCTGCCATTACATGGTATTTGATCACATGTATTAATATAAAATTACATACAGTGCTATTCTTGTAACATGTAATTAGTAGGAACATTCAACTGATTTACATCTCAAATTAATTATTTAATTAAGGTTATTTGTAGTATGTAATTTTCCTTGAGAATTATGGTTGGTTAAATCTATGAATATATATATATATATACAGTACTGTGCAAAAGTATTAGGCACCCTAGAATTTTTATTCTATTTTCTTAGATGTTTATTTTTTGTCTTCTGTATTAGTATGTCAGTAGAAAAACACAAAGATTTCAAAACATTCATTTTCCAAAAAATGTATTGAACTATCTTCAGCGAAAAGATGAACAAGGAGTTCTGTAACAGATGGTATGGCCTCCACAGAGCCCCGATCTCAACACCATCGAGGCTGTCTGGGATTACCTGGACAGACAGAAGCAAGCGAGACAGCCAAAGTCTGCAGAAGAACTGTGGCAAGTTCTCCAAGATGCTTGGAACAACCTACCAGCTGATTTTCTTATAAAACTGCACGTCAGTGTACCTAAGAGAACTGATGCCGTTTTAAAGGCAAAGGGTGGTCACACCAAATATTGATTTGATTTAGTTTTTTACTTAGTTTTTTGTTTGATATTTAGAAACTTTTCATTTCATTATTCTTGAAAGCATCTTCGCTTTACAGAATATTTTCACATGTGCCTAAGACTTTTGCACAGTAGTGTATATATATATATATGAAGGAAAAATATACCAGAAAACCACTGCCTCCATGGAGTCACAGGACAGAGAATATTCTCTGTTTTCCCCTGAATGTTCCTTCTCCATCCATGTTTTCCTATACAAATGCATTTCTTTATAGTCTCATTCTTTTCCTCCTTCAAACGTGTCACATCAAAGTGACAAATGCACAAAAAGTGTATATAAAATCACTTTTACTTTCATATTCTGTGCATGAAAATAGCCCACTCCATAAAGCATATACAGATCATTCCAATGGCGGTGATTTATTCACAGTGATACTGCCACTAGATCTCTAAAATATTTGTCATGGGAATTGATTGGTCAGATATGCCAGCTGCTCAAGAGCAGGTCAGGCTTTGATGGGAGTAAGCAATTTGTTGCTATGGCAATGCAGTCAGCTACAGTTTGAGCTTGCTTTGTGAAATGGGACAAGACTGACTTGTTCTAGGGTGCAGTCCTCTTTACCATTGATATAGCAAGTACTGGAACGTAGGATGCGCCCATACTGATACTGGTATCGGGCATCCGGTCCGATACTGTGCTCATGTAGGCTACTCTATTCGTGCTCATTAAAATGCTCTGATACCCCATTACCCAGACCCGATAACAACGTCACATAGCAAAAAAACACAACAAACAAGAAATAATTGATTGAAAAAAATGTCAGCGATTTGGAAGTACTTAAAAAAAGATAAAGGAAGACGATAAAAGCACGGCACACTGCGTACTCGCTATGACGCATTGTCACTGATGGACAGAGCGAAAGCCACGCAATGTTCCGCCTGTGTCTTCAAACAAAAACATCTTTTCCTGAGGCCGGAGCATTTTAATGTTCAATGCATCAACCTGGTGTACTTTCAGAGGCTAGATCTATTTTTGTGCTCTTGAAAACAATCCAATCATGAAAAAACCCATGCGGTTGTATAGTTATGAATGCACCTGGAAAGCGCGATAACCCAGTTCATTTTCTATGGTCAAAACACAAAACGGACTTTTTTTCGGTGCTTACCCCTTGTGTGGTGTTCGGGTCTGTGGGACCCGTATTCAATGTTTACTAAAAGAAAAATGATACAATTCATAATTTTTTCAACCTGAGACTCATTAGCCTTGGCTCAGTTTCTGTGATGAACATGTAAAAGAACACAAAAATCACATTTTATCACAAAAAACAAATATCACTTTTATTGATAAATGTGATCTAGCAGAGGTAAATGGTCAATATTAACCATATATGCTGTCTATATTGCTTGTAATTGAGATAAAGTCAATATCTGTGAAGTATTTTTGCGTAAATTGTTATGGCTTTATTGTTTTAAAAACCAAATAATGTTGTGGGTCCACCAGACCCGTGAACACTGGGTGAGTAACAAAAACACGAACCCCACACAAGGGTTAATTATTTATTTTGAATGTATCTGGTGTTGATAATTGCCCGTTATTATTAAAACAACAGCAAAAGCAACCACAGAAATACTAGAAATTACATTGTGTATTTGCGTTGTGAAACAAACTATTTTTGAATGAGATTGCTTCACGCGCCATCCGTGAAAAGCGTATCCGTGTTAAACAACGCTTGGGTCACATAACTTATTAACCCCCACCGCTGCTGGAAATAATCCTATGGGAAACACTGGTGTGTGTGTGTGTGTGTGTGTGTGCGTGTGCATGTGTGTGTGTGGCTTTCGTAGCAAATGTGTTTTCTGTGGAAGAAAGCCACTGGAAAACTAAATGAAATACCAAGTTGGCTATAGGCTTAAAATTGACAGTGCGACTTGGTCACAGCTTCATAGACTGTTTCACTGAAATTGACAGGTCCATGTTTGTTTATTGGAACTCAGTGGCAGTTCCATGTTAAGTTTTATTGCAACTCGGCGAGAGTTTTGTGTTCTTTTTGACAAAAGAGTGAACACAGAGATCTATGAAAAATAATAAACACTCCAGGGTCTTCTTCAAAACCAGTGGTCTCAGTTTTATGGTCACAGACAAATGTTATATTATTAATAGTAGGCCTACTTGTATCATTACCTGGTATTGGTAAGTGCCAAAACCTGAGTAATCGGTGCTCGGCCTGAGGAATCGGTGCATCCCGACTTGAAAGCCCGGTTACTGCTGCGGACAACGCAGTATAAATCACAGGCATCTTCATTGTATCCTCCATTTATTATGTGCCTTTCTTATTATTAAGCACTTAAAGATTAAATGAGTATTAAATGGATAAATCTGTGCTTGGTCAAAAGCAAACTGTTTATTACGACTCTTAATGATTCATGCAGTGTTAATAGTTAAATAATATTGTAAATGCAATATATGCCACAGAGTGAGCATGGCTTAATATTAACTGTTTTGATTTTTCTATTTCATTAGTATTAATTCATGCATTTCGGCATTGAGAAATGAACTGTCGGTCGCAAAAGTAGAATGGCATAATATTGTTCATTTAAAACAAAAAGCGGCTGCCTCCCAAATAAGCCTTAAAATATCCCAATTGTATTGTTGCCCCATTTTCTGTTTGACTAACTTCTGGTTTTAATATTCAGTGGATTCAAGTTTTGAATTCCTTTTCATGAACTTAATATGAAGTGCGTCTCTTAATTAACTGTCTTATTTTGATTAATTAAAATCAGGCATATAGTCAAACAGAAGAATCTTTGGCTTTTTGTTTAATCAGTCGATTTAATTTATCACTCAGCCATAGGAATAGCTACGGTAGAATGTTCCCAGGCAACGGCTGCCGCCGTCTGATTAAAGTAAAACCAAAGACAGTGTTTTGCCAGTCATGCTTGGCATTTATTAATCAGCCATTGTAAAGGCCATCTACATGGTGTCACAAAGGATTATGACTTTATCAAACACAAGGGCCTAAACAAAGGCAAATTCTATTACTCTGCAGTACTGTGGAACCAGCAGACAAAAGGACAGTTTAGTGCCTCTGCTGCTAATTACCACTGCATTAATGGAGGTGTGCTAGATTATCTTGGAAATAAAACCTTGTTAAGAGCAAGGTAATTTCATGTAAATTGGAAACATTCTCTTTGCCTTAACGGGCCGGTGATCTGTCTAATTCAGGGAGTGGTAGACCAACCTCTTGCCATTTAACCGAGTGGCTCATTCGCTTGGCACGTCCGATCAAAACAAATACATTTGGCTGAGGACTGTGTGTGCATCATGTATGTTGCATAGTACATCTTGACTTCGCGGCGAGTACAGTGGATAGCACTTTCGCCTCACAGCAGGACCTGGGTTCGAATCCCGGCCGGGGCCTTTTTGTGTGAAGTTTGCAAGTTATTCCCGTGTCCACATGGGTTTCTCCGGGTACTCCGGTTTCCTCCCACAATCCAAAGACATGCAGGTTAGGCTAATTGGGGGTGTTGCTGTAAAAGAGCATGCATGCTCAGTCAACCTAGCCTGTATAAATAAGGGTGAATGCATAAATAAATAAAAACAGTTGAAACTTCTTAAACAATTTCCATATCAACTCATTGAACATGGTGGCTGCATAAACAAGGATAAATTTTACTTTTCCACCAGAATGTCAAATTATAATTCTAGTATACTGTATACCAAATTCTATTACAAATGGTCAAGGCAGTGAATCTGCTGATTTGCTTTGTAAAAACAATAGGACTGTGTAGAAGCAAAATGACTCAATTGCGTAATATACACATATCCTTTGGTCTACGTTTATGGAGTTCCCCTCTTCCATTTAACCCAAAATTTTCAGTTAGGTTCAAGTCTTGAAACGGAGCTGTCTATTGCAATAAATTACAGCAAGTGTTGGTCAGTCTTTCATTCCTTGGTTGATTTTGATGTAAGCTTTAGGTTATTGCCTTGCTGAAAGGCATTTGTGGCTCAGTTTTAGCATTGTGTGTGTGTGTGTGTGTGGGGGGGGGGGGGGGGGGGGGGGGGTTACCTGGAGGAACACTCACCTGAACCCAAGATGAAGGCACTACGTTAGTTTAGTGTCTCCAACTGGTGATTCCACTGTGGAGAGCGAGGAGACGAGCCAGGGCCTGGGGTGAAAACTGAAAAGGTGCCGTTGGGCAGGTCTGCAGTCCATGACAGTATTGAAACACAGCGGATGGGAGGCGGACAAGCAGTGATTGCACTGTTCAGATGAGCCGGGCAGTCCATTAGGCCAAGGGAGGACTTAACCTGGTTTTGATGACTGTTTTTAGTTCTGTTAATGAGCATTGGTGTTTTAATTGAACATTGTTTTCCTGGAAAATGGGCATGGGCAGAGGGGGGTCCTGCTTTATGGTGTTTGGGTGCGCCTCCAGGAAGTGAGGGTGCGCTAACCCTACCGTGGCACACTTCCAACAGAAACAAAAACTTTGTAGAGATGTATATATTTAGGCCTGTAAATAGGCCTACGTCTGCCTTTGGCTACAACTACCTTCATGGATGCACATGCATACGGTTAAGGAGAAATACTGCAGGCAGGACCTTATCAATCAATGTTATCTCCCACCCTTCCCAGGAACGCAGTTGATATTCACAGATGCCTTCACAGTATACTACATTTTTATTGTGTAGCGGTGCAATGTCAATTGCATGGGCGGTGCAACAGTGGCAGGACTGGCGGAAAGAAGGTATTTCAGGGCAAGGTGAATGGCCAATCAGCAAAGTGCTGAAGTGCATTGCTCTGTTTTGCTTTAACAAGAAAACCAAACCCATAAATAAGGAGGAGATGAATCGTTCAAATTACCTGTCCATGGTCTCACAGAGGATTCATCATTGGGAGGGAACAGTGGGGTTGAAAGGAACCTCACTCTCAATAAACATATTAATAACGTGGAGGGAGCAGAGCTCACTGCGCCCCACGCTCGTTTCCGAAACCGCTGCCTCGAAAATGAAGCGTCCCCAAAGGAGACTGGTGATCTCAATCACTGGCAGCACTAAGACGTGATTAAAATCATATCAAGTAAATGACAGAGCTGGGAGTCTGTTTTAGGAAGAGATAAGATTTATTGGAAATTAGTGATCTCTGGCCTGCATATTCTGAGCAGTGTAGCACTTGCGCTAAGCTTCCTTTAAATCCTAGATTTGGATACTTGCAAGGGTTTGACTTTGTTTGTTCCCCCATGTAAACAGATGAAAATGCATTAAGCTCCTTCAGTCTATTGCCATTCCTTAACCCAGTGCTTGGGTGTATGCTGCCACTCATATTAAGAGCCACAATATTTAAACGCAGCTCATGTCCGACATAGTGATTGTGAGTGAAACTGTCACTTCGTGCTTGTCCTGTCAGCTTGTGCGGTCACACTTGGTTGCCAGTTGTTGACTCCTTAACATAAATACAAGAGTCTGGAATTTTATGTGTGTAATGCCCAATGTTGACAACATGAAACTGGGGCTTTAATAAGAAAAACAGAAATATGAGCAAGCATATGTGTATTTTTTCCAATACTGGAGAGATTTTGAGGGACAAGATTATTATTCAAATCATTCAATTTATACACTGTTCTTAACAAAAACCTACCCATCATGTGAAAGCTTATAAATAACAGATATAAATAAGATAACTTCAAGAGCGAAAGTCAAAAACTTTTTTTCACGACAGACAAAATTTCATCGTTTTACCACCATTTTGGACACCAAAAATGTGACATAGAAAACTGTGCCACATTTAGTCATGAATATTTAATTCAAAAACAAACTTCATATGGCCCCTCATACATATACGTTTTGATAATGTTTCAGGGAACAATATTCATGAATACCAGAAGAAAATACAGTAACATGTCTGATATTCTGCCTAGCAAAGATCCGGTAACGGTCGTTGTGCTTGGTGTCAATTGCCACAACGACCGTTATCGGGATCAGCACCTCCGGAAGCTAACCACGGAGGCTCCAAACCCCTACTGCTTTACACAAACCCTTAACCTGGGTATCTTATGATAGCAGTAATTTTGGGGCGAGTTAATTATTTTTTTCTGATATTCAAATTTAATATACCAAAAACATCGTGGTGTCAAAAACGCAATGACCGTTTTTGATATATTTTTCGACTTTTCAAAGTCAATAAAACATTTTATCTGGCATAATCTGGTCATCAAAACTAAGAAACTTATCCAATCTTCAAGTTGGCAACACGTGGTCGCTTGTTTACCTCGCGTACGCGCCAAGTCGCAAATTCATATACTTCGTGTCAACTCCGGAAGCCCTACAACGATCGTTACCAAGACGTTTTACTTCCTAAAAAATCATCCCAAATCAAACCCTTTGACGAACCATCGGCCGTCGATATAGCTCAAATCCATAAGGTAATGTACCGTTTTGTCTATTTATGGATACAATTTATTGTAATGTATATTTTCTTACGTAACGCGCGTCGCGGTGTCCACTCAGATGGATGCAGTATTCTACCACATGATCAGGTGAATGAAGTGGAAACAGGGTTTGCAATGTTATTGTTCCATGTGGTATTCATAAACATAGAAAGGAATAATAAATATGTGCACTTACTGTGCCAACCAGGTAACTGGTGGACATCACGCGACAACCGTTACACAAAATGCATTTGTGTATTCTAATGCCATTTTCAGAAACTTGCTGTCAATATGCTATCTTTTCTTATATTTTTGTTGATACTGTGTATATTCATGAACCCAATAAAGTGCGTCAGCTCTTTTGAAGGAATTTGAAATTTGACCCCCTTTGTCATACTATTGTGTACCAGTATTGTAAACATACACATATTGTACTGGGAATGGAAGTACACAATAAAATATACAAGCCAATATGTTAACTCAATTCTGAGTACATTTTAGTATGTGATCCTGATTAGACATCTTAGACATCTTTTGTTAATTTGCCTATTGATGTTGCCACCTCCACCGTTAACTCCTGCCTCTCTCAGTCTCTCGACTCACTATGTCCTCTTGTTTCCAAACCGGCCCGATCATCACCCCCCTGCCCGTGGCTGACGGATTCTCTCCGATCCAGCAGAACCACACTGCGAGCTGCTGAGAGAAAGTGGAGGAAATCCAGATCCCCAGATGATCTGGCCTCGTATCACACTCTGCTGGCAGCCTTCACATCGGCAACTACGTCTGCTAAGACAACATTTTTCCAGTCAAAAATTAATGCATGCATGTCTAACCCCCGTAAACTCTTTTCCATCTTCTCTTCCCTGCTGATCCCTCCTCCACCCCCTCACCCTCTTCCCTCTCTGCCGATGACTTCCTGATCCACTTTGAGGAGAAGGTAGCCATGATCCGAAACTCCTTCACACATCCGGTGATGCCCCATATGCCCCATAATGAACCCACCGCTACATTTTCGTCCTTTAAGACTCTGGAGGACACAGATGTACTCCAACTTGTAACGCGGCAGTGTGCAACCACCTGCCCACTGGACCCCATCCCGTCGGCAGTCCTCCAGTCTATATCCGGTGAGGTCCTTCCATATCTTTCCTCCATTATCAACACCTCTTTAACCTGTCGCTATGTTCCTGCTATTTTCAAAACTGCCCGTGTTACCCCACTTCTTAAAAAACCTAGCTTAGACCCCTCTGATGTTAGAAACTATCGTCCTGTGTCTCTCCTGCCCTTTCTGTCCAAAGCTCTTGAATGAGCTGCCTTTAACCAACTGTCAGTTTTTCTCCACCAGAACAACCTGCTCGACCCTCATTAGTCCGGCTTCAGAACCGGGCATTCCACTGAAACTGCGCTCCTGGCTGTGACCGAGGCACTTGCCACTGCCAGAGCCTCCTCCCTCTCCTCTGTCCTGATTCTCCTTGACCTGTCTGCAGCGTTCGACACGGTCAACCACAAACTCCTGATCGCCACACTGGCTGAGATGGGCATCTCTGGAACTGCCCTCTCTTGGTTTACATCCTATCTCACAGATAGATCCTACCAAGTCTCCTGGAAGGGCTCTGTCTCTTCACCTCATCCACCTTTTACAGGAGTCCCACAGGGATCTGTACTAGGTCCTCTGCTGTTCTCCATTTACACTAAGTCTCTTGGTTTGGTTATTAATTCACATGGCTTCTCTTACCATAGTTATACCGATGACACTCAACTCTTCCTGTCTTTCCCTCCCTCTACCCCACAGGTAAAGGAAAGGATATCTGTTTGCCTGGCTGATATCTCTGAGTGGACGTCTAGCCATCACCTGAAGCTCAACCTCGACAAGATTGAGCTGCTCTTCATGCCATACAAGACCTCCCTGCTCCTTGACCTGTCCATCACCGTCGACGGAACCATGGTGACCGCCTCCCGCTCTGCAAGGAACCTGGGGGTGGTCCTGGACGACCAGCTGGACTTCAAAGAACACATCAGGGCAACGGCACGATCCTGCAGGTTCCTCCTGTACAACATCAGGAGAATTCCGCCGTACCTGACCACCTACTCCGCCCAGCTTCTTGTCCAGACCATGGTCACCTCACGTCTAGACTACTGCAACTCCCTTCTCGCAAGCCTACCAGCCTGCACCCCTACAACTGGTCCAGAACGCGGCTGCTCGGCTTGTGTTCAACCTCCCGAAGTTCTCGCACGTCACCCCCCTGCTGAGGTCACTCCACTGGCTGCCGGTCGTGGTCAGGATCAGGTTCAAAGTTCTGACCCTGGCCTACACTGCAGCCAAAAGGTGAGGCCCCTCCTACCTACAGGACTTAATCCAGCACTACGCTCCTGCTCGACCACTTCGCTCTGCTACTGCAGGGCGACTTGCACTTCCCCCCCTCCGTGTTAACGGCTCCCTCTCGTCCCGACTGCGGAGCTTTTCCACCCTAGCTCCCCAGTGGTGGAACGAACTCCCCACTCTGCTGCGCTCAGCTGAAACACTGTCTGTTTTTCGTCGTGGTCTGAAAACACACTTTTTCAGACTCCGCCTCGACTAAAATACCTATATAGGGCCATTCTATAGTACTCGCTTCCTGTTTTTTTTGCTTGTTTTCTATTTAACTTGTGTTTTTGGTTATTTTATAGTTCAGAATGTATAGCTGACTGTGTGTACTACTCAGGTTTATTACTAGGGATAGCTCCTACGCTGTGAGAAAGTTGTGCTTTGTTGGATTTGCTTTGTAGTCGCGTCAATGACCTTCAATATGCACTTATTGTACGTTGCTTTGGATAAAAGCGTCTGCCAAATGATTTTAATGTAATGTAATGTAGACTCAACTAAACTCTGTTTAAACATTTTACTGTGTAGGTGACATGTACAAAAGATGCCCATGGGTTTGAGTTGTTAAATTGGATTAAAATGTTGACAACGTTTGCCGTTGGCTGTGGTACAAACTATTGTCCTCATCCAAAATTTTTATCTGGCTTTTCCCTGCTGAGTTATCCAGTCTGTGTGTAGTGATAGATTTATCACATTGACATACCTTATATCACATACATATGGAAAAAAATACTGATTCGCAATATATCAATAAACAAAAGATACAAATGATATATCTATAACTAAAGGTCTGACATCTCGCAAAAATATATGTTAATGTTATTTCTTTTGGTTCCTCTCAGCCTTGAATAACACCTAGTACTTTATATGAAAAACAAACAATTTGAAGCAACTCATTAAAGCCTAATGAATGTTTATTGATTACTATTCATGAATAAAATATGACTATGGCAGAAGTTGAAAAATAAGCAAGTTTGCAAATAAATTATACATATTAACATTTCATTGAATTTTAATTTTCAAAAATGATCAATAGTTAATTAGAAATATTCACATTGTACATTGCTGCATCAAAATGACAAACTCCCTGGAAATGTGAACTTTATCCCTCCTAGCCTCTATATGCCAAGCCGACAATAAACACACGTCAACAATATAAAAACAACAGTATTCCAGGAAAATATGGACTACATATATGATATTTGCTTATATTTTTCATGAACTAAATGTGTATGTGCTGTAAATGAACCACACCGTGTGTACAGAGGGAAAAAAAAAGCTAAACTTTTTTTCAGTTGATTGCATCATTTCTATTTTTCGGATCTTTCATGACGGGTAAATCAAAAACACATGCATGCGGTCACTTTTCTACCGTGTTCACTTTTCTGCCTGTCTGTTTTCTGCCACAGAACGATGTCCGAGGGGAAATTTAACTGCAACACATGAACGAATGCAAAGCTACCAACCCACACAATGGCGGTAAAAAAAAGGCGGTAACACATTCTATGAAGCAAACTCATTTGTAATGCCATATAGCGGCATTTATAGTGCCTTATGATGCACTTATAATGCACTATAAACTGCTATAAGCACTTATAACAACCCATAGGTAACAGCCTTTATAATGTTAAATAAATCATTGCTATGACAAACTATAAGACCAAAGAGTCATATCATATTATAGCCCTGGTTGCTAGCAGACTACATTACATTACGAGCATTTAGCAGACGCTCTTATCCAGAGCGACGTACACAACTTTTAAAGCATTTTTTACATAGTATCCATTTCTACAACTGGATATATACTGAAGCAATGCAGGTTAGGTACCTTGCTCAAGGGTACAACAGCAGTGTCCTACCTGGGAATCGAACCTGTAACCTTTCGGTTACAAGCCCAGTTCCTTAACCATTATACTACACTACACATAATACTACACTGCCGCCCCTAGTTACAACTAGAAGCGGAGAAAAAGAAAGGTGCCTGCATAGTGGAGACCATTGCTATGTTTAAATGCAGACAAAACCTACATTCAAGAGGAGCTCAAAAATAATTTATCAGGGAGCTCTGAAAGAAGAATAAAGAGACACCCTACCAACCACAGCCCCCAGGTAACCATATATATATAATGAAAGTATATTTTTATATAACCACCTATATGTTATGTAGGTGGTTTGGGGATCCATGCTGACACGATGAGTAAAGTTGTCTGAAGACTTGCATTTACTCCAAGGTATTGGCTATGCTTTTGCTCAGTGGGCTACCACAGTTTTGTGGCATGTAGGTGACAGGGTCATCTGTACACCACAAGACAATTTTAGCCTGCTGAGTCAAAACCTAGGCATCAACACATCCAACACAATTCTTCAGATCTCAGGCATAGTTCATTTATTTAGCTCAGAAAAAGTTAATTAATGTTAAAAAAAAATAAAGAAAGCCTTTATTTTAGCTAGCTTAGCTAACTAGCTAGCTTGCTAGCAACTTCAGCTAGCCATCACATTGTGTTAACGTTTGCTAGACAATTTATAAAATGGGTAAGAGTAGCGCCCATCTCTTTGTTTATACATTTTTTGTAATATGAGGCAAAAGTGTAGCCTACCTTATACAGTGTACCTTGAATATTTATGCTAGGTTATGCCATGTATTCTGTAGTTAGTTAGTTGCATAGTTAGCGAAATAACTATAACCTACACGTGTTGCCTACATCAGATCACAAATTCATGTTCCACTGGGGTTCACCAGATGTCCAGCTTTCATCAGATTTTCATTGAATTTGTTTGCAACAAAAGAATGCAACTTGAAATCACCTCTTCAGTCAAAATCACATCTGTTGTGGCTAGAGATCTACACCATATTTGCATGCATTTTGTTTGTTTTGCTAGAGAACGTTAATGTGAGCCACGTTAATCATACTTCTCCCAGCAGATTGTACATGGATAATATTACAAATCTGCACATGTTTTGAGGAGTTTTGGTCTCACTGAAGGCCTATGTCCAATAGCCATAGTTTGAAACCGCTAAATGATAATGTAGCTATAAAACTGATTGTGGTAGGGGGGCGTGGTTTTAGGCGCTGCCGGCAAGAGAGAGAGTGAACGTGTGTGGTTTGTGGAGCCGACACAGCTCTCGGGAATCATGCAATTGGTAATGATTGATTGTATTATTGTTTGTATCAATTAACCAATTGCCTTGATTGTTCGACAGTGAGCCTGAGTGCATAAAAGCCGGCCGGAACATCTGCGGGGAGAAGAGCGAAAGAGAACGTGTCTGTATGAACAGAGAGAAACAAATAAAACTGTGTTCTCTCAATCCAACCGTCTGGTTACTGTCTCCTGCACGAGAGCGGTGGTGCTCACCTCGCCACAGTGGTGGCCCGTACGGGGAAAAGGCGAAAACAGTGCAGAGGACAGAAACAGGATAAGCAAATAAGCAATGGATAACAGCCAAGAGCAGCTGGAGCAGCCAACCTCCGTAACAGCGCTGGGAAAATTGCTGGAGGGGCTAGCTGCCATGCAGGTACAACAGTCGGCTGCTCACGCCGAGCAGATGCAAGCCCTGCGAGAGCAGTCTAGCCTCCAGACACAGGCGCTGTTACAGCTGGCTGCTGCCGGGGGTTCCAGGGGAAGGCAGAGCGTCTCGTCCCCGAAATTTCACCTTCCAAAGATGACAGCGGACGATGACGCTCAGGCCTTCCTCGAGGCGTTTGAGGTGGCAGCGGAGACGTGCCGGTGGCCACTGGAAGAGTGGTCGGTACGTCTCCTGCCCCTCTTATCAGGGGAGGCGCAACAGGCGGCGCATGGACTGTCGGCAGCCGCTCGGAAGGATTTTAGAAATCTGAAAAAGGCGGTCCTCGACCGAATGGGATTCAGCCCGGAGGATCACCGACGTCGCTTCCGGGAGACCACCCTGACGGGAGAGGACCGGCCATTTGCCTATGCCCAGCGGCTGACGGACATGGCGAGGCGCTGGCTACAGCCGGAAATAAGATCCGCAGCTGGAGTCGTGGAGCAGGTGGTCCTCGAGCGCTTCACCGCAGGGTTGCCGGCGGATACGGCCAGCTGGGTCCAGTGCCACCGGCCCACCAACCTGGACGTCGCCGTCACCCTGGCGGAGGACCACCTGGCACAACACCCCTTCACCCAGCAGCAGAAGCCGGAGCCAGCGCCCCGGAAAAAGTTCACCACCCGTGCTCTTCCCCTTCCCGTTTCCCGTCCCCAAAACCCCTCCTTCCCTCGTGTTAATCCCTTTATTTTGTCTCCTTCTCCCCACTTAGGCTCAGTGGCGGTGCAGTCCGGCCCACAGGGAGCTCCTCAGACGCCTGGACCGGGGTGTTGGCGGTGCGGACAGCCGGGCCACCTGCGCCGCGATTGTCCGCTCATGGAGGTGGGGCAGGTGGTCCGTGTCGTCGGCCCGCCCACCTCCGCTCCCGATCTAGACGGGGCGTACTGCATTCCGGTAAGGGTGCAAGGGAGTGAACACCAGGCGCTGTTGGACTCGGGGGCGATGCAGTCCATGATCCTACAGAGCCTGGTTCGGCCAGAGGCGTTGGTGACGGCACGTTGGGTATCTATTAGGTGTGTGCATGGGGATATACACAAGTACCCTATAGTGCCAGTGGAAATTCGTGTCAAAGAGAAAAAGCATATTCTAGAGGCTGCGGTTAGCTCCCGCCTCTCGCACCCTCTGATTCTGGGCACAGATTGGGCGGGGTTTAAACAGGTAGCTGAGAAGCTGATGGGGGTGCGATCACGACCGCTAGGGAAGTGTGACGTGTGTGCAGTTGACAGTGGTGACGCGGGGTCGCCCGACACTGCCGGGGGGGGGGACGGCTCCGGGAGAGCCTCCGGTGGAGACTCCCCAGGTGCCGGTGTTCCACCCCGTGGAGGATTTCCCACTCGCGCAGTCTCGCAACGACACCCTACGCTTTGCCTTTGATCAGGTTGTATATGTGGATGGTCAGCTGGTGCGCCCTGACGCTGCACGCTCTCACCCATATTTTGTAATCATTAAGGACAGATTGTACAGAGTGAGTCGTGACACTCAGACAGGTGAGGAGATGACCCAGTTGTTGGTACCTAAAAGCCGCCGGGAAATGATTTTCCAGGCGGCTCATTACAACCCCATGGCTGGTCATTTAGGGTATGAGAAAACACTAAACCGGATAATGGCCCGGTTCTATTGGCCGGGCATTTGGGCGGACGTACGTCGGTGGTGTGCGTCCTGCCCAGACTGTCAGCTAGTGAATTCCCCGGCCATCCCAAAAGCGCCGTTGCGCCCTCTACCGTTAATTGAGGTCCCTTTTGATAGAGTGGGCATGGATCTCATCGGGCCATTTGACAGAAGCACGCAGGGATACCGATTTGTGTTAGTTCTGGTGGATTATGCAACTAGGTATCCCGAAGCAGTGCCGTTACGCAATATCTCGGCTAAGAGTGTTGCGCAGGCTTTGTTTCAGATAATCTCCCGCGTCGGAATCCCGAAAGAGATTCTGACGGATCAAGGCACTTCATTTATGTCACGCACATTACGCGAATTATATGAATTATTGGGGGTTCAGTCTATTAAAACCAGCGTATACCATCCGCAAACAGATGGGCTCGTGGAGCGTTTTAATAGGACTTTGAAGTCTATGATTCGGAAGTTCGTACACGATGATAGCCGAAATTGGGATAAGTGGTTAGTTCCTCTCTTGTTTGCAGTGCGAGAGGTTCCCCAGGCCTCCACGGGATTTTCTCCCTTTGAATTGCTGTTCGGTAGGCGACCACGGGGTGTCTTGGATCTAGTTAAGGAAAGCTGGGAGGAGGGTCCAAGTCCCAGTAAAAACGAAATTCAGTACGTCATGGACCTGCGAGCAAAACTCCATACACTGGGTAGATTGTCACGGGAGAATTTGCTCGAGGCTCAGGAACGTCAGCAGAAGCACTATGATAGAGGAACTAAGCTACGTCAATTTTCACCGGGAGATAAAGTCCTGGTATTACTCCCGACGTCCAGTACAAAATTACTCGCCAAGTGGCAAGGACCCTTCGTGGTTACACGACGAGTGGGGGAAGTCGATTATGAGGTGGTGCGATCTGATAGAGAGGGGGCGAAACAGATTTATCACCTCAATCTACTAAAAGCATGGAAAGAGGTGGTACCGGTCTCTCTGGTCACGGTAGATCAGGAGAGAGATGAGCTGGGGCCTGAGGTACCAAATTCTACCGATCAAACCTCGCCCCTTTCGGATAGCCATCTCTTACCGAATCAGAGAGCGGATCTTGCCTTGTTGCAAAAGCGGTTTGCGGATGTGTTTTCCCCTCTACCAGGTCGCACTAACCTCATAAACCACCACATTGAGACAACCCCGGGCGTGACGGCGCGTTCACGGCCCTATAGACTACCGGAACATAAAAAGAAATTGGTTCAGGCAGAAATAAAGGCAATGCTGGAATTGGGGGTAATAGAGGAGTCTAACAGTGCCTGGAATAGTCCCATCGTGCTAGTGGGTAAGCCGGATGGATCTATTCGGTTCTGTGTAGACTATCGTAAGGTGAACGAAGTGTCACGTTTTGATGCCTATCCAATGCCTCGGGTCGACGAACTCTTGGATCGGCTGGGCACAGCTCGTTTTTTTTCGACACTGGATTTAACCAAGGGCTACTGGCAGATTCCCTTGTCGCCAGAGTCCAAGGAAAAAACGGCTTTCTCCGCTCCGGACGGGTTGTACCAATTTCGGACACTTCCGTTTGGGTTATTCACGGCCCCTGCCACATTTCAACGTCTCATGGACAGGGTGCTGCGTCCGCATGCTGCTTTCGCTGCAGCCTATCTGGATGACATTATCATCCACAGCAACAGCTGGGCTCAGCATGTGCGGCATGTGGGGGCGGTGTTAGAGTCCCTGAGACAGGCGGGGCTCACGGCTAACCCAAAGAAGTGTGCAATTGGCCGAGCGGAGGTACGGTATTTGGGGTACCACTTGGGAAGTGGACAGGTGCGGCCTCTAGTGGACAAAACCGCAGCGATTGCGACCTGCCTCCGACCCAAGACAAAAAAAGAGGTGAGGAGGTTTTTGGGGCTGGCTGGCTACTACAGAAGGTTTATTCCTGCCTTCTCGGAGCTGACCAGTCCCCTAACCGACTTGACTCGGAAAGGTGCCTCAGATCCGGTCCAGTGGACGGAATTGTGCCGGCAGGCGTTTGAGCAGGTGAAGGAAGCTCTTTGTGGGAAACCGCTCCTGTTCACCCCTAACTTCTCTCTCCCTTTTAATGTGCAGACAGACGCATCGGACAGAGGGCTGGGGGCCGTTTTGACGCAGCAGGTGGAGGGGGTCGACCGACCAGTGCTGTACATTAGCAGGAAACTTTCACAACGCGAAGCTAAGTACAGCACGGTCGAGAAAGAGTGTCTGGCCATTCGGTGGGCGGTCGGGTCCCTCCGTTATTACCTACTGGGTCGCCCATTCACCCTCTGTTCGGACCATGCTCCCCTCCAATGGCTTCACCGCATGAAGGATACTAACGCCCGAATCACTCGTTGGTATCTGGCTTTACAGCCTTTTAATTTCAAGGTGATTCATAGGCCGGGAGCGCAGATGGTGGTGGCGGACTTTCTCTCTCGCCCGGTGGGGGAGGAGGAGGGGGGGGTCGGTCATCGGCCGGATGGCTTCCCGGCCTAAGTCGGGCGGTGGGGGTATGTGGTAGGGGGGCGTGGTTTTAGGCGCTGCCGGCAAGAGAGAGAGTGAACGTGTGTGGTTTGTGGAGCCGACACAGCTCTCGGGAATCATGCAATTGGTAATGATTGATTGTATTATTGTTTGTATCAATTAACCAATTGCCTTGATTGTTCGACAGTGAGCCTGAGTGCATAAAAGCCGGCCGGAACATCTGCGGGGAGAAGAGCGAAAGAGAACGTGTCTGTATGAACAGAGAGAAACAAATAAAACTGTGTTCTCTCAATCCAACCGTCTGGTTACTGTCTCCTGCACGAGAGCGGTGGTGCTCACCTCGCCACACTGATTTATGCAGGCTCCCAAAACTGCCCATGGTATATGAAAAATGATTACAGGGAGACTGTTTCAATGTTCACATTTCACATTACATCTTCCACAGAATTTACCCTTCCGATTAAAATACATTAAAATGAATTCAAACAGCCATTATTATACTGTCAGGGCGGTGTGGGATGGCAAATGAGCCGGTTCCCTAGAGAAATGGTTTATTTTTAATAGTTGTTGTCCAACTCAATCAAAAGGGCTGTGTTTAAACACGACTCACAATATCATTATATTGCACTTATAGATAATATTTTTAATTTTAGCCACACAGACTTGGTTGTGCCTGTTGTCTGAGATTCATGGTGGCAGATTCACTTGCCAATGTCAAGTGCCGACTCACAGTCTCAGACACCTTGTCTAACAAGCGCCTGTTTAATATGCAGGCTTGTAACCCACCAAGTCAGAGAAACTGCCATATGTCAGTGTCCTGCTGGTATGAGAATGGGGCCTGCCAGCTGAGCGTTGCAGAGGAGTGTCACAAAATTAATAAGTCGGGCATACAACTCTATCAATTATGACGGCAGCGTTTCGGTGTGATCACACACTGCAGAGCAAAGGTCTTCAGTACCCTGCCGTTTTGAAGCCGTTTAAGTGATGTAGCCATTTAAGACATTGCTCTCTGAAACACTGCAGCAGCAGCCACACAGATGCAAAAAAAATAAATAAATAAAAATGGCAGATGTGCACATGAAACAGTGTGTGTGTGTTTGTGTGACACCATGCAGGTATTCATTTTAATTTAAGCAATTCTTATGGATAAAATGAATTGATGTATCTGATGTTTTGCCTGCTGCTTATGGAAGGCAGCTTCACCTCATCACAGATGTTCTCACCAGTACCTGCTTGTGTGCTCTGTGGAGTCTGGGGACACTTTTAAAGGCAGGGCAGGAATCACAATGGGACAAGCGGGGTGGCCTGGCTGAGGTTTAGCGTTTTAACTTTGCACCTGAATCTCACTATTGCACTTGTTTACCGTTATTTAGTTGGGGGGGTTAAATGTAGACAAGACTAGGATAGACTAAATGAAAAAAAAAATCTGTTAGCTAGCGTAAGTCCAGATGAACTCAAATAGAGGTCAAGACCAAGGTTAAAGATATATTGCCACAGTTGGTTATCTAGTAAGCTGCCATTAGTTGGTTAGATTAGTTTCCCAACAATAGCTAACGCTAGCTAGCTGTATGTTTGTGGAACTCAGAACTTACTGTCGCTGAGGTGACGGCTTTGTAAGTTGGCAAGCTATGTAATTAGCAAGGTAAATTGCTGCAGTCCCCACCAGAATTATTTACAACCTCCATTAATATGAGCAAATAGTGCAGGATTAAATTGAGTTTGTTTATAAAATGTTTATCAGCCAGTCAGAATCCAGTATTTATCCAAGCTGTAGTGTTAACACACACACACACACACACACACGCACGCACGCACACACACACACACACACACACACACACACACACACACACACACACACACACACACACACGATATATATACTTTATATTACATATGCATATGTGAATACATTTCTTTGTATAAATCGCCATTGGCCAAAAATGTCAGAAATGCAATAGGTCATTGACTTTTATTTTGATGAAACACTTGTAATACATGCTGCGAGCGACGCGTACGTGGTCTCACTCGACTACATTTAGCTCTCACTTGGGTTCTTAAAGGGGGGACCAGGAGCCTGTGGAGGAAGTCCCCGTTGTGGGGTTTGTCACTGAAACTGAATTACATGGGATTTATGGCATTACCTTGTATGGGCTCTGCCACGGGGGTTGCTTAAATCATTGCAGTGCACGGCTGTAAAAATTGTCAAGCAGCAGATTTAAGGCACTCCTGCCATGAACTTTTCTTTTCTTTTCATGAGCCCGGGGGATGGCATTTAAAAAGAATGAGACCCTCGAAGAAATGGCCATAATCGTCTTTGCCTTGTATCTTTAGCAATACGACCCATTTGTCCGCTCCAGACAGCTGGGAGAATGGCCAATCGGTCTGAACTTTGAGAGGAAGACACATGATGAGCGACACTTTAAGGCTTTTTAAAAAAAAGTGCAGACTTTATCTTCCGCTGTGATTTTAATGCACTAAACTGCCTGCATGGGCCATACTGCTCTTTCACAATGCCACTTTGTTATCCCATAACATACATTCGGTATCCACTTGTATGTACCACTGTGTGTAACACACCATGTTTGTGTAAGAGCATATTGTAGGATGTTAAAACCTTATGGAAAAATAATATACTGCAGTATATTGTAAATATATCAACATTATCTTCACAATATATTTAAAATATACTGCAGTATATTGCATTTCCATAAGGGAATATTTACTACAGATGTTAATGTAAGAATATTTTATTCGTGAGCATTCCTGTAGGGGATACGATATGTGTTCATTGTAGAATCCTAACCCCCCCCAGATTAAATCACAGGTGAAGTTATTGCTTGCCTATGCTTGAAAACAAATACAAATTGTGTGGGTAATTCAAAATGTCAGCTGAAATGTAGGAGAAGATGAAAATTAAGAGAGAAGCCTCAGGATTAGTGAAGATACAGCAGCGCTAAATTTAATTAAGTAGTTCATTTGAGACAGACATGTAAGATGCAAGATAGGGTTTTGATGTGTTATCTTGTGCTTTCTCGTTTCTCAAAATTCAAGGCATGGTAGAATTTAGTGGAGGACATCAAAAACTACATTAGATTGAATCTTTTCAGAATATTTTAATATTGTGACATTTTTTGAGTGGGTTTTTAATATTTAATATTTAATACTTTTAATATTGTAGTGTTCTTGGAAAGTCGGAATGGTTCTTGGTACTCTGGACTGTACCAACTGGGATGAATCTGGGTGGGTAATTCTGGGAAGTTGTTTCACCAGATGGGCTGGAACACAAAAATCATGTTTCCATTTGAGCACGTGGCTCGGACTGGCAGGATAGGGGGATCTTCTTCAGCAGTAGGCTACCAACAAAGAACGTCAAAGTTCAAAGCTGTACCCCTCAACCTGAAACATGAAAGTTCTGACATCCATGCGGTAGATTAATGTCCACTTATAGCACACCAATTCGGAGGCTCTATTTTGAAGGCTTCTTTGCATTTTCTGCTAATGAGGTAATATAACCAAACATTTCACCTGGTATTTAATAAATATATTTTTTTAATGATACTCGACCAAAATAGATATTGCCCCATTCTGACAACAATGGTGTCAAATGAATAAATGCAAAATTCAAGTTGTTAATTGCATAACTTAATAAAAGTGAAGTTCGCTAGGGAGACCAACTAAATATATAATTTTGTTCAATACGTTTTTGTATGATGTTAATGTACAATGTATACACTGCCTGGCCAAAAAAAGCACACTCTAATATTTTGTTGGACCGCCTTTAGCTTCTGATTACGGCGCGCATTCGTCATGGCATTGTTTCAACAAACTTATGCCGCGTCACAACATTTATTTCCATCCAGAGTTGCATTAATTGGCCGAGATCTTGTATTGATGGCAGCGTATACAATAAGGACATGGAATGGTTGAAAGATGGAAATCCTGGGAGGAGTCAACATAGATCTATATGATGCCAGTTTACTCCATGCAAATTCTACCCTACTATCCGTGCAACATCCCTATATAACCCCTGCTTAACAGGACGCCTTTGATCTTGCTGTTTTTATTTTCCTGTGTTCATGAGAACACAAGACGCTCCTGAGACTTGAATGGCTCAGCTATGCAAGGGATCTGAATAGACTCAAAACACTGTATATAAACTAAAAGCCATTTGTAAAAAGAATAATTAAATAGAAAAATAAACATGCTAGTTTATTGATTAGACATCTTTACCCAGGGGGACTCACTGAAATTAGTCAGAGAAAGCACACCTGCCAGTGTAACTCACATATAAAATAATAAGAGAAATGTTATAAATGTTAGCACATATACAGAGCAGAATGGTCACCCTTCGGCCATGTGAAAAGTTAGATGTGTCAAGTGGAGCATGGTGAGATGCACTTCTTAACATTCTTTCCTCGGTCGAGTAAAGGTCATATACAATGTACTGTATAAAACACATTTGCTCCACATATTTTGAGCGTCAGCCATGACATCGCTGCCATTTTACGAGCATAATGTGCATCGGTGAAATATTTACTGTACGCTAATCTTTATTTGCCTGCTTTGCTGCGCATTCATTCATTAAGATGCATTCTGTGTACTGAAGTCTTGGTGCAATTAAATATCAGAATGAATGGGCAAGAGGCCAGCCCACCCCAGTGTTTTATTTTTGTAAATTGTATTTGGGCAGGGTGAAAACAGAGAGGGTAACAGCGATAGAGAAGGGCTCACAGCTCAGATGGAGCCATGCTAGGGGAACAAGACCTCAGTCATTAGGGGTGCTCATATATGGCCTAAAAGTCTGCCTCCCTGCGGAATCCACCATACGTCTCACAGCTTCGCTTGATTTCAGTTGTATTCTGTGGTCAGTGGCAGGGAAATCACATTCAGAAGTGTATTTTTTCCACTTAAAATCTGATCATTGGATACTGGGCCTCTTAGATCTTGTGAGGGAAAACGTCTGTTATAGGTGTCTATCTGTAGCAAGTGAAATGTATCCACAGAAAAAGACTATATGCCTTTGAAGGCAAGTATCTTAATTGATCTGACTTGGGCCAGATTACCCCCCCCCCTCTTTCATTTATTCAAACCCCATATCTGGAATTCATCTGGATTTCTAAAGATCTTGCAACTGATATGGACATTAAAACGACCTGTCTATCTATGGATATCTGCCCCACCTCCCCTATCATCACTCCGAGTATGCAGTTCTGTCCGATTCCCCTCATATTCCATTCCTGGAGGAAGGTAGAAAGTTAAAGTTGCATTAAGATTAATCTAGTCCAGCGGGACACATGGGTTTTATTGGCGAAACATTTAGCCTTTTGATCCTTCCTGCGAATGTGGAGAACATTGTGTGACTGCAGCTTATCTTTCAAAGGCAATGCTTTTGGTGATAGCTTTGAGTTTACTTGGAGTTAACCTTCCTATTGTGTTCACATTTTATTCCCAAGGTGTTGTTACAGGTCTATATATATATATATATATATATATATATATATATATATATATATATATATATATATAGTTCGTTCAACTTTTTAATAAATCTTTTTTGCATCTAAACGTTTTTTGCCTCTGAAGGTCAGTCTTTTAACTTTTTCGTTTGAGTGTGCGGACTGAACATTGAATCTTTGCATTGTATATTTTCGCCCTGATTTTCTCTCTTTTTATATATATATATATATATATATATATATATAAATATCTTTTTTTAGATGTATTTCTTAATTCTCTAGAATGTCCTGAAGACCTTTGCTGAAGAAAATTGCCAATTTGAAGTTATATCAAAACAAATTAATTTCGGGTCATACAGACCCGAACATAAAAGGAAGGTTAAATCATCCGACTGGAATAAAATTTGTTTATCAAGCAACTTAAAATCTGAGTTGAATTTTGAATGTGGCGGCTGAGGAAAATGAGAAAATGAATAAAAAGAAATGAACTTCATAATAGTGATGACATTATTAATGGAAATGTAGATCTCATTCCACAAATTAACCACGCTTTGCACTGATTGCATTTTTGTGGGAAAATGAAAGCAATGCCGTGTGGGAGAATGCAGTTTTAACTTAGCTGAACAGTTGCACTTAATTGAGACAGCTGCCCCCAAAAATATTCCCAGTTTATTTTTCAGCTCCTGCAATCAGCTCATTCCGTATACAAATAATACGTAGCAGATTACATATCCAGGTGTTTTAGCAGTAACATGACAGTATTCTGTTAACACTTTTAAAAATTAATTTAAACTTGTTAAACTTAAGGTGAATAGCCCCCATTCCATTCAACTATCCACAACGCAAACAAACCTCAGAAAGCTTTGTCATGCATATGTGTCATGCATCGCTGGCTAACTGCCATTGTAATGTCACAAGATTAAATGGAAAATATTGTATTTTGCACGCAGCAAAGTAGTTTTTTGGAGGGACCCAAAGATTCTTTTTGTTATTACTTTACTTAATTGCAATAGTCATTTAGTTGACATGCCAGTCCATCAGTCACTCATATGGAAATTATTTAATTGCGCATTTGCAATGTGAATATTACTTAATTTCTGCTTGAATGCCCTCTATTTATCATTAATTACTATGATAATGATTTTTTATTTAAAAGCATGCTTTCCCCCCTTGAAATGTATTCATGTATAAACCCCAATTCCAAAAAAGGTGGGACAGTATGTAAAATGCACATAAAAGCAGAAAGTAAATTCGCTTTTACATATATTTAATTGAAAACAGTACAATGAAAATATATTTAATATTTTACCTTTTTGTAAATATACGCTAATTCAAAATTTGATGCCTGCAACACGTTCCAAAAAAGTTGGGACAAGGGCAAAAAAAAAAAGACTGGGAAGTTCAAAAAACATCTGTTTGGAACATTCCACAGGTAAACAGGTGATGCTATCATGACTGGGTATCAAAGGATATCAAAAGACTCTTGATATCTTATTTCCAGGCACTCTTACAAGCGATACTATAACCTCTCTGCATTTGAATGGATCTCTATGGGAATTGGGAGGTGGGACTAGATTAAGCTGTAAATTACACACGGGAATAGCATGGAACTGGCAACGTGCATGAAGCCGTACCAGAGGAAATGCAAACCAACGAACCTCGAGCTGGAGAACGCTGAAAATATATGCTCTCTGGAAATCCACAACAGGTGTCTGCAATTTCCAATCGAGACTCAGGTGAGCTGAAGGAAACTCGTTAGCATGCAAAAGATTCAAAGGGCCGCACTCGGCAGCATAGGGATGTAACAGCTTGTACATTTTACATACGGTCCCAACTTTTTTGGAATTGGAGTTTGTATATGAACCTTCAATTGCACATTGCACAATGTGGCTGTTATCTTCTAATACAGTTTTAGACCGTTGTGGGCAGACATTCACAGTGGGTTGACAGACAGATGATGTGGGTTGCAGACAGAGGTATAGGGAGCAGAGAGTGTGTGTAGAGAATGCACATTTTAGCCTGAAGGTAGGACTACTGTATATGGTTTCCGCTAGTTTGTTTTAATAGTGTTAGTTTGCATGATACAAAGTTGTTCACCACAATTCAATTCAATTCTATTCAACTTTATTTGTATGGTGCTTTTTTTTTACAGACACACTGTCGCACTGCTTTACAGTACAAAAGAAAGTGTTTCAGTGTTTTCTGTAATATTACCTCCACAGAATCAATATTTGCCACCTGGTGGCTGTACTGTGAATCAATGCAGGTCACATCTCCCACTTCACACCACTACTCTTTGTGGTGTTGGAAAACTGCCCACTGAGACAGTCATGTCTAGTGGTCTCTGGCAGTGGTCTTTGATCTCAGTCCTGGCCGAGCCCTGTGCTTGCCGGTTTTTTTGTTACAGCAAATCTCTTGATCACTTGAGGTTGCTGAAGATGTGTGTTCAGTTACTCCGTGATTTTTTCCCCCCTTACATTTAACACAGGACATGTTTGGCTCAGTGCCATTGGCTTTGTCCCAGACCTCTTCATTTGCAACAAATGTTTTAGTTTAAGTGACCAGATGTCCATACTTTCAGCAATTGGGCCCTGGCTGATCTCACTACCAGTCTATTAATTTAATTGAATAAAAGAGGGCAAAACATGGCTACTAGACCCTGGCACTGCTGGGCGGAAGGGTATGCTGGTTTTTGTTGTTAAGCGTTTCATTTTTCAATTAAAGCCGTTTATTGGGAGGTAACACACAGTTAACCCACCTCATCTGGTTTCTTGGGTCTGAACTGGTTGGTGATGATGTGGTGAGAATAAAAGGCAGCAGACCCAGAGGCCCTCCAGAAGCAGGGCTGAGAAAGTGCAGAATTAAAAAAAATCTAACATCTTGCTTCCCAACCCTTTCATGCATGGAATCCACTACAGTGGACAGGCTTTTGAAAGGCTATTTTAACATAGACAAAAACACTTGTGATCTCCAAAACACTTGGAGCAGAGTCCTTACACCTTTTGCCGAAATTTTGAAATGCTGTGAAAACCTTCTATTCCTAGAGTAGCATCTTAAAAATATATATTCTTGTTAGGTAAGATGCAAGGAGCAGAATTAGTTATATTTCTAACAAAGAATTACTGTAGTTCTTGGACTGTGTATGAGTTGTGGACATCATGCATTAAGAGTTGTAATCTGCATGTGTGGCCTATGTTTTCAAGGAGGCCTTTGGTGCACATTTCTGGCCATTGTGAGTAGAACTTTCTTTTTCCCCCATCCCCCTCTCTCCCTCTCTCCCTCTCTCTCCCTCTCTCCCTCTCTCCCTCTCTCCCTCTCCCTCTTTCTCTAGTCTCTCTTAATTTCTGTCCCTCTCTCACACACACCATTCTAATGGTTTTCACAGAATGCCACTATTGTGACCTTTATCATTGTTTTTACTGTATTTCTACTTTTTCAGTATATACTATGTTTGTGTTGCTTACTGCCAAAAAGCATTTTATCACAAAAAGATATTTTTTATGATATTTGTGGTCAGTAAGTTTGCAAAAAACACATTATTATTTATTTATTGTGTTCCATTACAAATGCATGTAATAATTTTTTATACCTTTGACGCATGATGTAGTGGACACTTATGTAACTTTTTCAAAATTAAGAAAATTGAACATTTTGAACATTCTTTCAAATGTCCTTACAAGTAATAAAACGTGGAAAAAAATATTGCTCTGTTTTTTTAATAATTCATGCATGAAAGGGCTAATATACATTGAACAATTTTGTATTCCTAATTTCGTCCCCAATTTGGGATACCCTATTGTAATTGTAGGCCTGTTCTATGCGGCGGTTTCCTTTCATTCAGGAAAGTTTAGGGCTGCTGGTTCTGATCACTCTGCTGTCCACGGGCTGAGCCGCTACTGTTGCCATGGTGAGGGATTAGCACAACCGACACAGCTGGTGCAGGTGGATTGCAATGATCTCATCAGCTCAGCTCCTATGACATCGTGAGGTGGGAGATACCCTGCTGACTGGTCCTCTTCCTCCCAGAGGCCCAGCATGCATTGACCCACAGGACTCCTTTCCAGAGTCAGCACTGACAGTCTAACCTTGATCTGGGCCATAGGACAAATCAATTCACTCAGCACTAGTGCCTCAACTGGATACCCCCATTTTGAAAATAACTTGAGTAGATCCTTTAACTTACAATTGTCCTTAAAATTGTCTGTTTTTGTTATTGCTTAATGCAGTTGTATTACTCTTTGTTGACAGACATCAGAATTTATTTAACATGAGGGAAAAACTGTTATTCAAGATCACAATTCAAGATCACATAAATTTGTCTACAGGACATTGTTAAGAAGCAGGGAAACACTCGATAAACTTTATGATGCACATTTATTTAATCAATGGCCATATTTTAATGATTCCTATCTGTTTCACTGGTGTTCACAGGATCTCCTGCCCCTTTATTGGCTGTTACACTTGGCACATCCTTCACGTGTTTTCACCAGTAAAACTTGGCTGACATCTCATTTGCAATCTTCTGCTTCCTATTCATTATATATAAATACTCTTATGGGACGATACAGTATTATGATTATTAACACCACTTCAAAAGCTTCACTGTGGATGAATAAACTATATTGTGAGTGTGTATATATACAGTGCCCTCCACTATTATTGACACCCCTGGTAAAGATGAGTAAAAAGGGTTATAAAAGATTCACCATTTGGTGAATTAGCTTAATCGCACACTGAAAAAATTAGAAGAATCCAACCTGAAATTTACCTGAAGTAAATTTATTATGAGAAAAATGGTTGTTAAACTGGCTGTAAGTCATCAAGGGTTCAAGGGTCTGAGGTATCAAATGAGCCTCAAACGATCACTCTGCTGCCAGATATGCAGTAGATATGGATGGATGACTTTAAGGGTTGTTTCTTTTGACAAATTTTTAACAACAATGTATTCCATACTGTTCCAGCATAATTTACAGCTAAATCTAGTCCCACCCCCCAATTCCCATAGAGATCCATTCAAATGCAGAGACATTATAGTATCGCTTGTAAGAGTACCAGAAAATAAGATATCAAGAGTCTTTTGATGTTGTTGGGTCACAGATATCAGGAAGTCATGGTATGCAAAGGATATGCAACCAAATATTAAAAATTATTACTTTATTCTATATATAAATGCAGAAGTGCCAATAATTGTGGCACACGTGGTTTTGTTAAAAATAATTATTTCTTGATGAGGGATTTTTTTTCTCATAATAAATTTACTTCAGGTAAATTTCAGGTTGGATTCTTCTAATTTTTTCAGTGTGAGATTAAGCTAATTCACCAAACGGTGAATCTTTTATAACCCTTTTTACTCATCTTTTACTCACCAGGGGTGCCAATAATAGGGTAGGGCACTGTATATACAGTATACATATGCAGTGTGTGTATGACTGGCTCTTTAAGGTTTAGTGGACTGCTTTGCCTGTAAACACTACCCTTGTTTCCATGGAGATGACTTTTTGTTCCACTCCCACACACATGCACATGCACACACACACACGCACACATGCACACACATGCACACACACACACACACACACACACACACACACACACACACACACACACACACACACACACACACACACACACACACACACACACACATTGCCTAGGTGAGAATTTTAAGAATGCACAAAGCAGGTTGACGGGTCAGTTCTGGATTTTACAGATGGAAAAATGGGTGGAGTATTCAAAAAACAACGTCAGAAATACCGGATTTCATTGATTCTACTGTGAACTCATGTCACTTATTAAATTCACAGAACTAGAGTACAGAAAGGTACAGCAGTCCTTGCTTCCTGTGATTCGGAGAAATTATAAAGAGCAAGAACAAAACCTGACCAGAGCAGTCCCGAATTCACCCTGTCTCATTCCACAGGATCCCTCCTAAAAAAAAGCTTTTCAAAACATTTTCATGAGAAATTTGACGAGAAAATGCTTTAAATGAAGATGAATGTGTATATCTTCCTTATACATTAGAAGAAAAACATTTTCTGTGTTGCCTGTTATCTATAATAAATTATTTTTATTATTCCACTGAAATCTTTTATTTGTAGAAAACGAACTGTCCTCCTGATTGAAATGACTGTTTACCTATAGTGAGTGCAGAGATATAGCCCCAAAGTTCTGCGCATGTTCCAGGTACCTGGTTTCAAATAGGCTACGATTTCTACTGAATAAAAATGGAGGGGCTGGGAGTTAGTACTGGGCATGGAAGCCAATATTCTTCTGGCTAGTAAGCAAGCCACGAAAGAAAGAAAATCTAGACGTATGGTGTTCAGTTAAGTTTACTTTAGTGCTTTAGTATTTAGTGCTGCTGTATGGCAAATTGCAATGTGCAAGTGTGTTGCAGGCACTTTTGCCCAGGTGATTTTGAGGAGAATATTTGGGCGACACTAACGCTACTGAACACACTGAGCGACTGTTAGCTTGGTCAACGCCCCCTTTGCCCAGTATGGGAGGTATTGACATGTTCATCTTACCCACCCATTGTAGTTTTTCAAAAATGAGGAAGGGTAGAGGTGTATGTCATTTTGACCTACAGCTCTACCAAATTCACATCTTTCGCTGCTGATATTTATGTTCCGAGATTCTATTAGCCGGCCGCAAAGAGAGACGTAATCAGTTACGCCTTGATCTGTTTAAATGAGGTTAATGTTGTTTTTCGGTGGAATTCCCCTTCGGTCAAATACATGCTTTGCTTTACTTTTCATGACTGAAGAATGACATAACATATAATAAAAAATATTGTCATAGGCAAGGCGTGTGGTGTGCTCCATGGGGAAGCAGACTCACAGGCCATGTACACGTGGTTGTGGGTTCAATCCCCGTTAGGGTGCTTCCTGTGCATTGGTTCAACGTCTATTGCAATAAATATTATTTAAATATTTAAATATTGAAATAAAATATTTAATTAAGCCTGCAGACATTTCTGTTCTAACATAGCATTGAAGAATGTTGAATTATGAATGTGTATGGGTTATTTTATTTGCCGATCTTTCTTGTAGGCATGAAATCTGTCCCACTGGATTAAGGGTTAATGATACCACATAATTCTAGTACATTTGTTTAATGTTTCTTTTTGTATGCAAATCAATCGCATAATTAATGCCTAAATATTAACACCATCTTAATGAAATACATAGCAATAATTGTTGTTATTCAGCTGGGATACTATCAGAAAGCTCAGAGAAATCTCATGCAACTGGGATAAAATTGTGATAATGAGTTGTTTTTTGACCAATTTCTGTGTAAAGCAAACATCCAGAACAATGAGCTGTCTAATGAAATTTAACAGGAAAATGAGCCAGTTGAGCTGAATGGTCAGGAAAAATTATAGGCCACCCTGATCCACATAACAAATTCTGTGAGTCTTTTCAAAGTGATTTAATGTGTGAGCTGTGAGCCATTTTACCTAGACTATTTATTGTAGGCACAAAATAATGCAACTACAAAACATCAAATTACTTTGTATGAATGTAGCTGAGCATTTATGTGCTCCGTTGTGTATGTTTATACAAACTTGAGGACCTATGTGAATTGAAAAATTGCTTTCTCAAGAATTAAATGTGTGGATAGAACCACATTTCTTCCAAATGTAGCTCCCAATGTTGGAAGCAGTGCCTTTATTTAACCCTGAAAATATTGCTGGGCAGTGTTACCAATGATTTTTGAGAGTTCTTCCGGGTCATTTTAAAGCCTACATATTTGGCTGACTGTACAGTGCCCTCCATAATGTTTGGGACAAAGACATGTTTTTCTTGATTTCTAGATTTGTAATCAAACTATTCATATGTGGTTAAAGTGCAGATTCTCCGCTTTTATTAAAGGGTATTCTTATAATGCCAGGTTCTAAAATTCTGACAATGACGAGCTAATTTGGTCTTAAGGTAAACTCGCTTGATGCATTGTAAGTACATCGCAATGGCTTTTCTGCTTTGGAAAATGGTTTGAAAGCAAATTTGTATATATTCTTTTATCTGAACAAAATCAGTGAATTATTTGCACAGTTTAAAAAAGAAAAAGAAAAGAAATGACAGCAGTTTTATCTACTTATTACTTAACTGTCTTGTTTATGCAAAATAAGACTTGAAGATATTCCAGTCATATTTCTCATTCCGTTGCCCTATTTAGCTACTGTACTGTGCTTTCTCAGAATTTAAAATATTAATGTATTTGGTATGTTAAGCCACATATTGAGATGATATCTAAATGCTTCCCTTTTAATTCAGGATAATTGGTAGGAATGAGAGGAAGCAATTTTGAATAATCAGCTGGCCAGGTTTCATATTGTGGCATTGGCAGCATTCCAGGGCACCAAGCCAGGATGCTGAGCCCACTAAATTTTAATTTATTTTATAAAAATTAATTTTATATTGAATGCATTCAGAGAGTATTTTTTTGGTTGAAGCGTACCCGAGGGTGTGTTTGCAAAAGAGTGCATAGTATAGGTTGTCATTATAGTTGTTTTGATGCATTCACCAAAGACGTGTTTTAAAATACAAACATCAGTTAAAATAACTATAGCGGCTATTTCCGCATATCATTGGTGGTGATGTACCTTTGCTGCGATGTACCAATCGCATAGTTGACTGACTTAAAATTATTTTCTTTTAATATATGCGGTGCATCAGAACTTCATATGCTCTGCCCAGTGAGACTGTCATTAAGTACTAAGTCTGTTCCTCAGTGATATTTATAGTCACACAGGATGACGAAAACATGCTTGTCTTAACAAATTAGTGACTTAATCTTCCAGTGGAGAGAACTAATGCACCCATTGTTTAAGTAAAAGTACATACAAATCACAACTGTAAACAAAATGGCGAACCAAAAGGGTAAGTAAAGGCACGTCAAGCACCTAATCCTTTTGACCAGAGAACAAGATATCTCTTCTGACTGTAATTGTTCAAATGTATGCTTGTGCTTCAGTTGATATCCCCTTTAAAAGTAATTAACAATCTTATTTGTTGTCTTCTAGACCAAAAGGCAACATCTGCTCACCCATCATAATGGGTTATGACAAGGGGTTGTAGAGCTAAAGCGGGCTGTCTTATCATGGGCAATGCAGAGCTCTAACAAGGAGTAGCTAATGACAGCAACATTTCTGTAATATCTGCAAACATACTGCCAATAATGTTGAGGCAAATAATCTTTGCCCCTGTCAAAATAATTGTTTTACATTTTGGAGGAAGCAATATTTATTTACGTTATTTAAATTTCAAAACATTGCAGCAGTTAACATTGTTCAACATCTCATAATTATGTCATTACTCAGAATTAATTGCAGCAGATTAATGATGTTACCAGCCTGAAATTGTAGATAGAAATTAAAGTATTGTTAGATTTAAAGTAAGATCTATGAAGATGCCTTCTGCTGGGGAGATAATGAAGCCGTGCATGTTAGTAGATCTGCACAGTAGGTTCAACCATTCCCACTGGCCCCATAGCATTGGCTACAAGAGGTACTTCAATTCAAAATGATGGTGAGAGAGATATAATGGAACCAGGCACATGCACAGATAGACATGAGGTGAAGCTTGAGCCTCTGCCCCCTTTTGCCTGCAGTCACAAAGTGCCCTCGTGGTGTTTTTTATGAAATTTATTTTTATTTTTATTTAAGGGAACCCCTCCACATTCCTAAATGGTTGCATTTTGAGAAGCGCTGCTCCTCGGACCGGACTTCACTGACAAAACACGTCCCATCTCGGCATCCCTCGTTTCCGAGGGAGACATTCCTTCTGTCTGTTTATGGCGAGTGGTGAATGGTGCGTTGCCCCGTTTTTGCCTCATCTTTCCTGACCAGCAGAGAGAGAGGTATGCATGATGAAACCAAGAGTAAAAGCAATATCCTCAAGACTATTTCAGCTGGACGAATGCATTGGCAGCTGTAATTTGCTTATCGATGTCGGTTACCTCTAGGCTTGTGTAAGGCCCAATTTTACTGTTCTAACCGCCACATTGCACCTTTGCCGACTCACGCTGGATTTCCCACTCCTCTGTTCTACAACTCTGAGCCATACAAAGCACCGCATCATAAACAGCAGCTGGAAAGACCATATAACTGGACATAAACGGAAGTAAACGGCATTCTGCAGGACATGGGGCAGTTTTGCGATGTTTGTTCCTCCTAATGACGCCGGGAACCCAGGCCTGTTCACAGGCTGTAAAGCCCTAGGTTCTTGGAATATATTCTGGACTGAACGCATATATATATATATATATATATATATATATATATATATATATATATATAAAAAGTATAGGAGGGGGCAAGATACATGGGAAGGAATAAAGAATGTGTTTGGAAGGAGGATTGTAGGTTATCAGGGATGCGCTTGTCCACATAAGTGTCTGGATCATAGAGTGGCCATCACCTGGACCTCACCTGGTATCTAGATAAATGATAGGTAAAATCATGAGATCACACGCCGTCGTAAAAAGTCTCTTATTACTATCACTAGATCGGGGGTGGCAGTAGACTATACAGTTTCTCTTCCTGGAGGAGAGGGAGGGGGGTCTCTTGGTGGTGAGGTGTTACAGCCATCTTCCTGGCCAGACCTTATTTGGACAAACAAAGGGAATTGTGGAGAGTAGAAGGCCTGCCCAGGACTGCATTTAAGGGAAGTCCAAAGGGACATTCAGGGAGAATCTGCTTAACAGTTCTCCTGGTACCATAGTCACACCGTACAGAATCATTTGGCTATATACTTTGTTGGTGAACTTGTTCATGTTTCTGTGCCTTAGCAGCATGTTATCCTGTGTTTAGCTATAGGTATTGAATGTGTTCATATTTGCTCTCACAGTCTTAACCAGTGATTATTGTCATTAATAAATTATCATGTTTTCACATCATCTGCATCTTTCTTTTCAACCCTTTTCCAGCTCCACAATTACTTACCCCGAGTATATGATCTGAGCTGCAGTGTTCCGGGCACTGCGGTTATGTATGTATGCTTGAGTCTCGGAGTCAGAACCCCTGCATCTCACTCAGGGCTGAGTGCAAGTCCCCAGACCTCTGAGTTTTAGCAATAGATTCTAAGTCCCCAGACCTCTGAGTTTCCGAGTTAGTTAGTTCAGAAGTTGCCGCTCTGAGAACAAGTCCCCAAGAGTTTCTAGCAGTAGGATCCAAGTTCTTTGACCACTGAGTACAGAGTTCGATACAAAAGTTTTAAACCTCTGAGTTACACGCATGTCTAAAAACAAGTATCCCGACCTCTGACACCAGAGTCTGAAGGAGTCAGCAGGAGGGCCACGGCTCCGAGACCCAGGTATACTTCTTGGCACCAAGGCATATGCACCAGGTAAACTCTGGGTGCACACACAGTCAGTCCTCTCAAAGCTCCATAATGTCTCTCTTATAAAACTTACAGCTTGGTGCGGTGAGCAGGACACATCTCTTACAGTGTGGCGCTGCAATGTGTTATAATCTCTCCCACCCTAAAATTCTTACAGTTTTTATGACATCAATGTGATACCTCTGGCAGGGGGGGGGGGGGGGGGGGGGGGGTGTCTGCTTTGTCTTGACCTCCTAATTTCTTCCTCATCCTTGTCTATAAAAAAGATTCCTTACCGTTTGGCGTAGTCGGCAGGATATCTCTTACAGTGTGGCACTGCAATGCATTTATAAATTTTCCCTCACCATTGTCTATAAGAAATTCCTTACACTAGCTAGCTAAACATTACATTATACATTATAGGCATTTAGCAGACGCTCTTATCCAGAGAAACTTACACATCTTTTTTTTAGAATTTTTTTTACATATTATCCATTTATACAGCTGGATATATACTGAAGCGATTCAAGTTAAGTACCTTGCTCAAGGGTACAACGGCAGTGTCCTACCTGGGAATCGAACCTGCAACCTTTCGGTTATAAGCCCAGTTCCTTAACCATTATACTACACTGCCGCCCAAAACATTATACTACCAAACATCACCAGCCCACGTTTGTGGCTTCTACTGCATGATCGTGATCACGGCGCACTACATTACATCAATTCTGTCATAATAATAGTGAGCAGGACAGGACATGGGCAGGGGTGTAGAAAGGGGGCATGAAGTAAAATGGCTGACACAGCTCAACTAGCTCAGTTTCAGTGGCGGCTGGCGAGCTGAGAATAGACGGGGCGGAAACCCTGTGCTTTAAACTGATTCATTGGTCGCAACCCATTTTCATTCATTTTGGGGGAACTTAACACAAGCGTGCCAACAATCTGAATAATCAATTGGCACGTAAACACACAGCTTTCTCCGATCATGTTGGGGAGATTAAACGATACATTAAATTGAGAAAAATGCAGTTTTAATCACCGAGTACCTGAGTATCTGCACAAACTGCAATAAAGGCTAACAACAGCCTACCCGCGTTCAAGATTGTTTAATTACAAAATCTGCACATGGCAGATCTTTTCCAGGAATATTCTCCAGGTGTGAGTGTGGAGAACGAAGAGTACATGTATCCACAATTTTAAATAAAGTCGATGAAATTCCAATAATCAGTTCAAGGGAAAGTTTTCCGCCACGTCAATTTTCAGCTCAGATGCTGCCCCTGCTCTGTTTGGTCCCAGGCTAGCAGTCACATATATAAATAAATGAATACATGATGTATTCACCTCAGATGTTATCCTATCACCAACCACCATTCTTCTCATTATGACACAAACATCAGGGTAGAGTCACCGTCAGTGGTAGCGTGGCACCTTTGGGGTTCAAAGTTTTTCAAACGGTCGCATATAGCAGTAGTTGTACCCTACTGCACTGTAGTGTGTGAAGACTAAGGTATCTCTGTTAATTAAATTATAGTGTGCACGTGCAGGGGGTCTATGATGAAAAGCTATTTGAAAAGACGGCATTGCGTGCAAAAGCGTGGGCAGGGGTTCCCCTATTTTTCAGCTTGAGCCTCTGCCCCTCCAAAAGTCTGTGCATGGCCCTGAATAGACCCTCTTAGATACCACAGGGAACATTGGACATGGAGATCATTTGGAAGCAGTGATTGTAATCTAAGTAGAACATTAATGATTTTTATCATTTTTTAGTTTTTGTGTATCGACTGACCTGTCTACTTTCGCAAACTATTTAGTTTTTGTTCTGGCCGTGCTCTACATAAAATACTGTTGATTTTCCACACTGTATTTCTTAGCAATAAGACATCCCCATTTGTCTTGTGCTGATAGTATTTAGATATGAGTTTTTATCAGTTGGAACTGTGACTCCTTTTTTGTTCAAGTTCTCAAAGTTTTGCATGGGTGACAGAAAAGAGCTTGATAAGGCACACTGCGTATGCTACTCCTGGCTTCAGTTCAGTCCCTAACTCTGAGGTTATCACGCGCGTAGCATTTGAGAAGGGTGAAAAATTGCTTGTTGTGGGGAGAAGTGAAATTAAACTTTTATGTTCACATGAAACATGTTCAAATGTGTCAAAATAGGTTAGAATAATCGCATTCATTGTTCGTTTCATATTCATTGTTTATTTATCAATAGAGCTATCCAGCAGCTGTATGATTCTAATTAAATTCCAGAATCTTCCATCTGAGTCAATGCCATGTATTCCACTTTGACGAAACCCTCTGAAAGGAGAAGTCTGTCACTTTTAGAACTGCTCCACACTGACAAAATGTGGAAAATGAAATGACAGAACAGTGCCTGGAGTCCTAAAGATTCATTTTTTTCCCCCCATAAAGTTTCATAGGTGATTTCACCAAGCTGTCAATAAATTCCTTCTTTGCTGAAGAAGACAGACACCGCGCTGTGACACAATAAGGAACAATGGGAGACCAATGAAAGCAAAATATAAATAAAAAATGACATTTTTGATAATGCAACAACGACAACATTAAAATATAATGAACTATAGAGCAACTGCATCACCTTAGAAAAATGTTGCATTTCAATATTGCGGTCCAGTTAAAATAAATTGTAACACTTTACATTAAGTCGCACCGATACCTGTGTAGTTAAATTGCAACTAATCTGGTAACAAGAGTTTATTACTGAGTAACTCCAACATAGGTAACATGGAACAACAGTTAGCGGTATTCATAATTACACATGTAAATATTTTTTTATATTTTATTTACACTCATAGGCCACATATTCATGATACACAACAAATAAAACTTGCCTGTTAATTTCACCATGTGTCTTGATGATATGGAATCATTCAATTTTAGCAGAAGAGATGTAGCAGGGCTGGCCTTGGTTCACATGTGTAATTAAGTATACCACTAACTGCTGTTCCATGTTACCTACATTGGAGTTACTCAGTAATAACCTCGTTACCACATTGGTTACAATTTAACTACACAGGTATAGGTGCAACTTAATGTAAAGTGTTACCAAATAAATAATTAAATAAGAGCAATGCAATGCATGTTTTCTATACTTCTACAACCCTGGCTAGAACTTCAGACTAGATGCCGACATGGGATGCTTGATTAAAGCAGATTTCCAGTGGTTTTTGCACATAGTTCCCTTTAACGAGACCACGGAACCTGCATTCTGTGGTTATGAGGGCTCATTGCAGGATAGAGGAGAGCTAAGTGATAATTATGACTGTGTTCACAGAATGGGGTAATGGATTGCAGTTGTTATTGGATTCTCAACTCCCTTAGACTTCCATGGGATTTTTTTTTTACCCCCCTGGCTTCCATTCGTCAGCAGAACTCATCTTTACTTTGTAAATCACTTCCTGGAAGGAATCTGGGCAATATTCCATAGGATGACAGGTGCAGTGAGAAGTTGCAGTCCCCAACCCTTTTGATTCATTTTAAACCTCTAGTGGGAAATGCAATACCCCCTGGGTAAGAATAAATATGGTTCTGAACCTGATGAACGAAATCAACAAAACTGGCAGCAGCTGCAAAGTATACGTAAAGGGTCATTTGAGCAGAGAGCAATGACCCAACACCCTCTGGGCGTTACAAATCTAATACAAGAACATTTTTAAAGTCATGTCATCAAACTAAAAGTCACGTCATGCGGTTCAGTTTGAGAGTAGAAATTCTAAAGTCAAGTTGGTTTGGATCATGTAATAAAAGGCTTGGGGCTAGAATGTCATAGCACATGTTTTTTTAATACTCAGACCAACCAGGGCTCTGAATATCTACAAAAATAGGACATTAGACAACAGTACACGATTTAGATGACTACAATGCTGTTTTGCTGTTTTTTTTTTTTTTCAGAGCATTACCTGTCACTCACCAGGTATTTGTTGCTGTCATGTTGTCAGATGAATCTTGTTTTAAACGTATTGTTTAGTGAAGCTCAAACTTGTATATCAGGAAATTTTGCGCTGCTTTTGGCGTGTGAGTGATTTTTATTTTTTAAAGATGACAGGCAAACTAAAACACAGCATGAATACCTGCATGCAATAATACGAGTGATTAATATGTGCACATTTTATGTCATGCAATTAATTTTTCTTCCTTTCTTGAACCACAAAATTGTTTATGTTATGATAAATTTAGGGACTTTTACCTTGTTAAAAAGCAAAACAGGGTATGTAGTCACACTGCAGTATGGATAATATAATGTATGATAATAGATTACATTATTGCTTTTACTTGGAACACTTTCACCAGTATTTTTTAATTCCATCAATGCAACCAATGATGATTTACATGTGACAGGATATGACCTGATAAAGGATCCCTGTAGGACCCTTTGACTAAGCAGAAAGGGCAGTAAGAATTGTTTGTTCATGTGAACTCATGCATCCAAACACATTATGTTCCAACCTTTTGAATCAGCATTAATTTGTTTTGGCATGAAGGTTTGGCTAGTTTTTTGGCTAGATTTGAGTTGCGATTGGGCTGGAAACCATCGCGCGATCTCGCAAACCTGCACAAAGGTCTGTCCATTTGAAATTTGAGTGTCATCTGGCATCTGGACATTGGCTGAACTGCTCTGATATAGGAATGCTGATGTCCCAGCTAGCAATTTTTGGCCTAGTTTAGCCCAACGTTGCTGGAACAAAATTAGGCTAAAGTTTCCCAGCGTGTCCATTGGTCCTGGGGATACCCCTTGAATATTAATTTCACAAGTCACAAGGAGCATTCTAGGGGAGTGTTGTCATCATAATGTAATCTCACAAAAAAAAGAAAATGGGAATCTAACTGGATTCTTCCCCAATGTTTCATGTTAGCTGGGTTGGTTCAGGACTAGTCCGAGGCAGCTTGCGGCCAGCTGATGTTTACTTTTGAGAGTTTAAAATGGATAAATAAGTAATTTCAATTTTATCAGACTTATACCACTATTTTCCACATACCTTGACATCGTTGATAGCTTCCCCTGTATTTTTCAAAGCGAAATAAATGCCAAATGGCCATCATACCTACAATTCCTTTGATAAAGTAATACAGACATACTTGTTGCATAGAGTATTGCATAATCCTTTTCATTAATTTTTTTGACAGAATGCAGAGGCTAGTTACATGTACATTATCTCTCATTTCAATACATGTCCTAATTAGGTTTAGTCGGGGAGGAAAAATATATCAGGGATTTCAGAGAGGAAAACACAGGACAGCAGAAAATAAAAGCGCGTATACTTGATTACAGAGGGAGGCCACTGTATCATTTTAATACAATGAGCCTGTGGAGTAGCCTGCCAGAAAATAAAAAACAAGAGGCAAAATCTCGGATTCACAGGTTGACATGAAATTAATACATACCTGTATATGCATTATTAATATATGCATTTTAATCATAATAATAGTTTCTGGTATTTCCAGAGAAAGGCTACATGATTAATTATGTCAGCACAGCCTGGAAACAAAATCAGAAATGATAAAAGAATCTTTGATTCTGTTAACAATAAATATGCTTGGATGCATTCTTCATAAAACTATGTTTATATAACCCTGCCACAGCACGTTTCAGCAATCTTCCATTAAGGTTATGCAAGTCAATGTTGTATTATACGCTGTTTACGAGAGGTCATGACCAGACACAATTAATTTACTCAAGCATTTTCTGAAGCCTGAAAGACCAATAAAATTTAAAGTGTTTTGTTGTGTAATAAAATGCACGCACGGTTTTATTTATGTTTAGCTCTTGGACTTACAAGTCCCTTGGGCAGTCATGGGCATGCCAGGAGTTTGTGGTACCTTGTGGTTTTTTAGATCTTTCCTCAGATCCAATCATCGCCAAAAATAAATGAAATGAAATGACATGTTACATGGTGCATGGATGACTTATGGAAGAGACTTTGTGATTTGTATAATAGGTTTTTATGGAACTAATCTAATCAATGCAATCCAATGAACTTTAAAGATATTTTATTGTACCTTTCTGTGAAAGGTCATTAGGTACACATTTTTTACTTAAATTTTGTTATCAAACGGTGTAGGTTTTGTAATCTACCAAAAGATATGTTCTGTGGGATTACTGAACTGAAGTAGAAGGCAAGGAAACAGCCAAATAACTCCGCTTCTCATGTGACTTCAGGAAAAACTACACGGGAGTACAAAACTCCTCATTATCACAGACAGTATTTTATTTATTTTTTATTTCATTTGCATGGCTCTCCCATACCCCGGCCGACACAGGTGCCTATTGTGCATCACCCTATGGAGCTACTGGCCACAGTCGGCACTGGCACGGCCTGGATTCGATCCGAGGCCATGAGGCTCATCCATGCACCACAGTGTGGTGCCTTAACCAAATTAGCCATCCAGCAGACCAACAGTTAGCTTTTTAAATATACAAAAAAAAAAATATATATATTTTTTTATTTCTGAAATGCATCCCCCTAATGGGTCCAAGCATTAATCAGAGAGAAGAGCCGTGACACTGTTTCCCACACAATGATTTTTCTTTCTTTCCTAATGAGAAAGTCACCGTGGCTAACAGGAATCAATAAGCGGCCTTTATTCATTGAGCCATCTGATAATAAGAAACTAATAGCGAGTTGCGGCATCTGAGGAATGAACTCCTCTTAGCTATCAGCGCGAGACGTGTCCCCGCCCCCCTCTCCCCCACGAGAGGCTCGTCATTTGAACATTACAGCGTTTAGCTCTTTCCCGGCTGTTATGGATCACCGGTCCGCTGTTCCGAGCAGCGCTCGGGTAAATACGGAGTCACACGCCCGGCGAACGGAGAGTCTTATTAAGAACCAACCGCGCTGCGACGCAGCCAATCCGTCAATCTCCTAGCTTTCAGCAGCAGAAATCGAGAGAGCTGCTTGAGTGAGCAACGGCATTCTGGCACCCGCCATTTTCTCAAGGGCTTCCTGCTCGAAAGCTGGGATTTAAAAATCGGTCTGTGGTTCTTTATTTTAGATGCTAGACGGATCCGACGAGTGCCAACTTTATTACAGTCATTTGAAAAGCATCAGGCATGGACTCCACGCCTCGCACAGTGGAGAATGATTCATTCATCTCGTATGCGTCTATAATGTCTTCCTCTCCTGTTTTACTTTTCCCAAATGATGAGGCACGTGACGCCTCTTTATACTTTGCAAAGCAGCCGTACTGAGCTCAGAAATGGTTCAGTGCTTAAAAAAAAAAAACAACAACATTTATAAGCCCATAAATGCCTGCCGAGAAGAGCCAAGGCAGTATTGACAAATAGGGCTAGCATGACAAACAAGCAACATCTGTAACCATAGGTCTCATGAGAGTGTGCCGCTGTTTGATCTGAGCTTTATATTCATTCATATTCAGGGTTTTGGAGCCATGTGTCAAACGATCATTCAGCCATTCAGTTAAATTCAGCAATCAGCTCAGTTGGTTCAAGACTAGATCATGTCTCTTTAAACTTATCACATGTCATTCTCATCTCAGTGTACAATACAGCAATGAATTAAAAGGTCACATAGCACATTTTGTTTTGAAGAAGTGGTAAATGTTGATTTTAAAACAATTATATTTTTTAAAAATTTTGTTTCCCATTTCCCCCCCCAATTTTGGTAGTCAATTGAACCCCCTATTCTAATTCAATTCCCCCCGTGTAGCAACCGCTAGGGAGGTAGGAAGGAGGGCGCCACGTCCTCTGCAGGGTGCGACTCCTCGTGCTCCTGACCGTGATTCCGACTCGCCCAGGGCCGTTCTGTGCGCAGCGATTCTCTCTGAGTCCATTCCCCTACCCACCCGGGGGGGCAGCCGCCAATTGCCGCTCCCAAAAGTCTGCGCCTTGGCTCGCTGCACCACCGTGGTGCCCATAAAACAAATATTTTACAGAAATAGGATAAGCTATTTGCCACAGGGAGGAAACGAGCATCTGAAGCACATTTAAAATGGAAACGCCTTCACAAGAGCCTCATACGCAACATGTACACCATAGACATTCATATCCTGCAAGTCATGCATATGGTGTATGTCATTTGTATGCCATGGTAATGCCATTTTCTGCATTGGGGATGACATACCTCACCATGGGCCTATTTGCAGTTATTGACATGAGCACTTATGAAGGTGCTATGTACTGCTTATCAAAACATTATATAGCTCTTATGAAGGGTCAATTTTCTCAAAATAGACATCTTGTGACTTCAGTACCAGGGTCTTATAATAATTACAAGCATTTAGCAGACGCTCTTATCCAGAGCGAGTTAAACAGCATTTACATATTATCCATTTCTACAGCTGGATATATACTGAAGCAATGCAGGTTAAGTACCTTGCTCAAGGGTACAACGGCAGTGTCCTACCTGGGAATCAAACCTGCAACCTTTCAGTTACAAGCCCAGTTCCTTAACCATTATACTACACTCAATTATATTATGCTTGTGCTGCTCTTTTTACCCTTTTTGACAGCTGTTCCCTCCTTCATCTCACAATAATTTTTTGTATATTTATGTCTGAGTACTGGACTATTGACCACCTATTGTTGTGTCTATTGCTGTGTGGTCTCAAGATGAGATGCTGGATGAACACAATATATTAAATGTGTCAGTGTTCAGTGTAACAGCGGGTTGTTCTACTAATTTTACTCTCATCAGTCTTGACATCATTAGTCATTATTTTTGCATCAATGTTTCACTTCCTCCACAGCAGCTATTTATTGTTTTGCACTGATGAACATCTCATAATTAGTCCCTAATTGTATAATTACTCATATTTTCTGACCGCCAAATAATTGCTGAACTCAGAGTGCATGCAGGGACACCGGGAGAATAACTTAGGAAGTTCATGCTCTTTGGTTGTTAACATTTTAAAAGAAAATGTACAGGTGTCCATGAAACTAATAAAATCTTGACTGAGTAGAAAGCTGCATTGTTCCTAAGGCTACTCAAAGTAGGGAGACAAGGACAACTTGCCACATTTAGTTTGAATATTAAGTGAAAATGTCACTTAAATAACTGAGGTGTTATTTAATTTCAGGGTGTGAAGTTTGCGTGGTGTATTTTTCTTTCTTTGTTTTTTTTTCTTGTAGTTTGTTTTACTTGTAACTTCATGTCTTCAGGCCACATCTCACAAAATGAAAAAAATGGCAGCTGTGCCCAGCTGATGCCCTGCAAATGAGAGACTCACCCAATCTACCGTGGGGGAGAGTAACTTTTCAATACATTTGCAATATACTGATTCAGTGTGTAACTAAGGGGGCAATTTCACATCCGCACCTGGCTTCCTTTTTACAAGTAACGTCTCTCCAAGATTATAGCAATGATGACCATAAAAGACCCCTGATTACATTTTAATAGATACTTCTGTGGCATTCAGCCCTGCCCAGGGACCAGAGATGAAAGTTAGCGTTTGAGTTAACTCTGTACGTTGTCACTATCATAGTTGCAGAAAGACGGCACAGCCCTAGGAAGAGAGGGGCCAAACTGAGGTGATGTGGGATATTGGGGAGCCCAGGGAATGTGTGGGATCTTCCCCAGAAGGAAGGGGATGCTCCTTCTCAAAACCCTGGCCCTCTGCACATATTCTAGCACATAGGTCCCATGATGCAGTGGGAAAGACAGAAACATCTTCCTGTATGAACTCAGGGGGGCCTACATTGAGGGGGCACTCCATAACAAATAGCGCCTCAAAGTGATTTGATTGGAGGCCCTACTGTATCTCTCAATCTCTCTCTCTCTCTCTCTCTCTCCTTCTCTCTCTCTCTCTCTCTCTCTCTGTTTGGTTTGGCCTCACCTCTGTCTGGAAGGAAGGAGGAAGATTGAAACATTGAGGGTCACATCTCTTATCCAAAGAGGAAGGGGAATGTGGAGCTCCTGGGTCCGAGATGTGCTTTAATGTGATTTCAGCACAGTATTTATTGATTTTAGGGAACCCATTTTTTTGTAGGTTTTTTACTTTGTGGAAATATTAGACAAATACTGTGTTTTTATTCTGCACATATGTTGTTTATCCAATGTAATTTAAAATATATTCTATGAAAATCACTACCTGATTGAGGGACCTTAGAGATAGGTATATTTAATTTGAATTCATTCTTCTGAAATAAATAGAGCCTCTATTACTACTGCACAAAAAAAAAACAAAAAAAAAAAAACTTTTGGATGATTTTGGCAGTAGTGTTGAATGCTTTTACATAAAGTACATAAAGTTTTTGTCTTTGAAAGTGCTTTGACTAGGTTGTGTTGATTAGAAATATGAATTCCTTTTTTTAAAGTGTCAGAATGTCAAGCTGTGAGAAAATGTGAAAAATGTTACAGGGGCTGAATACTTTCTGGCCACAGTACAACTATTAGCCTGTACTGTTGCTAATGAGGATTGTCTAGCTAAATGCATACTGCCATACACATAATAAATGGTTCTTTGGCTTGTTTTCATAGGGGAATTGTTTTCATTTCTCATTTATTTCATAGAGGAACCCTTTATGGTAGGTGCGAAAAGTGTGAAAGTTCCCAGATTGAACCATTTTGCCTGACAAAGAAACATTGATCTAGATGGGGTTCCTCTATGGAGACACAGAGGAGCCTTTTGAAGCCCTTTCTTATGAGAGTGTAGGTCGTTAAACACCCATAGCTGTATGTCATAAAAATTCCCCTTGTCTACAATATTGGCAACTCTATGAACTCTATGGAGGCTACTTCTTTGTTTGATGAAACAAAGGCAAGTTCAATGTAAATTACTTCAATGTAGAAATGAGTAATTCTTAATAGGGACTTGTTATGACATTTCACATTGTACCATAAAGAATGAGACCATTTACTTGTATTCAAAAGGCCTTGTGGACATTGATGCTGAAAGTAAACATTCAAACCAGGGGTAGACAACCCTGGTCCTCGCATTCCACTGATGTTTTTGTTTTTTTTTCCATCCAAAATTGACTGCAAGAGTTTGATTGCTTTTTAATACCAGAATATTCACAGCCTCAACAATGAAATGCTGAATGCCTGCAGAATATGGCCACCTGTGTCCATTACGCCTAGTAATTAATCAAATTATATAGGTATAGGGTTGGATGGAGAAAGAACCAGGAACAGGATTGCCAACCCTGGTTTTAAACCTTGGAATCAACAACATGCTGTCTCCATCTTTTCCTGTGACTATAATCTGAATCTGTCACAGTGGTGGCTCAAACTAAATCTTTTTCAGCTCTGTAGCAGTTATGTTAGTTTTATATTTGTAACCTTGCAATGCACTTCTTCAGACACAAATGGAGACTATATTCTTTGAAGGCACGTAGTACTTAGAAATCACAACGGGGTCCTAGCACTTTTCATAAATGTACATACACATTAATATGAATATGAGTTTAAGAGTAAGGTGTTTGCAGAATGTGCAAGCATAAAATGTTATGCAGGATATATCAAAAGAGGTTAAAATGCTTAGTTCTGTAATGCATATCAACTGCCTTAACATGATAGTATGTTTGTTCCACGGGCTAGGTGCAGTACTATATATAACCTGTAGTGTGGAAATGGCTTGGGATGTTCATTTGATTGTTTTTTGGATGTGGATGTGGGTGCAGTAGGGAGGCATGACTGCCGATTCCAAACTGGAATAATATATTTACGGAATAATATAATTAAATCATGAATTTATTGCCAGACGAGCAATATTGGCACAATAATCCCGGTCCATTCTGTAGAATTTGTCATTACCAAGGTACTTCTGGCTGACCACCCCTAGTTCTTTTTACTTTATCATTTTATAATTCTCTGTTGGTTAGGAAGGGAAGTCAAGTAAATAATTGCAAATAATGCAACGTCAAATAAATTAAATTCTGTTGGTCCGAATATTTTTCTCTCTTTGGAAGAAAGATTAATTGTATTAAAATATCACGATTTTGAAGGGCACCTTTGTCTGTAGTGTGATAACTGAGACTATTGTTGCCTGGAAAATATTGTATATTCAGTTTGAAATTGAACCAAGCAAAGGTTTGGTTTCTATGAAGAGTGAAAAGATGCTAAAATTATTCAAATGTGTAATTATAACAGATAAATGCAGGATAATACTGTCCTCATTTTTGGATACACATTTATATTCCTCGATGGATCTCTTCCAGTACATCATCTTTCCAGACAATGCCTCAGAGCTGACTGGTACAAAATTACAGGTTGTCTTCTCTGCTTATCTGGAACATTAGGGTCTTCCAAACTCATCGGAAAAGACTTGGCACTTCCTCATCTGCCCCTTGGTGTCTTACGCTCTCTGTTCACTGGTCTGTAAGATTAACTTGGTTTGCCATATTAGAAATGTCTCTCAGAGTTCACATCTGAGTGTTTTCTTTTTGAATACCTTTGTGACAGTATATAAAAAGCTGTGGCAGCGTGTACTGAGCTTTAAAGGCTATTATTATTATTATAATAATAATAATTATTTGTAGTGGTGGTAGTGGTATTGGTGGTAGGTAGACATAGTAGTAGTAGTAGTAGGTAGTGGTAGTTATGTAGTGGTGGCAGTTGTAGTAGTACTAGTAGGTAGAAGTAGTAGTGGATAGTAGTACTAGGTAGAAGAAGTAGAAGTAGTGGATTGTGGTGGTGATGGTGGTAGTAGTAGTAACTAACGGTAGTCCAGTAGGGATCGTCGTGTAACTGGCGGAATAAAAAGTACTTTGCAAAAGTTGATTTAACGATGCACATTTGCTGTGTAGATTCAAACAAAGTTGCCGACTGATTGTTAAGGGTATGAAATCAGAAGTAGGATTTTCTATTATGCCTTCTGAAGTTGCTCACCATTACTTATGAGAAAAGACCAGAATTAAACAGAAACAAGTCACACTTTCTATTTATGAAAAACTTTAAAAAAAATGATCAAAATTAGATAATGGTGTCTTGGCACTTAATGCTAGAGAATAAAATATTGGGCATTCAACAGGCTTTGATATGAAGAAGGACTAGAACAACATCAGAGTTTGTAAAAAAGAAATGGAGACCTATTTTTCAAAAAGATGTAGAAAATAAATCTTCCCATTTCCCACTGGTCTGAATAATTATTTTAACATAAACTAGGGTTCATAGCTACAGAATGAGAGTAGCCTATACAAAAGAAAGCCTACTACTTCTGAGAGCTATAATTTACATACATATAACTAGAAATTTGGAGGTGCAATAGAATGAACTACAGTACATTGTTGTACAAATACATTACTTATATAACACGTTATTCAGTGTGGACGTGTTAGCTGTAGAGTGGGAAATGATACCCTCAATAATTCACACAGGTCATTTTCTAAAAATATCTAGATGATCCTTCATGGTTTTTTTTAATTTTAATTGCTAGGTATTGTGGCAGAAGCAGGATTCATTTTAGGCTGAGATGTCCTACACAAAGGAAGACCACCGTTCCTATGGGATTGCATTGAACCTTTGGGGAATTATGTAGGATATATTTGCCACCATGGTCATTAAATCCATGTAAAAAGGATGTGGTAAATGTGGCTGCCTGTGGTGCCTGTGGATCTTGCCTCTGACATGAAAGAGATTTCTTAGAAAAGTGGAATTTGTCTCACCCACCCTTACAGAAATTGAATATACTGCAATTTCAATTGTAAGGAGGGCAGAAAGAGGTTGATTCATCAGAAATGCCTGCTTTGTGACAGTAATCCGGTTTGTATTCTGATATGTACATGAAAATAGCATATTTAAGACTATAGATTATTTTACAGTTGCATACACATTGCACTTTCCTTTTTTTTTAACTAAAATAAGTCTAAATCATTGGTACTTCGAGCATTTAATATGCAATTCGCTGCATACTCTCCATGTCAGGGTTTGGAAAATTACTGTAATGTTGCAAGCAGTAATTTACCATAATTACCCACACCACATATAATGGGCAGTTAAAAATGTATCTACTAATCTACAGCGCCGAGTCACTTCATTCTCTACACCAGTACAGAAAGAAAGCGTTTTACTGAAGTAGAAAACCACTTAGAGATGAAGATCAATGTAGCATTAGTGTTTCATCTATAACCTCATTATCATTTTGTATATGTTCAATCTGAAACCACTTTTAACTGCACTAATTAATTATTTGATAACCATTTCAGACTCTGGCAATCTAAGCCATCTTATTTGGGTGATAAATTTTTCCAGTCCAGCCCTTTTATACATACTCCAATAAACATGACTGAGAGTATAGCCATGGATGTATGCTGTATGTATGCTTTTTTACCTGCTTGTGTGTGTAATGTTTGTGTGTGCATACATACAGTATATATAAAGTGGGCATTTCTACAACCTCTGCCATCAATTTTGGAGAGCGCAGCCAAGCGTATGTCCCCCTGTGCAGCATCCGATGCCAAGCATCACTTCTTATCACACCTCAGTTCACAAGTCGGGCTTGCACAGACATGAGTTGCAGGAAGACACTTCTGGGGCACTTGTAAAGAACTTGATCGACCAGCAGGTGTTGCTTGTTCACGATGAAGCGCTGTCATCCTCATTGACTGAATCCCTCCCCTTTCTGGTGATGCTAGAGCTAACTCTGAATGCCCTGCGCTAACTCTGAATGCCCTGCGCTAACTCTAAATACCCTGCGCTAACTCTGAATGCCCCGAGCTAACTCTGAATGCCCTGCGCTAACTCTGAATACCCTGCGCTAACTCTGAATACCCTGAGCTAACTCTGAATGCCCTGAGCTAACTCTGAATGCCCCGAGCTAACTCTGGAGGCCCTGAGCTAACTCTGAATGCCCTGCGCTAACTCTGAATGCCCCGAGCTAACTCTGAAGGCCCTGAGCTAACTCTGAATACCCTGCGCTAACTCTGAATGCCCTGCGCTAACTCTGAATGCCCGAGCTAACTCTGAATGCCCCAAGCTAACTCTGAATGCCCTGCGCTAACTCTGAATACCCTGCGCTAACTCTGAATGCCCTGCGCTAACTCTGAATACCCTGCGCTAACTCTGAATGCCCCAAGCTAACTCTGAAGGCCCTGAGCTAACTCTGAATGCCCTGCGCTAACTCTGAATGCCCAGAGCTAACTCTGAATGCCGTGCGCTAACTCTGAATGCCCTGCGCTAACTCTGAATGCCCAGAGCTAACTCTGAATGCCCTGCGCTAACTCTGAATGCCCCGAGCTAACTCTGAAGGCCCTGCGCTAACACTGAATGCCCCAAGCTAACTCTGAATGCCCTGAGCTAACTCTGAATGCCCTGCGCTAACTCTGAATGCCCCGAGCTAACTCTGAATGCCCCAAGCTAACTCTGAATGCCCTGCGCTAACTCTGAATGCCCTGCGCTAACTCTGAATACCCTGCGCTAACTCTGAATGCACCGAGCTAACTCTGAATGCCCCGAGCTAACTCTGAATGCCCCGAGCTAACTCTGAAGGCCCTGAGCTAACTCTGAATGCCCTGCGCTAACTCTGAATACCCTGCGCTAACTCTGAATGCCCTGCGCTAACTCTGAATGCCCTGAGCTAACTCTGAATGCCCTGAGCTAACTCTGAAGGCCCTGAGCTAACTCTGAATGCCCTGAGCTAACTCTGAATGCCCTGAGCTAACTCTGAATGCCCTGCGCTAACTCTGAATACCCTGCGCTAACTCTGAATGCCCCGAGCTAACTCTGTATGCCCCAAGCTAACTCTGAAGGCCCTGAGCTAACTCTGAATGCCCTGCGCTAACTCTGAATGCCCTGCGCTAACTCTGAATACCCTGTGCTAACTCTGAATGCCCTGCGCTAACTCTGAATACCCTGCGCTAACTCTGAATGCCCCGAGCTAACTCTGAATGCCCCAAGCTAACTCTGACGGCCCTGAGCTAACTCTGAATGCCCCAAGCTAACTCTGAATGCCCTGCGCTAACTCTGAATGCCCAGAGCTAACTCTGAATGCCCCGAGCTAACTCTGAAGGCCCTGCGCTAACACTGAATGCCCCAAGCTAACTCTGAATGCCCTGAGCTAACTCTGAATGCCCCGAGCTAACTCTGAATGCCCTGCGCTAACTCTGAATGCCCTGCGCTAACTCTGAAACCGTTCCTGCTCAACCACTTCGCTCTTCTACAGCAGGTCGACTCACACTTCCCCCCCCCTCCATGTCAACGGCTCTCGCTTGTCCCGACTGCGGAGCTTTTATACCCTAGCTACCCCTATGGTGGAATGAACTTCCCATTCCCCTACTTTCTAATCTAACCCTGCCTGCGTTCCGTCGTGGCCTGAAGACACACCTCTTCAGACTCCACCTTGATTGATATTCTAATCTAGGACCTCATGGCACTAGTTCCCTGTGTTTTCCTGTCTGTTTGTTATAGTTTATAATGATATCGAGAATAGAAGTGTAGTATAGCTGATTTACCCACAGCTTACTGCTCAACATTCATTACTAGGGATAGCTGCTACATTATGGGAAGGATGTGCTTTGTCTTGTCTGTTCTGTAGTGATTTCGATGACGTTTCTGTATGCACTTATTGTACGTCGCTTTGGATAAAAGTGTCTGCTAAATGACTGTAGTGTAATGTAATGAATGCCCTGAGCTAACACTGAATGCTCTGAGCTAACTCTGAATGCCCTGAGCTAACTCTGAATGCCCTGAGCTAACTCTGAATGCTCTGAGCTAACTCTGAATGCCCTGAGCTAACTCTGAATGCTCTGAGCTAACTCTGAATGCCCTGAGCTAACTCTGAATGCCCTGAGCTAACTCTGAATGCTCTGAGCTAACTCTGAATGCCCTGAGCTAACTCTGAATGCTCTGAGCTAACTCTGAATGCCCTGAGCTAACTCTGAATGCTCTGAGCTAACTCTGAATGCCCTGCTGCACCAACAGTGCCTTTGAGCCACCTTGCAGCCCAGTAAATATATTTTACAGTTAGGAATGCACATTACAATTCAAATTAATCCAAAGTCCTTTCCTTAAACAAGTTCTGGAAGGATGTAATGAAATTTACCAAATTATATTTTAAATCAGCTTTATTGTCAGTGTTTATTTGCCAATGTATTCCACTTACAACTTGTATTTGCAGTGTCTTGTAAATTAGTGTTTGTCCTGTTTAACCTTGGTTCCATGGTCTGTCGATCTGCTGTGGTGCTTGTGCCCTTGCCTAGTTATACCACATCTTTACTAACATAATTTTGCCCTGTCGCTTATTGTCTGCAAATCTTAGGCTAATCTAATCTCTTTGTATGCATCTACTCTTAATTTATTTGACATGTTCTTACAGGATTGTTTTTGAACCTGTTTTTTACTTGTCTTTGATTTTAATTTGCCAGGGACTACAGATGAAAACTAGCCTTTTGGCTAACTCTCGTATACTTACAGTACAGTTCCTTATACTGTCTCTGGCGGAATTAAAATAAAAATCAGTAATTCAGTAATTATTGTACTTATTGTACAGTATATACTTATCATTGCCATGTTATCCTTGCACCCCTGACCTATGAAACTGATTATTATTATTATTATAACTGAATTAACAGAACTTTTTACACAATAACCCACAGCACATAACCTATCCTCTAACTCTACAGTCAGTACATGCCTTGTAAGACGCGATATCTTATCTTTCCACACACCTTGTTCTATTCTACACAGGTAGATTGTCATGCACAGCAGGTAGATTGTCAGTTAATGCATGGTTTCACAATTGGCTTGGCAAAATAAGCCTTTACACAACACTGCTGAAAACACTATGGAAGCCAGATAGCAATTGCAGTATATATATTCGGAACCAAAAAGGATGATAGATTTACATTTAGCACTACGAATATTTAAAAGGTAAATAGCTAGTTCTGAAACAGAGCAAAACAAAAAACCACCAATGATCAAAACTAAACCAGGTGGTATCTTGATCTGTAAAATTAGGTCATATTTAAGCAGTAATGCTTCACCCTCTGGAATAGACCTATCGCCCCTGTGAAAGAGTAAAAAAGATGATACGATTAGTGTATAGGTCAGAGTTTTAAATCTTACTTGATCTGGCTCTGGGCCTCTTAAACCTTTGCACACAAGTAGGATTTAATCTCTTGGCATACATATTTAAATTCAATTAAAAGCTATACTTAGTTTAAACTTTTAGCAGAATTGAATTTCTGTTGGTGACGTTTCAAGCACAGACTAATTAAACATTGAGTATTTAATATACAAAAGGCTGACAGAGTATTGATTTAGTTGGCGGAAAAAACCTTTCAAATCCTAATATTGACTCAGGGAGGCTTGCCAGGGTCATGGGAAAGTTTTACATATATTGATTCAGGATTTAAGAAAGACTCTCTTGTACTGTTCCACTTAAGTCCACTCTCCCTGTGGTGTCATTCAGCGTGATATGCCTGAGACTAGAACCATATTTATGGAAAACATAATAATCAAAGTCATCTGAAAATGTTTAAAAATAAAATAAATACCAAGTCACCTTTTGCGATGATCACACATTGTTCCACTGATAAGTTAATCAAAAATGAACAGTCATCTCGACCTGAGTACAACACAAGAGATTATATGTATTCACATGCTATCTTGTTTTACGCCGAAATGATAAGGTCTTTCTTTTTTAGACAACTGACATTCCCATTTTATTATTTATAATGGTTTCCAGGTGACTACTTTTTAGAACTAACAATTAAAACAATTATCTTTATACCTTTTTCAAATGTATACATATGAGATGGTGAAATAAGTAATGAGTATTTAAATATTATCAATAGGATAGATAAGTGAATAAATTAATGATGAGATCAGATGATTTTGTTACCTCTTGAACAGCTGTGTGTTTTACCTACCAGAGGTTAAGGTTTTCTTTTAGAAAAAAATGCGAATAAATTCCAAACATGATTTTTGACAACAGGATCTGCAAGCTGTGATAAATACAAATCTGTCTATCTTTGTACAAAAAAAGGTGAAAAAATGAGTTACAAAAATACAAGAAATAAAATTAATATAACACATCCTTATCAACATCACGGTAATTTTTTCATATAAAAACAAGTTATTTGGTTCTATTTAGCCAGGTTGGAAGCTGCAATTGGTAATCATGGCCATGTATTAACAACTGTCTGTTTTCCAGCAGATCACCAAGCAATAAACCTTTGTTTACAATGGAAGCAGGGAAACTTATCACAGTAACTGTATATAGAGTGCCCTCCACAATTATTGGCACCCCTAGTAAAGATGAGTAAAAAGGGTTATAAAAAATTTACCTTTTGGTAAATTAGCTTAATCTCACACTGAAAAAAATGAGAAAGATCCAACCTTTAATTGAAGTAAATTTATTCTGAGAAAAAAAACTCCTCATCAAGAAGTAATTATTTTTAACAAATATTTTATATTTTACTTTTTAAAGTTGATCAGAGTGTTTAGGAACTTTCAAGCAGTAATCCATGACTTCCTGTTTCACTGGGGTATAAATATGAGGTGACACAGAGGCCATATTCCCTTATTCATACATCAAAATGGGAAAGATAAGAGAACACACAAATCAAATGAGGGAAAAGTGTGTTGAGCTTCATAAGTCAGGGAATGGCTATAAAAAAATAGCTACTCACCTGAAAATGCCCATATCTACTTAAAAGTTCAAAACAACTGGAACTGTTACAAACTTTCCTGGAAGAGGAGCCAAGTTTATTTTGCCCCCACGCACAGTGAGGAGGATGGTAAGAGGGGCAACAAAATCCCCATGGATCACTGTTGGAAAATTACAGAGGAAAGTAGCATCTTGGGGTCTCCAAAACTACCATTAGATGTCACCTCCATACCAACAAAATATTTGGAAGGCATGCCGGAAAAAAAGCCTTCCCTGTCATTTCACCACGAACATCTGGAGTTTGCTAAACGCTACTGGAACTTTGACTGGAACTGTGTTATATGGTCAGATGAAACGAAAATTGAGCTTTTCGGCAACCAACACTCAAGGTGGGTTTGGCATAAAAAGAAGGCTATACCAAAAATTACCTGATCCCCACTGTTAAGTATGGTGGAGGTTCTATGATGTTTTGGGGCTGTTTTTCCTCCAAAGGCCCTGGAACCTTGTTAGGGTATATGGCATCATGAACTCCATGAAATACCAGGACATTTTAAATCTGAATCTGGCTGCTTCTGCCAGGAAACTAAAACTGGGTCGTCGTTGGATCTTCCAGCAGGACAATGATCCAAAACATACGTCCAAATCAACACAAAAATGGTTAACTGAACACAAAATCAAGCTTCTGCCATGGCCATCTCAGTTCCCTGACCTAAACCCCATTGAAAACCTGTGGGCTGAGCTGAAGAGGAGAGTGCACAAGAGGGGACCTAGGACTGGATGATCTGAGAGATTCTGGAAAGAGGAATGGTTTCAGATTCCTTGCTCTGTATTCTCCAACCTTATTAGATGTCACGGGAGAAGACTCAGTGCTGCTTTATTGGCAAAAGGAGGTTGTACAAAGTATTAAATGCAGGGGTTCCAATAATTGTGGCACACATGGTTTTGTTAAAAAAAATTATTTCTTGATGAGGGATTTTTTTTTTCTCAGAATAAATTTAATAATTTTTTCTCATCTTTACCAGGGGTGTCAATATTTGAGTGCAATAATGCACACTTTTCAAGCAAGATCGTGTTACTGGAGTGGAATTGACCTGAAATATCAAGCTGGATTAATCATCACAAGAAACTTGTAATAAGGCCCAGTTTCAATCTTGAATTTTATTATTTTCAGTGATAGCGATTCTTAGTGGTATATCAGCACGCCACCCACGTGCTCTTGGTAAGCCATTATTTCCTCTTGCACAAACTCTGGGGATATGCACAGATTTGCAAGGATCAAAGACATTCCCAAACAACTGATGTCAAACTGGTCTTCCTGGAAATACTGACATCATTGACAAAGCACAGTCAGATGAATCAGAGAGGCCACACCTGGGCCTTTTGGGGCAGAGGGGTCAGTCCTGGGGGTTTTGGGGCAGAGGGGTCAGTCCTGGGGATTTGAGGCAGAGGGGCCAGTCCTCGGGATTTGGGGCAGAGGGGCCAGTCCTAGGGGAAGAGGGGTCAGTCCTGGGGGTTTTGGGGCAGAGGGGTCAGTCCTGGGGGTTTTGGGGCAGAGGGGTCAGTCCTGGGGGTTTTGGGGCAGAGGGGCCAGTCCTGGGCCTTTTGGAGCAGCGGGGTCAGTCCTGGTCCTTCTGGAGCAGCGGGGTCAGTCCTGGTCTTTTTGGGGGCAGAGAGGCCAGTCCTGGGCGTTTTGAGGCAGAGGGGTCATTCCTGGAGGTTTTGGGGGTGGAGAGGTCATTCCTGGAGGTTTTGGGGGCGGAGGGGTCATTCCTGGAGGTTTTGGGGGCGGAGAGGGCATTCCTGGAGGTTTTGGGGGCGGAGGGGTCATTCCTGGAGGTTTTGGGGGCCAGCCCTGGTCTCAGGATAAGGACAGTGAAGCTGAAGGATCATCAAAGTCAGGCAGAAGACCCTCAGATACAAATGCCCACAGGTGAGAGGAAAGGCAGTGGTACAGGAACAGCTGATACCGGCAGGTGACACAGTCACTAGGTGTGTTACTCACATCACTTGCTTTTCGGATTGGTGGGAGAGAGGTGATGTGGCTTTATGGATTTATTTTTCTCTCAAACTTCAGCTATCAAAAGTCGAACTTCACAAAAAAACCACCATTTTTCATTCCAAATTTAGCATGTTTTGTGAGTAAATGATAATAACTTAGAGAAAGCTAAACATATCCCATCACAATGTAAGATTCATATCTTAGACTTATATGATTGTTTCTCTGTTGAAATGGGACTAAGTAATTATCCAGTCTCGGTAGGAGAGGGTGTGATGCATGGCCTTTATTATAATATATTACAAAAGCAAACAATGGTGCTGTTTTCAAACAGTTTCTGTTTTTTTTTTACATTATTAATATTAATATTCATTAAAATTTCATATCAAAACCACGATACACCAGTGAAGAAGATGAATAGAGTTATAGCCGCTGTCGTGATTTAGTTCTGTCTTAAATTGCAACCTGGAATGTTTCCTGTTCAAAAGCATAATTGGGCCAGGTAAATCTCGCAGCAAGTCTTATTGTTAATTTGCTGTTCTACATGGTTGCTTATGAATCATGGACTAAATCAGCAGCCTTAGGGCACCATTTTCCATCAGATCATTTGCATTTGGAGCATCTGAGGACCTCAAAGGGTATTTCTGTAGAAAAATACTTTCCATTCAATTAATTAGACTCAAAATAGATCCCTTTTCCTGTTGTTGTCTATTACTACATCGCAGTGGTAATTGTGCCATTTCAAATAGTCCATATTACTGAGGGCCTACCAAAAACAATAATATAGGGCGATATTTCGAGTAAAATACAGTTTAATTCAGTAGCAGCTGACAACTGCTGTCACATAAGGGGTGGGGCACTATTTTGGTTTATGAATAATTCCTGAACAATCTGCAATTTATGAACAAGAGACATGAATGCTTTATTGTGCAAGCATCATTAAATTACATGACCTTTTAAGAAAAAAACATTTCCAAAAATAGCCAAGAACATTAATGCGAGTGCATTTTTTTCATGTCTGGACTGTTGTCAAACACTGCTTTTGCTGGGTATTCACTTTTATGTAGCTCAATAAATTAGCTTTCTTGGCCTCCTCTGAGCAGCAGATTAAAAATTAATGGCTAAGGCATAGGCAACATTTGCCTGCTTGACATGTACATTTTTTGATGACAAAAACATGAGCACTGCAGCAACATGCAAAACTGTACATCGGGGGTAAATGTGAGGCCGGCAAACATGGAAAAGACAAGATTAGGTTCAAGCGAGCATTGATCATCGACATTGATAAAATTGTGCTGGCTGCTGGGATCTCCCCATGGTTTAGTCTCTAAACCAGGGCTGCCCAACCCTGTTCCTGGAGATCTACCGTCCAGTAGGTTTTCATTTCAACCCTAATTTGGCACACCTTATTCCACTAATTAGCAGCCCAACGAGATCTCTCGCTATTGAACGAGGTGTGCTTTGTTAGGGTTAGAGTGAAAACCTACAGGACGGTAGATCTCCAGGAACAGGGTTGGGTAGCCCTGCTCTAAACCTTTTGAATATTTCAAAACATGAGCAGGGATGGGCACTTAGGCAACTTTGTTGCACTATGCTATTCAGTAATTAATTTCAGCAAGTATTACAATTCTGTTTCAATGTTTTTCACCGGCTGCCAAAATCATATAAATAAAGTATAAAAACTGTAGAAATCTATGACAATACATGATAAAATGTCTGCACTAAAGGTTGAGGAACTAACACCAAGGTGGTTTTGTGGCTTGCTGTAAATTTCAGTTGCATACAGTATATGGAACAATATATATCAGAGAAGTGGTTTGGTATATGGCTCTGATATGGTTGGAGGCTCAGTGTCTTAAAATGGGCTCTGTGTCTGAGTTCGTCTCCCCAGATTTCTCCCGTGCCGTGCTCCGCTTGCCACACGCCCTTTTGTGAAAAGACGCTCACGTATGTTTATTCCCTAACTTCACTAATGAGATCTGTTTGAACTGGGGTTGACTGCTCAGACGAATCGGGGACCGTCGTCGTCTTCGGAGGAGAAGTCAATCGTGGCAGTCCATGAAGTCGGCAATCGGATCAATAGGCACCGCGACATTAATTCCAACAGTTTTGCTGGAGTGTGCATCTTGATTGAGAGACAGGGATCACTGGCTTATCCCCTCATAATACATTCCGCCTGCGCCGTTCATTAATTCACTCAGTCCCTCCCAGAGTGATCCGAGAGCTATCTCAATAAACTTATACGCTTGGCGGTGAAGCTATCACACTAATTGAGTTATATTTCAGATCTACGGAAGAGGTGCGATTGGAGTTGTCAGCAGCACCTGGACTCTGTGGCTGCCGTATCAATAGCAGACGAGGTAAAATCCAAAGCTGCTCATTCTCGTGATAGGATATTATCAGAGGGCCAATATTATACGGCGGGACATTTGATTGATGTGCACAAAAGGATGAGCCTTGGAAAAGGTATAACTACTGTACAGGAGGAATGGCGTCGGTGGGTTTCATAAAAACAAGAGGGGGGGGGGAAATAAGAACAGCAAAAAGTCTCAAAAAAGGATCAATAGAAATCACTGCCTTTCCAAGTACGTGACAAATTAGTCATCCTGCATCTCACAACTGCTGAGAAAATTGTAGACTAGTCCTGCAGGATTTTAAATATATTCATGCATGAAGTAATACCCAAAGAAATATCCAACGGTGTGTCTAAAAGACGCTGTTTACTGGCATGTATCCTCTGTGCACCCCAACAGACAACCTGTTTGGCAAGCCAAGCACTACATGCCTCTTCAACCAATGGAGTAACCTACATGGAATTTCAGCAAATAAATCAAGTACATTTTTAAGGCAATACAACGGACAACCTGAGGTCTCCAGCTTGGTTTCCCTTTCAAATACCCTCTGGAAGTCCAATAGCATACGATTTCCCCCTTTTTTTTTTTGCACCGCTTATCGTTTCTTTGCTATGCCTCTTCTAGTGAATGGGCACTTTTCGGTTTCCCTTTTAGCTGGGGTAGAAAACCAGATAGCTTTATAACCTTTGCATTGACACTTTTGCCTCAACAAAGCAGTATGTTAGTAACAGTAGCTAATGGGGGGGTTAGACTTGACACCCCCCCCAAAAAAAAATAAATAATAATAAATACTAATAAATAAATAATGACAATAAATGCATACATGTAATTATTTAGAATATTAATTTTCATAATGGATACGTTCGTCCTCCTCTTCCCACCGCAGAGCAAATGGCAGCTTTTGACAGCTTGCGGCCTGCCAGTCAACGGCGAAAGCTGTGGCCTTCCCCGTGTTTGGCAGGAAGCCCCGTCGATTTCAAAGGCTCCCAACGCTCCTCTTTTCAGGGTTCCCGGGAAGAGCACTTAAATAATGTAGGGCCGCAGGAATTAAAGCGAAACCCCACAGACCGGAGTGATGTGTGTGAAGGAAGATGTGAGTGTGCGTTCTGCTCTGTTCTTTTATGTAAGAAATTGGGTTGCCGTGTAAGAGAGAAGCTGCAATGGCAGCTGGGAAAGAGGAAAAGAGAAGGATTCCGCCGGCCGCGAATAAAACACGGCTTTTCCATTATCTGGCCGACCGCAGACGACTTGATGAGGCAAAAATTAAAGTCATTGATCAAAAAAGGTTTACTTGCAGTTAAAATGGCTCTCCGATATGCCAGATGATGCTGATTCAAACAGCGAGTGAAAAGCTGATTAGGTACAATCAAATGACACCGAGCCGGTCGTACACACAGGCCTAGCAGAAAATCAGTCATACTTTACGTGATGCGTGCTTCATTGCTTTCAATTTGAAGCCGACATGTAAAATTATCATGACGAAAATCACCAACTCACCTTTTCGTAAATGGGGGCACTTCCATCCATCCATCCATTATCCATTAACCTGCTTATTCCTGGTCAGGGTCACGGGGGGTGCTGGAGCCTATCCCAGCATGCATCGGGCAAGAGGCAGGAATACACCCTGGACAGGCTGCCAATCCATCACAGGGCACACACACCATTCACTCACACATTCATACCTATGGGCAATTTTGAGTCTCCAATTAGCCTGACCTGCATGTCTTTGGACTGTGGGAGGAAACCGGAGTACCTGGAGGAAACCCACGCGGACACGGGGAGAACATGCAAACTCCACACAGAAAGGCCCTCGGCCGGGATTCGAACTCGGTGGGCCCTATCTTGGCGATCTTGGCGCTTAGTCTAAGCGCATGGCGTAAAGTCCATTTTGGGCGTGTCCAAGTCCACTTTTGCTATTTTAACGGCGTGTTTTTTTGGCGCTAAGCACGGCGCAAGGTGCAACTGGGCTGAACCTAGTCGCTTCATTAATTATAGGTGTGTCTTGGGCGTGACATGCAATAAACCAATCAAAATGTCATATCCCATTCCCTTTAAAAGCCTGCTTTTCCACCTTGGCGGATTGCTTGATGGCGAAACAGACATGCTCGTGCGTGTTTAGTGTGATCAAGGAATAGGCTTAATGGAGTATGATCAATATTATTCGGACTAACCATTACCCTATGAGTTCCCGGTAATTCCAGACAGGGCTGTTATTTTACAAAATATATGCGGTTAAATTTCGTTAAAAGGACCTGCAACAGCTGAGAATACGCTATCAATGGCTTCAGTCTCACCTTAGAAAACGCCAAATTAGCCTGCTTGTTCAGCGAATTTCGTTTGATTATGCAATGAAAGTGTCAAACATCAATTCCAAGAGGCTGTTCTCATGGAGTTCTAGAAGTTCAAGCTTCATCCAAAATTCATTAGGCTACCTGCATAGTAGGCTAATATTGATTAATAACATACATACCGTTATTTTGCCTTAATGATGACACTAAATAGCCTACAATAAAGCTGTCAGGTTCGCAACCCATATGTTCACGCATATTTCCCCTTGTTTAATAATGTCCTGTTTATGGAAATGTGACCAACCTGTTTTACTCGTAGTGTAATCCTTTAAAACAATCCACTTTCCCAGGAAGACCGTGAAACGTGCGACTTACAGTAGGGGAAACAGATAACATGCAGCGCATGTGCAGAGAATGGCATTAAAATTAATTGTGAATTAATTGTGTAACGTGCTGCAAATTTGTTTTAGTTTCTAATTAGACACTTAGTTCTCTTTAAAATCGTTTTGTTCAGTTATGGAATAACGGGTGAAATCAGCTGGGTTTTAAACGGTGAGAGTATGGAAACCTGGTCACTGTAATTAAAAAAATATGAAGGACGAAGAATAGCTAAGGTTACAATTTAGTTAACATGGTGACATCTCCGTTTTTTAACCATAGGCTATCGAAAAAAACCTTATGCACAGCGAATCCGCTGTAGCCTAGGCTATTTGAAAAACAATAAATGCAATATTCACTGGACAAGGTTTTGAACAGGCTGTATTGATAGATAAACAGAGCTGTATTGTAATGACATCTGAAGCGCATTTTCAGAACTTAAATGTCCGTCTATTGCCGTGCGCGAGTTTTCCATTGAATGACAATTCACGCATTAGGTGTAAATGACAATTTGCGCATTAGGCTTGATATAGGTGTTATCAGCTGCTTTTTAATGGATAGCCATTGTCCCGTACCATCGCACATCGCCTGGATGTTGATGGAGTGGGCTGAAAGCAATTTAATGTGCCATGGCATTCCCCTTCGCTGAGGGAAAGGTAGGCTATGGACCCTTTTATTATTATGTATTTTTTGATATAGGCTACACAATAATACCATTTCACATTGTAATCTTGATATTTTAATCATGCTTGTGCGCGCCCCTGTGTGTAACAGACAGGAGGGTACGCGCATTGTGCAGACGCCTTTGTAGACGCACTTATATGCACCGTTAAAATACCATGTATACAACTGCGACATGACTTTAGACCAGGTTAGTGGTGGTTCTAGCGCAAGCGCTTTCTGCTGGCTCAAGATAGCAATACGCCAAAAAGAATCCTGGCCACTCCTCATCTTAAGACCAACATGCCCAAACGGTGCAAGAGTACATGCTAGTTAAACGGCGTGAGCGTTAGGCGTTATAATGAACCTACCGCCGGGTGTAAGATAGCAAAGACACTTGCGTACACTAGCACCGCTTTGCGCCGGGTGTAAGATAGGGCCCGGTACCTTCTTGCTGTGAGGCGACAGTGCTAACCACTGCACCACCGTGCCGCCCGGGGGCACTTCCAATCAAATGCAAATTGATTTAGTGTGTTATGAATGTGATAGATGGTAGATTTGACGCCATAGTAAATCATGTCAGAAACTTCACAGTTAAATCACTGAAATAGTGTGGAATATGAAGAGGCCAATGACTGGCACGAAATCTTCAGTTTTGGTTTTCTCAATGAAAAGTAACTAAGAGTGCATTAATAAAAAATATCTACAGACTGACGGCGGCAAATTCTTCAGTGATACTTCAGATACGTCAGAGGCCAGGCCTTTCCTCTCCCGAGGTCTAAACCCAGGTTCAGTCCAACAGCAATAATTAAATCAAAGAATTAAACTGCTGATTTTACGAACCACGTTTCGGTTTTTTTAAGGATTAAGGACAAATCAGTCAGCATTGCAGTTGTACAAAATCCGTGCTTTTCAACTTCTGATGACCCTTTGAGCACTGAATGCCAAATCTGCCTTTGGGTGTTCAATAAAGATGAGAGTATGACACAGTTTAGCCAATATGGCCATAATTCTGTGCCAGCGTTGTGAGATCATAAATGACTTTTAATGTTGTAACAGACGTATTGTTGGGGAAGTGAGAATCTGTTTAAAATAAAAATCTCAGAATCCAGCGGTTTTAACAGCCAACACCCAGCACTCTGAATACAGAACGAAAGTGGCATCAATGGTTTAAAACCTCACCTATCCTACATTTAAAATACATTTATTTGATTTAATTTGTTAATTATTATCAAAGATTATAATTAATCGACGTTCAATTGGAGGGATATCCGAACCAGTTACCTCAAGCGTACAGTCCGACATGCCAATGAATGCATTCAATTCCTGCGTAACACCTGCCAGCCAAGGACGGCTAAAACAGGAGTTCATGATGAACTGTGCTTCCCTGGGGGTTCTGCCCTAGCAGAGAACGCTCTTGTAGGCCTATATGTGAAATGTTAGGGAGCCCACTCCGTCAACATCCAGGAGATTTGCGATGCTACGCGTAAGGTAGCACATTCGCAAATTATACTGGCTATGCTACGACTCCTTTATATTGGCCAACTCATTCCTACACCTTACAGGTATATGTATACAGGATATGTGGCCTAAGTGTTCACCTTTTGTGTATTTGGACAGGCGGCCAGTGCCTACGGGGTGTGTTGTGTGTTAATATGGTCTTTAATAGTTCTGGAATGAAAGTCAGACTGCACACAACGCCTTTTTAACTCGTTGATATTAAGATTAAAATGTGTCATTCCGATCAAAGATGCATGAGCGAGTAAAATATCAGGCTCATTTATTGAATCAGTACGGCTGTATAAAATTCCAGAACAGGACCAGAGTAAATGGAAGGAAATGTCAGGTTACGTGCTGTGCATGCCAAGGGTCTGTCTCTCTCTCTCTCCTTGGCTGCAAAGTTTAGACAGAAGGGGAAAGTGTCATGGTTTTAAGTCGGATTGCTCTTTTCTGGCGGTTGTGGCGACTTCTGGCCGCTAGAGGACACTGACGTTGTTTTTTATTCTCCTCGTTGAGACCTAATTGTCTTAATTGGCTTCAGGCGCGTGCCTCTGTTTAAGCAGGGCGTTTTCTTTGTTCCGTGCTTTTGTGTAAGCTTTGTTTACGCTCTGGCCGGTAACTTCGGTATCGAACTCAGAAGACTGCATATCTTTACTGCATTTAAAAGATACGCAGGAACTTCTTTAGCTTACAGTATAGGTTTAGTCCCTAGGACTTTTTCTTTCCTATTTTCTTCTCTTTCTAAGTTCTTTCCTTGGTTTTTATTCAGTCCTCATTGAGGCTGTAACCTTTGTTACCCTTTTCTCTTTTTTGTTATTGAGCTGGAGGTTTTTTCTTTCTCTTTCTGTCTATTTCGACTTGAGTCTTTAATTCTGTCCTCACCCTCTTTTCTGGGTTGTGTTCTGTTGGCTGTTACGCCGGGGGTTATTTCCCCTTGGTTTATTTTTCCTGTCCTGTCAGGGTATCCCTAATTAGTGGTTATCCACGTTTGTAGGTAGCTTTCAGATCCCCTTCCGGTCGTGTCTGGTTCTCCGAAACATTCCCCTCCCTCACAGAAAGTGCAAGGAGCAAAGAATGTTCCCTGGTGTTCCTGACTTCCAGTGATGTATTAATTGTATTTTACAGCCGTAAAAAAGAGATCGCAGCTGTGGTCAGGACATGTGCTGTGTCATGCAGTGTAATGCTCAGGGAACTGGCTTTGTAACCTAAAGGTTGCAGGTTCGATTCCTACTGTCTTTGTACCCTTGACCCGCATGCTTATCCTTAATTGCTTCAGATTGGATACTTCAATTCAAATGGATAGTATGAAAAAATGCAAAGGAGCTCTGGATAGTGTCTGCTAAATATCTGTACTGAAATGTTTGTGTTTGACAGTGAAGTTTGAAAAAATAAATGCATTTTAATTTGAATGCTATGTTTTTTTATTGTAGGTATAACTTAATTTAAAGCGCGACTTAACACACATTTTTGTGACTTAAGCGACTTAACAAAATTTTTTTTTTGTAGTTCTTCTCTCTTTTTATATTGAAAACTACAGATTCCACTGAAGTTTTCTGGACCAATTGAATTGGTGCTTTTGGGTAGTTATTATTCAACTGTGCAAGTGAGTGCCAATTACTGATCAGTAATGCAATTCCGTTCGTTTGGCCAGTGGATGGGGGAAAAACTTTAAGAACCAATTTAAACAGGAAAAGTGTTAAACTTTTTAAAACATTATTTTTTGGCATTAGCTTTTCTGACAATAGCCTAAATATCCATTTATGTGAGTTTAAGTGGCAACACACAACAATTTTATAGCCTTTCAACTCTTGTAAATGTAAAGAAATGTGTTCCTATTTCTCTTGCACTCTCAAAAACAAAAGCTAAACAAACCATGATGAAAAATGTCTTCAAGAATGAATGGATGTCAACTACGAAGAAACCAAATGCCATTGACTGGGAAAAGCATTGGGCAGATTAATATCTGGGGCCGGACTATGAGTTCAAAGCAAGCTAGAGACGATTCCTGTTGTGTGAGTGAAGACACGGTGAGGAGACGTTGAAAGAGGAGCAGTGAGCTGCTGACAAGTCGGCAGCTCCTGACCACCCACCATAACTGAAACTGCTTATAGCACGATTTATAAAGGCATCCATTAATGTGTCCAGCAAAGCATTAAAATGCATGTTTTATTGTACGTGAATAGATACAATTGTTTTTGTTTAATTTATGCCTTTCCCTCAGAAAAAGATTCCCCTGATTTTTAATGAAAAGCAGCACACAGCCAGGTGAAATGGATATTTGTGTTTCCCGTTTTTTAACAATGGATAGCGTGACTCATTTTCATTTAAATGCTCATGCTTTGTATTAGCGATAATAACAAAGATAATCAGTTATAAGGGGCTTGAAAAGGCATATTTGCATATGTTACTTCCGGGTTCATATCCCTGTTTGCTGGACCAGTCAGTCCATAACTCTTGCCTCATGTTTTTTGGTGTGATTTAGGGTGGAAGACAGACACTTTCTCTTCCACTTCCACCCTGGTCTCAAATTGTAGAAAGATCGAAGTCACTGATCGGGGTTGCAGGACGTTTTATGAAAATAGATATAGATTTTTAAATATGTTCATAGAATATTCTCCACCACTGAAAAATGTTTGTCACTAAAACTGGACCGTTCAGTATTTGCAGAAACAATTCATGGTTCAATGAATTGTTCAATACACACCAAAGGGACAGAAGTAAAATAGCTTACCTTCTGGAAGAATCTTAATGTATTTGTTATTTTTCTTTACTGAGGGGTTAAGAGTTGTTACCCTTTGGTAACAAATGATGGCATTGACATAATGTGTCACGTCCCGTCTATGTCTGGTTTTTCCGTTTATATGTATTTTCTATCTAGCAGTCCGTTCTGTGTTTTCCCTCTCTCCCTCCATTTTGTGTCTCCACTTCCCTGCACCTGAATTGTGTTTTCTCATTAGTTTCCAGTGTTTCTGTTCCCTGCCTGTTCCCTACGTCCAGTCCTGTGTACCCGTCCAGTTCCTGTTCTCCTACCTGTCCAGCCTGCTCCTGTCAAGCCCTGCTCCTGCCTACCTGCCCTTCCTCGTCCTAGCCCTGCTCCTGCCCTTCGTCCTCCTGATCCCCTGCCTGTTCCTGGATGTCGCTCTTGCCTACCCTGTATTGCAATGATCGCTGGACGTTGACCTGTGTTTGTCGAATAAAGAACGAATAAAGCCTATTCCTACGTATTACTTCTGGTGTTTGCGATTGGTTCCGATCAATTCTCATAATAAATATGTCCCTGGATTTAAATTCTATTTGCCCTTATTTTTGACTCAGTTAAACCCAATAATCATGTTTTTACTTGAATTTGTTTCGAGCAAGCCTTAAAAATGAATACAAAAATGTTGAATTATTTAAAATGAAGGACAAATGCAAGTGTAAATAATGATAAAGTGTAAATAATGATAAGGCCAAAGGCACCTTTAACACATTCATATCCATAATTCATTTTGTTTTGCTTTACATTGATCTGTAAGATGAGGCCTCATAGTTTTTGCCACAAGTCGTTAACCTATTTACGTATGTCAGGGCAACTCACATATTCAAAAAAACATGTTTTACTGAATGAATATGTTGTATAATACTTTGGTTTGGCACTGAATGGATCTTCTTTAGGTACTACGGAGCACGGGCGTCTCCCTGCTAAACAGGAGATGACCAGAAACCCCCCGTACCAAAGCAGATCCAAACAACAGGTGGAAGCTGGGGTGGTGGAGGGTGATCGCGAATTTTAACGCAGAAACACCAAAGCAAATGAGGGGCAGCAAAACAAATGAGCAGCAAAGGGAGGTCTGATTCTCGGTTTTAAAAGGAGCGCTCCATTAGAGGTGTGCGCATGAGATTGGTTGAGTATGAGACGCGTGGTTGCTAGTCAACCGGCAAGAGTTTCCTGACAGAACTTGCTGTGTGCACTTCATTCGCGACGCTCACATATGTTTATCTTTGGTGCCTTTGAAGCTACTTCTCGACGATATACCGTACAATTCATTTGACAACAAAAACTAAGAGGAATTCTTAGGAACAACCCACCACTTTATAAGCAAACTTCTAAAGCAAATTCCCAAATAAGGAATTATTAAGGACGTAAGCATCAATGAATCATGCAATTCTTTCATGTAAATTAGATTAATGAAAATACGCTTATACTGTCTATCAAATAAGTAGCAAGTTCTTCTAAATAAATTCTTGTTACCAGACAAACTATAGACAGAGCAATTATTGCTTGGTCGGAATCGAAGCTTAAAATAAAACATGCCAATATTTTCCTATTGCTCTATTTTGTGAAATATTCAGGTTCATGGTTTGTAATAAATGGTATTAAATGATGCTACTGTGTTTCAGCAACTAAAAGTGACAAGGCAGCAAAAGACAATGCTGAACCCGAAAGTACACTTTTGAAACACAGCCATGTACTTGATCTATGCAAATTTAAACAAGATTAATCTAAGAATGGGTTGACACAATAAATGAGAACACGTTCAATATATCCAAGAAAGCACTACTGAACATTTTTAACTGTCCAGTGGTGCATTTCCCTGAATATAGAACTTGGAACACGAAGAAGGGATGTTAGATCAATCACTTAATCACTTGGATAAGAGTGTATGCTAAATTCCCACAGTTAAATGTAAACAGTGATTACGCATAACATGGAAATTAAGTTCCTATATGGAAAAGTAGTCAATCGTATCTTCTCTTGCATTATTGCATTGCTAGGAGCATAATTAGTAGAGCGATCTAAGTGGTTGTTGGTCTGGTTAAGCAGGAGCAGGCAGAACAGTGGTTCCTTTAGCTAGCCTACACAAACTGCTATCTTTATACTATCTAACGATTATTTACTTTATTTAAAACAGTACATACCGCATATTGGCCAGGAGCTTGTTTTATAACCGAAAGATAACATTATTCCAGATGGCCCAGCAGCGATTTAAACCATAAATAATGACCGCAACTGATCTGTGAAATGGACAGGTGGTACTGTTAGTCTGATTGAATGTGTTACTGGGTAGACAGCTTGCTGGAAGCTAATACTCAACTATACTTTTGGTTTAGCATTTGTTCACCTGTTGAACACTTTGTGCTTGCCCTAAAACTATATATTTTATTTTGCGGATTGTTCAGGCAAATAAGACTCCTACTGTAAAATGCCTGAGTGCCCGTCTATACCCTCATACTAGCCTGGTTGAATTTTTCTTACATGAGATTCAGGAGAGAGACTGTGCTGTCAACATAAGACCCTAAAATTTTAAACGAGTCCAGTAGGAATAAAATGTACTTCATGTCCTTCTGCATAGTTCATTTAACACTGAATATTTTGTGGTCACATAAAAAAAAAAAAAAACATTCATAAAAATTCAGTTCATTTGAATGTTTTTTTTTGAGAATTATGAGCATCATAATAATGCAGGTCACATCTCTAGCACTCAGCCATGCATTTAGTACTGGGAGCAGTCCGCATTTGAATTTAACCTTGCCAAATACTTCTCATTAAATTATGAATTGAATTCAGCAATAGCAAAACTGACCAAACTCACTGTTTCTGAAGACAAAAGCTATTTGCATGTGAGTCACAGTTTATGGAAAATGATGATTGAATCAAAGCAGTTAAGCTTATTGTTTATATGTCTATAAGATTATTTAATCAAATACTTTGTGGAATCAAAGAACAGTTGAATCAAAGGATGAATGGAACTAAGCTGTGATTTATAGCTCTTGTGAATGTTAAAAAACGTACTTTGAGAATAATTTATTAAGAGGCATTTTTTTATGCCATCTCCAGGCATTCTGATGGAAACAATTATGACAAATAATACCAACTTTACCGATATATTCTTATGACGTGATAATATGGCATCCCAGTAATGCTGCAGAATCATTTTCCCATTAAAACTGAATTATGTCTGAATAATGCACAACTGTGTCAAGTAGATATATTTCCTTCTTTACAGTTATAGTTACCTGTATGCCTGCTGCATACACAAAGGGTTCTGTTCTTTTGACATGTGCGGAAGAGTGAATCAAAGGGTGACAGGGCTGTTATTTACACATTCTCTTTCATTTTTTTCTTCTCTACGTGTGTGCTGGCTCTGTGTTATTTATATATTGTTGGTTTAGGGTTTTAAAAAAATTTTCTTTATGTTTTTTTTACTCTCAAGGCAAGGACAGTTTCTCTACTGCGTATGAACTGCTTCTTTCCTGTCTCTCCCTTAACAAACGCTTGCCACAAGCAAGTTCACACGTAAAAGGCTAGACTGAAGGCGCCTTCCCGGAGAAAATGATGTAATCTCTGGATGCTCCTGACTGGAGCTCGCAGGCATTCTGCAGAGGCTGCTGCATTTCCCCCCAAAATCCTGTCACTCCTCAGCTCTGGCCACCGGTCGCAGACAGTTCCCACAGCAGGTATTTAATTATGAACTTGCCGTTTTGCGATTCCTCGACGTGAACTATGGCTGCAAAAAAAAACGTTAACTGACACAGAGAAGCCCTGTGACGGATCCAACAGGAAGTGCTTTTCTTTTCCCCCCCGCTCGGCTCTCACAGACGGCGGCCTCAATCTGCCCAGGATCTTCTGACAGCTGTTCACAGAGGCATATCTGTTCTTCCCAACACAGCTCTAGGGAAGCAGTGATGTTTTATTGAAAGTGGTTTATAGGGACTTTTCTTAATATTGCTGAGGAAACTTAATATTGCTGAGGAAAAGTAGTTCCTTTCGTTGTCTAATGCAATCTCATTTTCGGAGGGCAGCTCTTGATTTGCCGTCAACAATTTACTGTAATGGAAATGAAACCTGGGGGCAGAAGGGGAAAATTGTGTTGTCACGCAGGGAGATGCCTGGCACATGAAAGGAAAGAGGAAAATTGACTTTTTAAAATTTTATCGAGAACTCAAATTTATGTATTTCAATTGAAGGCCACGGAAAACCCCTGGGCTCTAATGAGAATTGGAGAAGACTGTTTTTCATCCCTTGTTTAATATCTGGGGGAGGAGAAACAGCTCTAATGCTGATCTGCGGGGGGAGATTTCACAGACAAACACTGTATTGCATTTGTCTTGTTTTGACAAAGACAATCATCTGCAATTACAGGATTTTCCCCTGTGGTTTTTACAACATTACATTACCCCTTAGAAACATTACCCCTTAGAACTATTACCCCTTAGAAACATTACCCCTTAGAAATATTACCCCTTAGAAACATTACCCCTTAGAAATATTACCCCTTAGAAATATTACCCCTTAGAAACATTACCCCTTAGAAACATTACCCCTTAGAAATATTACCCCTTAGAAACATTACCCCTTAGAAACATTACCCCTTAGAAACATTACCCCTTAGAAACATTACCCCTTAGAAACTTTACCCCTTAGAAACTTTACCCCTTAGAAACATTACCCCTTAGAAACATTACCCCTTAGAAACATTACCCCTTACTCTTTTTGTGCATACTCCCTTTGACTTACTGGGCTATAATAATGAGAAGGAAAGGAAACGTTTTGACCCATTTACATGAGGGTGTTGGAAATAAATTGCTCATATATATTTTGGATATTGATTGAATGTTTTTGGTCAAGTTCATACTGTACAGTATCATTCACGACTAACCGTGACACTCTCGGTTGACTGATGCTTGCAGAAGTGCAACATAACCTGATTAGCAAGAGAGGTCACTGGACACATGTAATTCATTGATTTAACCTGTTGAACATAAAGTCTGGTACAGGCAAGGAAGAAAAAAAGCCAACATGGTCTGCTTATGTAGAAAGCAATTTGAAGTTGCCCACATCATGTCTTGTCCAATGAAGAAAGATAACTGTAGCATGTTAAATAGAATAGAATAACTAATAACAAATTTTCCTGTTATAGGGAACTTCAGTTGTAGCCACCAGCAACAACAAAAAAGACATAGACAATGGGGTAGACCCACAGCGCACAAACAAACATATCAAATAAAGACTAGAATCATTGAATTAATCAAATGAATTAAGTGAATTAAAGTGAAGGTGTGAGTCGAGTGGAATACAGCCAAACGCCGTGATTAAAAACTGCGCATCAAAAGCAATCACAGCTCCCCATCCGCTCCGCTGTCCCGAGATGTCCAGTGTCATCAAGCAGTCCAACAGCTGTAGGAACAAAGCTGTCGACATATTCAAACTCTGCCTCCGCGACTTGCCTCCATACACGCAGTCTCTGTCCAGTCATAAAGGATAGTTCACATTTTTTTAGACCCAGGTCCACTGAGCTGCTCACCATACATTATGCCATAGATTGGGGACTTGTCTGGCTCAAGCCCTCCTGCCTCGAGTATGCGTAGCTAACTCTCTGTTAGCCATTAGCTTTGTTAACAAAATAACATTGATTTAATGGGGACTGAGAATCACCCCTAACAGCTATTTAACAAAGACACTAGTAATAACCATTTCTTACATAATGACATACACTGTATTCAGAATGTGCCAATATAGCCAAAAACTGTATTATTGGTTAGTTTTGGACCACTTGCCTTAACAACATCATTGGATTTCTTGAGCCTTACTACTCCTGGTTGCACAACAGTTGATCATGCTTGCAGTTGCTTGCCAAGGCTGTCGCCAGGCAACCCTGGGAAGTAGCACTGCCGTAAGTGCATTGAAAAAAAGAGTAACTACGCAATCTATCTTTTCCCTTGATAAGGCAAGTGGTCCAAAACTAACTAATACTACTGTAATTTGGCTATATTGGCACATTTCGATCACAAGATATGTATTTATGCAAGTAAATAAACATGATGAAGTATTTACTTAAGTTTGTTTTATTACTAGTGTCTTTGTTAAATAGCTTTCAGGTGGGTGATTCTCAGCCCCCATTAAGTTATTTGGCCAACGAGGCCTAATGCTAATGCACACTCAAGGCAGAAGGGCTTGAGCCCGACATGTCTCCAATTTATCACGTAATTTGTGATGAGTAGCTCACCGAAACTGGGTCTAAAAATGTGAACTTTAATTTTTAAGGTCCTGTCTATTTCTCCCACTCTTCGTTGTAATAAACCTTGAATGTCCACAGGTGAACTGGCCTCATCGGCTGTGTGACATCATACTTACATAACCCTGGATCCCTGGGCCACAACTGAAGTTCCCTAACGGGAAAATAAAAGTTATTCTACTCTATTCTATCCACACACATTGTTCTAGGAAATAAAAAAACCCCAAAACAAACAAAAGAAGCACCATGGCAAAAATTATTATATTATTGACGGGGGGGGGGGTAGGGTGTCAGTCAGCTACAGATAATCACTAATCAAACCAATGGCAAACAGAAATACAAAACCACCAAAAATTTGTTTATTTACCAGTACAGTATAGTTAAAATGATTCATGCACCTCAGAGCTAAGTACAGTACACCGTCAAATACAAGTCCACTGTTATTTCCCCCAGCCTTGTGAATCTTAGTTTGGACATGATGTCACTATGTCACATGATGTCACTATGGACATTTTGTCCCATTTTCATTGTGTGCATACAGGGTATGTTTCTTTCCCATTGGGATCTAAAATGTAATGGATAAAAAGTGCTAAACTTTTATTCCCATAGGCTACTGCTAGGGATGCAAGCCATTGTTCATTGCCCGGGAGTATCGACAAGTTAATCGTTTTGCATCTGGTGTCAGACATGAGACAGTAAGACATGAGTAGGCTACTGCTCATAGAATAAGACCTATGCATCTGTGCTCTGGCCAGATTAGTTGCGCTGAGAAATATTACCCTGGGCAACGGAAAAAAAGACCACAGGTATCCTATGTTGTCTGCCCAATTACCTGGTGGATGCTTGTGATAAATGTGCCACTGGTGTTGTTTCACTCATGAAGTGAAGAATTCATGCCATTCATATCTATCGAGCACAGCCTCCCTCTGTTCTGTAGCTATATGTCTGAGCTTTCATAAAATATCAAAGGTTCTCTGTCAAATTCTATCTACAAACAAGTCTGTAAAATATTTAAGAACGTGTATAATGAAAAACAGTCAAGTGACTTGAAGCATTGACTTTTAGATTATGGCAAAATTAGGTTTATGCAACGTTATAGAAATATCAAAGACTATACTTACTGTAATTGCTCTCTCAAGATAAAAGGAAATGGGGAAAACCATGTTACCATCGCGATCCGATTATGGACAGAAATTAATTCAGTGTCGCGACGAAAGAGCAGTCTGGCGTGAGCTAGCAATCTTGAGATATAAAATAACTCGCCTCCTTTGTGTAGGACTTGAATTTAGGTTTCTGTGAGCCATTTCGAAGTTGTCAGGTGGCTCCTAGTTTATTAATAAGCTGAGCTCGTGTCACGGGTGCGTGAGTTTCAAAGTGTTGAGGGAATGTGTGATTTTTGGGTCGGTGTGCAGGAGTGTGTCTGTGTCTAGGGGGTAGGGGAAGGTGGTAGTTTCAGCTCGCGTGGGGAACTAACGATATTACATATTTTACTTTAAAATGACGTCACAGGAGTGTCAGGCGAAGCCGGACTGGCAGGTTGTTAGTGAGTCGGAGAGAGGCAGAGAGAGGCAGCAAGATGCAGCGCGGGGTGATAACATTGCACTCTCTCCGATTGATAAGTGCATGATTTTCCCCTCTTTCTCACAAAGCGAAAGGCAGCTTGCCTCCACGAAACTCATTCTACAAAACATACTGAACTAGACTCCCCGACGTTTCTTTTTTGTTTGTTTGTCATTGTTTATAAGCTTATTTTTTATAATGCAAGAATATGCGAAATGTAGAATTTGAGTCTGCGTTAAAATGCACCCTGAACTTAAAATGTCTGGTAATTTATGCTTTTAAAACTTTTAATTTTACTAACATCAACCATTTCCGTATGTATGCTATTTTATTATTCTGCATTTGAATAATCATCTCGAGAAGTGCGTGGTCATTTCCAAAGCTGAAGCCACAGGGGATGTCGACGGTTCACCTTGTCGCTTTGCCATTTTTCGTGGCTTTTTGGGACTTGGCAGAGGAATTCGTCTGTTAATTTTGAATTAATCGAAAGTTTGATCGACACAAACCAATGGACAGAAGACACTTTATATTGAATAACTTACAGAAGAGCACCTGGAGCGGACCACCTCGGATGCCTTCATTCACTGATTTCAATTAAATTATAAAACAATCGTGGCCACTTGAGAGAAAACACATCATGATATCCATATGATCCAGTTATTTTGTCTCGTCTCTGTTCGACATTTGTGCATTGTGGGAGGACCAGCAGCGTTTTTGGAGTAATTCATGCCCGGTATTCTGAGGAGCAGAAGCTCAGAATGCTAGCGTTATTGATGCCTGGAATAAGGTATTTAACTTAACTGTTTTTATGTACGACTAACGACATTTGTGGGAACGTGCATAAATGGGAGGATATCTAACGGACTGATTCGGAATTATTTTCGACAAAATGTGGATAAAACGGATTGTTGCACGCAGGTAAGATTCCGACTTTAGTTAGGCTATTTTGTTTCTCGAATAGTAAAAAAATACAATGTGAAATAAGAGTTTAATGCGCCACCAACAAATGTAAAGGCTATGTCGTGCGCTCAATCATTAACTAGCTTCAGTTGCGCATATATAAGCTCATATAGCAAAACGTTTTTCATAGTTTTTTTCTCTACGCCATGAAATTAGTTGTTTTGCATGAGTGTATTAGTGCCAGTTGCAATGTAGTCTGAGAATAACTATGTCGGATGATTAATCATGTATTTAAAAAATATGTGATAATGCAAGGTGCGATGTCCTTTTTGAGTATTTATCTGTAATAATTGGGTAATTGGAACGAACAATGTTGTAACATATTTCTCAGTTTGAAGTACATACAGTACTTACTATACATTTCCTGAACACTGGAGGTCGCCAAATGCACGCGGAAAAATATTAACCAAGCAGCAATGATGATGGCACATCAGTCTCGGCAAATAGCTCCTCTATCAGCTGTAGAAAAAAAAAGCGAAACACACACACACAGTCATAAATATTTATATAAACAAACTTAATAATAATATAGGAATATAGTTTTTATTCCCAAAGATAAATTTGTCTTCAAGCACACAGAAATGTAGGACAATGATGACACACTATATAACACCGCGATGTACACAGCTTTGAAAATACTTTGTTGCCACTGTATAGAGGATGACACAGGCAGGTGTTTATTTATTGAATTACTTTAACTGTATTAATTACTTTAATTAACTGTATTCTGTATTAGGATTTACCAGTAAAAGCTATTGGACATTGTTACCTTAGCAAGTTGTTATCCAAAGGTTTTGCTCATTAAGTTCTATCGTAATGCAACATAGTCTATTTTTTGTTGAAAAGAAAGAAGTCGTCATAAACCGTGTAATATGAAATGCCTTTCTGACTGTAGTTTTGTTACAGCAATCATGTTTACAGCATTCTTTTATATAAATAATTATAAAGATCATGATGGGTTAGGCTGAATTGTTTAGCCTATACCAATACTCTGACATCATTACTGGAAATATTCAGATTTTCAGAATATCAAACCATTTTACAAATCATTTTTATAAATTTTCATTCTACATTAAACTTTTTTTAATAACACAGTAAGTGCTTTAATCTACTTACATCATTGCAAAGATATATAATATGAGGAGATAGAGTGCTTTCCCAAAACTTCTACTTGATTTTAACTCAATTGTGATTCATTTGAATCATTTTATGAAACCTCTTTCTTCCATTATTGATCCTCCTTTCATTGAAAAGCTCTGAAATGAGTCACGTGGTTCAGTTTGACTCTGCCGTGGTTAATGGCTGTGGAAAAAAACACTGTACTCAGAATGAAAATGGCAAAATTCATTAAAGTTTTTGTAAAGGAGGTTCCGGTTTCTCCAGGTGGAACGGGCACAGAGGAATTGTTAGCTAAATTTAAGTTACGTAGGCTGTATTCCAACCAAAATCAGCAGGTATAGTGCACTGAGCGACCTGCTCGTCTTTCTAGGAGTCATTATAACATCGGTACGTAAAAGTGACAGTTTGACAAAAGCACTTGTCCTCTGTGAAATTCTGAAGTATCTTCAAGCATTGCTATACTGCCCAGCCTGTTTTAATGTTGGGGAAGGGGGTGGCATTTCGATAAACATGCAGTCAAGTACACCACTCCACCAACAGATATTCTGGGTTGCCTTTAAACGCGGTTGCATCTGGTCTTTCACCATCTTTAATCCATTTATCAGACCCCAGATTAAGCTAAGCAGTGGAAGCAGCTGCTTCAGTCAGGGCTTAACTCTCTACAGCGCACTGTATTATGAGAACTAGAGCCTCTTCTCCTTTTCAACATTACGCCATTGCTATTTGTGTGGCTACCGATGAGGAATAGACAGCTATGCCACTGTTACTCGTCATACTGGAGCGATCTACAGACCCCCTGCTTGTGTCAGTATTTTGTCATGTGCGTATAAAGATTCATTGAAGTATCTACTGCTTCAAAATCCCTTTGGGTCCCCTATTGCGTCCTTCAAATCTTTTGCAGTAAGTACAGTGCACACATCTGACAGCAGCATCACTCCCAATGGAACAGATTGAACTTGTGGAGATTCCCCCCTCCCCATAAATACCAACAAAGGTCATGTAAGGTCATTTTATCCCTTGTCTCCTTATTACGTATGAATAATCAGAAGCCATGGGAGAACCTTCAGGAGGGGGAAAATAAATTTGAATTGACTGACACGCGTTGAGAAAATGAAGAGTAGGAACAGAGGATAAGCAATATTGATTCCCTGTCTGTTTGCTCGTGAAATGGGATTGAATGAAAATGTTTTTTGTTTTCTTTTACTTCCTGGCCATGAGATAAAAAAAAATCCCATGCTGTCACTATAAAATAAGCTTGGCATAATGGATGCCTGTGTTATCAAGTGTTAGACGCTTCACAAGTTCACAATTTCTCACCGTTGTGCAGATCGTTGCCTTTTTAACTTGCTATTTCAAATGTGTGAATTTTAAATCTTCCTGAGATGTGTGCCAAGGCCCATTTTATTCATCTTAATGGCTGCAAAAATCCAGAAGAGCGTCGTGCGTAGGTACTTCAGGCCAGGCGTTTGTGTATAATCTATCGCAGTTTGTTTCATGTTGTGCGTCGATGTGGAATGTGGGGGCTGTGGAATGCTTGATGCGTGCTGACATTCAACAACTGCATTAGTGCATTGACTTGAGTCCTTTCAGTGTGGCTGCTCTGAGGAATATCAGTCGGCTGGACGATTGTGTGTCAGAAACCCTAACACTTTCCATTAGGTGACATCAAGACCAGGTGGTGAAGGATGTGGTAGTAGAGGCTTCGCCAGGGTCAGGTCACATCCAATTTGAAAACTAGCAAAGTTCAAATCCTCTGGAACACTTTCAATTATTTAGCTACAGACATGTCAGCCAAACAATGCAAGCCATGTTGAAATTCTCAAATGAGTGATGTAGAACATTTTCGGACCCTTTCGTATGGAGATGACCGGTGCATAGGTAGAAGCTGGCATACTGAGTCAGACAGCTACGTACAGGTGTCCAACCTGAGTGTGAAACAGGAGGCTTGCTTTGTATTTACTGTCTATCTGGACCAGGTCTTTCCATCAGTATATACTCAAAGAAAATCCCTAACAAATGATTCTGTTACAAAATCATTCAGGGAAGTGAAACATACTCTGCAGTGCAGTATATTGAAGTGCAATAAACAATACATGCAGTGTAATACCACCAGAATTATTGGCAACCTCAATCAATATAAGCAAAACAAAAATTCAGTTCAGCTTTATTATTTATTTTGTTCTATGCACAGAAAAATGTGAAAGTGATAGTGTTTAATTGTGATACCATTGATCAAAGGAATGACACATCTTTAATGCCAAAAAATTATTTTATTATTGCCAACTTTGCCAAGATAACAGCACTGAATCTTCTCCTGTAATATTTGATGAGGTTGGAGAACACATAGCAAGGGATTTGAGTCCTTTCCTCCATACAGGATCTCTCCAGATCCTTCAGATTCCTTGGTGCTCACTTGTGGACTCTCCACTTCAGCTTCCGCAGGGTTCCATGGTGTTCCGGCCAGGGGACTGGGATTCCCATTGCAAAACCTTGATTCTGTGGTCAGTGAATAGTTTTTGAGTAGATTTTGAGGTATACTTTCATTATCCTGCTGGAATATGTAACAACAACCCAGTCTTCTGGCAGAGGCAGTCAGATTTTGCTCTAAAATATCCTGGTATATTATGGAGTCCATGATGCCATGTAGCCTAACAAGGTTCCCATGGCCTTTGGAGGAAAAACAGCCCCACACCATCACAGATCCACCACCATACTTCACAGTGGGGATAAGGCTCTTTTCTGTATAACTATGCCTCTTATTACACTCAGCAAACCTTTGGTATTTATTGCCAAAAAAGCTCAATATTCATCTGGTCCGACCATAGCATCCGGTTTCAGATTTTGGTAACATTTAGCAAACTCCAGGTTCTTACGATTGTGGTATGATGACATCAGAGGCTGTTTTCTGCCAAGCCTTCTAAATAGCTTGCTGGCATCGAGGTGGCATGTAATTGTACTTTTGGAGACTCTGTGACTACAGGATGCAACCAACTTCTGAAATTCTCAAACTGTGATCTTTGGAGACAATTTTTGCCTCTGGAACCATCCTCATCATTGTGCGTGGGGGAAAACTACGCTTGATTCCTCTTCCAGGCAAGTTCTTCGCAGTTCCAGTTGCTTTAATCTTCGCAATTATTGCCCTAATGATGGAAATTGGTCACTTCCAACATTAAGCTATTCTATAGCCATTGCCTGAGTTATGAAGGTCAACAACTTTTTGTCTAATCTTATTTATGTGAACCCTGATCTTCCCATTTTGCCAATAATTCTCATGCAAATACACACACGTGCACACACGCACATATATCATTGTATTTTTAAAAAAGGTCCACATACGTATGTACAATATATTGCAGTATAATTACATTTTTGTATTGGAGTTAGCTATTAAAAACATAAAAGGGAAAATTACTCATTGTGGTAGGCATCTAATAAAATACTTTTTGTATACATCTGCTGTTGCTAGCTAAATATAGATATTGCTGCTGTTATATCTGCTGTTGCTAGCTAAATATACCGTTGTATGTTTTTTTCCGTTGGGTACATTTGTTTTCGAATATTCTTAAGTTCGATTCTTAAGTTTATATTTTTCAGTATTTCCTCTTCGATTAAACATCGTCATAGAGAATTTATATTTCATACAGTGGACGCATTACTGTGCATGCCACTGTAAACTGTGTTTTCCCTTAATATTGCATATGTTACCGTAGAATAATAAAATACCATTTCAACATTATCCCCTTGTCATTATGAAGCCCTCCTGACCCATTAATCATTGTTTTCCTTCACTGCCCAGCAGTGTCAATGGGGAATATGGTCACAGCTTATCTTCCTCTGAACTGTTAATCAAGTCTGGGTGCTGTGTTGAAATGGGTGAGGGTTACAGGAAGTGAGTAGGGGATACCTTTTCATGTAACGCCAATGCCAGGACACAAGAGTAGTAATGAAAACATAAAGCAAACAGTTATGTCCATTTCACTTGCTTTTTTTTTTTTTTTTACAACAATTATGAGGGTGATTCATTGTACATCTCTCCCGAGCATCATTAGCCTAATTTATAGTGAAATGAGGACTTGTTGTGTCTCTGAGCTCCAGCTCTCTGGAGACCTTTTTAACGTAAAAAAAAACTAAAAAAACATTCATCGCCTTTCAGCACAGGAGTAAAAACGAGAATGGTCTCAAACTGTGAAGGAAGTGGTAGTGGCCTCCAGCTCAGCCGAGCTCAGCCATGGTGGCCTGTTTGCTCACCATGCTATTAAAGCCTGCTGATGAATAGCAGTGCACCCGAGCAAGAGCCAAAATGGAGACCATGTACAATGCTACATGGGAGTGGAGTGTGGATGGAAACTGAAAACGACATTGTTTACGTTCGAGTGCAGATGGGCTGTATGCAGCCTCAGGTAACTCCGTCAGAGGTGGTGAACCTCATTTATTTAGTAAAATGTCCAGTATGACACCCTGCTCATCTAATTTTTGAAACATCTTTAAATATTTTGGGTTCTGAATGTCTACACGTACAAACAGTTGACTCTAGTTGATTATAGTATTATCTTAAATACAAGTCAGTTGGGCAATTGGGACTCTGTTAGTTTTTGTAATTTTGAGAAATGGGCTATTGATTTGGTTGCCTTATTTAGAAGCAGTATTGCAAAAAATAAGATGCCAACTTAAGTCATTTGCAGCTATGAAATGTGTATTACTTGGGAGTCGATAGCCGTGGAATGAAATATTAATGAGCTGGCTTTGTTCGAACTGAGCGCAAGTAACGAGATGAGACAAAACCGTCCCCTGTAGAAGTGAAGATGCGGTCGCACCACGGCTCACGTTTCCCGCTGAGCCTGGCGGGAGAGGGGAAAAATAGCGCCTGCTCTTATTCACACAGTTCACTTTCCTTTAATCAATACCGCTGCCACGAAGCATCAAATCTCTCAGCCTCACAGGTTCCCGCTAACTGGGCTGTGCTTCAGATCAGTGGAACGCACTGCCAGTCGACGAAAGCTCAGATCTCGCATTTCAGTAAAAATATAAATGAACAAGTGGAGGAGGAACCTGTACTGTTAGTAGTGGATATAGTGCTCTCCTCACGCATAGTCGTATACACAGCCATAGTCAATAATTTATTTGATATGAAGCCTAGAAACCTTCACGTGGTTTAACAGGGCTGTCTACTACTACCACTCGCTGATCCGGAGGGAGGGAGATTATCTTCCATTTCACTTCAGTGGGTGGCAGGGCCCAGATTCTCCGCAGAGCGTTTGGGCTTTGCTGGAAGATATTGTGCAGAGGGATTAATTAATAGGTCGTTAAACCGCCTTTGGCTGCTACATCTTGGCTCCTCTTGACTTTTGTGTGTCGGAAGAGGTTCGCGCCGATCTGATGTAATATCGTTTCACTCATCCATGAGAACAGCTGCTGCTCATCTCCTTGATCTGATACGTCCTTTCAGGCGGTATTCATGTCCACTCTGTCAACAGGCCCTGAAACACAGACTTTGTGCTGTCATCTCATACATACTGTATCTCATGAGCGCTTGCCAGATAGAGCATTATTACTTGGAGTACACAATGATCTTCCAGAAGTAAAAGCGAGGTGTCAAAGAAAAGTATTAGTGAGACTTAAAAGTAAGTCAAACAAAACACAATATTGAATTTGATATTTGATATGCTGCAATCGGCACATGCACTGTAATGCGTGAATAATATGGTGGCAGTTATATAACCCAAGATTAATCAATATTAATCAATAGGTGGTCTCAGCAGCACCCCGACTCCTCCACGTCCTTCCAACACAATGCAGATGGACAGATGGATAACCTCATCAGGTTGACATAGGGCGTTAAAGCGCCAGCATTATTAAAAATATTTATAACCATTTCCTTTTACACTGTCCTTCATAACTCCGTAGAGGCCATGCGATATTTATTCTTTTGGTTCCGTTATCTTGAGATCACTAATTATTATATTGTGATCTCCACGTGACTAAAGTTGTTTTCACGTGATCACGACATTTATCTCGTGATCTCGACATTATGAAAGTTGTTTTCTCGTGATCACGACATTTATCTCGTGATCTCGACATTATGAATGTTGTTTTCTCGTGATCACGTCATTTACCTTGTGATCTCCACATTATGAATGTTGTTTTCCTCGTGATCACGTCATTTATCTTGTGATCTCGACTTGTCTTTTGATCTCGACAAATGTTTCTTGCTCGTGATCACGAAAACCTTTACAATCTGAATGCACAGTCATTGTGTGTGAGGGACTGGGGATAGCACTCTGCCTTACAAGGGCTGAGCGTGTTTCATTTTATTTTGACCAGGGGTCTCTTTTATAAAACTTTGCTCCTACACTAAAAGGTGATGCTCAAAAATATCCTGATTTATAAAACAGTGGCTAATGGAACACCCTTATTTGAATATGCTGCATTTGTCAGTTAAGATGGAGAAGTCAGACCACTACACAAAGAAGAAAAACCGAGTTTTTAATCGAGACGCTCGTTATGGAGGTCAGAGGTCAGACGGGCTATATTGGTTGGTGGAAATAGTTCTGGACTGGCATAATAAATACAATAAATTTTGTGGCGGATGTCACAGCAGCCAAACCATTTCGGAAATAAATAAAAAAGTGGTCGGATATTAGATGCAAATTTCATAAGGTTATTGTACCATAGCCAGGAATTAATAATTGTTGGTATTAATTGAGTCACGACTCTTATCAGCCTGTGATGAGACATTATTCAAAATGCAATACGATAATACTAGGCTATATTGTTTGATTACACAGAAATGTATCTTGCATCTTAAATCACCAGTTTCACATAGTTACAAACATGAAAGACAGATACATCCACACAAAACATACAGATATGCTATTACGTCCACGTACTGTAAATATCTCCTTGATTAAACCCCTAGCATCAAATTGAAATGGCATTGTTGGACCTCGCATTAAGCATTCGAATGTACTCTGGGATAAAAGAGCACTTGAAACGTATGCGTTTGTACAGTTGGAACTCTATAACCCCTTGAACACATTTTTAGGACAGACTGGATGCTTATAGACTTTCAGACTAGCATCAAACCGACAGAAACTACTTACTGAATTTTCCTTTGACAAGGGATGTGTTTATTAGATGTCTGTGTACTGACATCTAATATGAAGTGAAATGAATTGAGTGAAACGGCTCTGTAGGACATGTATCTGTATTTCACTAATTCGCCATCTAAAGCCCTATTCGGACGGGATAAGTTTTACAGGGGGAGGTGGGGTAATGTAATAATTACCGGAGGAGCTCCGCTATTTTAGTCCCGTCCGAATCTACCCCCAGTCTTTTCTCCTGGTTTTTCAACTAAGCATTCGAGGACGCCTTTGGTTGTGCTCTTTTTGGTCCAAGTGCAAGCCACAACTATTGGCCGACCTCTAAATGAATGTAATGTTACATTAAATAAGAAGACAGAGAGCACACTGGGGCGGCAGTGTAGTATAATGGTTAAGGAACAGGGCTTGTAACTGAAAGGTTGCAGGTTCAATTCCCAGGTAGGACACTGCTGTTGTACCCTTGAGCAAGGTACTCAACCTGAATTGCTTCCGTATATATCCAGCTGTCTAAATGGATAATATGTAAAAAATGCTAAAAAAATTGTGTAAGCTAGGCGCTCTGGATAAGAGCGTCTGCTAAATACCTGTAATGTAAAAAAAAAAAACGTACTTACAAAAGTAGGCTACAGTGGGGCAACGCTTGTGGCAACTTTAGGTAAGCTATTGTAGCCTAGCTATAGCCTTACATACATGTTATGGCCTAACACTGTTTTTCTCAAGCTAACGTTAATAAAGAGGTGTAGGCTAATGCAGGATTCCTCACGCTTTTTGTGGACATGTTTGCCATGCAAACATTGTCTACAGTTTTTTTTTGGCGCCTGCATCTTTTCAATTTCTCCCTGCCAGCGATTTTCTACCAGAAGCAATCAGTTTGCAGTGAAGATAGGATGTGTAACATTGTATGACTCGTGGAGAACATTTTCGGTGTGACGACAACATGGAGTAGACACTCCCATCTCTGTAATCCTAGACGCTGATTACGGAGATACTTTATCCCGCCCGAATCGGCCATTAACATTACAGAGTCAGACGTCCTGTGATAATAATTACTTACAGACATTGTGCTGAAAACTTACCCCGTCCGAATAGGGCTTAAGTCGCCAATTCCCAGTCTCCAAAATGTGTGTATGCATGGGTCATAGTTTCTATAAATGTGAGCATGCCTTAATGTCAAGTTAGTGTTTATAAATCCCAAATTTGCGGGGAAAGTAGCGTACACATATTTTTTCTGCGTATTCACCGTTTATAAATGAGGCCCCAGGGATAGACTCTGGTAGAAGTCGTGTTGTTTTTATCAATAATCTATAGCTTTCAGGTAGAAACTTGGAAGTCTATTATTGATAAACATGACGTGATCTATATGCTCAATTTGAGCAGATTTAAGAAAATAAGGTCAACTTTGTGATACCAAGCTGACATACTCCAACAGCTCTGGAACGATGCAAAATCATATAAACCCTTAAAAGTGACTGTGAGTGACGAGGCATCAGCATGAGCCTTGTTACTTAAAACATTCATATATATATATATATATATATATATATATATATGCCCGTTTTTATATATTATAGAATATACACTATATATTTTTTTAAAGATTCAGTAAACCCAACACTTTATTACTGTTGTATCTTCTCACCGCTTCTCTTCTCAATTTAAAGTTGTCCGCTCTGTACAAACAATCATAAATTATGGCACTTTTCTGTGATGTGCCCTCTTACTTATGTCACAGTGTTGCTTTGAAGCCCACTCTGTGGCCGCTTTTGCAGCTTTGCACTTAAAATGACATCTCGGCTATAGTTTAGTTAGTGCATTGGTTTAAATTGAAATGCGACAAATTTACAAACCTCTGCCCTCAACCTTGTTCTTTAAATGCGTAAACACATGTAACCGTTCAGCGATTTCCCAAGTTTTGCCCATCCCTAGTTGACAACGTACTTCTCAGTGACAATTTGTCCTATATAAGAAATAGCTTTTTTTTTTTAGCACACAGTCACAGTGGACCAATGCGTTGTCAGGCAATGTTATCTTAAGCAGAAGATAAGCCCATCCCTTATCTGACATGTCAGCATAGAGCCTTAAAAAACTAAGAACCTTGGGACAAGCAGGGATTCATTTGTGGTGTATTATGAGGAAAAAGCCCCTGAAAAATAGCCCCTGAAATTGGAAAATTAGTGTGGGCTAATACTGCATTTATAGTACATCTTGGTTGTGATGGAATGGAATGATTGACAGCGGGTACTTTTTGAACCTCCAGCGTTGTTTGTTGTTCCACATTGCCTTTAGGTTTGAGCCATATAGGCATTAGAAACGAGGCACATATACTTCAATGCAAATTAACTTAGAAGAGGCTGTCAGGTCACAGTCTTCATGCCGAACTGTGTGTAAAAACTACGCACGGAAAACAGCCACGTGTACAACAAGCATCATTAATGCCACTGTATTTGGCCAGGAAATGTGACCACGGTCCTGGAAATTGTGCAGTTCTCCTATTTATTGTACTCATTATGCTCAGATAATCAAACCTCTTTTTAAATGGCAAATCCAGATGCAACACCTTTCAGAGTGTTCCTTGTGTTAACTTAATGCTCTGTGAAAGTTAGTAAGATATGAGGTTTTCTGTATGGGAAGGCAAGGATAAGATGGACATTTGTTAATTGTTAGCACACTCATTCTGTAAATGAATGGAGGCCATTTTGGTGCATAGATGAATCCTCACTTTCTGTTCTGGACAGTGGCTCCACAACACAAATGTTTATGGCCACTCAGTGAGCTGTTTGCAGTGTCAGGTGTTCTGAAAGCTTAAGCACACAAACTTGTAATTTCACTAAAAGCCTGGATTGTAGGCAAATCAGTGGACATCAGCCACTTTTAGCTTAGAAAGACTTTTCTCCAATTATGATTCAGTTCTATGGCATCATTGTCAAACTAAAATACCTTTTTTTTTTTTTGCGTAGGCTAGTACACCAACCACACATAGATATGTAGTCACGCAAGATATGCATGTGCAATCACATTTCAGACAAGCACACCCCCCCACACACACACACACACTTCCCCACACGCATAATGTTTGCGAAAGCATTATGTAATGAAAACAGGTTAAACTCAATTCAGTGCACGCACTGCACACATGATGTTGTGGTCTCTTGTGTTGACCAATTCAGATGAAGGGTCAAGATCAAAAGCTTCCTCTGAGGGTATTTTATACGATGAAAAATGTATTTATGGCCCCAGTATGCTGACCAATAATCTCCTGTTTCTCCTCAGTGACCAGAGATGGACTTTCTCTAAATGCAGATGGAAAAATATCTAGTTAGGTCATATATTTACAATTCATGAATCACATACACAGTAAATTCACAGCAAAATGTCCAGTGTTAATTTAACTCTAACAGTGTTGATTCAACTCTAGCAGTGTACATATGAGCCTGCTCTGGCCAGATTAGGCTCACATGTACACTGTTAGAGTTGAATTAACACTGGACATTTTACCGTGTACCGTGATCGCCATATGTGTTTATACAGTATGCTATCATAATGCAATTTCAGTAATTTAATGGCGGATTTTTAATAATTATTTTTCAACGTAATCATGTGGAGAACCACCAGAGAGAACTCATTTTAAGGCAAAAAACAGATATTTAAAGAAAAATGTTTTAAGTAAAAAGAGAGTGGCTGCCAGGTTTTTCATTAAAAGAGCAATATGTGCTTTATTCATGTAAAGAGTCACAGCATTCAGTCAGACTTCTTTGATATTATATTAGCATGGAGGACACATTTCCATCATGACATTTACTTGTGTTGCTTATTTCTTGAATTGATTTGTCTGCAAATTTGTTTTTTAAAACCATGGCAGATAATACATCAATAAAAGAGAACACAGTATTAATTAATGTATTTTCAACGTTTTATTACCTTTTAAAAGAAAAAAGAAGATCCGGCAAACACTTTTACTATTTTAACTCAGTGAAGAATCCTTGCGTACGATAAAGTTGACGTCAATTCACCAACTGTAGTAGGCTAACGTTAGTTGTAGGTTTACGTCATAATAAAACTAAAAATCAAACTACGGCTTGTTGTATTTCTACGCAGTAGCATATCCATATCTACTGTATTTCTGGCAGCAGAGTGATGGTTTAAGGCTTGTTTGCTACGTCAAACCCTTGATGATTTAGAGCCATTTAGCCAACCATGTGTTCCATACTGTTCCAGGACAATTTACAGCTAAATCTAGTCCCCCCAATTCCCATAGAGATCCATTCAAATGCAGAGATGTTATAGTATCGCTTGTAAGAGTACCAGAAAATAAGATATCAAGGGTCTTTTGATGTTGTTGGGTCACAGACATCAGGAAGTCATGGCATGCAAAGGATATGCGACCAAATATTAAATATGATTACTTTATTCTATATATAAATGCAGAGGTGCCAATAATTGTGGCACACGTGGTTTTGTTAGAAATAATTATTTCTTGATGAGGGATTTATTTATTTTTTTTCTTCAATGAAAGGTTGGATTTTTCAAATTTTTTTCAGTGTGACATTAAGCTAATTCACCAAACGGTGATTTTTTTATAACCCTTTTTATTCATCTTTACCAGGGGTGCCAATAATAGTGGAGGGCACTATATATCTGCTGCTTTTAGACATTTTAAGTCAATGTGAATTCATGTATAACTGATAAAACAGAAGGAACACGTGCACTTTGCTCTTAGACACTGTAGGCCATCACATCACACGGCTGATTTTAGTAAAATAATGAGACTTTCACAAATCAACCTTTATGCATAAAGCTCCACTCATCATTTTAATGATATTTATTAACAATACACTTGTCCTTTTGATAGGACAATGACTTTAGTGTCATTTTGCTTTTGTCTCTATAATTTCAGTTTTGGATAATTTTGTCTTTCATCTTGTTTATTGTCTTGTTATTTGGTGTCCGTCTGTTATTCTGCTTGCATTTGCATAACCTGGGAGCCTTTTGTTTAAAGACTCATTATTAACACCTTTGAATATTTAAACTGCTCTTTAGATTTCTTCCTGCAATTGGTGAAAATTTACTGATGGTACCATTAAATACTTTGTCCAACTAATGTTAACAACGGTTCACCAGCATACTGGCTGCAGGCCCAATTCCCATGAGTTTATATAGTATGTACTGCATCAGATACTAAAATCTACCAGTGACAAGAAACTGATCCATGGAAAACACCCAATCCCCAAGTCCATAAGTTTTTCAGTTCAATGATGAATTTTAACTGATTGTCTTTAATGAACATATATTTAATGTTGGAATGATACTCATGTCAGCACTTATTTGGCCCAACACATACTGCAGATATGCATCTCTGAACATGGCCATTACAGCACTGATAAACTATAGAAAAGGCTGCCCTATTCACCAGCTCAGCCTGGTGCACGTTGAAACGGTTCATATGTCATTATTAGCGGTTCGATTTTCGGATTAGCTTTTGTTTGTGGAACTTGCATCTGCATTGGAACTGTTTTTAAATATGTGGAACTGGATTTAAATACGTGACGGAGAGCAAACGACATCCCAAATTACAGACTTGGGCCATAGATCTTCTCTATTGCTGTGTGAAGGAGTGGGTGACAATGGGTTTTTTTTTCTCTTCCTCCCTATTGTCGGTTAATGAAAACCTGGTCACATACACAGTCTAATAAATGCACTTGTAAGCTGCTGAGCAGTGTGCATTTTGTATGTTAATTAAAATAAAACCAATTCATGCTTCGGCTCTAACACCCTCAGCCTGCCCTTGCACCCGCACACTATTAATCTACTGATGTCTGATTCCAGGCAGTTACAGGAAATGGGTAATCTTCCGTGCTTATTCCACAAAACCTTTTGTGTGTCACAGAAAATGGTCTGGCCAGTGTCGGTCATGCAGAAATATTACAAAAGTGAGTCTGGGCCAATATCCGAGTCTTGACTAATCTCCAATTTGCAGTATATCTATAAAATGAATAGGATTAACGCATTCCATATGCTACAGTTCAACTCTTCCCTCCAGCCGTGCGAGTTTCATTTATTAGCCATCGTGGTTGATGTTCATCTCATAGCTAAACAAGGAAAGTAATTGGAATACATTTTTTATTTGTATCCTCTTAACGATGAAAGACTTGTGACTAGCCATGGTTTTTCTTCAGAAGAATACACGACATTGTTAATTGACTTTGGATGTCTTTTCAAAAGGAATCAAAGGTGTCTTGATGTAGAGGGAGGGAAGGGGATACCGTATTAGGCCTGTTTATCACTCTCTTCATAGCTCATTTGTTTAACCCTTTGAAGCCGAATGAGGCAATTTGCATCCAAAAATCACTCCCTGTAATCTCTGTTGAATAACTCCCTTCAAGTTCAAGTTCAAGTTACTTTATTTGTACCCGTAGGTAAATTTGTTTGCAGAGAGAATCACAGTCTTAAAACAATACTTAAAATAACACATAAAATACAAACAAGCATGAAAAGTACAGAGTGCAAAAAGTGCTCAGGGGTTCCAATCCTCCAGTGGATAGGTAATACAATTACACAGAATAGACACATCGGACAGTAGAAAGCTTATCGACGCTCTGACTTGTTCCACTCAATGATGGCTGCTGGAACAAAGCTATTTCTATAGCGCTTAGTTCCGCACATTATTTCTGAATGTAGTATCGTTTTCGTTTTTTTTTTTTTTTGTTAGGCAGCAGAGACTTGAAACTGTCAAATATGTAGAATCGCCCAACATTTATACGAGGGTTGCGTTTGCTAACTGCGCCTACGTTACGTTACGTTTTGACAGATTCGTCACCAGCAGTAGTACCTGCTGAAAACACACGGAACACTGAGAAGACGATTCACTTTCAATGTTTTACTTCAGAAACAATGTTTTACTTCAGACTACTGTAAACAAAAAAAAAAAGTTTACAGTAGAAGTGGCACTTCAAGCCTACTTCATTCTAGTGACGAAGACGATGGTTCAGGAGGTGAAAGTGCACTTCCTGGGGATGTGGATTTGTATTTCCACGGAATGGGCCCAAACATGAATCCTTGGTTACCTTTACTGCTGTAGCTAGCAATAGGTTACGTGTCGTTTTCACGGTCTGTGACATAAAATACAAACCTTACCATTTATATGCTTATAATTGAATAATTATTTGATTTAATAATTAATGTTATTAAAAAAAACATTTGTATTTAACCATTTCAGTACTCTAAGCATATTTTCGCCAGGTACTCCGCTGATATTTCCATACAATATAAAGAAATGGTATGTCCTATTAACATGGCTGTATTATGTGACTACTACCATACAACCTGTTCTCGTAGTGTAAGATGATATACCTGAACTGACACTTGTGGTTTTGGAGATATACTGAACTGAACACATTTTTTTTCAGTAAGTGAGTTTCAGTTTTTTTTAAATGTTTTTCTCATATAATGTGGCCTACCAAATAATCCACATCTTGTCCAGGCCTAAGCTTGACATTTCCTGATGGGGACAGTCTTGTGAACAAAAAGAGGGGTTTCAGGTGGGTTATCTATTACGTAAACCCGCTTAATCTGTATAAAACTGAGGATAGTGGAAAAAAAAACCCTGAGGTCTCTAAGGGTTAATGTCTAAAAATGAGGGGACAAAGGTTGCGCTTTTGAAATCTTGCATCATTCTCCCTCCAACCGCCTCTGTGGAGCAGGCATTAGGTTGGGACATTTTGTACTAGGATGCTTCAGGCTGTCCCAGCCTTAAAGTGCATCCTACCTGACCTCTTCTTGAAAACACTGATTATTCTGGGTCAGCCACCCTTAAAGGGGCACGGCCTCATTAAATGAACTGAGTAGGATGATGTAGGACTGTTCACATGCTTTTGTATTCCTTCACCCTGCAACAGGGAGGGATAATACTAAACAGAACTAGGTGCCTTTCTTAACTCTTCCTGTCCCTCTGTACTAAGGTGTAGTAGATTATATAGGACAGACCCTCAAGACAAAGCAGGAATGGTGGATTACTATTGGATACTGGTGGCGCAGTCATGTACACAAATTGCATCTTGCCTGGAATGGAATAATAAATAATGAACCTGTTTAGCTTAGGGGGCAATAATACTGTAAGCAGGTTAGTATTTGCTACCAAAATAAATTCAAACAAGTTCACTCTCGCCACACACAATTGTCTCTGAACCTAAATTGGAGGCGAACGCTTGTGCAAATGCTGGTCTTCAAAGAATTGCCTCAGTCCCCATGCTAACTGGCTGCAGTGGCTACTTGTATGTAGCAGATATTGGTGACTGGCTTGGACACCCCCTGAGTTAAATCCATAGCTTTACCTGCGTCGCTGTGAAGATGAAAGAGTTTTGGCTTTCGCCCGTCACCCCAGGGCTCCCATCGGATCACAGATCTTTCCTAGAGGAGACAAGACTGCCGTAGTGCCTTTCAGTAGCCAGACAGGGGTGCTTAGAACGCCCCATCTCCCCCCTCCTCTCACTATCTATTCGCCATCTCAGTACCACCACGTGGATGGTCGCCTAGGGCTTGCAGTGACAGCAAGCGAGAGGGGTTGAATGGAAACATGTTGCGTGATCTCCTTTGACTGCTACTTTTACACTGGTCCTTTTCACTGTTATTCAGTAAAGACCTGTTTGTTTTTGTTGCGCCTTGACTCATATGATGTGAGTGCATACGGCCCCCGTGGGTATTTAGAAACCATGGCTGTGTTCGGAATCGCTCCCTATTCACTATAGTGCATTTAGGGTGTCGGCCATTTTGTAGGGTGTCCAAAATTCAAAATGTCAATTTGACACCCTAAATAGTCCACTCAATATCCCCCACAATGCACCACAAAATGTAGTGTACAAACGATGTACACTACATGACCGGAGAAATTTTTTTGTCAAGATGGCGACGGCTGAGCCTGCGCTGGTCTACAAATGTAAATATAAATGCAAGTTTCATCTTGTAGTCTATATTAAATCAGTTTAATCGGTTTTATAACGGAAATATAAATAAACGCGGTAGATTAAATATATTATAAAGTGTTAACTATTTTTTTTATTTAACAATTATTACTGTTTAATGGAAAATGCAACTTAATTAGCTAGCTAGCTACCTAGTTACCTAACTTACCTATCTAGCTACAACGAGACAACAAAACCCTTGTTCAAAATAAAAAAGAACACTTTTTTACCGTTTCTTGCATGCTTTCTCACCAAGCCGGTGACCGCTGTCACGCAAGCGTCGCGCGTTGCTAAGTAACCTATTCAGATTATGTAGTGTCCGAAATCGCCTCCTTCTTTTCCACCAGTGAATCCCTGTCTAGTGCCCTATGTAGATTCCCTAAGTAGTGTATAGGGAGGGAGTGAATAGGGAGCGATTCCGAACACAGCCCATGAAAATTGTCCTGCAGTTTTATTTATATGCAGAACCTACTTCACCTGAAAGCCTTTTGTATGGTTTGAAATGTGTCTCCTAGGTCAGCTGTGTGTTAACTTTGTGATTGGATGACGAGTATATAAAAAGGCTGCCATCTTGGACTGCACCCTCAGTATAAAGGATGCTGAGGCAAACCAACATATTTTCTGGATTTTTTTGGATTGTGGTCAGGTTATGGATAACTTCAAATGTCACTCTCAGAAATAAAATTACAGTGGGGGCCAGTTTTGTTCTTTAAGGAAAATATTTCACAAATGTACACTGACAGGTAAAACAAAGTAATTTGGGTACTTAAAAGTTAATTATTAAACCCATGGCTAGAGGTGCAATTTTATGTACCTATTGGGTACAACCCCAGTGACAAGCATTGTACAGGAACTTTTCAACTTTTTTTCTAAGAATGTACAGAAATTGAACATACTGCATAAATGAAATAAATAAAATATATTATCAAGATCCGAACAATGCGAGATATGGGCTAATATAAAATTTATTTCTAAGTTCAGATATTGAAATACACATTTTTAAGAATAAATTGCTGTTAAAGAATTTACCATTATACTTACTTTCTAAAAGGTCCACCTATTTATAATACATTGCAGTATATTCCATTTCCATAAGGTTCTGTTCTAGTTGTGTTTATATAGGCTTGCAGCGCCAGAGAAAATCTCTGCAAACTGTCCTTCATATGCTGCTCCTGGCTTTCAAACTATTGGGGAGCTGCAGGCATAGGACGTTTCCTGAATAAAGTTTAACCATCTCAAAGGAGCGCTGAGTGTGGGTAATGAGGGCTTTATGGAGCTCTGCAGCATTGATCTAGTAAAATGACAAAATGGTTTTTCCCCTCAGAAGCTGTTCTGTAAAAGCATATCTATATCTATATCTATGGTATTCATTCTTCCGGTAGTGGCCTGTATTCAATCCATCAACATTTGCCCTTAGCTTTGACGTATAAGTGTTACACCTTTTCTTGACAAACTCGGTTTGGTGAGTTTCTTGCTGAATTAGCATAAAAAAATAATGATTGTTTTTAATTTTGTTAGTCAAAATTAAGGACAAATGTTGACTTTAAATGTTGTTTCCAGGCCATTGTGGGCACTCCTCACGCCATTCTGTATTTATCAAAGATAATGATAGGACTGTGTAGGCTGTTTAATTATGTTATAATACTGGCGTGGTTATAATGCAACACTGTCAAGAAGTCCCAGTGCAGATATTATTTGGTACGAGACTCAAATTCAATCTATCTGTCTTGTGTACTGCGGTTCTTTCTTACAAGATATCAGAGGCTTCTCAGTGCCAGACCAGCTTGTTTTTCTGGAGCTGATATAGCTCTCTTCAGCCCAAGTGCTGACCACACACTCAGGAAGCGCTTTCGGCCAGTCTGCTAGGGGTAAAATATAGCCACATTTGCTTGTCAATTGCAGGGTGGTGCAGTAATGCAGATGTAGTAAAATGCAGTATATTCACTTTTCTGCAAACTCCTGCCCCCGACCTGCAGAGATCCAGAGTGTAATGTCCAGTAACTACGCTTGAAATCTGCCATGTTTGACGATGGCGATTGAGGCCAGGCGTATGCAAACTGTAGGCCTGGCGGTGAACGACGGCAGTAGCACGTCCACGGACGGACAATCGGACGCTTTCGCGCGGGACGGAACTGGGAAAACGGTTCCCAAGACGAATAAATGGCGAGAGGGCCCTGGAAGTAATGTGACACGCGCAGCCAATAACAGCTGCCGACACGTTTGCCTTCGGTGGGAGCCGATACAGCGTCAGCCAAAAGCCCCTTTGAAATGGCAGGGAGGGAATAAAAAGATGCGTGCTAAACAGAGGGGGTTACGGAAGGCCGTGCTGATAAAATTCATATTGATAGCAGCAGAGACAAGGAGGTGACAACAGCGGGGTTGTTGATTAGATGAAGGGGATGATGGCGGGCGATGAGAGCCTCTTGCTCGTCTCTCCATGGCGGACAGTCCCCCCCCCCCCCCCCCCCGTCTGCCAGAGCCTTGTTTTGGCGAACTCTCAGCGCTGCGAGTCACAGCGGAAAACGACGTATAATTAAGGCGCGTATCAAAACGGAGAGAATGCCTGCCGATGGCAGAGCGAGGGACCCGCTTAAGCGAATTAGCTAAAAATAGTGGCTGAAATGGGCCGAGACACATACACGTGCCTCGCAGTGTGGGGTGATGTGTGGGCCTTCATCGCTGAGTGTAATGACACTAAACATTAAGCCGTAAATGAGCTTAGGCAGTGTACACGGGCTACCTTTAATGAGAGTTATGAGAGGGACTCGAGCACAGAAGATCTATTATACTTTGTAGCCTGTTTACGGCACGCAGGTGAACCATGCTGTGTTTTGCTGCGTTTGCACGTACAGAAGTCTCTTTCAAAGAAACAACAAAATGAGGTAATTATGCAAAATGCAGAACTCGCCAAGAAAAAGCACCGACAGCAGAACTATTATTAAGAAAAGACCAAAACTTTTTTTCATATAATAGATGAGCTTTTCTTCTATGCATCTACAATGCTGATGATTGGTAATGTTGCCGAATAGCAGAACCGCTGTCCTTTTTGTTCCTCGAATATGTAAATGCAGTCAGTGGCCTGATTACTCATCCTGAAATAGAGAGCAGAGATCACTTAATTTTGATTGATAGCATATACTACTGTGATATGTACCACACTAATGGAATGGCTGCCTTCACCATGTGGCCCACGCGTGGACTACATTGATTAGCTTTGTACCGTGCTTATGCCAGGGTGTGTTTTGGATTCTTACATTACCTCACTGTGGTCTTTGTATTTTCCATGTCAAAGAAACTGTGATGCGAATGACGTTACTTTATCATTTCTTACATCTGGGTATGTCTCGCAGGCTCAGGACTAAAGTAGGATACAAGAAACTTCACTCTGGTGACCTTGTACCTGCTTACACGCCACAGGCTTGGGGACAGCTGCCAATTATAGAGCAGCCTCTCAGACAATGTGGCACAGCAGTGCAGGCAAAGTCACTGCCTGTGGGTATGTCAGTGTGTGCTTATGTACCTGCGTGTGTGTGCATGCGTGTGCATGTACATGTGTGTGGGGTAGGGAGTGGGTAGATTATGCGGGGTAGAGGGCTAATTAGTCTGGTTATTGAGCTAAAATGTAGGGATTGTTCAGAAGGGTTCTGCTAACAGATTATTATTGTTTTTTCTTTAGATATTCCCCATGCAGAACATTAACTAAAAGTACCTTCTCTTTTCGCTATTTGAGAACTTCATGAAGTTTCTGTTTATTTGTCATTTTACCACGCCCAGTTAGGGTACTGCACACCCATTAGCACGATGTCATTGTGTCATATCTTTATCTCTCCGAGCACTTAACACTGGGAACACATTATAGCTGCTATTTGGAGCAGCCAACCTTCTGGGTCCCAGGAGAGCCAATTTGTGTGCAATAACAACGATATTATAACAATATAATAATGATTGCTTCGACTATTGATTGCGTCTGACCCAGCCTCCCACCGAATGAATTCACAGAGCACAAGACACAATATTTTAATTTCACAACAGCAAGCTGTTTTCAAATATATAAATATGATTTAATGTTTTAAGGCAAAAGGTAACAGGTTTATTTACAGACAAGGTGAGTAAGAACAGCTTTAATTTAACAGCATTAAAAAAAAGAAGAAAATTATATAAAATTCCAATTTAAAGTAAATTACTCAGACATGCAGCTAAACTATGCAAAACATTTAAATGTAATTTCATTGACACATATAATACCTGCTATTACTATTATTTATTTAGCATTTGACACAATTTGGAATTGAACAAATATTCATGATTCCCGCTAAATTGAAATAAGTATTCTACTGACTGCGGTGGTTTATGGACACAGCCTGAGCCTGCATGGTGGAGATGTGACAGAGTGTGCTAGATTTCACTCAGAATAAAAAGCCTTGGGTAAATGCTCTGGTGTGAAACAACAAGAGGACCTTTGATTCTGAACTTCAGCTGTACTCCATTGGAGAAACAGAGGTGAATAGGTCTCTTTAAACTGCCTATGTTGCCCACACTTGCTACAGCGCGATTTTAGTTTGAGTACCCCAGTCCTTGAATGAGTTGATATTTCAAAAATCAATTAATATCGATTTCACTCTTAGGTGCACTTTATGTTACAAGTTTCTCTAGAGCAAGGAGTTTTGTTGCACTTCAAATGCAATTTGCCTGGTACTGTATCAGAATTGTAATCAATGGCACCCAGCGATTCTCAGCCAAATATCAGAGAGCCATTTGGAATTGACAATAGTCCGGCTCCTTTCTGAGAAGATGACGATAATTAGTATTTGATTTGGATCTTTATTGCCAGCACAATCATAAAAACTGGCTTGTTGACTTGGCATTTCAAAGGTCAACTTGCATATAGTGCTGCTGTGAATTGTCATCTTTTGAATATAGCAACAGTGAAATTAAAGGATAACCCTTTTTACTAATCTTTGACAGTGGTGTGCATGTTCAGAAAAATGATAAAGTCATAAAACATAAATTGTGTTGAAATATGTAAAGAGGATAGGCATATGTGATGGCATCCTTCAAAACAATCACCAGGAGCTCTAATATTTATTATATCATTACCGTGCCATGTTCAGTACCGATTATATATTATATATTTTAGTCTCATGGTTGTCAAAGAGAAACAATTTATTTGGTTATTGATCTTAATTTATTGCTTTTGTGCTCTTGTTGTAACGTTCCGTTCCCGTCCTGTCCGTTTTCCATGTTTTCCTTGTTTCCTTCCGTGTCATGTTGGATCCCTTGTCCGTGTTTCCCTCCTGGCTGTGGACTGGGCGTCTCCCTCGGGTACTTTTGGTTTCATTTTCCACTTTAGCTTCCGCCTATCACTCGCCCCTCTCGTTACTCACATTCCTCACTGCTGTGCTTCGGCAATCACTCCTGATTTAACATCACACCTGTTTCTCGTTTTCTCCTTCACTTCCTGCACCATTTAAACCCCTGGCTGGCTGCTATTCAGCGCCAGTTCGTTGACTAACCTACCGTGTTTGTTTCGTATCCCGTTTCTGGTCCAGTGTTTGTGAACCTGCTGGTTCATACCTGTTCGCCTGGTTTCCTGACTGGTAGCTATCTCTGCTAATCTTTCGCTGCTGCATGCATTTACCTGTTTCCCTTCAAAACCTCCAGACGCCGCAGTTCCAGTCTTCCCGCAGCTGTGTTTGTCCTCCCCGTGTTACGTACCTCCCGTACTCGTGTTGCAGTACCAGGACCTCTGCATGCCAGCCGGCTTACGCCAGTATTGCCCGAGCTACGCCGCACCTTCCAACTCGGCGGTGCATTCACCAGCTACAGTCCTGTCACAACACCCTGCCTTTAACCTCTGCTTTCTGCCCGGTTACTCAAGCTACCCGGTCCAGTTTCCAGTCCTGTTCCAGCCCAGTTCCGATCCAGTTTCCAGTCCAGCTCCAGTCCAGTTTCCAGTCCAGTTCCAGTCCAGTTCCGGTGTTTTAGACACCTCCGTTCTAGTCCAGTTCCGGCTTGGAACAAGTTCCGTGCCGTCCCCTGTGTTCCTGAGTGGACCTTCCGGTCCAGCTTCCAGTCCAGTTCCAGTCCAGTTCCGGTGTTTCATACACCTCCGTTCAAGTCCAGTTCCGGCTTGGAACAAGTTCCGTGCCGTTCCCGTTTCCTGAGTGGATCTCCCGGTCCAGTTTCCAGTCCAGTTCCCAGTCCAGTTCCAGTCCAGTTCCGGTGTTTTATACACCTCCGTTCAAGTCCAGTTCCGGCTTGGAACAAGTTCCGTGCCGTTCCCGTTTCCTGAGTGGACCTTCCGGTCCAGTTTCCAGTCCAGTTCCGATCCAGTTTCCAGTCCAGTTCCAGTCCAGTTCCAGTCCAGTTCCGGTGTTTTAGACACCTCCGTTCAAGTCCAGTTCCGGCTTGGAACAGTTCCGCGTTTCCTCAAGTCCAGCTCCGGCTTGGAGCAGTCCTCAGTTGGACGCTATCCTGTGTTAACTAACTAACCTGTTTTGCTCCCGTGTACAGCTTTGGGACCACCCCAACGCTTAATAAAGTTCCACTTTCTGTAATCTGTCTCCTGGTCGTTGCACTTGGGTTCGTCCCGTATCAGGATCGTAACAGAACGAACTGGCCAACAATATGGACCCAGCCGATCTGGAACAGATTCGCCACGCCTTCTCCTGCCAAACTGCGATCAGCGACCAACAGGGTCGCCGTTTGGATGATGTGCTGGAAGTAGTTAGGGGCATCACGGAGCAAGTATCCCAACTTTCGCTCCACCAACCGCTACTACGGATTCCAGCCAACCCTACTCCTTCCTCTCCCGAACCCCATCCGGAGGCACCGGCTCCCACTTCCAGCCGTGAGCCCCGTGTACAACACCCCGAGTTATATCGCGGGGGGTTGGGGAGATGTCGTGAATTTCTACTTAAATGTGACATAGTGTTTCGGATGCAGCCCTCCTCCTTCGCCTCTGACTCCAGCAAGATCGCGTTCATTATGAGCAGCCTGGGAGGGAGCGCCCTGGAGTGGGCTACATCCATCTGGGACAGCCAGGCTCCGTTATGCAGCAACTTCGCAGCCTTTACGGCAGAGATGCGACGTGTGTTTGAACACCCGACCTGTGGACGTGACGCTACCCAGCGTCTGCTTCAAGTTCGCCAAGGCAACCGCAGTGTCGCAGAAATGGCCATTCAGTTTCGTACCCTCGCCGCGGAGTCAGGATGGAATGACGCCTCCCTCCAGGGGGCTTTCCGCCAAGCTCTCAGCGAGGAACTCAAGGACCAGCTTGCCACTCGGGAGGAATCCAACTCCCTTAATAGCCTCATCAGCCTCGCTATAGCCATCGATAATCGTCTCCGCATCCGGGCCCGGGAGCGGGGAGGAAGTTCCGGGCGTCATTCGCCCTCCGTCGTCTCTAATGTTCATTCACACTCCATCACTGGATCTCGGGCGCCTACGGCCGGGTCCGAGGAAGAGCCCATGCAACTGGGCAGAGTTGCGGTCAATCCCGAGGAGCGTCAGCGCCGTCAGCGCACCAGATCCTGTTTCTATTGCGGCAAGCCTGGCCATCAGATCGCCTCCTGTCCCATTCGCCCAAAAGAAGGGGCTCGCCAGTAAGACTGGGCGTACTGACGAGCCCCATCGTTCCCAACCATGCTGCCCAGGACCGCCTCATGTTCAAGGCTACTCTCCTTTGGAGGGACAAGACCCTATCTTCTTCGGCCCTAATTGACTCCGGAGCTGACGCCAGCTTCATGGATATCACCGTCGCCAGGAGGGCCGGCATTCCCACGGAACGTCTCACTTCACCCATTTCAGCTCTAGCTCTGGACGGCAGGAGTTTGGGGTTAGTTACCCACTCCACCGTTCCTATCCAATTAGTTCTATCTGGCAATCATCGGGAGTCCATTCAGCTATTACTGATTAACTCCCAACAATCTGCTCTGGTTTTAGGTCAGACCTGGCTTCGCCTCCACAATCCCCATATTGACTGGAAAGCCGGTCGCATCCTGGCGTGGAGTGCCCACTGTCTAGCCAGCTGTCTCCGTTCTGCACTACCCCCTCCGGGGCCCAGTAAACCCTGTTCCATGCAACCTATACCGGATTTAACGAATGTTCCCAGCGAGTATCACGACCTCGCGCAAGTATTTTCTAAATCACGTGCTCTGTCCTTACCTCCTCACAGGCCGTATGACTGCGCCATTGACCTACTGGCTGGAGCTAAACTGCCATCGGGACGCCTCTACAGTCTGTCTGGACCGGAGAAACTAGCCATGGAGGAATACATCCACGACTCCCTCGCTTCGGGTATTATCCGTCCCTCTTCATCCCCAGTCGGTGCAGGGTTCTTCTTCGTTGGGAAGAAGGATGGCTCCCTGCGACCCTGCATCGACTACCGGGGCCTCAACCAGGTCACCATCCGTAACAAATACCCTCTTCCCCTCATTAACACCGCCTTTGAAGCCCTCTCTCCAGCTGTGACGTTCACCAAGCTCGACCTCCGGAATGCGTATCACTTGGTGCGTATCCGTGAGGGGGACGAGTGGAAGACTGCTTTTAATACCCCGTTGGGCCACTACGAATACCTGGTGGTCCCTTTCGGCCTTACTAACGCCCCAGCAGTCTTCCAGAGCATGGTGAACGACGTCCTGCGGGACCTCCTAGGGAGGAGCGTTTTTGTTTATATCGATGATATTTTAATTTTTTCTCAATCCCCGCAGGAGCATGTCCGTCACGTTCGAGAGGTTCTCCAGCGGCTGTTGGAGAATCAGCTGTTTGTTAAGGCTGAGAAATGTTCCTTCCACGCTTCCACGGTCCCGTTCCTCGGCTTCATTATCGAGGAGGGCAGTATCCGGGCGGACCCGGTGAAAATCAAGGCGGTGACAGAATGGCCCCAACCCACCTCCCGCAAGCACCTTCAACAGTTCCTGGGGTTTGCAAATTTCTACCGCCGCTTTATTCGCAATTACAGTTCCATTGCTGCTCCCCTGACTAAACTCACTTCCGTTGCCCTGCCTTACTGTTGGAATTCCGATGCCCAGCGAGCTTTCGAGCTACTCAAGGCTCGGTTTTCCTCAGCACCTATCCTCCTTCACCCTGACACTTCTCGGCAGTTTGTCGTTGAGGTGGATGCCTCCGACACCGGCGTGGGGGCCATTCTGTCTCAACGGTCCGCCTCTGATAGCAAGCTCCATCCCTGCGCATTCTTCTCCCGGAGGCTGTCCTCCGCCGAGAGGAACTACGATGTCGGGGATCGGGAACTGCTGGCGATAAAACTGGCTCTTGAGGAGTGGCGCCACTGGCTGGAGGGGGCAGGTACCCCTTTTCTTGTTTTTACCGACCATCAAAACCTCATTTATTTAAGATCTGCCAAGAGGCTCAATTCTCGTCAGGCTAGATGGTCGTTATTTTTTGCACGCTTTAATTTCTCTGTTTCTTTCCGCCCTGGTTCCCGTAATATTAAAGCAGATGCCCTGTCCCGCATTTTTTCCCCTCCCTCCAGTCCTGCTGATCCGGAGCCCATTTTGCCGGCCTCCTGTGTGGTGGCTGCGGTCTCCTGGGAGATTGAGGGCATTGTGAAGGCCGCCCAGACTTCCCAACCGGACCCCCGCAATAACCCTAACTCCTGTCTTTTTGTCCCCGATTCCGTCCGCTCCCAGGTCCTCGAATGGGTTCACGCCTCGTGCCTGGCATGTCACCCAGGTGTCGCCAGAACTATCGCCCTCGTCAGGAGGAGTTTCTGGTGGCCTACCCTTAAAGGGGATACCCGTGCCTTCGTCCTGGCCTGCTCGGTGTGCGCCAGGAGCAAGGCTTCCCACCAGCCTCCCTCCGGTCTTCTCCTTTCCCTCCCCGTCCCTGGCCGTCCTTGGAGTCACATTGGTGTGGACTTCGTAACCGGTCTGCCGTTGTCAGAAGGTAACACCGTCATTCTGACAATAGTGGACCGGTTCTCCAAGGCGGTTCACTTTGTTCCCCTCCCCAAGCTCCCGTCCGCCCTTGAAACCGCTGAGCTCTTGGTGCTACACGTGGTCAGGCTGCACGGGATCCCCTCTGACATCGTGTCAGACCGTGGGCCCCAGTTCTCCTCCCGAGTTTGGAGGGCGTTCTGTGCAGCCCTGGGTGCCTCTCCTAGTCTTTCCTCGGGTTTCCATCCCCAGTCTAATGGTCAGGCAGAGAGGGCGAACCAGGACCTGGGGGCCGCCCTGCGGTGCGTTACAGTGCGCAATCCTGCCTCTTGGAGCCGTTTTCTCCCCTGGGTCGAGTACGCACATAACTCCCTTAAGAGTGCCTCTACTGGCCTATCCCCGTTTGAGTGTGCTTTAGGCTATCAACCCCCTCTTCTGTCGACCCAGGAGGCCGAGATAGCTGTCCCCTCTGTTAGGGCCCATGTCCTTCGTTGTAAAAACATTTGGAGACTCACACGCACCGCACTCCTTCACGCCAATTCCCGCTCCCAACGTCTGGCGGACCTTCACAGGACCGCAGCCCCACAGTATAGGGCCGGTCAGCAGGTCTGGCTCTCCACTGCAAACATCTCCCTTCCCTCTTCATCCAGAAAGCTTCAGCCCCGTTTTATTGGTCCCTTCCCCATCATTTGTCTAGTTAACCCGGTGTCTGTTAAACTTTCCCTCCCCGCCTCCCTCAAAGTTTACCCTGTGTTTCATGTGTCCCAGGTTAAGCCTGTCTCCTCCAGCCCCCTCAGTACCCCTACCATCCCGCCTCCTCCCGTCCGAGTTGTTGACAACGCCCCGGCCTACACGGTGAACCGTGTTATTGATATCCGCCGCAGGGGCCGGGGTTTCCAATACCTCGTCGACTGGGAGGGGTACGGTCCTGAGGAGAGGTCGTGGCTCCACAAGAGCCTGATCTTGGACCATTCAGTAATCCAAGACTTCCACGAACAGTTCCCTGACAAGACCAGGCCTCCGGGTACGCCAGGTGGCGTACATTGAGGGGGGGGTACTGTAACGTTCCGTTCCCGTCCTGTCCGTTTTCCATGTTTTCCTTGTTTCCTTCCGTGTCATGTTGGATCCCTTGTCCGTGTTTCCCTCCTGGCTGTGGACTGGGCGTCTCCCTCGGGTACTTTTGGTTTCATTTTCCACTTTAGCTTCCGCCTATCACTCGCCCCTCTCGTTACTCACATTCCTCACTGCTGTGCTTCGGCAATCACTCCTGATTTAACATCACACCTGTTTCTCGTTTTCTCCTTCACTTCCTGCACCATTTAAACCCCTGGCTGGCTGCTATTCAGCGCCAGTTCGTTGACTAACCTACCGTGTTTGTTTCGTATCCCGTTTCTGGTCCAGTGTTTGTGAACCTGCTGGTTCATACCTGTTCGCCTGGTTTCCTGACTGGTAGCTATCTCTGCTAATCTTTCGCTGCTGCATGCATTTACCTGTTTCCCTTCAAAACCTCCAGACGCCGCAGTTCCAGTCTTCCCGCAGCTGTGTTTGTCCTCCCCGTGTTACGTACCTCCCGTACTCGTGTTGCAGTACCAGGACCTCTGCATGCCAGCCGGCTTACGCCAGTATTGCCCGAGCTACGCCGCACCTTCCAACTCGGCGGTGCATTCACCAGCTACAGTCCTGTCACAACACCCTGCCTTTAACCTCTGCTTTCTGCCCGGTTACTCAAGCTACCCGGTCCAGTTTCCAGTCCTGTTCCAGCCCAGTTCCGATCCAGTTTCCAGTCCAGCTCCAGTCCAGTTTCCAGTCCAGTTCCAGTCCAGTTCCGGTGTTTTAGACACCTCCGTTCTAGTCCAGTTCCGGCTTGGAACAAGTTCCGTGCCGTCCCCTGTGTTCCTGAGTGGACCTTCCGGTCCAGCTTCCAGTCCAGTTCCAGTCCAGTTCCGGTGTTTCATACACCTCCGTTCAAGTCCAGTTCCGGCTTGGAACAAGTTCCGTGCCGTTCCCGTTTCCTGAGTGGATCTCCCGGTCCAGTTTCCAGTCCAGTTCCCAGTCCAGTTCCAGTGTTTTATACACCTCCGTTCAAGTCCAGTTCCGGCTTGGAACAAGTTCCGTGCCGTTCCCGTTTCCTGAGTGGACCTTCCGGTCCAGTTTCCAGTCCAGTTCCGATCCAGTTTCCAGTCCAGTTCCAGTCCAGTTCCAGTCCAGTTCCGGTGTTTTAGACACCTCCGTTCAAGTCCAGTTCCGGCTTGGAACAGTTCCGCGTTTCCTCAAGTCCAGCTCCGGCTTGGAGCAGTCCTCAGTTGGACGCTATCCTGTGTTAACTAACTAACCTGTTTTGCTCCCGTGTACAGCTTTGGGACCACCCCAACGCTTAATAAAGTTCCACTTTCTGTAATCTGTCTCCTGGTCGTTGCACTTGGGTTCGTCCCGTATCAGGATCGTAACACTTGTACCCTTTCCAGTTTAACTCAATAAACAGTTGTTTTCGACTTTGAAATACTTGTAATACGTTGGTATTAACCCTTGTGTGGTGTTCGGGTCTGTGGGACCCGTATTCAATATTTACTAAAAGAAAAATGATACAATTCATAATTTTTTCAACCTGAGACTCATTAGCCTTGGCTCATTTTCTGTGATGAACATGTAAAAGAACACAAAAATCACATTTTATCACAAAAAACAAATATCACTTTTATTGATAAATGTGATCTAGCAGAGGTAAATGGTCAATATTAACCATATACGCTGTCTATATTGCTTGTAATTGAGATAAAGTCAATATCTGTGAAGTATTTTTACGTAAATTGTTATGGCTTTATTGTTTTAAAAACCCAATAATGTTGTGGGTCCACCAGACCCACGAACACTGGGTGAGTAACAAAAACATGAACACCACACAAGGGTTAAATAAAGTTAATTCAAGTGTTACCTTTTCCTTAATAGACACAGACACATGTTGATTGAATCTAGGTCAAAATATTTCATTTTTATAATCTCCCCGCACCGACCTAAAGACTGCGTGACTCACAAGTGATGAATTTCAACTGGAAATGAGCTTTTGTCCATCCTGCTCCATCCTCGCAGCTGAAATCGAAGTGCTTGGTCTAATTGTTTCGGTGGCCTTGAGAGTATAGGAAGAAGAGGCAGAACTGCTTATTTATTTATTGTATCTCATATTCATGGAAGAGATACATGCATGTCCTCAGAGTGATGAATGGTAAAATTGATTTGGATATACAGCACCTCTTAAGGCCTTTTCATCGCTGCTCTGTAGCGTTGCATATTTGCCCCGGCTTCTTGCATCCTCTTTCAAGATGCACGGGCCGAAAATGCGCTTTTGATGTGCCTCTGCATTTGAAAATGTTTGAATAAATATTCTAGGTTTATTTGCTTTGAAAATGAAAGCTTCCCTGCGTGGCCACTGCTGCTGGATTGAGCGTTGAGTATGCCACAATTGTTAGTGTAGCTCATGACACCCGTTGCAAAATGACGTCAGCTTTTACCGTTAAGTTAGCAACAAACACAACAGAAGAAAAACCTTGTGGGGGAGATTTGCCGTCAGTTCGTAAGGTTATGCTGCCGTGACAGGTCTCATTACACACAGCAAAAATGGCAGTGTAAATCAAACAGGGTGTTAAATGTACACCACCATTTTTGTTGTGTACACTGATGCTCTCTATCACAAGGCCCCTTGCCAATCAGCCCTACGTCCCAGCAGTCCATTGAATTACGAATAGTCTTCCCGAATACGGCACTGATCATCACTAACAGGAATGTTCCTGGCATTACATCATAGGTCTGCATGACAAGGATCCGGAAAAAAAACTTTTATTGTCCTGTTCATCATCAAACACAGTTAATTAAAAAATACCTGGGGGGGGGGGAGCGGGGGTGATTCAAAGGTGTATTTCTTTTCATCTCCTGGCAGGCTCTTTTTGTGAAAGCCACACTTGTGGGGAGCGGAGGACGCCTGTGCTGTCATCAGTATAGAAGGATAAATTAAATGTCACTGGTTCCTGTTGCAAGCATCTTCGTCATTCTGTCAGGGAACATGAGCACTATTGAACTCCCCCGAGGTCTGACACAGAGGATGGAATGTTATAGATCACTGCTCACACTACGTCCGTTCACACTGCACTGCTGTGACATGGAGTAGATTTTATTTGCGTGTAAGACGTCATCCTTTAATAATGCCCGAGCCTCCATCTATAAATGAAATACGTTATCCTTTAATAATGCCCGAGCCTCCATCTATAAATTAAGGTTTATTAACCTTTGCCATGCAGCGTTACACGTGGTTTATCTGAAGTTTTTTGTAACATTGAAAAAGAAAAACCAGATTGAGTATGATTGCGAAGTTCATGAGATACATCTTTGATAGACTGTGTATTTTGCTCAGTTTGTGCTAATAGTCTTTCAAATGTACTGTACTATTGAGTTATTATTCATTACTCAGTCAGTGGACGTCAAGAATTCGACACATTTTATTGGCCAATTTTAACAATATTAACTATTTTAACTTGGTATGAGGTTGTCCATATAGGGAACGGCCGTATGGCTCCACATGCATGGAGCTGCTCATTCCCCTGAACAGATAGGAATGGAAAAAGAAAACCATTCCCACTATAACTGACACGCAACCCAGACTTTTCTTCCAGGGCCCAATATGTATTTGGTAAGCAGTGACCCCCTTCCCAAGGGGTAATATCATGGATGAGGAGTAATGGAGCATTTGTGAATTCCATTGACCCCGAAATTCCTTCCTTTTCTCAAGCTACCGATGCAAGAAGGGCTGTTAAGTAAAAACAGTCAGAGGAAGAAACTAGGTCCCATCACTCAATGTAAGCTTTATAGACCCCTTTTTCTCTTTACACATGTGAAATCTTTTTTTTTTTTTTTTCCAGAGCGGACTGAACACGAACGTGCATGGGTAGTGTTATAGATCTCTTCGCATGATACTCATAGCGCTGCAGATATGAATAACTGGCTCCACAGTATTGTCTTCACACTTTCACATTACATTCTTACAGATCTCCTGCATGCTGTAGTACTCTCCTCTATGAAACAGTGTATTTTTGGGTGGAGCGTAGGTGAGTAATTACGTTTCAATGGGATAATGCATCACTTTCCACAACAGTAGGTGTACAACCCTTGAACATACCTGCTGCTGAGCAAACAAGTGTATTTCAGAGAGAGAGAGAGAGAGAGAGAGAGAGAGAGAGAGAAAATAAAAAAAACATAATTCTGGCCAGTGAGTATCTGATTCACAATTATGACTGCCAAACCTAAAGCCCCTATCTGTCCCGTAGGCTTGCTGAAAATCCAAAATAAACATATATTGCATATAGCATATATACATATGCATATACGGCAGACACTACAGAACATATCAATAAGGTCACAAGCCATTTGGAAGCAGAACACGGAACTAACACTTTCTCCACTCATAACAAAGAAAATAAATGGACACTATTTAACAAGGAGACTTAAAGTAACATCTAAATTTTGAGGGGTAAAGGAGTGGCATGGTTAACATCTCATTTTTAGGGTAGGCTCATCAATTGTTAACATATTCACATTAAATTAATTAACACATCATGTTGATGTGTTAATTTTGTACGTATTTGTGATTACACAGTAACATGTACATCACATTCCTCATTTATCCCCTTCCGAAGCTGTGGCAGGCATTTTCTGCTGGCACGGTTTAAAACTACGTGGGAGTAGAGATGAGGATCCTACGTTGCCATATACAGAGAAAACGCAGCTCAGGGTGAAAAAGCCTAGAAGGTTCAGCACATGCAGCATGTTTGCTTGATACAGCTTATCTGATTGAAATGGTGCCTTGCAAACATATTGTTTCATCGCCTGGTAACACTATACAGAAAAAAGAGGGCATCATTGTTCCCTGTAAATGTGAACAAAATCATGCATCTTAGCGACTGGTCCTTTTTTTGAAAGGTCATATCTCAACATTTCAGACTGTAAAATTGTTTCGTATTTGCTGTGGTAATACCCAAGGAGGCTATTGTACAAAGCTGCGATGGTTTTGTACCATTTTCAAAAGGAGAAATTTATATTGTCTGTCAGTCCATGGAAGACGTAGAAGTGGTTCAGTACGGAGGCTTGGGTTTAATCAGCATTTTTCTTAACTTAAACTGACAATTAAAAGCAAGGGTTTATTTTAAAATACCCCTGGGAGATCAGCAATCAAAACTTTATATTTTTAACTGTGTTTGTGGATCTGTCAAACTCAAGTGTTGATTGACATCAGGCCACAGCATGCCATAAATAGGCTCTACAATTCACACAGGTGAATTTACTCTAAGGAAAGTTGTCACTCAAAATTTTACTCCTTTTTTACTCTTTGAGCATAAAATATAATGTAATTTGTATATCATTAGACTGTTGTTTTCAGAGTGTGTTATTTTTAAGGTTCATTCAACTGAATATTTCAGTGCTTAACTACATTTACTGTCTGTCTCTTTTCTATATACTTATTTTAATATGAGCTTTGATTATTTTGCTTGGGTCATTCTTAAATAGCAGTTTGTAAGATGAAACCATGTAGTATTAAACTATTTTTGTTTGTTGTAAATTATATTTTTGTTTCCTTTGAAACATGTATGAAAATGAACTTTAAATAGAATGTAACAAAATGCAAAGAGAATTTAAAGAATTTAAATGCAAATATGTTTATCTAAAAGTACATTTAATACTATCAGCAAAAAAATCGTGATCACAATCATGTCATTGAATGCCTATAGCTGATTTATATCCTTCAGTCATCTATTTCAATTAATTTACTGTACGTGTAGCAGAAAAAAACCATCACATCCAAGCAAATCTTCTTCTTTTTGACCTTCAGTCTGATCTCCAACGCTGAGCAAGCCTGTTAAGTAATGGGTCGCTTGGTAGTTTCAGCAAAAGTCATTTAGTTCCCTGTGATAGTTCAGCTGGAAATGGCGCAATGAGATGGAGGCCCAGATTGTCCCCGGAAAGTCTGGAGAGCCGCTAAATAATGCATGTTGTGTACAATCAACTTTTCCTCTGTCATTCCTTGCAACAATATGCATATAAATGTGTGGTCTCTTCATCAGTAATTATATTTCTCCCAAGGCTTTATCCAATTATGGTATGTCAAGAGAGGTCATTTCAAGGCATTAGAATCTGCTTTTGCCAAGCTTTTTTCTCTCCCAAAAGTGGGAAAATGGGAATTTTTCAAGCTGCACTCAAGATTAAAAAGAAAGAAAGACTATATTGTAAATGCACATCATATCAACCCCCAATTAACCGATTGTAGATAGGCAAATTGCTATTAAAGTTATTAGTATGATTACAGTTATTTTGTAATGAAAGCTAAGGGTAGGACTGCTTATAAAGAACATAGGAAGTGCAGGTGGATCATTAAAGTCCTGAATGGCCTATTCACTGAAGGCATTTGCAAGCTGAGACCCTGACGACGACCGCTTCAATCTGGGCTATGTCACGACTGCGACCAGGAGACTGCAGCAGTGGGACCCAAGTGCTTTCAGTTCATCCTAAACAGGGTTGGCTTAATTTGGACAGTTCCCCATATTTATCCAATCCTGTTCAAAATCAATAATTCTAGTTATGATCTTTGTGCATTAAAATTGCTTTTATGGTTCTAAAATGAATGCCGTTCAAACTGTTGCGTAGGGAAAGTCAACAAGTGAGTATTTCAGTTGCAGATATTTGTTTCGGCAGGAAAATACAAAAGGGACAATGATAAAACACACGGTAAAATGTTCAGTGTTAAATCAACTCTTATGACCAGAGTGGATTCATACAAACTGTTAGAGTTGAATTAACCCTGGATATTTTTGCTGTGCAGCTTGAAAGAGGTTAAGAAAAAAAAAAATGTTGGAAAAAATGTACGTAATAATTACTTTCATTATAAATGTAACGAGAATGCAATAACGCAATGTTGAGAAACTCGTCTTCTATTTCTGGTCTCATCTCAGCCTACCAGATAGCATCCTTTTCCATGCCATCAGAACTTTCTACACAATTGCCACATAATATGTACAGTTAGTGAGCAAAGGAACATGAGAAGGGCATGCATATCCCAGTTAATTAAATGCCTCATATTTATGGCTAGGAAACCTTTAAGCTAGCAACCTACAATGAAATAGGTAGACCACATACTGTACAATTGAACAAAACAGAGGAAAAAACAAACCTTTGTTAGAAAACCTTTGAACACCATTATAAAACCACTAGAAATTAGATGAATACTGGCATTGTGCAAGGTTTGCAGGCCTGTTAGTGACCGCTGCATGCCTACGGAAAAGGCTGTAGGCGTGCACTTTACAAAATATTTCAGATTAATTGGAAGGGCCTGACTGTCAGAAAGGTTTTGTATATGTGGCATAAAGAGATCAGTTGCCTAGCAGCAGCTCTTGAACGATCAGAATTTTTTAATGGATGGATTTAAAAAATATATTATGGGCACCTAGACCGAGTTCAGTTCCTCTGTACTTTGTCAATCACAAATGTACTCTTTTTGCATGTAGTAAGTTACTATGAAAGGTAAATTCTTCAAGTCTTTGTTCTGTAAGTGGCAGTTAGGTGGCACAATGTGAACAACCTGAAACCTGGAATCAATTTTGGTGTGCCACTGTATACCCTAAATGGGATGATATAATTCCTACAGTTTGATCTCTGTCTGTAGATGCATTATATAGCGTTCCATTCATGGCTATGTAGCTATTCACTCCGATGTTTGCATTGTTCTGCAATGCCCCTAAATTAGCCCTTGATTTGAGCTGGAATTGTCCAAGGACAACAGAGATTACAGACATCCCTTGATGAAGTTGCTACCCGGAGGATAATCCCACATACAATCGATAGCCTTCCTTCCAGAAATGCTCAATAGAGAGTCCCTACTTATGATTTTTTTTCAGTTCCCATTTTCTTTTTGCTCAATATTTGATGGAGAATAGGGGTTTGTGGTTTGTAAAATGTCCCATTAAAATCATGGATCCCGGCCAACAAGTGAGGAAGCCATTAAAAAACACCACCACCACCACTCAGACATTTCTCGATGACTAGAAATGGGTTCCTTTTCTGAATCTTCTCAGAGTTTTGTACGGTTAACATACCGTAATGTGAACAACCTGAAACCTGGAATCAGTCGTAATGTGAAAGTATATATGCTTTCTGCACAAATCAAATTAACTGTTGCTGATATTTTCCCACTCATAAGTACGTTTGTGCATTATCCTTTCCCATACAGAAATTGATAATTTGCTGCAAAATTGCAGCTAATATGTAGCACATTTGCCACAAACTAAATTGTTGTCCACAAAATGTTGCCAGAGGTTTGTCAGAGCTTGCCAGTAATGGTGAACTAAAAACCTTGCCAGAAGTGAATGGCAGTTCCCACAAAGCTAATTTGCATGTGAAAATATGAGCTTGCCGCAAACCTGTGCCAACAATGCCAAAGGTTTGATGCAAATTTTCCAGAAGGCCTATATTTTTGTTAGGGTTTGCAATGCATGTTGTCCTTAGGGAAGACAGGTATCACATTCTCTTAGAGTTATATGCCAAACACTATTTTGAAATTATATAAGCGCTTTACATTGATATCTTCTGTTAAAATGAATCTGGAGGGTTCAGCATTTACCAGGATAACAACGGACGCAGCCTTGATGTGTTCAACATGGAAAAGCAATGTAATCAAAAGCTATAGTCATTAATACATAGGCTATAACTGCGCAAAAGAATGAGGTTCATATAAAAATAAAAATAAATCAGTAAAACAATAATTGTGGAATTTAACATTTTAGAAACGGACGCATAAATCTGTCTTATGAGAAATGGACAGTTGGGACGGTTTCTTTGCACGGTTGGTGAGTACTGTCGTATTCACCCCAATATTTATCTTGGGGTAAAAGAAATCACGTCTACTAACAGAACTCCACTTACAATGTACTATACTCAATTATAGTCCATTTATTATGATTGTAATAGAGCCAGGAGTGAGTGTGACCCTGGTCATGTAAGAGATATTAACAGAAAATGTGTTTCTTTCCCCGCAGTCCAATGTCTGCTGTGAGATCCGGGGGCTCGCCAGGACGCCACGCTTGGATTCTGCTAGCCATGATACACCTCACCATGGATTTCACATTCTGTAGCCCTGTGACTCAAGGCCCGGTGATCAAACTCCTCTCCAAACCTGCGCCTCGATACAGGGCCGGCCCTGGGCCCTTATGGGACCCTCCCAACAAGCCCGTCTGGAGGGCCCTGGGCCCCTGGTGGCAGAGGGCCCTGCGTCCGGCGCTGCAGTCGGGCAAGGCGGGTAAGCTCCCCGCGGTCGTAGGTCAAAAGCACAGAGGGCCCGCTCACAGGGGCCCTCCTTGTACGGAATGCCAGTTGAAACACTCTTCCACCGGGGCGTTGGACTCCCTCGCTTCAGCGGGGGGAAGAAACTCAGACACGGTCGCCTTTTTGATAAGGCCGAGGCGGCAGGTGAAGTGGGACGGCTACGACAAGTCCCAGGATAGCAGGACGACGACGGTGCCTGGATTTATAGACTGGGGGCCAACCGGGGGAGAGGAGGGAGTCGAGGACGACGGCAGAGTGGCGCTCAACTCCACCGCGTCCGCCAACGCCCGGACCACCGCCATCAGCACCACAACCACCACCACCACCACTACCGCAAAGCGGTACCCCCAAACAAACTATGCGGTGGTGACCACCGTGCACCCCAGGAGACAGAGCACAACACCATCCAGCATTATCATCGGGGAGACTGCCAAACCACCAAAGCCATTCGGAGACACAGCAGGTAAATCGCTCTTTTGACTCTTCTTGTGTGAAATTGCTTCAGGTGCTAAGATCTTGTGTCCACCATTTGGGAAATTAGCATTCCCGGTGTTGAGTTTTAAAGCCTCTTAGGCGAGACAATAACAAAAGGGAAGCTATTTGGGTTTTACGGCTATGATCTTGTGATTAAAGCGGTTCTGTAGTTTGCCTTGTATGCTGTAGATGCATCAATGAAGAGATGTGCTCGTTCTGCTCCTGTGCAAATCAACTGTAGATTCGTATATGGGGTTTGGAATTCATAAACAGCTTTGTTTAATTCTGGCGACAAATTAATTAGTGAATAAAAAAAAAAAAAATACAGTATGCTATATGATTATTTCAGCATGTAGAGATATTTTAGATTCAGGTCCATCTCTGCAGCAGAGAAAGATTTGTGTTTCAGAAAGCGTGCTTAAGATATTCTTAATATAGGCACGGTTACATTACCAACAACAATAGCATTGCATGTTTGTTGCTTCATTGTTTATGTGTGTAGACCCAGTGGAGTTCTTCAGTGCATTTGCATAGTAACTGGGTTCTTAATTTAACAGAAGAATATTAACAAGAAACAAACTCAGTGACCTACATCTTAGAGTATCAGACGCGTACGTAATGCAGCATTGGTGTGTGGATGCTAATGCCTTGTCATTCTGTATTGGTGTGATGCTGGCACTCTCAAAGGGAATGAATTCCCTCTCTTTCTTTTTTGACGAACTGCTTATAACAAGTTCATGCTTATGTTAATCCCCCCTGGAATTAATATATGCGTATGCTAATGCATGCAGAATTGCTTTATTGATTAGTAATCACTGCAACTCCAGGATGTGGGCACTGACATTCTTCGTGATTATGCTTGATTGAGATTTATGCTATCTGCAAACTCTATTAACGAGACCACTCACCATACCGATGTACAATTATTAGAAGCAGCCAATAAAATCTAAACATGAAACTGCTTATTTCAGTTGCATTCTGGAACTAGTTACAGGCATTTTACATGTGATTTACCATTTAATAAAGTTTACAGTCAGGAAATGTGTGGAATCAATTACATAAGGTATACGGGTGATCAAAAAGATATGATTCATGCTCAGGGTTACATACAGAGCTGCTACAAATCTCATAACACAAATATTTCAAACAAACAAGAGCAACAGAGAGTGAATTACCATAGGGTCAGGTGGGCGTTTCTCATATTTATAAACTTTATACACACATGGATCAACATACCTTTACATTATTGGAATATCTTCAAGTATGCATGGTTCCTACTCGGTATATGAACAAAAGGTCACAATGCATATGTTATTGACTTGTACCTGTACAAGTAAGGAGTGGGATGTGGTGCAACACTGCGTTAAAAGTGTTGAGGTAAGAGTTTCCATACAGTCCATATTAGTGTACTGTATTTCAATGACAGTAGCCTATTGATGTTTATAATTATGCCGTCACCAGCCCACTTTCTACCCTGGCAGTTTCTCTTAATCTTTGTGTAATTTACAGAATCTTCTTGTGCTGTTGCCCTCTAAACTGTTAGGAAAGGCCTTGGTTTGTTTTCAGGAACTTGCGTGTGAGAAAATGGCCACTAATGAGAAAGTAACGTGCAAATTATACTTGTACTGACTGAGCCAATGGTCTCTCACCCTTCTGTGGGCTTATTCTTTCACACACACAAGCACACAATCCATTTCTTTATCCTGACTGATGTACACAGTTTACATTTTTACATATTATCCATTTGTGTAACTGTATATTTTTAAAATTTCTTTTAATCTTTATTGAGAAACAGACACGGATCTTCAGTAGAAATACACAGAGATGAGAGAGCCTTCTGGATTATAACAGGCAGAAGAATCATCAGCTACGCTACAACGGGCAAACCAGAAAAACAAATGGGGGAAAATATACACATATCTAACATAAGTGAACAAAACACAAGGCGGCTTATATAAAATAATTAAGAAATTGGCATCGGAAGCTCTGGTGAGTTGTAAGATTGACTTTTTGGCAGAAGTGAAGCCAGCAAGTAGCAATTTGCATTGAGTAAGATTTACTGCTGATACGGAATTGTCATTCAGTAGGCATAGCACAGGGATTAGGATCAAATTTAATGTCTATGATATTAGTAAGAGTCATATTCACATAAATCCAAAAACTGGCAACAGTAGGACAGTCTCAAAACATATGAGGAAATGTCCCAGAAAGGTTGTTTGTGCAAAATGTGCAGTGATAAGTTTTGGGCTGTCTCACATTTTAGTGTTTATAAGGCATAGCATATGCCCTATGGATGAAGTATTCAGCTCTCGTTGCCACCGTAAGGTAATGGGCAAAATCTTGTTGGCTTTTAAAAATTTAGCTTCCAATAACTTATTATACATTTTTGGCACGATGCCTTGAGAGATGGATGCTTGTTTTATCAAATCCGACATGAGCTGAACAGGAAGAGGGGAATTACATGATACGCCATATGCAGCACAATGACCTCAACTGTAGCTGTATAAAATAAGACCCAGGAAGGTGATACCTACACTTTAAGTCCTGGAATTAACATATGTCTTAATCATGAAAGATGTGTTGTAATATACAAATACCACTACTGGGCCATAAGGGATAAATAGTTCATAGTTCATATTTTGATAGTTCATATTTGTTCCAAATAGGTACAAGACAATTGAATTTAGATGGGCCAACAATGAACTTGCCTGCCAGGTTCCAAGGAATCCGTTACCAGGAGGCCTCTATAAATCGGCAAGGAGTTTTTTGTGCATTTTTTTTGTCCACGCAGGTACGCAGGTGCTCTCAGAACCAGGATGTGTGCAGTGGCATTTTGCCGATGGAGAGAGTGAGTTGTGGAGAGTGACATGCTGGTAAAAGAGTCGCTCTTCATCGTTGCTATCCAGCAGGGCTGTACGTTCCTGTGATGTACAAGCCCGCGTCTCGCACGCTCGCTCGAGGGTAGGGTATAATTACTAAGCACAGACAACAGAGACTGCCTGATGAAATGACAGCACTGAATTTCCCCTCTGCCATTTCTGCCTACGGGCATCTCGGGTCAGAAAGCGCTTTTTTCTTTCTCTGGACAAAAATAGAAACATATTGCACCTTGATGCTGTCAGGTTCTGAGTACACAAGATTAATTTGGCTGCCAAGCAGTGTTCTTTTCATCCAAAATATAGCCGTTCTTACGGACAAGGTATATTTCTCTTCCGAATCAGACCACGGGGGTCACTTTGGCACTGTTTGACTCGGTCTGTCAGCTTCTTACATATTTTCTTAATTTCCCTATTTGACGAACTTCCAAAACGTTCCCAAGACATTACTTCCAATCTTACTTTTAGTCCCGATCATGTTGACCCACCCCACAGCAAGGTTTGGGCACGACCAGAAACACAGTAGCAAGTACAAGGAGTACAGCTTCATAATTTTCTATTTATATTGGTGCAGATTTTCTACGCTTTTGAAAGCAATGGACATAAATGGAAAAGAACAATGCCCCTTGTATTATGTGTGTTACCTAAATCCCATATGTAAACATATGTGTCACTAGTCACTACAAGAAATTATTCTCCCATTGTATATTGTCAGCCCAGAGGGTATTTAGCTCTTGGATTTTCTTTTTTTAATCTGACCCAAAGTCATTGTACTTTCTTATATTTTCAGAAGATAAAGCATACTGTTGGCATTCATATAAAACTGTTCAGGAGCCCCTCCACAAGGACTTAAGTCGGCAGCTCTAAGCATGATTAATTCTTTCCCCGCTGGGCTGTTTTTGCGGTGTTCAGCAGCTGCCTCACGCGTGCCCTATTGCGGAGGGGCGTGGCGCGTGATGAAGTGCGGGAACGTTGTTGATCATTATGTTTTAACATTGCTGTGGCCGCTGTGCAAACAGGAGATTGATGACTGAGGACGCTACAGCTGCTCCCGGATTGTTCCTGGAGAACATGTCGCCATTTCAAAGCAACACAGATGGAGCTGTCGGCCCAACTATGCATACAAGATTATTGGAACTGTGGTAGCGCTCATTCCTAATAATACAGGGCCTTGTTGTCATATTGTTATCAGATTTTTGAGGTCGAGAGGTTAATTAAACAAGTAAATAAATAACAAGAACATCTCATCCGGGCAGATTTAACTTTGCTGCAAGAAATTTTACAGCACCACCATCAATTGTTTAGAAAAAAAAACAAGGAGTGTGTATATATGTATAAATGTATTGGGAAGTTTTTATTTTTATTTGTCAGTCATGGTCTTTTCTGTTAACCTCTTACATTTAAATATGTATAAAGGCACGTACGTATTCTTCAAGACCGGAGAGATTTCTCTGCTTTATCCACCAAGGAGTTAGTTACCATGGCAATTGAAGAAATCGTAAAAATAGCATTAATAAACTAGACTCTTTTTCTGCAAAATTTTTAATCTTGGCCTGACACTGTTGACAGAAAAATTCTGTCACTGCATTGATTAAACTAATCCTAACAAGACAAAATATGAGCAGATGCGATTTCAGCTCAGTTGCTTACCATTTTCAGTAAATTAGTTCTCAGGCTAACAAAGCGGACTGTACGTTACTGCATAAAAACTACTAAACATTCACATTACAACATTTGTTATATTTAATGCAATGTAACAAATGTGCCATATGGATCCACATAATTTAGTCACAAGCCTAGATTTAATCAAATATTTTTAGTTAAATATAATATAGATCTCACTCTCTTTCTTAATGGACAAAGTTTGGAGAGTTCAGCCACGTCTAAAAGAAACTTGCCAAACTGCCTTTGAGAAAGCAATTATTAAAGCACACGTGAGGTGCCACCAGATAGTTATCCACTGGTAGTTTTATGGAGCAACATGCAGGGACAACTTCATTTCGTACTAAGTAATGCAATCATAGATGGGAGCAGGAGTCTGCCAACCTTCCCCTTTTCTGTCAATGTTTGGCATTCAGATTGATTGAACCGTGCCAGGCTGCTAATGGCAGTGGTAAAAATTGTGTCAAATAACTGGAACTGATCTATCTCTGTATAACCACTTTTCTTTCTCTACTTTTTTCTCCTTCAACAACATGGTTTGGATAGCCATGGCTCATGGAAATCAGCGGTTGACTCTGATATCGGTGCTAATGGCTAACCGTCAGTATGGCCTAACAGACGGGTTTTCCCTGCACAGGGATGATATGGAGGTTAGAAGAGAGATGGGGACTGGGTAGATTTTTTGGGGATGCGGGGCATTAAGGTTCATGCAGGCTGCCCCAGACCTTTAATGCATTATAAATGAGGAACATTTTTAGTTTGCAAGAGTCAGTGGGGAGGATTTTTCTCATAGCAGCTGTGTAAAACGGTGCAGAACGTGAGGGAGAAACAGCTTGGCACAAATCAAAATGAACCCTAAAGCATAAAAATACCATTAAGGCCCTACTACTGTGGAAACTGGAGCAGGACTAACTCCTGATGTACCACCTTCTTAAACTTGTTCAAGTACAGTACTTTCAACTCAGTACTTTCATGTGCCTATCTCAATTGTGCTGAGAATCCATACCGGCCCAGGTTTACTTGAAGAATAAGGGGCAGAAGAGCTAACAGAATATTTCATTTTGAAATGTCGTGAACTGCAGTTGTGCAACTTCTCACAGCTCCTGCTGTCAAGTTACAGCAGTAATAGATTCCCAATAATTCAACAGGATTGTAAAAACACAAACAGTATAGTTGATGACAAGTAAAACTTCATTTCGCAGTGGTGTCTCGCTCAAAATAACATGTGAAATGAAATCAAAATTAGCTGTTGTATTTGTATTCTTGAAATAGTGACGTTATGTATCGTTCTTATAAAGATAACACAGGCTTATTTCTATGTATCCGTAGAACAATATGGGCTTTCTTATCAGCTTTGGTGAAAGTTCTAGCATAACAGTATCATGAAAGTGGATTAGCCAGTGCTCGCGGTGCAGAGTTTATGGAAAGCTAATGTGGAGTCATTAGTTTATTTGCTGCTGTCAGGCCAGCTATCCAGATTTTCCATTGCCTTTCATTAATGGTAAATCAAGTCAGCAGTCCTCATTGAGCAACACAACAGGGATTTTGGGGCCTTTGTGTCCATATTAGGTTTGGTGTCACAGGCATCTCCTCCCTTACCATGTGCATGCATGAACGTGCCGTGTTTTCTTTCGAGGAAAAACATAACACTTTGTATCTGGATGTTGTTTGTGTGTCTTAATATATCCTTGGCATATGCTGAAGGGAAATTTGAGGTATGTGGCTGAGCCTCCGGGATTCTGAATGAGCTGAAAATATTTTTTTTGAATTGCGTTCCCGTTGGAGTCGATCAGAATTTGGCAAAATCGTTTGACAAGTTTGATTTATCCCTCACTGCCAGAGAGCTACTGACTCCCTTTGTAATCAGAGTTGATTTGTCCAAACAAAGCCAGACCCTGCACCTCCACAGCAAGGTGACTGCGGAGGGTGATTTTTCAAAACCCCCAGACTAGAATGAGGTCGGAGCCACAGGGCCTGCCATTTCTTTTTCTGACAGGTTGGCTGCAATTTGGCTTGAAAATATCATGAAAGTGACAAATCTGACTTATATTGTCAAATACGACTGTGCTTGAGGAAAAAAGATATTCTATAATTCGGATGTGTTTACCATTAAGAAAAAGATGGTGCCGATAACTTGACTGCATGTATTTTCGATTTATTTGATGTTATCTCTGAAGTACATTTGATCTGCTCAATTCAAAAGAGTTCCTCTACCAGCAAGCACCCATTTAATTCAGCACTGTCACACTAAAAGAATAGGTCCACATCGACACATCGGCAGACTCATTGCCGTTGATCAAGGTCAAGGGCAATATTTGTGTCTCTCCGAAATTGTACAGATATTAATCTCTTACAGTGCCTTACACTCATGACTTCAGCCTTGTGATGTCAGATTCAAGAACGAGGGCTGCAAATTGCTTTCTGATACGTTAATGTGTCTCGGCACGGAATGACCCTAATTGCAAGGGCAAGGAGTTTGCACAGTTTTCCGGCGCCGTCATTATTCCAGGGGGCTGACTGCATTTCCCCTTGCCACACTGCAATTGCAATGCATCCAAGTGAAAATTCAGTCAGAGGCACAAGCGTAAGGTAACAATTAAGGACGCTCGGAATGTCAGTTAAAAGCCCCTTGTGTGACGGCTCTTTTCGGTTTCTTTGAACAACAAACATGGCCGCTCGTCTCAGAATGGGAAAACAAACCAAACGGCAAAAGCCCCTCCTCTCCCCCTCAACGCAGTTCTATGTCGGCACTGCGCGTACTACTGTGCGATGCGCGATAACCGAGTCAGCCGACGAGTTTGCAAGGAAATGGCTGACGGGTACTCACAATGACGTTCTCCTGGGAGACGGTTTTAATCACACCGAGTAGAAGCACTGCTGAGTGCCACTCAGACATGTCATATTAACTTGTTCTTCCCTCTGCCAGTGTAACAGTCGAGTAATCCTTGTCCCTGACACACACTTCATTGGGGTGTATAGATTGCTCCCACTATGCCAATACAGAGAGATCAGCAAGAGCGGTGAGAGCTCCCAGGTTAAATAATGCAGTAGGATGCTTTGTTGTTCTGACTCGGGGAATGCTTTAAACCTGCAAGGCAAAGCAGTCTGTTCATGTTTTTTTTTTTTTACTGCTACAGTATACACAATTTCCATGCAAATCATATATATGTACATAAATGAAAAAAAACCACTCTAGTGACCCCTGGAACCATTCCCAGCTCCCATTCTCCCTACAAATGTGGCCTTCTGTGAAGTACTTCACATATAGAATGGAATCGGTTTGAGTTTTGTACACATAGCCAGACCTGGATCAGGTCTTTTACTATAGTGCCTGATAACGACAAATTGAAATTGTGGCTGTTTCACAGCCATGAATGCGTGACCATTCCACAAATTCTCTATAGGACGTGCTGACACCATGCTAAAGTAGACAGGTTAACAGGTAGCTTATGGGTGGGGAATGTAAGCTTTTCTTGCTCATCACAAAGAGGCTTTGATGAGAAGATGGCATGTTTTAGATCTGGAGTTCACTGCAGTTGAAAGACAAGTTTCCTTTGAAAGCATTTAGTGGCAAGCAAAATTGATTCCAGCTTGAACCAATTGCCAACTACTATCTCATTTAAATCTATTGCAACGGTGTGATTTCAAAATAAGCTTTTCTACTCTTTTTTTTTTTTTTTTTAGTCATCAGTCCCTATATTTTTCCCACTTTCACTAATATACTATTATTATTATACTGTCACTAAAAATGGCATTCACAGCAAATGTTGTTTTGGACCTAAGTTCTTTTAAAAAGTATTTATGCTTTGAAGACTATAACGGTAGGTTTTTCTGAATGTTGTGTCCAATGTCAGCACTTATTGAACACCATATGCAATTTTTTAAAACACATTTTGTGACATACTATCTTCTTTTAAAAAGAAATTTAGTTCAAGGATTATGCAATGTTTTTCAAGAATTGTGTACAGTACTGACAAGCTCAGCCTTTAACTCTCCTGTGATCTATAAACACAACGTAATGTACTTCTCCAAATTCTGCTCAGTTAGTTTTAATTTCGTGTAAGCCTATGCATGCATGTAAATTATGCTGTCGTACTGAATTAAGAGAAAATGCTTGGACAGCATGATGTAATGAAGGAGGCTTAAAATAAAAGCAGTTAATGGGTCTACCTTCAAAAGATACGATCTGTTGCTCCGTTAAAATTTATTAATGTGATCAGGATTAATAAACCGTTCGTTTGATAAAGTTCCGTTCGTTTGATAATTATGAGAACAGCCAGGTGCCTATTTCTGCTTGCACCCATTTTGCATTAGAATGAACTTTGTATGGAAATCTGCATGAAATGCTTTGAAAGATCAATGAGAAAGAGAGCACTGTTCTGGTTGCGGTCTACTACGCGTGTGTGTGTGAGTGTGTGTGTGTGTGTGTGTGTGTGTTTGTGTGTGTGTGTGTGTGTGTGTGCATGTGCACGTCCGTGCGTGTGTGTGTGTGTGTGTGTGTGTGTGTGTGTGTGTGTGTGTGCTGATAGAGGGCCGGGCCATTACCCCTTTCCTCCAATTTCGGATTGATTGGGCCATATACGTCTAGCGTCACTATCAGGGCAAATTAGCAAATTAGCAAAAGGGCTGGTTCTCCCACATCGTGTGACATGAAATTGCTGTCAGAAGATGTGACTGGGCCTCAAGGCCCCATAACTTTTGCCATGATAGACTTTCTGGCATTTAGAATTTTCTACGAACCAGTCCTAGGTTTTTTTGTCCGATTTGGACCAAATTTGCTTTGTTGGATGACTTGACAGTGAACCATAATAATTATTTTTTAAATTCTGATGAAGTTAAATCAATACAGCCGACAGACTCAAACATAGTGGTGAAAACCGCCATGGATTCTGGAAATAGGTGTATCTCCTAAACGCTTCATCTGATTTTCACAACACTTGTATTAGTTCAGTCATACACTCTAAGGCTGCACTCCGACTTGTTCGTACAGTATTACACCTCATGGGGGCAGCTATGATATATAAGAAATATAAATAGTCAACCCTCCTAAATTTGAATGAAGCCAACTTTGGTACACTCGTAGTAGCAATGGGCTCTATTGGCTTTTATATAATGAAGTTCATTGTCCAAACAACATGTCCGCCATAGGCCAAAAACTGTCCAAACAGCTTTCAGGAAGTTTTTTTATTTTTTGGCCAATCTGAATGAAACTTCATTAGTGTAAAGTGCTTTGAGCCAAGCCCTTTCACAGTATTTTTGAGTCAGATCGGCCTTCAGGGGCACTACAGAAATTGAACGAAACACTGTGATCGTCAGCTATGCATATCTCTGACACCGTTTGACCGAAAGTCATCAAACAGGAACCATATGGTGGGTGCATCCCAAGATTCTTCACACCCTCACCTCCTTTACTTCTCCACTCGTCTCCTCAACTCGTCTCCTACAGTATGCAAAACAGCCTGTACATTTCAAGTACAAGTAGTTTGCATGTACTACTATACATGTCCAATTTAAAACTTGCTTTATTGGACTCAGGATCCAATTTTCTTCAAAACACGTTCATGTTTTTTGGAAGTAGGCCAAACCTTATGGCTGCTAGAGGTCAGAGAGTGTGTATGAGAAGGACACACTCCTCACGGACCGTATGAGAAGCACACACACTCCTCACGGACCGTTTGTCCTATTTGAACCAAACTTAATGTTTCGTGAGTCTTTGGACACTTTTCTACACTACACCCCCCCCCACGCCCACATTCCAGGCCCACTACCCAGCTGTATCGCTATAACTATCAGACTACAAAATACATGTATGCTCTCTCTCTCTGCAGATTTTATGTGCGCAATAAAACACATGCTCTATTTGAATAAAGATGGTCATCTAAGGGTTTCTTCTCCTGACCTTTTTCCCCCCCTAGAGTTCTATAGGAAAATCAGTCAGGAGAAGAAACCCTTAAAGTGATCCATCCATATCTACTCCATATCTGGCCATAGAGTGATGGTTTGGGGCTCGTTTGATCCCTTAGACCCTTGAATAACTTACAGCCATTTCACCAGTCACATGTTCCATACTGTACCAGTGTAATTTACAGCTGAATCTAGTCTCAGTCCCAAAAAAAAAATATTGAAAATGTTCATAAATTAAACATTTTATTTTAGAAAATGCCCTGTGTGAGGTTGTGTAGAAATGCAGGAAATTTGTTTTTAAAGGCTCATATTTTTCTGGTGGGAGGACCCCCAGACCCCCGCACTACTTCGTCCCCCCCTTCTGCCCCACCAGCATCTCTTCATGCCCCCCCAATCAAAGCAGTCTAGAACCGCCCCTGGTAATTAGATGTGTTATGCAATGGTGTGTTAAATATCCCCTGTAAAGCATTTTGTTCGATCACTTTGGGGCTAGAGACCGGATTGAAAAAATTCAGCAATGTCCATGGACGTTCAAGAGATATTCTGAATGAACAGGCCTAAATCATCAGCAACAGGCTCAAATGCATCATCTTCTTTCAATGTCAGGTTACTCAAAATCGGCTAATCCTGCTCATGTCAAAAATGGGATAGTCAGAAAAACTGAAGCTGAAGCTTAGCCTAATGTAATATGAGAACAAAACACTAGCTAGTTAGTAAATGCTACAATTTGATAAAAGACTAATAGTTGAGTATCAGCGGCAGTGTAGTATAATGGTTAAGGAACTGGCCTTGTAACTGAAAGGTTGCAGGTTCAATTCCCAGGTAGGGACACTGGCGTTGTACCCTTGAGCAAGGTACTTAATCTGAATCGCTTCAGTATATATTCCAGCTGTATAATCGGATAATATACGTATGTAAAATAAATGCTAAAAAAGTTGTGTAAGTCGCTCTGGATAAGAGCGTCCTGCTAAATGGCCTGTAATGTAAATGTAATGTAATGAGTATAAAACTATCTAAAGATAGCAAGACAGACAGCGGTGCTACATGTTTGGGTTAGCGTTGCTGTGTCCAAACTTTTTGTCAGTTTCTTATGAGCTGATCATATTGCTTATTCAAGCGTATTATTAAAGTTGATATGAATTCTTCTTAAACTTCCTTAGTAGTAGTGGAGGCGTGCATGGCACAGGCAGAGGCTCTGGTAGAGGCCGGGGGTCCGCAGGGAGTTAGTTATAATGAGAGCAAAACGTATGCCAGGTCCACAGTTGTGAAATGGATGTATGCTACATTCAGCTGTAGCCATTTGAAGTGGTGAGGTCTGAAGTCTGAATTGCCTTTTTTATTTGATTTTTTTCCCTAGCTGGAGATTGTGTTGGAATTGTATGAAAGGAAGGCAACAATTCAGGTCTCCTTCCTCTACACAGACATGTAATTACCCTTTATTTCAAGACCAATAACATAGCACCATGCAAGTTTCTATGTTGCTAAATTTTAAATGGCTTTTAAATGTGGATATTTTATTTAGCAAGCTGACATTAAATATTGCACATACATTGAAGCCAAGACATTTATGAGTGCCAGTGATGCTTTAAGCTAGAATTTGTAACCAAGGATAGTAATTGGCTCATGCTAACCCATAAACACCTCTTCTCATTGGGTCTATAATGTGATGCCCTCAGCAAACATCAAGATCTGAAGAAAGGTCATTCAGATGTAGTAATAATCCAAAAAAAATAACTTACTTCATTGGTCAAGGTTAAACAGCCTACTTAAGATTTAATATTTGATCTCTAGGTTTGAGTATTTAAGACCTGTTTAATGTGAAATACTGCAGTCAAAAACCAACTTTTCCCATTGAAAAACGATGTTTTGGTGTTAGATTATGATCATACACACACTGTTTTTGTCCTAAAATCTCATGTTTAGTTTTCTGTGTAGGCTTACCAATACGCTGGTTTCTGGGGGTTTGTGACATCACGAGATCCTTAACATAAAAATGGGGTGGAGTTGAGGTGATCCTAGTTGAGGTGGTCTCGGCTGGGCACGTGGTATAAAAAGCAGAGACCAACGGTATTTTTTTCCTCTTGAGACTGAGACCCTTGTACTGCTAACTAGCTAGTTCAAGTTCAAATGCGAATTGCTTTGTATTACTGCTAACGTTAATATTACGACTTATATCGACACACCCTTTCACTCCGTGACCGTATGAATATTCATAATATGACTACGTGGCATCATCGTCATATGACCACACCTACTCATGAGTTCCAGTTAAATTGAAGCGGTAAAAAGGCCTAAGAAAAGGCTCTGCAGTATCTCTTTAAGAATAGGATGGCTGGGTTAGTGCACTGGAAAGACTCATAAATATGACATATGCCTCATTTGTGTAGACTGAAACAGCATTGTGTAGATCTATTCTTTGTCAGGACGGATTTTTCTAGGTCACTTTGTATGAAAACCCAGGCACCAAAAAACAATAAAAAGAAATTCTGTCGCTTTACTTGATAATGTCTGGAAGCTGGATAATACCCTCTGAATTTATGCACGTCAGAAATATGCAAAATTCATGAGTTATGGGAAATGAATCATCTGATATGGTGGTATTAATGGGCTTCAGGAACAGGAACAGATGTCAAAAAAATGGCATGTGAGAAATGGGTCGTAGCAACTAATAAGCAAAATGGAAGATCAGTTTCATTTGAAATTAGTTGAAGTGCTTTTTGGGAAAACAAGAAATGAGAATCTAATTGTGATTAAAGATACACCTGTCATGTATAGCCTAATGTGCAGCGGATTCACAAAAGTATGCCCGCTTCCTTCAAATGCTCTTCACAGAGAAGACCGGTACACTGATGTACATGTCCTTGTGATTCTCATCTCTATTGAGGCTAAGCACATCCGCAGTCAGTGTAAGGTCCCCTTCATTTTCAATGAGTGCATTAAAGGCTGTCACCTCTTACACTCAACCTATTTCTTTTCATCTCTCTCTCTCTCTTCTCTCTCTCTCTCTCTCTCTATCTCTCTCTCTCTCTCTCTCTCTCTCTCTCGTCTCTCTCTCTCTCTCTCCTCTCTCGTCTTCTCTCTCTCTCTCTCTCTCTCCTCTCTCTCTCTCTCTCTCTCTCTCTCTCTCTCTCTCTTCTCTCTCTCTCTCTCTCTCTCTGTACATGGTTGCTTTAGACCAAACTGAATGAATAAAACTGCCATGCCCAGATATCCAGTGCCCCTCAGTTTACGTCACACTTGCTGCAATCGACCTTCAAGCAGTGTGTGTGTGTGATATGGCGGATAAAATGTATATGAAATATGACTGCATTCCGTTTCTGTCAAATGAGGAAACATGAGAGTGTAACTGAATTATGCATCAATGCAATAATTGGCTGGGCATGTGTCATTCTGTGTGGGTACGGCAAAGATTCTTGATTATGCCGTAATCTGGAACTAAATGACACATTTATAAAAAGGTAGCTGGTGAAATATGCCAAATCACGGCTAATTGGGGGCCATGTGTTTACGCTTTTTCACGTGAAGTGCATCTTCTTTGCCGCACAGCACCGGTTGT